>JAGIQG010000005.1:9205967-9918808 GCA_024679065.1 Sphyrna mokarran
TAGAACAACACTAGGAAACACAGTGTCCCACAGATAGAGAAACAGTAGGAAACACCGTGTCCAGATAGAAAAAACACTAGGAAACACAGTGTCCAGATAGAGAAAAAAACACTAGGAAACACAGTGTCAGATAGAAAAACACTAGGAAAACACAGTTGTCCAGATAGAAAAAACACTAGCAAACACAATGTCCAGATAGGACACACTAGGAAACACAGTGTCCCGATAGAAGAAAAGAAACACTAGCAAAACACCAAGTCCAGATAGCGGAACCCACTAGGAAACATTAGTTCTCCAGATAGAGAAACAGTAGGAAACACAGTGTCCAGATAGAGAAACCACTGGGAAACACAGTGTCCAGATAGAGAAACACTAGGAAACACTGTGTCCAGATAGAGAACGAGGAAACACAGTGTCCGACTGAAAAACACTAGGAAACACAGAGTCCAGATAGAAAAACAATAGGAAACACAGTGTCCAGATAGAGAAACACTAGGAAACACAGTGTCCAGATAGAAAAACACTAGGAAACACAGTGTCCAGATAGAAAAACACTAGGAAACACAGTGTCCAGATAGATAAACTCCAGGAAACAAAGTGTCCAGATAGAGAAACACTTGGAAACACAGTGTCCAGATAGAAAAACACTGGAACCACAGTGTCCATATAGAAAAACACTGGAAACACAGTGTCCAGATGGAAAAACACTAGGAAACACACTGTCCAGGCAGAAAAACACTAGGAAACACAGTGTCCAGGAAGAAAAACACTAGGAAACACAGTGTCCAGATAGAAAAACACTAGGAAACACAGTGTCCAGGTAGAAAAACACTAGGAAACACAGTGTCCAGATAGAAAAACACTAGGAAACACAGTGTCCAGATAGAAAAACACTGCGAAACACAGTGTCCAGATAGAGAAACACTAGGAAACGCAGTGTCCAGATAGAAGAACACTAGGAACCACAGTGTCCAGATAGAGAAACACTAGGAAACACAGTGTCCAGATAGAAAAACACTGGGAAACACAGTGTCCAGACAGAGAAACACTAGGAAACGCAGTGTCCAGATAGAAAAACACTAGGAAACACAGTGTCCAGATAGAAAAACACTAGGAAACACAGTGTCCAAATAGAAAAACACTGGGAAACACAGTGTCCAGATAGAGAAACACTAGGAAACACAGTGTCGAGATAGAAAAACATTGGGAAACACTGTGTCCAGATAGAGAAACACTAGGAAACACAGTGTCCAGATGGAAAAACACTAGGAAACACAGTGTCCAGATAGAGAAACACTAGGAAACACAGTGTCCAGATAGAAAAACACTGGGAAACACAGTGTCCAGATAAGAAACACGAGGAAACACAGTGTCCAGATAGAAAAACACTGGGAAACACAGTGTCCTGATAGAGAAACACTAGGAAACACAATGTCAAGATAGAAAAACACTAGGAAACACAGTGTCCAGATAGAGAAACACTAGGAAACACAGTGTCCAGATAGAAAAACACTGGGAAACACAGTGTCCAGATAGAGAAACACGAGGAAACACAATGTCCAGATAGAAAAACACTGGGAAACACAGTGTCCAGATAGAAAAACACTGGGAAACACAGTGTCCAGATAGAGAAACACGAGGAAACACAGTGCCCAGATAGAAAAACACTGGGAAACACAGTGTCCAGATAGAGAAACACGAGGAAACACAGTGTCCAGATAGAAAAACACTCGGAAACACAGTGTCCAGGTAGAAAAACACTAGGAAACACAGTGTCCAGATAGAAAAACACTAGGAAACACAGTGTCCAGGTAGAAAAACACTAGGAAACACAGTGTCTAGATAGAAAAACACTAGGAAACACAGTGTCCAGGTAGAAAAACACTAGGAAACACAGTGTCCAGATAGAGAAACAGCCGGAAACACAGTGTCCAGATAGAAAAATTCTAGGAAACGCAGTGTCCAGATAGAGAATCACTAGGAAACACAGTGTCCAGATAGAGAAACACTAGGAAACACAGTGTTCAGATAGAGAAACACTAGGAAACAAAGTGTCCAGAAAGAGAAACACGAGGAATCACAGTGTCCAGATAGAGAAACACTAGGAAACACAGTGTCGAGATAGAAAAACATTGGGAAACACAGTGTCCAGATAGAGAAACACTAGGAAACACAGTGTCTAGATGGAAAAACACTAGGAAACACAGTGTCCAGATAGAGAAACACTAGGAAACCAGTGTCCAGATAGAAAAACACTGGGAAACACAGTGTCCAGATAGAGAAACACGAGGAAACACAGTGTCCAGATAGAAAAACACTGGGAAACACAGTGTCCAGATAGAGAAACACTAGGAAACACAGTGTCCAGATAGAAAAACACTAGGAAACACAGTGTCCAGATAGAGAAACACTAGGAAACACAGTGTCCAGATAGAAAAACACTGGGAAACACAGTGTCCAGATAGAGAAACACTAGGAAACACAGTGTCCAGATAGAAAAACACTAGGAAACACAGTGTCCAGATAGAAAAACACTAGGAAACACAGTGTCCAGATAGAGAAACACTAGGAAACACAGTGTCCAGATAGAAAAACACTAGGAAACACAGTGTCCAGATAGAAAAACACTAGGAAACACAGTGTCCAGATAGAAAAACACTAGGAAACACAGTGTCCAGATAGAGAAACACTAGGAAACACAGTGTCCAGGTAGAAAAACACTAGGAGACACAGTGTGCAGATAGAAAAACACTGGAACACAGTCTCGAGATAGAAAAAACTAGGAAACACAGTGTCCATTAGAAAAACACTCGGAAACACAGTGTCCAGTAGAAAAACACTAGGAAACACTGTGTCCAGATAGAAACCACTAGGAAACACAGTGTCCAGATAGAGTAACACTAGGAAACACAGTGTCCAGATAGAAAAACACTAGGAAAAACAGTGTCCAGATAGAGAAACACTAGGAAACACAGTGTCCAGATAGAAAAACACTGGGAAACACAGTGTCCAGATAGAGAAACACTAGGAAACACAATGTCAGATAGAAAACACTAGGAAACACAGTGTCCAGATAGAGAAACAGTAGGAAACACAGTGTCCAGATAGAAAAACACTAGGAAACACAGTGTCCAGATAGAGAAACACTAGGAAACACAGTGTCCAGATAGAAAAACACTAGGAAACACAGTGTCCAGGTAGAAAAACACTAGCAAACACAATGTCCAGATAGAGAAACACTAGGAAACACAGTGTCCAGATAGAAAAACACTAGCAAACACAATGTCCAGATAGAGACACACTAGGAAACACAGTGTCCAGATAGAGAAACAGTAGGAAACACAGTGTCCAGATAGAGAAACACTGGGAAACACAGTGTCAAGGTAGAAAAACACTGGGAAACACAGTGTCAAGATAGAAAAACACTGGGAAACACAGTGTCAAGATAGAAAAACAGTGGGAAACACCGTGTCCAGATAGAAAAACTCTAGGAAACACAGTGTCCAGATAGAGAAACACTAGGAAACACAGTGTCCAGATAGAAAAATACTAGGAAACACAGTGTCCAGATAGAGAAACACTAGGAAACACAGTGTCCAGATAGAGAAACACTGGGAGACACAGTGTCAAGATAGAAAAACACTGGGAAACACAGTGTCAAGATAGAAAAACACTGGGAAACACAGTGTCCAGATAGAAAAACACTAGGAAACACAGTGTCCAGATAGAAAAACACTAGGAAACACAGTGTCCAGATAGAAAAACACTAGGAAACACAGTGTCCAGATAGAAAAACACTAGGAAACACAGTGTCCAGATAGAAAAACACTAGGAAACACAGTGTCCAGATAGAAAAACACTAGGAAACACAGTGTCCAGATAGAGAAACACTAGGAAACACAGTGTCCAGATAGAAAAACACTAGGAAACACAGTGTCCAGATAGAGAAACACTAGGAAACACAGTGTCCAGATAGAGAAACACTAGGAAACACAGTGTTCAGATAGAGAAACACTAGGAAACAAAGTGTCCAGAAAGAGAAACACGAGGAATCACAGTGTCCAGATAGAGAAACACTAGGAAACACAGTGTCGAGATAGAAAAACATTGGGAAACACAGTGTCCAGATAGAGAAACACTAGGAAACACAGTGTCTAGATGGAAAAACACTAGGAAACACAGTGTCCAGATAGAGAAACACTAGGAAACACAGTGTCCAGATAGAAAAACACTGGGAAACACAGTGTCCAGATAGAGAAACACGAGGAAACACAGTGTCCAGATAGAAAAACACTGGGAAACACAGTGTCCAGATAGAGAAACACTAGGAAACACAATGTCCAGATAGAAAAACACTAGGAAACACAGTGTCCAGATAGAGAAACACTAGGAAACACAGTGTCCAGATAGAAAAACACTGGGAAACACAGTGTCCAGATAGAGAAACACGAGGAAACACAGTGTCCAGATAGAAAAACACTGGGAAACACAGTGTCCAGATAGAAAAACACTGGGAAACAAAGTGTCCAGATAGAGAAACACGAGGAAACACAGTGCCCAGATAGAAAAACACTGGGAAACACAGTGTCCAGATAGAGAAACATGAGGAAACACAGTGTCCAGATAGAAAAACACTAGGAAACACAGTGTCCAGATAGAGAAACACTAGGAAACACAGTGTCCAGGTAGAAAAACACTAGGAGACACAGTGTGCAGATAGAAAAACACTGGGAAACACAGTCTCGAGATAGAAAAAGACTAGGAAACACAGTGTCCAGTTAGAAAAACACTCGGAAACACAGTGTCCAGGTAGAAAAACACTAGGAAACACTGTGTCCAGATAGAAAACCACTAGGAAACACAGTGTCCAGATAGAGTAACACTAGGAAACACAGTGTCCAGATAGAAAAACACTAGGAAAAACAGTGTCCAGATAGAGAAACACTAGGAAACACAGTGTCCAGATAGAAAAACACTGGGAAACACAGTGTCCAGATAGAGAAACACTAGGAAACACAATGTCAAGATAGAACAACACTAGGAAACACAGTGTCCAGATAGAGAAACACTAGGAAACACAGTGTCCAGATAGAAAAACACTAGGAAACACAGTGTCCAGATAGAGAAACACTAGGAAACACAGTGTCCAGATAGAAAAACACTAGGAAACACAGTGTCCAGATAGAGAAACACTAGGAAACACAGTGTCCAGATAGAGAAACACTAGGAAACACAGTGTCCAGATAGAAAAACACTAGGAAACACAGTGTCCAGATAGAAAAACACTAGGAAACACAGTGTCCAGATAGAGAAACACTAGGAAACACAGTGTCCAGATAGAAAAACACTAGGAAACACAGTGTCCAGATAGAGAAACACTAGGAAACACAGTGTCCAGATAGACAAACACTGGGAAACACAGTGTCCAGATAGAGAATCACTAGGAAACGCAGAGTCCAGATAGAAATACACTAGGAACCACAGTGTCCAGTTAGAAAAACACTAGGAAACACATTGTCCAGATAGAAAAACACTAGGAAACACAGTGTCAAGATAGAAAAACACTGGGAAACACAGTCTCCAGATAGATAAACACTAGGAAACACAGTGTCCAGATGGAGAAACACTAGGAAACACACTGTCCAGATAGAGAAACACTAGGAAACACAGTGTCCAGATAGAAAAACACTAGGAAACACAGTGTCCAGATAGAGAAACACTAGGAAACACAGTGTCCAGATAGAAAAACACTGGGAAACACAGTGTCCAGATAGAAAAACACTAGGAAACACAGTGTCCAGATAGAAAAACACTAGGAAACACAGTGTCCAGATAGAAAAACACTAGGAAACACAGTGTCCAGATAGAGAAACACTAGGAAACGCAGTGTCCAGATAGAAAAACACTAGGAACCACAGTGTCCAGATAGAGAAACACTAGGAAACACAGTGTCCAGATAGACAAACACTGGGAAACACAGTGTCCAGATAGAGAATCACTAGGAAACGCAGTGTCCAGATAGAAATACACTAGGAACCACAGTGTCCAGATAGAGAAACATTGGGAAACACAGTGTCCAGATAGAAAAACACTCGGAAACTCAGAGTCCAGATAGAGAAACACTAGGAAACACAGTGTCCAGTTAGAGAAACACTAGGAAACACAGTGTCCAGATAGAGAAACACAAGGAAACAGAGTGTCCAGATAGAGAAACACCATGAAACACAGTGTCCAGATAGAGAAACACTAGGAAACACAGTGTCCAGATAGAGAAACATCATGAATTCAGTGTCCAGATAGAAAAACACTAGGAAACACAGTGTCCAGATAGAAAAACACTGGGAAACACTGTGTCCAGATAGAAAACCACTAGGAAACACAGTGTCCAGATAGAGTAACACTAGGAAACACAGTGTCCAGATAGAAAAACACTAGGAAAAACAGTGTCCAGATAGAGAAACACTAGGAAACACAGTGTCCAGATAGAGAAACACTAGGAAACACAGTGTCCAGATAGAAAAACACTAGGAAACACAGTGTCCAGATAGAAAAACACTAGGAAACACAGTGTCCAGATAGAAAAACACTAGGAAACACAGTGTCCAGATAGAAAAACACTAGGAAACACAGTGTCCAGATAGAAAAACACTAGGAAACACAGTGTCCAGATAGAGAAACACTAGGAAACACAGTGTCCAGATAGAAAAACACTAGGAAAAACAGTGTCCAGATAGAGAAACACTAGGAAACACAGTGTCCAGATAGAAAAACACTGGGAAACACAGTGTCCAGATAGAGAAACACTAGGAAACACAATGTCAAGATAGAACAACACTAGGAAACACAGTGTCCAGATAGAGAAACAGTAGGAAACACAGTGTCCAGATAGAAAAACACTAGGAAACACAGTGTCCAGATAGAGAAACACTACGAAACACAGTGTCCAGATAGAAAAACACTAGGAAACACAGTGTCCAGGTAGAAAAACACTAGCAAACACAATGTCCAGATAGAGAAACACTAGGAAACACAGTGTCCAGATAGAAAAACACTAGCAAACACAATGTCCAGATAGAGACACACTAGGAAACACAGTGTCCAGATAGAGAAACAGTAGGAAACACAGTGTCCAGATAGAGAAACACTGGGAAACACAGTGTCAAGGTAGAAAAACACTGGGAAACACAGTGTCAAGATAGAAAAACACTGGGAAACACAGTGTCAAGATAGAAAAACAGTGGGAAACACCGTGTCCAGATAGAAAAACTCTAGGAAACACAGTGTCCAGATAGAGAAACACTAGGAAACACAGTGTCCAGATAGAAAAATACTAGGAAACACAGTGTCCAGATAGAGAAACACTAGGAAACACAGTGTCCAGATAGAGAAACACTGGGAGACACAGTGTCAAGATAGAAAAACACTGGGAAACACAGTGTCAAGATAGAAAAACACTGGGAAACACAGTGTCCAGATAGAAAAACACTAGGAAACACAGTGTCCAGATAGAAAAACACTAGGAAACACATTGTCCAGATAGAAAAACACTAGGAAACACAGTGTCAAGATAGAAAAACACTGGGAAACACAGTCTCCAGATAGATAAACACTAGGAAACACAGTGTCCAGATGGAGAAACACTAGGAAACACACTGTCCAGATAGAGAAACACTAGGAAACACAGTGTCCAGATAGAAAAACACTGGGAAACACAGTGTCCAGATAGAGAAACACTAGGAAACACAGTGTCCAGATAGAAAAACACTGGGAAACACAGTGTCCAGATAGAGAAACACTGGGAAACACAGTGTCCAGATAGAGAAACACTAGGAAACACAGTGTCCAGATAGAAAAACACTAGGAAACACAGTGTCCAGATAGAAAAACACTGGGAAACACAGTGTCCAGATAGAGAAACACTAGAAAACGCAGTGTCCAGATAGAAAAACACTAGGAACCACAGTGTCCAGATAGAGAAACACTAGGAAACACAGTGTCCAGATAGAAAAACACTAGGAAACACAGTGTCCAGATAGAAAAACACTGGGAAACACAGTGTCCAGATAGAGAAACACTAGGAAACGCAGTGTCCAGATAGAAAAACACTAGGAACCACAGTGTCCAGATAGAGAAACACTAGGAAACACAGTGTCCAGATAGACAAACACTGGGAAACACAGTGTCCAGATAGAGAATCACTAGGAAACGCAGTGTCCAGATAGAAATACACTAGGAACCACAGTGTCCAGATAGAGAAACACTAGGAAACACAGTGTCCAGATAGAAAAACACTGGGAAACACAGTGTCCAGATAGAGAAACACTAGGAAACACTGTGTCCAGGTAGAAAAACACTAGGAAACACAGTGTCCAGATAGAAAAACACTAGGAAACACAGTGTCCAGATAGAAAAACACTCGGAAACACAGTGTCCAGGTAGAAAAACACTAGGAAACACAGTGTCCAGATAGAAAAACACTAGGAAACACAGTGTCCAGGTAGAAAAACACTAGGAAACACAGTGTCCAGATAGAGAAACAGCCGGAAACACAGTGTCCAGATAGAAAAATTCTAGGAAACGCAGTGTCCAGATAGAGAATCACTAGGAAACACAGTGTCCAGATAGGGAAACACTAGGAAACACAGTGTTCAGATAGAGAAACACTAGGAAACAAAGTGTCCAGAAAGAGAAACACGAGGAATCACAGTGTCCAGATAGAGAAACACTAGGAAACACAGTGTCCAGATACAGAAACACTAGGAAACACTGTGTCCAGATAGAGAAACAGAGGAAACACAGTGTCCCGACTGAAAAACACTAGGAAACACAGAGTCCAGATAGAAAAACAATAGGAAACACAGTGTCCAGATAGAGAAACACTAGGAATCACAGTGTCCAGATAGAAAAACACTAGGAAACACATTGTCCAGATAGAAAAACACTAGGAAACACAGTGTCCAGATAGATAAGCTCCAGGAAACAAAGTGTCCAGATAGAGAAACACTTGGAAACACAGTGTCCAGATAGAAAAACACTGGGAACCACAGTGTCCATATAGAAAAACACTGGGAAACACAGTGTCCAGATGGAAAAACACTAGGAAACACACTGTCCAGGCAGAAAAACACTAGGAAACACAGTGTCCAGGAAGAAAACCACTAGGAAACACAGTGTCCAGATAGAAAAACACTAGGAAACACAGTGTCCAGGTAGAAAAACACTAGGAAACACAGTGTCCAGATAGAAAAACACTAGGAAACACAGTGTCCAGATAGAAAAACACTGCGAAACACAGTGTCCAGATAGAGAAACACTAGGAAACGCAGTGTCCAGATAGAAGAACACTAGGAACCACAGTGTCCAGATAGAGAAACACTAGGAAACACAGTGTCCAGATAGAAAAACACTGGGAAACACAGTGTCCAGATAGAGAAACACTAGGAAACGCAGTGTCCAGATAGAAAAACACTAGGAAACACAGTGTCCAGATAGAAAAACACTAGGAAACACAGTGTCCAGATAGAAAAACACTGGGAAACACAGTGTCCAGATAGAGAAACACTAGGAAACACAGTGTCCAGATAGAAAAACACTGGGAAACACAGTGTCCAGATAGAAAAACACTGGGAAACACAGTGTCCAGATAGAAAAACACTAGGAAACACAGTGTCCAGATAGAAAAACACTAGGAAACACAGTGTCCAGATAGAAAAACACTGGGAAACACAGTGTCCAGATAGAGAAACACTAGGAAACACAGTGTCCAGATAGAAAAACACTAGGAAACACAGTGTCCCCACAGTGTCCAGATAGAGAAACACTAGGAAACACAGTGTCCAGATAGACAAACACTGGGAAACACAGTGTCCAGATAGAGAATCACTAGGAAACGCAGTGTCCAGATAGAAATACACTAGGAACCACAGTGTCCAGATAGAGAAACATTGGGAAACACAGTGTCCAGATAGAAAAACACTCGGAAACTCAGAGTCCAGATAGAGAAACACTAGGAAACACAGTGTCCAGTTAGAGAAACACTAGGAAACACAGTGTCCAGATAGAGAAACACAAGGAAACAGAGTGTCCAGATAGAGAAACACCATGAAACACAGTGTCCAGATAGAGAAACACTAGGAAACACAGTGTCCAGATAGAGAAACATCATGAATTCAGTGTCCAGATAGAAAAACACTAGGAAACACAGTGTCCAGATAGAAAAACACTGGGAAACACTGTGTCCAGATAGAAAACCACTAGGAAACACAGTGTCCAGATAGAGTAACACTAGGAAACACAGTGTCCAGATAGAAAAACACTAGGAAAAACAGTGTCCAGATAGAGAAACACTAGGAAACACAGTGTCCAGATAGAGTAACACAAGGAAACACAGTGTCCAGATAGAAAAACACTAGGAAACACAGTGTCCATATAGAGTAACACTAGGAAACACAGTGTCCAGATAGAAAAACACTAGGAAACACAGTGTCCAGATAGAAAAACACTGGGAAACACGTGTCCAGATAGAAAAACACTAGGAAACACAGTGTCCAGATAGAGTAACACTAGGAAACACAGTGTCCAGATAGAAAAACACTAGGAAAAACAGTGTCCAGATAGAGAAACACTAGGAAACACAGTGTCCAGATAGAAAAACACTGGGAAACACAGTGTCCAGATAGAGAAACACTAGGAAACACAATGTCAAGATAGAACAACACTAGGAAACACAGTGTCCAGATAGAAAAACACTCGGAAACACAGTGTCCAGATAGAGAAACACTGGGAAACACAGTGTCCAGATAGATAAACACTGGGAAACACAGTGTCCAGATAGTAAAACACTAGGAAACACAGTGTCCAGATAGAGAAACACTGGGAAACACAGTGTCCAGATAGAGAAACACTAGGAAACACAGTGTCCAGATAGAAAAACATCGGAAACACAGTGTCCAGATAGAGAACACTGGGAACACAGTGTCCAGATAGAGAAACACTAGGAAACACAGTTCCGATAGAAAAACACTAGGAAACACAGTGTCCAGATAGAGAAACACTAGGAAACACAGTGTCCAGATAGAAAAACACTAGGAAACACAGTGTCCAGATAGAGAAACACTAGGAAACACAGTGTCAAGATAGAAAAACACTAGGAAACACAGTGTCCAGATAGAGAAACACTAGGAAACACAGTGTCCAGATAGAGAAACACTAGGAAACACAGTGTCCAGATAGAGAAACACTAGGAAACACAGTGTCCAGATAGAGAAACACTAGGAAACACAGTGTCCAGATAGAGAAACACTAGGAAACACAGTGTCCAGATAGAACACTAGGAAACACAGTGTCATGGAAACACAGGTCCAGATAGAGAAACACTGGGAAACACAGTGTCCAGATAGAGAAACACTAGGAAACACAGTGTCCAGATAGAAAAATACTAGGAAACACAGTGTCCAGATAGAGAAACACTAGGAAACACAGTGTCCAGATAGAGAAACACTGGGAGACACAGTGTCAAGATAGAAAAACACTGGGAAACACAGTGTCAAGATAGAAAAACACTGGGAAACACAGTGTCCAGATAGAGAAACACTAGGAAACACAGTGTCCAGATAGAAAAACACTAGGAAACACATTGTCCAGATAGAAAAACACTAGGAAACACAGTGTCAAGATAGAAAAACACTGGGAAACACAGTCTCCAGATAGATAAACACTAGGAAACACAGTGTCCAGATGGAGAAACAATAGGAAACACACTGTCCAGATAGAGAAACACTAGGAAACACAGTGTCCAGATAGAAAAACACTGGGAAACACAGTGTCCAGATAGAGAAACACTAGGAAACACAGTGTCCAGATAGAAAAACACTGGGAAACACAGTGTCCAGATAGAGAAACACTAGGAAACACAGTGTCCAGATAGAAAAACACTAGGAAACACAGTGTCCAGATAGAAAAACACTAGGAAACACAGTGTCCAGATAGAAAAACACTAGGAAACACAGTGTCCAGATAGAAAAACACTAGGAAACACAGTGTCCAGATAGAGAAACACTAGGAAACACAGTGTCCAGATAGAAAAACACTAGGAAACACAGTGTCCAGATAGAGAAACACTAGGAAACACAGTGTCCAGATAGAGAAACACTAGGAAACACAGTGTCCAGATAGAGAAACACTAGGAAACACAGTGTCCAGATAGAGAAACACTAGGAAACACAGTGTCCAGATAGAGAAACACTAGGAAACACAGTGTCCAGATAGAGAAACACTAGGAAACACAGTGTCCAGATAGAAAAACACTAGGAAACACAGTGTCCAGATAGAAAAACACTCGGAAACACAGTGTCCAGATAGAGAAACACTGGGAAACACAGTGTCCAGATAGATAAACACTGGGAAACACAGTGTCCAGATAGTAAAACACTAGGAAACACAGTGTCCAGTTAGAGAAACACTGGGAAACACAGTGTCCAGATAGAGAAACACTAGGAAACGCAGTGTCCAGATAGAAAAACACTCGGAAACACAGTGTCCAGATAGAGGAACACTGGGAAACACAGTGTCCAGATAGAGAAACACTAGGAAACACAGTGTCCAGATAGAAAAACACTAGGAAACACAGTGTCCAGATAGAGAAACACTAGGAAACACAGTGTCCAGATAGAAAAACACTAGGAAACACAGTGTCCAGATAGAGAAACACTAGGAAACACAGTGTCAAGATAGAAAAACACTAGGAAACACAGTGTCCAGATAGAGAAACACTAGGAAACACAGTGTCCAGATAGAGAAACAATAGGAAACACAGTGTCCAGATAGAGAAACACTAGGAAACCCAGTGTCCAGATAGAGAAACAATAGGAAACACAGTGTCCAGATAGAGAAACAATAGGAAACACAGTGTCCAGATAGAGAAACAATAGGAAACACAGTGTCCAGATAGTGAAACAGTAGGAAACACAGTGTCCAGATAGAGAAACACTGGGAAACACAGTGTCCAGATAGAGAAACACTAGGAAACACAGTGTCCAGGTAGAGAAACACTCGGAAACACAGTGTCCAGGTAGAAAAACACTAGGAAACACAGTGTCCAGATAGAGTAACACTAGGAAACACAGTGTCCAGATAGAAAAACACTAGGAAACACTGTGTCCATATAGAAAAACACTAGGAAACACAGTGTCCAGATAGAAAAACACTAGGAAACACAGTGTCCAGATAGAAAAACACTAGGAAACACAGTGTCCAGATAGAAAAACACTAGGAAACACAGTGTCCAGATAGAAAAACACTAGGAAACACAGTGTCCAGACAGAAAAACACTAGGAAACACAGTGTCCAGATAGAAAAACACTAGGAAACACAGTGTCCAGATAGAAACACACTAGGAAACAGTGTGCCCAGATAGAAAAACAATAGGAAACACAGTGTCCAGATAGAAAAACACTAGGAAACACAGTGTCCAGATAGAAAAACACTAGGAAACACAGTGTCCAGATAGAAAAACACTTGGAAACACAGTGTCCAGATAGAAAAACACTGGGAAACACAGTGTCAAGATAGATAAACACTAGGATTCACAGTTTCCAGATAGAAAAACACTGGGAAACACAGTGTCCAGATAGAAAAACACTAGGAAGCACAGTGTCCAGATTTTAAAACACTAGGAAACACAGTGTCCAGATAGAGAAACACTAGGAAACACAGTGTCCAGACAGAAAAACACTAGGAAACAGTGTCCAGATAGAAAAACACTAGGAAACACAGTGTCCAGACAGAAAAACACTAGGAAACACAGTGTCCAGACAGAAAAACACTAGGAAACACAGTGTCCAGATAGAAAAACACTAGGAAACACAGTGTCCAGATACAGAAACATTAGGAAACACAGTGTCCAGATAGAGAAACACTAGGAAACACAGTGTCCAGATAGAAAAACACGAGGAGACACAATGTCCAGATAGAGAAACACTAGGAAACACAGTGTCCAGATAGAGAAACACGAGGCAACACAATGTCCAGATAGAGAAACACGAGGCGACACAATGTCCACATAGAGAAACACTGGGACACACAGTATCCAGAAACAGAAACGACAGGATACAATGTCCCCAAGGAGAAACACTGGGACACATCATGTCCAGAAATAGAAACACTGGGACACACAGTGCCTACATAGTGAAACATTGGGACATAGTGTCCAGACAGAGAAACTTTGGGACACACAGTGTTGAGAAGGAGAGTCACTGGAACACAGTGCCTAGATAGAGAAACACTGGAACACATTGCCTCGATAGAGAATCACTGGAACACAGTGCCTAGATAGAGAAACACTGGAACACAGTGCCTAGATAGAGAAACACTGGAACACATTGCCTCGATAGAGAATCACTGGAACACAGTGCTTAGATAGAGAAACACTGGAACACATTGCCTCGATAGAGAAACACTGGAACACATTGCCTCGATAGAGAATCACTGGAACACAGTGCCTTGATAGAGAAACACTGGAACACATTGCCTCGATAGAGAAACGCTGGAACACATTGCCTAAATAGAGAATCACTGGAACACATTGCCTCGATAGAGAATCACTGGAACACATTGCCTAGATAGAGAAACACTGGAACACATTGCCTCGATAGAGAAACACTGGAACACATTGCCTAGATAGAGAAACACTGGAACACATTGCCTCGATAGAGAAACACTGCAACACATTGCCTAGATAGAGAAACACTGGAACACATTGCCTCGATAGAGAAACACTGGAACACATTGTCTAGGTAGAGAAACACTGGAACACATTGCCTAGATAGAGAAACACTGGAACACATTGCCTCGATAGAGAAACACTGGAACACATTGCCTAGATAGAGAAACACTGGAACACATTGCCTCGATAGAGAAACACTGGAACACATTGTCTAGATAGAGAAACACTGGAACACATTGCCTAGATAGAGAAACACTGGAACACATTGCCTCGATAGAGAAACACTGGAACACATTGCCTCGATAGAGAATCACTGGAACACATTGCCTCGATAGAGAAACACTGGAACACATTGCCTAGATAGAGAAACACTGGAACACATTGCCTCGATAGAGAAACACTGGAACACATTGCCTCGATAGAGAAACATTAAGACATAATGTCCAGAAAGAGAAACATATTGTACACAGTATCTCGATAGAGAAACAATAGGAAATAGTGTCCAGGTAGAGAAACACTGTCAGTCCGAGTTTACCACTGCCCATCCCATTTGCAATGACCTGTCTACATATTTCTGTGACCTATCCACAAACAGGGTCTCCTCTGGTGCCTCCAAGGGCACATCCTTTATTCTATTTTCCTCTATTTCCTCATCTACATTGCTGCACGTTTTTGGTTTCCCTTCACTTAACATTCCTTCAGCAGAGTTCTCTCTCATGTCTCATACGATGGTGATGGACTTAGTAGGGGTTAGAAATACTGCCTCCCACTTTGCCCTTCTCATATTTGAGGCAGACTGTAATTTTCCTGTATTTAACATTTCCACCAAAGTATGTTTGATGTGCAAGACTATATTTCCCGTCATTACGATGGGCTCGCTGACTTTTATTGCCCATGCTGCATAATCCAGTTTGGCTATACACCGGGGTAATCCGATCAGAATAATATCCCACTGGCCGCTGTTTATCTCCGTGGGTTTGAGTTACTACTGCCGAATAGAACCTTCCTTCATTGCTACAATAGATATGAAAATCTTACTAGTGTCTAGTAACCCAAGTTCTGGGGCTAATTTTAATCCTACTTTTAGTTTACTACGTGCCTCTTCCTATTCTGGCCTCGCTCTACAGCTTCTAGAGTGGTTTTCCCCCTTTTACTAGTCTTTGTATTGGTTCAGCTAATTTAGCAAATTCTGTTCAGACAGTTACATTTATTATATTCCCATTTTCTTGTCTACGGGCATTTCCTTGGTCCCTTTGGATAATAAATGTCCCAAATATAATACCTGATTTTTCCTATTTTGGGCCTTTTTTGGGTTTAGCTTTAATCCTTGATCTTCTAAGTGCTTCAAAACCGAGTACAGTGCCATCTGATGTTCCGCTTTAGTTTCAGAGGTTATCAAGATGTCATCTATGTACTGTAAAACTGTGTTTCCTTTTGGGAGTTAACACTTGTTCCAGTATCTTATGCGTCACCCAGTGAAATATGGCCAGGCTGATATGGAATCACTGAGGGAGCCTAGTCCATGTACACTGCTTATCGCCCACTGTGAAGGCAAATTTATTCTGTGAATAAAAGTCTAAGGGGATGGTCCAAAACCCATTGGCAATGTTTAATACAGTAAAAATCTCATGGGATGGTGACAACCTGTTTAAGATGATGAGGAGTCTGGCCACGATGAGATGTAGTTTAGGAGTAACTTTATTTAAAGCTGTATAATCGATGGTTAATCAGTAACTTCCATTCAGTTTGGACACCAGCTAAGTCAGGGAGTTACTGGTACTAGTGGTCTCCCGTAAAATCCCTTTTTCCAACAATCCCTTCACAATTTCCTCGACTGCCTTCTTGGCTTCAGGTTTAATCGGATATTGTCAGTGAAGTTTACGCTCCAGACCTGCCACTATTATGGGGTCAACTTTAATTAGCCCATATCTAGTTTAGTTTTTGCACACATCCCTGGGACAGAGGCGCAATTGGCACCAAACCTACTGTCCTCTAATTGCCAATCATGTCCTGTCACAGATGCGGCATGGACCATTCCCAAATGATTTGCATAGGTTCCTATCTTTTCCTTTTTTCCATCGGGATGGGGCCAAATCAATTCGCCTTTCCACAATCTATTAAAACTTCATATTCCTTCACTAAATCATTCCTCATAAATGTTCCTTCATTGTTCTTACGCACATAAAATCGTATGGGTTTATACAAATTATTTAATTCTACCAGAGTGGTTTCGCTTAGACAGGCTGGGGATTTATGTTCCCAAGGGGGCTGCTGACCATCAGTTAGCCCCTTCTGTTGCAGTGGGAGATGCTGTGTTAGTTCGACCATGTTTGCTCCAACAAGTGGTTTCTGTATGTCCACTCTTGTTGCAAAATTGGCATGTAAGCATTTTCCTCTCATCCTCCTTGGGGGCCCTACAGTCCTGGGCGAAATGTCCTGGCTTCCCACACTTATGACAAGTTCCCTTAGACTTGATCTCATTAGTTAAGGCTATGTGCTCCTGCTTTATTCTTGGGTATTGCTTTTCGTCTGCTCCATCCTTAATTCCAGAAGCCCATTCCACTAATTCATCATAATCCTGTGAATTGATAATTCCCATTTTAAGGATTTTCTGATGAGCCAGTGACAGCTCATCTTTGAATGTCTGGCTGAATGCCCTCTATATATGAGTGGCTTTGGTTATCCACGAGAATTTCTGGTAGACCTTAAAAAGTCGCTCCCCATATTTGGAGGCCTCTTCACCCTTCTGTTGTTTAGTATTTGTAATTTTAGACCAGTTGGTTGGCACATTACCCAGGACACGCTGAACCTCTGCCTTAAACCAATTAAATGGTTCCTGTTGTGCCTCTGTTTCTGCTAGACAACTAGACTGTGAATATCACCTTCGTCCCTGGTAATCAAACTGAGGCCAGTTGGTGGGGTCCTGTTGGTCCATCCCGTCATCCATCAGTCTTCATTTGTCCTGTGGTCAGGCGGCTCATACCAACTGACATATATCTCGTAAATGTAACTAGTGGCCAACCCAGACTGTGACCAACTCTGACTAAAATTTTACAGTCGCACTTTGGGGCTGAAGTTTCCCCAGTAAAATCAGGATCTGTGTCTTTCCCCTGGGATGAAGGGCTTAAATCGGACATTGGCGGCATTTATTGTACCTCCCCAACTACAGAGGCTAAGTTATGAACCTCTTCCTCATTGGGGTCAAAATCTCCCACCGGCGCTGTGGGCTTTATTATCTGGCTACCGGGATACAGGGGCAGGGATCCCCAAAAATGATCACTTAATGTTTGAATTCTTTTTACCAATTCTCTAACATGTGACTCTAACGTCTTGATTCTTTCCTTATTATCGGCCCATATTTTACTAGAGACAGAGCTCTGCTTAGTCAGTCCGGCTAGTTAGGCACCAACAAAACTCCCATTTTTCTTGGTCTTGTCTTTCTTTTCTTTCTCCAACCACTTACGCTGTTGATCCAGAGGGTGGGACAGGTCCCACCCTGCTTTTGTCATCTGTTTAATGATTCTATCTCTTTCAGTCATATACTGGTTCATCAAGGATCCCGGGGATCCCCACTGTCCTTGTTGAAGTTTATACTCATCATCTGGAGTCTTCTATTCTCCCTTCTCATTCTCCCACTGCTTGGTCACTTTTATCAGAGTCCGGTGGTACCTTTCAGGGTTGATCAGATCCTTCCATACCACCGCTTATGCTATTAAGCTGGCTTTTCTTTTCCCTCTGGCAATCATTCAGACAGTTTCTCTCTCATTCACATCTGAATGTTACACCCTAGGCATCTCTTACTGCAGTCTCTATACCCACTTCAAGTTCCTGACTTTCGTTTGGGGGGTCTACTCCTCTTAACAACCGATCTGAGGCTGGGTGTTAGAGACGGATGCCTCTTTGTCTGCATATGTTCAGTTCAGATCTTCCACTTCCACATTATCTCATCACAGATGATTGCCCACTATAGTTTGACCCATTCCATTAGGCTCAGTGTTCTATTTTGGTGCCCCGGTTAAGGCCATTCAACCAGGTCTGCAAACTGAATTCCTGTTCATGATGTCAATTTGTTGTCGGTAAAATAATATCTCTGAGACCATTAGTGAGTCAAAGTACAGTGGATTTATTACAAAAGCTTTTAGGAGAAGCCAGTTCCTAAAGCCAAACTTCCCCCCAAATACAAGTAAGTGTGAATATTTATACATTATGGTCCCCGGGTCCGATCACGATTTCGATCCCCGGGTTCAGTCACAATCACGGTTCCCGGCTCCAGTCATGCTCACAGTTCTTCTGGCTATTTCAGCAGTTTCATCCTTTGTATAATTTGTGTGGTCACAGCCGTCTTCTGTTCTTCCTTTCAATTAACCATTATCGCACTTTAACATCTGCAGCTGTTTAGCTATGTTGAGTTAGCAAACAAGCCTGCACAAACAGATAAGGTTTGCAATGCTATTGCACAAATTCCAGGTACAAAATTTTTAACCCTTTCTCTTCTTCACTCAGGAATCTAGCGGGGGTGAGCCATGTGAATGGGGAGGATAAGGGGTCAGTAATGTTGCGGGACTGAGGCAATGTGAATAAGGAAGATAAGGGGGTCTTAATGTTGTGGGAGTGGGGCAACGTGAATGGGGAGGATTAGGGAGTCAATAATGTTGTGGAAGTGGGGAAATGTAAATGAGGAAGATCAGAGGGTCAATAATGTTGTGGGTATGGGGCAATGTGAATGGGGAGGATAAGGGGGACAGTGATGTTGTGGGGGATGTAGTGGGGGAGGGACAATGTCTGTGTGGGCCAGGGGGAGGTATTATCTGGCCTGGGAGCGATGTGACAGGGGAGCTGCATTATATCATTTCTTTCTATCATGTGCAGTTGGAGTTGTCAATCGGAACTGTAGGATTTCAGGTGCATTAAGAATGGCACACAGGGTTCTGCAGCACCATTCAGAATTGCTGATATTTTGTTCAGAGAGACAAACACTGGGACACTCAATATCCAGACAGAGAGACAAACAATGGGACACTCAGTGACCAGACAGAGAGAAACACTGGGATACTCAGTGATCGGACAGACAGAGACAAACACTGGGACATTCAGTGTTCAGACAGAGATACAAATACTGGGCAATCAGTGTCCAGACAGACACTGGGACACTCAATGACAAGATAGACAGAAACACTGGGACACCCAGTGACCAGACAGACAGAGTGAAACACTGGGACACCCAGTGACCAGACAGACAGAGTGAAACACTGGGACACCCAGTGACCAGACAGACAGAGTGAAACACTGGGACACCCAGTGACCAGACAGACAGAGAGAAACACTGGGACACCCAGTGACCAGACAGACAGAGTGAAACACTGGGACACCCAGTGACCAGACAGACAGAGTGAAACACTGGGACACCCAGTGACCAGACAGACAGAGTGAAACATTGGGATACCCAGTGACCAGACAGACAGAGAGAAACACTGGGACACCCAGTGACTAGACAGACAGAGTGAAACATTGGGATACCCAGTGACCAGACAGACAGAGAGAAACACTGGGATACCCAGTGACCAGACAGACAGAGAGAAACACTGGGATACCCAGTGACCAGACAGACAGACAGAAACACTGGGATACCCAGTGACCAGACAGACAGAGAGAAACACTGGGACACCCAGTGACCAGACAGACAGAGAGAAACACTGGGATACTCAGTGACCAGACAGACGGAGAAAAACACTGAGATACTCAGTGACCAGACAGACAGAAACACTGGGACACCCAGTGACCAGACAGACAGAAACACTGGGGCACCCAATGACCAGACAGAGAGAAACACTGGGACACTCAGTAACCAGAGAGAAATAAACACTCGGACACTCAGTGACCAGATAGAGAGACAACACTGGGACATTCGGTGACCAGACAGAGAGAAACACTGGATGCTCAATGTTCAGACAGAGAGAAACACTGGATGCTCAATGTTCAGACAGAGAGAAACACTGGATGCTCAGTATCCAGAGAGAAAGAAGTACTGGGACACACAGGGGGCAACTCTGCCACACTGCTTTGCTAATTTTATAGTGCAGCAGGGTGACAGAATCACACAGTTGGGCATGCATGAGACTTTTGCATGCATTCCCACCTCAAGCGCATCTTTCAGTATTGGATTTTTAGGCAACGTCAAATTTGCACTGGAAACTGGTGTGAAGACAGGTAAGTTATTTAAGTCTTTATTGAAATATAATTTAAAAGTCACTAGTGATCACTGGATTGAGTGCTTCACTTAGTCAGGTTTAGAGTAGACCCCATTTTGCCAAATTGGGACCTAGTGGCCCAATCCCACTGGAGTGAAGGAATGCAATTGGGGCAGTGGAGGAGGGGGTGCCTCTGTGCCCCCTGGTACTGCCCAAAGGCATTGTACCCATGCCAAAGGGACATATTGGCACTGCCCATCAGGCATGAGGCAGTGCCAAAGAAGTGGGGCAGTTTCCATTATAAAGTTAACATGAAGAGTTTCTATTGTAAAGTTTACATGAACAGTTTATGTTGTAAAGTTTACAATAACGGTTTCCACTGTAAAGTATGCAGGAACAGATTATATTGTAAAGCTCACAGGAACAGTTTCTATTGTAAAGTTTACAAGAACAGTTTATATTGTAAAGATTATATGAAGTTTCTATCGCAATGTTGACATGAACAGTTTCTATTGTAAAGATTATATGAACAGTTTCTATTATAAAGTTGACATGAACAGTTTCTACTGTAAAGTTTACATGAACAGTTTGTATTATAAAGTTTACATCAACAATTTCCATTCTAAAGTTTACATGAACGGTTTCTATTGTAAAGTTTACATGAACAGTTTGTATTGTAAAGTTTACACAAACACTTTATATTGTAAAGTTTACATCAACAACTTCCATTCTAAAGTTTTCTATTGTAAAGTTTGCATGAAAAATTTCTACTGTAAAGTTTACATGAATAGTTTCCATTATAAAGTTTTCAGGACATTTCCTTTGTAACATTTACAGGAACAGTTCATATTGTAAAGTTTACATGAGCAGTTTATATTGTAAAGTTTACAGGAACAGTTTCCATTGTAAAATTTACAGGAAAAATTTCTATTGTAAATTTTACAGGAACAGGTTTCATTGTAAAGCTTACATGAGCAGTTTATATTGTAAGATTTACATGAATAGTTTATATTGTAAAACTTACATGAACAGTTTATATTATAAAGTTTATATGAACAGTTTATGTTGTAAAGTTTACATGAACAGTTTATGTTGTAAAGTTTACAGGAACAGTTTCCATTGTAAAGTTTCCAGGAATAGTTTACATTGTAATGTTTACAGAAACAGTTTACATTGTAAAGCTAACACAATTTATGTTATAAAGTTTCCATGAAGAGTTTTCATTGTGAAACTTACATGAAAAGTTTTTATTGTAAAGCTCACATGAACAGTTTGTAGTGTAAAGATTCTATGAAGAGTTTCTATAGTAAAGTTTATATAAACAGTTTCCATTGTAAATCTGACAGGAAAAGTTTCTATTGTAAAGTTGACATATAAGGGACATAACTATAAGTTGGGAGATATAGGAGGAATGTCCGAGGTAGATTCTTTACTCAGAGAGTGGTTGGGGTGTGGAATGCACTGCCTCTGTGATAGTGGAGTGGGACATTTTAGGAACTTTCAAAACATTATTGGAAAGGCACATGGAGTATACCAGAATGATAGAGGGTGGGATAACTTGATTTGAGTTCAGACATAGCTCAGCACAACATCAAGAGCCAAAAGGTCTGTACTGTGCAGTACTGTTCTATGTTTCTACATTTCTATAACAGTTTCTGTTTAAAGCTTACATCAACAAATTCTATTGTAAAGTTTACATGAACATTTCCCATTGTAAAGTTTACATGAACATTTTCCATTGTAAAGTTTACATGAACAGTTTCCATTGTAAAGTTTACATGAACAGTTCCTATCGTAAAGTTTACATGAACAGTTTCTATTGTAAAGTTTACATGAACAAACAGTTTCTATTGTAAAGTTTACATGAACAGTTCCTATCGTAAAGTTTACATGAACAGTTCCTATTGTAAAGTTTACATGAACAGTTTCTATTGTAAAGTTTACATGAGCAGTTTCTATTGTAAAGTTTACATGAACAGTTTCTATTGTAAAGTTTATAGGTAAGTTTATATTGTAAAGTTTACATGAACAGTTTCTATCCTAAAATTTACATGAACAGTTTACAGGAAGTTTTTTAAGTAACAGCTGCAGAAACAGTTCGCATTGTAAAATTTACATGAGCAGTTTCTATTGTAAAATTTATAGGTAAGTTTATGTTGTAAAGTTTACATGAAAAGTTTCCATTGTAAAGTTTACATGAGCAGTTTCTATTGTAAAATTTATAGGTAAGTTTATATTGTAAAGTTTACATGAAAAGTTTCCATTGTAAAGTTTACATGAGCAGTTTCTATTGTAAAATTTATAGGTAAGTTTATATTGTAAAGTTTACATGAAAAGTTTCCATTGTAAAGTTTACATGAACAGTTTATGTTGTAAAGTTTACATGAAAAGTTTCCATTGTAAAGTTTACATAAAGTTTATGTTGTAAAGTTTACATGAAAAGTTTATATTATAAACTTTATCTGAACAATTTGTATTGTAAAGTTTAATGAATAGTTTCCATTGTAAAGTTTACATGAACAGTTTCTAATATAAAGTTTACATAAACAGTGTCTATTGCAAAATTCACATGAATAGTTTATATTCTATAGTTTACATGAACAGTTGCTAAAGCATGCAGTTTCTCATGTAAAATTTACACTAAAAGTTTCTTTTGTAAAATTTACAAGAACAGATTCCATTGTAAAGTTTACAGGAACAGTTTATATTGGAAAGTTTACGTGAATAGTCCGAATTGTAAAGTTTACATGAACATTTTTCATTTTAAAATGTACATGAATAGTTGTGCAGTTTACATGAATAGTTTCCATTTTAAAGTTTATGTGAACAATTTACATTGTAACGTTTACATGAACAGTTTCTCCGCATTGTAAAGTTTACATGAAAAATTTATCTTATAAAGTTTACATGAAGTCACAATATGTTGTGAAGTTTACGTGAACAGTTTGCATTGTAAAATTTACAGCAAAAGTTTCTATTGTAAAGTTTACATGAACAATTTCTCATAGAATCATGGAACCCTACACTGCAGAAAAAACACTTCGGCCCATCGGGTCTGCACTGACCACAATCCCATCCAGGCCCTACCCCCAAATCCCTACATAGTTTACCCGCTAATCCCTCTAACCTAAACATCTAGTAAACTAATGTTTCTATTGTAAAGTTTACATGAACATTCCCATTGTAAAGTTGACATGAGCAGTTTCTAATGTAAAGTTTACATGAACCATTTCTAATATAAAGTTTACATGAATCATTTCTAATGTAAAGTTGTTATGAACAGTTTGCATTGTAAAGTTTACATGAACAGTTTCTAATGTAAAGTTTGCATGAACCAATTCTAATGTAATGTTTACATGCACATTTGTACTGTAAAGTTTGCATGAATAGTTTTGATTGAAATGTTTACACAGTCTTCATTGTCAATTTACATGAAGGCATGTTATATCGTCAAGTTTACAGGAACACTTTCCATTATAGTAGTTTGCAGGAACAGTTTCTATTGTAAAGTTTACATGAACAGTTTCCATTGAAAAATTTACATGAATAGTTTTTAATGAAAAGTTTACATGAACAGTTTCTGTTGTAAAGTTTACATGGAGAGTTTATATTGTAGAGTACACAGGAACCATTTCTATTGTAGTGGTTTACAGGAACTGTTTCCATTGTAATGTTTACATGAATACTTTATATGGTAATGTTTATATGAACCATTTCTAAAGTAAAATTTACATCAACAGTTTATATTGTGAAGTTTGCCTGAACAGTCTGCATTGTAAAGTTTTCATGAACAGTTTGTTTTGTAAAGTTTACACAAACAATTTCCATTATAAAGTTTTCATGAAGAGTTTCCATTGTAAAGTTTACAGGAACAGTTTATGTTGTTAAGTTTATACATACAGTTTTCATTGTAGTGGTTTGCAGGAACAATCTCCATTGTAAAATTTACATGAGCAGTTCCTAATGAAAAGTTTACATGAACAGTTTATATTCTAAAGTTTATATGAACAGTTTCTAATGTAAAGTTTGCATTAACCAATTCTAATGTAAAGTTTACATGCACAGTTTGTATTATAAAGTTTACCTAAACAGTTTCTTCTGTAAAGTTTACCTGAACAGTTTCTTTTATAATGTTTTCATGAACAGCTTCCATTGTAAAGTTTACATCAACACTGTCCATTCTAATGTTTACATGATTAATTTCTATTATAAAGTTTACAAGAACATTGTATATTGTAAAATCTACATGAACAGTTTATATTGTTAGGTTTACAGGAACAATATCCATTGTAAAGTTTATATGTACAGTTTCTTTTATAATGTTTACATGAACAGTTTCTATTATAAAGTTTACAGGAACACTTTATATTGTAAGGATTACATGAATAGTTTCTGTCATAAACTTTACAGGAACAATTTATTTTATAAAGTTTACCTAAACAGTTTGTACTGTAAAGTTTACGCAAAAAGTTTATGTTGTAAGGTCTCGATAACAGTTCCCATTATAGTGGTTTGCAGGAACAGTTTCCATTGTAAAGTTTACATGAATGGTTTATATTGTAAAGTTTACTGGAACAGTTTATATTATAGTGGTTTACAGGAAGTGTTTCCATTGTAACATTTACATGAACAGTTTCTAATGTAGAGTTACATGACCATTTCTAACGTAATGTTTACATGAACAGTTTGCATCGTAAAGTTTACAGGAAAAGTTTCTATTGTAAAGTTTACAAGAACAGCATCTTTTGTAAAGTTTATATTAACAATTTCCATTGTAATGTTTACATCAACAGTGTCTTTTGTAAAGTTTACGTACACAATTTATATTGTAAAGTTTACATGAACCAATTCTAATGTAAAGTTTCCACAAACAGTCTCCATTATAAAGTTTACTTGAACAGGTTATATTGTTAGGTTTACATGAACATTTCCACTGTAGTGGTTTGTAGGAACAGTTTTGATTGTAAAGTTTACAGGAACAGTTTCCATTGTAATGTTTAATGAACAGCTTATATTGTAAAGTTTGTAGGTACAGTTTCCATTGTAAAGCTTACAGCAAAAGAACAAAGAACAAAGAACAAAACAGCACGGGAAACAGGCCCTTCGGCCCAATGAGTCCGCGCCACCACCCCGATGTTCCCACCTCTAACTTTGCATGAAGCATTTTTTAAGTAAAGTTTATATGAACAGTTAATATTGTAACATTTAAGGAACAGTTTCAATTATGATGTTTAGAGGAACAATTTATATTGAAACATTTACATGAACAGTTTCTATTGTAAAGTTGACATGAACAATTTCTATTGTAAAGTTTCCATGAACAATTCATATTGTAACGCTTACATGAAGAGTCTCCATTGTAAAGTTTACATGAACAGTTTCTAATATAAAGTTTACAAGAACCATCTCTAATGTAAAGTTTACAAGAACAGTTTGTATATTAAAATTTGCAAAAACTGTTTCTACTGTAAAGTTTACACGAAAGTCTCTATTGTAAAGTTTACATGAATAGTTTCTAGAGTAAAATTTACATATTAATGCTTATATAAATAGTTTCTAATATAAAGTTCACATGAATTGTTTGCGTTGTAAAATTTACAGGAACAGTTCCGTTGTAAAGTTTACTTGAACAGTTCATATTGTAAACTTTTCATGAACGATTTCTAATGTAAATTTTACATGAACAGTTTATATTGTAATGTTTCAGGAACAGTTTTCATTATAAAATTAACATGAACAGTCTCCATTGTAAAGTTTACAGGAACAGTTTATATTGTAACATTTACAGGAACAGTTTCCATTGTAAAATTTACAGGAAAAGTTTCTATTGTAAAGTTTATATGATCAGTTTCTATTGTAAAGTTTATATGATCAGTTTCTATTATAAAGTTTACATCAATAGTTTCCTCGATAACCTATTCATGGACAGTTTCCATTGTAACGTTAACACAACATTTTCTATCATAAGGTTTAAATGAACAGTCTCCATTCTTACGTTTACTTGAACAGTTGCAGTTGTAATGTTTATATGAACAGTTTCCATTGTAAAGTTTACATGAACTGTTTATATTGTGAAGTTTTGATGGGTAGGTTCCATTGAATCTTTACCTTTTAGTTTGGATTCTAAAGTTGATATGAAGTCTCCATTCTTATGTTTACTTGAACAGTTTCTCTTGTCAAGTTTACATGGACTGTTCTCATTGTAAAATTTACATGCAAGTGCTGCAGATGGATTGTCCCCGGTTATAAAGTTGAGGTCCCAAACTGATCCCTGTGGCACACCACTTATTACATCTTGTCAACAAGTAAATGACCCAATTCTGCCTATTCTCTATGTCCAATTCACTCTTCAATCCTTGCCAATATGTTATCTTGCACCATGTGTTACCCCCAACACCACGAGCTTTACATACTGCAAATCTTTGATTTGGCACCTTAACAAATGCCTTCTGGAAGTCTACATCCTGTACATTCACTTGTTCCCATTTATCCATAACACATGTTACTTTCAAGCAATGCCATTAAAATAGTAAAACATGATTTTCTCCTCACAAAACCACATTGACTTTGCCGTAGATTTATTTGACATGGATTTGTCATTAAGACGTTAGGATTGCGGCGCGGGCTCGTTGGGCCAAAGGGCCTGATCCCCGTGCTGTGTTGCTCTTTGTTCTTTGTTGTTCTATTTAAATGCTTTGTTGTAATGTCTTTAATAATAACTTCCAATGGTTTCATGTGACAGATGTTAAGTTAACTGTATTTCTTTTTTTTCTGTCTTCCTTTGTTTTTGAATACAAGAGTTATTGTTACCGTCTAACCTAATAAAATTTTTTTTATTTCTTCACAGAACATGGATGTCACTGGCTGGCCAGCATTTATTGCCCATGCCTAGATGCCCTTGAGAAGATGGTGATGAGCTGCTTCTTGAATTACTGCAGTCTATGTTCTCTAGGTTGACCCACAATGTTGTTGGGGAGGGAATTCCAGGATTTTGACATAGCGACTTCAAAGGAACAGTGATACATTTACATATCAGAATGGTGTGTAGCTTTGCAGATGGTGGTGTTCCCATGTGTAATAGGGAATTTAGGGTAATTTGGGATTAAAAGATTAACAGATCAGGCTAGATTAAATCAGAATGGATAGAGTAAACAGAAGTCACAAAGTGCCCAAAAAGTACTGTTTGCATAGGGCAATATAACCACTAATAATAGAGAATTTAGACATGTAAGGGGCATTCTCCCAACAATGCTGAATTGGCATCAAAACCGGTCTAGATCGACCAATTCTGACAGTTTAGCTTCTCACCTGAATCTCTGCACTCTGTGCACTGAAGAGGTCACAGTTGTGAAACTCATTAAAAACCCAGGGGAGGCAAGGTCTATTCGCACCAGGGTTTTGATAGTTCTGGAGCTCTGCACATGCACAGTGGCCCCAAACTGTCAAACTCCCATTATCTGATCAGCTTAATCTATGACTAGCTTGTGACTGCCTCTGTACTGCCCCTTCAGCCCACCTCCATGGTCCAACCGTGGCCCCCACAACAATTCCCGGACCAGCCCTGACCACCCTGATGCCCAGACCCCACGATCCCAGCATTGTCGATCCCACCATCCCCACCCTCACCCCAGCAGACACCCCCTGGGGGTCAGACTCTGCCAGAGGCAGACCCTCCTGGCAGATCACACACCACCCCCCACGCCAATTCCAATCATTGCTCTCCATCCCAGATTGCTCCCAATGCAGAGTGGCAGCAGAACCCCCCAACCACACTGATTATCCCTAAGCTCTGCCCACAATAGGCCCTGCACCCCCCTTGGCATTGCCTGATGCCCGATGGGCGCTGCCATTGTGTCCATGCCCAGTGAGCACGAGCCCCCACCGCCGACGTCCAGCGGAGGCCCGATTGGCCCCCCTTCATTCCAGCAAGGTCTTCCACGAGCTCCCTGAACATGGGGAACTAGTCTGAATTCTGCCAGGATGAAGTCCTCCAGGCAGGGTAAGAGATTTTGATTGGGGCCTGAAAGATTTCAGCAATTAACTTTTCTACATATTTAAAATAGATTTTAAGAATATCTAAATGACTTACCTGCCTTCCTGCCAGTTTCCAGCGTGATCTGTCAGGCTCTGGGGGTTGTGCATGCATTCTCTGCACATACGCAAATCCCCGTTCAAGGCTGCAGGTGCACACCTCCTGGCCAGACCTACCAGGAAAGTGGCAGGTGCGGATGGGAGAATCACGGCCATAGTTTTGAAAACATATTCTGTATTAAAAGCATGTCCTTGTTAGTAATATAATGCTTGTGAGGCACGATGGGATGTATTTCAGTGTAAAGAATCACATTCCTTGAAACAATGCAGCTACTGAGCAAAGAGAAAAGCAACTATTATCAGTGCCTCTGATATACATTAAACCAAGGTTCACCAGAGTGAACATACACCAGAGGTTCCACACAATTCTAATGAATGGGGTGTACAATGCACCAGATAAGAGGGTCTAGAAAGTATCAGGGGCCTATGAGAAATGTTCTTAAATTCCACAAACTGATAACGTAGTCCCACGCTGTCCAGGAGCAAATGTTATATTGGCCAAGGTAAATAATCTACACTAATAATTATTGACTCATACCCAGATGGGGTAGACAAGGGGTGGGCATGTGTCTTTTGAAAATTGTATAATGGTAATACTGAAAGTGATGTAATTTCAGAGTGATTTGGAGCAGCCCCAAATCTCTTTTCTTTGAATGCTGACCAAGCTTGGAAAATAAAGTCTTTTATCAGAGTACTTGTTTCCATGAGTCTTTGTGTTTGCTGAGCTAAAATTAAGAAGGGGAATCTCACATGAAAGCCAGTTTAATATAGTTTCTGAAAATGCTCCAACACCATGTTTTTGCTGCTCTTGTCCTTGTTGATGGAAGTAGCTGTGGGTTTGGAAGGTGCTGTCTAAGGATCTTTGGTGAATTGCTACAATGCATCTTGTAGATAGTACACACTGCTACTACTGAGCATCAGTGCTGAGGGAGTGGATGTCTATAGATGTAGTGCCAATCAAGTTGGCAGTTTTGTCCTGAATGATGTCAAGCTTCTTGAGTATTGTTGGAGCTGCACCTATCCAGGCAAGTGAGAGAACATAGAACATAGAACATAGAACACTACAGCACAAACAGGCCCTTCGGCCCACAAGTTGTGCCGAACACATCAAAACCTACCCAGCCATAGACCTATCTATAACCCCCAATCCCATTGGATCCCATATACTCATCCAGAAGTCTTTTAAAAGACCCCAGCGAGTTTGCCTCGACCACCACCGACGGCAGCCGATTCCATTCACTCACCACCCTCTGAGTGAAAAACTTTCCCCTAGCATCCCCTCTGTACTTGCTTCCCTGCACCTTAAATCTGTGCCCTCTCGTCGCAACCATTTCAGCCCAGGGAAATAGTCTCTGAGAGTCCACCCTATCTATTCCTCTCAACATCTTGTAAACCTCTATCAGGTCGCCTCTCAACCTTCGTCTCTCCAGGGAGAACAGTCCCAGCTCCCTCAACCTGTCTTCATAAGGCATGCCTCCCAATCCAGGCAACATCCTTGTAAATCTCCTCTGCACCCTTTCAATAGCTTCCATGTCCTTCCTATAGTGAGGCGACCAGAACTGCGCACAGTACTCCAAGTGTGGTCTGACAAGGGTCCTATAAAGCTGCAGCATTACCTCCTGACTCCTGAACTCAATCCCTCGATGAATGAAGGCCAGTACACCGTAAGCTTTCTTAACCACATCCTCCATCTGGGAGGCCGATTTGAGAGTCTTATGGACCCGGACCCCAAGATCCCTCTGCTCTTCCACACAGCTAAGATTCCTACCTTTGATGGTGTACTCATTCATCCCGTTGGATCTGCCAAAATGGACCACAACACATTTGTGGAAATCCAACACACTCCTGACTTGTGCCTTGCAGACGGTGAACAGGCTTTGAGGAGTCAGAAAGTGAATTACTCATCATAATAATTGTAGCCTCTGACCTGCTGTTGTAGCCATTGTGTTTACGTAGAGAGTCAGTTGAGTTATTTCCCCAAATCTAGGCAATTTTGGAAAATTAAAACCAATGCATCAACTATCTCACAAGCAATGTCTTTTAAGACCCTAAGGTAAGTCCATCAGGACCTGAGAATTTGTCATTCTACAGCTGTGACAGTTTGCTCAGTACCACTTCCTTGGTGTTTGTAAACTTTCCCTTCTATTTCTTGTTTAAAGTTATTTCTGGGATGTTACTTGTATCATCTATAGTGAAGACTGATGCAAAATATCTGTTCAATTCATCTGTCATCTCCTTATTTTCTATTATTAATTCCCCAGACTCATTTTCTATAGGATCAATGATCATTTTGTTAACTTGTTTTAAAGAAAATATCTATAGAAACTCCTCTTATCTGTCTATTGAGGAACCAATCAGAGAGCAGGCCATTCTAGACTGGGATGCCTAGAATAGCCTGTGATGAAAGAAAGGAATAATTGGCAATCTAGTTGTGCAAGATGACTTGGGAATGAGCGACTATTATCAATAGAATTTTTCAACAAGATGGAAAGTGATGTAGTTGATTCAAGATGAGGGTCCTGAATCTTAATAAATGAACATAAACATATGATGTGATAAGCATGAGTTGGCTATGTGTGTAAGACAGGATTAAGCTATTAAGTTGGATGATCAGTCATGATTATAATAAATGATGGAGCAACCTTAAAGGGTTAGTTGGCCTCCTCCTGCTCTTATTTTCTATGTCTTTATATTTCTAATTAGCTTTCTCCTGTGTAGTCATTTAATTTTTTTCTCATATAGTCATTTAGTCATTCTTTGCTGGTTTTTCGCCCATTTTTTCCGTCCAATTTTCTGTTTTGTCACCCACCTTTGAACAATTGTACACTTTTTCTTCATGTTTGATTTTATCTGTAATTTTTTAAGTTAACCACAGATGGTGGATTCTCCCCTTGGAATGTTTCTTTCCTGTTGGAATGTGCCTTACTCTGTTCATTCTGAAATTGCCTTCAAAATTATGACACTGCAACTCTGCTAAACTTCCCTTCACCTTATTTACCAGTTCGCTTAGTTCCCAGAGTTCACTCTGCTTACTTGCCTTCATAATTGCCATTATTTAAGTTTAAAAATAGTCTCAGACACATTTTTCTCAACTTTAAACTATGTTATGATCACTGCTACCTAAGTATACCTTTACTATGAGATCATTAATTAATCATATCCCATTGTATATTACCAGGTTGGTAAAGCTTCCTCTCTGGTCAGCTCCAGAACATTCTAAGAAACTATCCCAAAACATTCTGAGAGTTCCTGATTTAAGTAACTTTTGCCATCTGATTTTTCCACTATATATGTAAATTAAAATCCTCTTGATTATTGCCGATTACTCTGACAAGATCCCTCTATTTATTCATCTACATTCTGTCCTATCATGTGGTTCCTGTTAGGGGGCCTATACACTATTCCCCCAGTTACTTCTTGCCTTTATCATTTCTCATCTCTACCCAAACTGCACCTGCATCCTGTTTTCCCAGACTTAGCTCATCGATCTATACTGTGCTAATGCTATCGTTAAACAACAGATCCGTCCCTCCAGCTTTTCCGAGCTTCCTCTCTTTCCTAATCAATACCCATCAATAGTTCAACCAATGCAGCCACATCTCAGATTGTATCAGCTATCAAGTCATACTTACTTATTTCTATTTGCATTATCAAATTCTATGTGCATTCAGATGATTTTGTCCTTGTTTATTTCTATAACTTCAAGCATTATGTGTTGGTTTACTCTTAGTTTTGTATTCTCTATCCTTTCCTATTTATCATTTCCCATATTAGTACCTATCTCTCTTGCCTTGTCTCCACTCTTTGGTGTATCACATCTTCCTCAATTTGAGTTCTTTCCTATTTAATTCAAATACTCTCTCATAGGGTTCCAGCAAGCCATATAGTTTGGGCAGCACAGTGTTTAGCACTACTGCCTCACAACGCCAGGGACCTGGGTTCGATTCCCCATGTGGGTCATTGTCTGCATGGAGTCTGCACGTTCTCTCCGTATCTACATGGGTTTCCTCCAGGTGCTCTGGTTTCCTCCCAAGGTTCAAATAACATGTGGGTTAGGAGCACTGGACATACTAAATTCTCTCTTCATTGTACCCGAACAGGCACCGGAGTGTGGAGATTGGGGAATTTTCACAGTAACTTCATTGCAGTTTTAATGTAAGTCTACTTGTCACACTAATAAATAAATAAAAATAAATAGATAAGTTCAAGTGTAGACTGTCACAGTAGTATGGCCCCCACTTTCCCCAGTAATTAATTATACACCTTTCTTGGATTTTTTCAAGAGTATTCTAGTGCTTCATGTCGTTAGTGTATGCTTGACCTGGACCATTTGATGGGCAACACGACAGCTCAGTGACTATCACTGTGCTGTGCAGATACATGGATTTGTGCCTGTGTCTGTGGGAGTTTGCGCATTCTCCCCGTGCTTGCGTGGGTTTTCTCCGGGTGCTCCGGTTTCCTCCCACATCCCAAAGATGTGCTCTTAGGCTAAGTGGCAAAACAAATTCTCCCTAAGTTGTCTCAAATTTGTTCTTTCTCTGGGAGGCAAGAGAGGCGATTGCAGAGCCTCTGGCTCTGATCTTCAGGTCATCGTTGGTTACGGGTGTGGTTCCAGAGGACTGGAGGATAGTGAATGTGGTCCCATTGTTCCAGAAGGGGAAGAGAGACCTTCCAGGGAATTATAGGCCAGTGAGTCTTACTTCTGTTGTGGGCAAAGTATTGGAGAGAATTATTAGGGATAGGATTATAGTTATTTAGAGAGAAATGAATTGATTGGGGATAGTCAGCATGGTTTTGTGAAGGGTAGGTCGTGCCTTACTAACCTTATTGAGTTTTTGAAAAAGTGACCAAAGAGGTGGATGGGGGTAAGGCGGTTGATGTGGTATATATGGACTTTAGTAAGGCGTTTGATAAGGTGGCCCATGGAAGACCTCTGCAGAAAATGCAGATGTATGGGATAGAGGGTGATTTAGCTAATTGGGTTAGGAATTGGCTGGCAGATAGAAGACAGAGGGTGGTGGTTGATGGGAGATATTCATCTTGGAGTTCGGTGACAAGTGGTGTACCTCAGGGGTCTGTTTTTGGGGCCCCTGCTGTTTGTAATTTTTATAAATGATCTGGATGAGGGTATTGAAGGATGGATTAGTAAATTTGCAGATGACACTAAAGTCGGTGGAGTGGTAGATAGTGAAGAGGGTTGTTATAGTTTGCAGAGGGACTTAGACAAGTTGCAGAGCTGGGCCGAGAGGTGGCAAATGGAGTTTAATGTGGAAAAGTGTGAGGTAATGCACTATGGCAGAAATAATAAATGTGTAGAGTATAGGGCTAATGGTAGGATTATTAGTAGTCTTGATGAACAGAGGGACCTTGGTGTGTATGTGCATAGATCCCTGAAAGTAGGCAGTCAAGTTGAGAAGGTTGTTAAGAAGGCATATGGAGTCTTAGCTTTTATTGGTAGGGGGATTGAATTTCGGAGCAGCAACGTCATGTTGCAACTGTACAAAACTCTGGTGCGGCTGCACTTGGAGTATTGTGTACAGTTCTGGTCCCCGCATTATAAGAAAGATGTGGAGGCTTTGGAGACGGTACAGAGGAGGTTTACCAGGATGTTGCCTGGTATGGAGGGCAGGTCTTATGAAGAGAGGCTGAGGGATTTGAGGTTGGTTTCGTTAGAAAGGAGGCAGCTAAGAGGAGACCTTATTGAAACATATAAGATGATTAGAGGTTTAGATAGGGTGGACAGTGATAGCCTTTTTCATAGGATGGAGAAAGCTAGCACGAGGGGACACAGCTTTAAATTAAGGGGTGATAGTTATAGGACGGATATCAGAGGTAGGTTCTTTACCCAAAGGGTGGTTCGGGAGTGGAATGCCCTGCCTGCAGCAGTTGTAGATGCGCCAAGTTTGGTGGCGTTTAAGAGGTTAGTTGATAAGTATATGGAAGAGAATGGAATGGTTTAGTTTGGAGGGTCATTGCTTTTTATATTGGTCGGCGCAACATCGAAGGCCGAAGGGCCTGTTCTGTGCTGTACTGTTCTATGTTCTATGTTCTAAAGCTTGAAATAATTCATGTGGTGAAAAAGTTTCTATCAATTAGAGTTTTCTAACAAATAGCAAACTGGTTAATAGATACTTAAAAACTTTATTTAATCTCAGCAGAAATTCTATGGTATACAACGGTGCATACAAGTTAAGAATGCAGGAGTGTATGGGGCAAAGAATGGTGGATGTGGGGATGCTTTGGCAGGAGTTGGTATCATACAAAGGGCCATGGGGATGGGTAAATGAAATAGTTTGGAGAAAATGAGCAGCCGTGGAAGGATAGCAGATGGGCATGAGCTTGGCAAAGAAGGTGTGAGGGACCATAGAGGGTGGGTGGGGCATGGGGTAATCTGGGTTACTGTGGCACTGAGACTGTCCCTGAAAGTTGGCAATCAAGTCGATAAGGTTGTTAAGAAGGCATATGGAGTCTTAGCTTTTATTGGTAGGGGGATTGAATTTCGGAGCCGCAATGTCATGTTGCAACTGTACAAAACTCTAGTGCGGCCGCACTTGGAGTATTGTGTGCAGTTCTGGTCCCCGCATTATAAGAAAGATGTGGAGGCATTGGAGAGGGTACAGAGGAGGTTTACCAGGATGTTGCCTGGTATGGAGGGCAGGTCTTATGAAGAGAGGCTGAGGGATTTGAGGTTGTTTTCGTTAGAAAGGAGGCGGCTAAGAGGGGACCTATTGAAACATATAAGATGATTAGAGGTTTAGATAGGGTGGACAGTGATAGCCTTTTTCCTAGGATGGAGAAAGCTAGCACGAGGGACACAGCTTTAAATTAAGGGGTGATAGTTATAGGACGGATATCAGAGGTAGGTTCTTTACCCAAAGGGTGGTTCGGGAGTGGAATGCCCTGCCTGCGGCAGTTGTAGATGCGCCAAGTTTGGTGGCGTTTAAGAGGTTAGTTGATAAGTATATGGAAGAGAAGGGAATGGTTTAGTTTGGAGGGGCATTGCTTTTTATATTGGTCGGCGCAACATCGAAGGCCGAAGGGCCTGTTCTGTGCTGTAATGTTCTATGTTCTATGTTCTAAATTTGGTTTTTAATCCATAGATCTATAAACATAGACAGGGATCGCAGGTAGAGGTGGGAACATCGGGGTGGCGGCGCAGGCTCGTTGGGCTGAAGGCTTGTTTCCCATACTGTTTTGTTCTTTGTTCTTTAACTAAATCTGCTTTCAGCCTCCTCTGGTGCAAAGAAATCACCCCTTGCCTATCAAATCTTTCCTAACAGCTACAATTCTTCATTCCTGGCAACATGCTCATAAATCTTTTCTGTACCCTCTCATATGACCATATTCTGGGAGATCAAGAATATCCCAGGCTTAATAAGTGGAGTGACTTTCCTATTGCTTGCTAGTTCACAGAGTTGTAATAGCTATGAAGAAGGCTGACCTACTCTCTCTCTACAGTCATTAAATCGAGGAACTGCTCAGTATCCTAAGGGTGTCAGCTTTGCTCAGGTGGGTCTAACTCAGTGTCACAAGTTTTACACGTCAATCCACATTTTAGCTTTCATACATAGCGTGGATGAACACTCCCGTACAGTACTGAAGGAGTGCAATCTTTTCACTGAGGAATTAAGCCCTCAGTAATAAAAGGCCCTGTCACTTCTCTCAGCCACAGAGAAAAGATCCCTTGATACTATTTGAAGAATAACAATGAACTGTTGTGGTGTTCTGGTCAACCAATATCTCTACAACAGATTAGATGATGATTTGTAGATGAATACTATGAGTATTCTGATTACCATATTTTCTATGTTACAACAATGATGACACTTGCTTGACTATGAAGTGTTTTGACAAGTCACAATGTCATGAAAGGCACTTATTGCAATATGCTGATTCCAGTGACTATTATAATAGGCATCTGAGTTCTGCATGGTTCCCTATGGAAGAAACACATTAGTTCCCATATACATCCTGCCTCTGAACAGCCATGGGTACAAACCACTAAAGGAAATTTGACATGTCCTCTATTTCTCACCACTTTTTATAGACACACCATAGAGTGCTTTCTATGGTGTATCACAGCTTGATATGCCTCCTGCTCTGCCCAAGACCGCAAAAAACTATAAGTGAAGCCCAGTTCATCATTCAACCTATCCATTGATCTTGTCTACACTTCCCATTTCCTCAGCAAGGCAGCCAGCATAATTAAGAACCCCATGCACCCTGGACATACTCTCTTCCACCTTCCTTTGTCGGGAAAATGATACAAAGAAGACACGTATCAACTGACTCAAGAACAGCTTCTTCCCTGCTACCATCAAACTTTTAATTGGGCCTACCTACATTAAGTTGATCTTTCTTTACGCCCTAGCTATGACTGTAACACTACATTCTGCACTCTCTCCTTCACTATGAACAGTATGCTTTGTCTGTACAGCACGCAAGAAACAATACTTTTCAATGTATACTAATACGTGACAATAATAAATCAGATCAGATCAGATCAGACTATCTCCCCCTTCATGTTAAAGCAGCTATCATTTCACTATGATCTTGGTAAGAGTTAGTAGGCTATTCCATCATTGGGCAAGCATCTGAACTCCACTTTATCTTCACACACAGGGATTCATCTGAAAGGGTCATTGAATAGCTCAATTGTAGCAACTAAGACCAAGTGCAGCAACTGGAATTTTATACAATACCTTTAATGGAAGTAAATGACTCATTTCAAAGGAACATGATAAAGCACAATTAGTCACAAAAATATATGAAGGAGATATTAGGGCAGGTGGCCAGAATTCTGGGGTAGCCTAAAGTAAAGGGTTGAAACAGAGATGTTTAGAGATGGAATTCCAAAGCACAGAAGCTGGAGGAGCTTAAGTGCTAGTTAAGACAAGAGAGATAAGGGGGAAGGGGAACGGGCTTAGTGCTAGTTAAGTCAAGTGAGCAGAGGAAATGACAGGAGAATGGCCAATCAAGCGAGCTGCTTTGTCCCTAGTTTTCAATTATCTTTCCCTGGGAAAAAGACAGGAGAGAAGGGAGCAAGGTTTCAAATGGCCACAGGTTTACAAAGGGAAAGGAATGGGACAGCAGCCAGAAGTGCATTGCAATAATCAAGTCTTGAGCTAACAAAGGTTTGGGTGAGAGTTTTAGCAGCAGACGAGGTAGGGGGTCCAATGAGGAGATGTGGACCTTGGTGTTCTCAGTGCTGGCATGGTACGTGGTCAGAAGTTCAGCTCCAATTGCTTGCAGACAGTCTGGTTCAGTCTCACACACTGGCCAAGCAGAGTGATGGGGTAGCCAGCAAAAAAGATTTTTAATGGGGAGATTCTTTTTTTCAACTTTCTCTTGGGTGTCTATTAGTTTGAACTTTTTAAATTAACTCTCTCAGGGGACATAGCTAGATAGACCAGCATTTATTGCCCATCCTTAATTGCCCTTGAATAGCTGATGGTGAGCTGTCTTCTTGAACCACTGCAGTTCTTGAGGTATAGGTACACCTACAGTTAGGGAGGGAGTTCCAGGACTTTAACCCAGTAACAGTAAAGGAAAGACAATATATTTCCAAGTCAGAATGGTGAGTGACCTGAAGGAGAACCTCCAGATGGTGGTGTTTCCAGGTATCTGCTACTCTTGTCCTTCTAGAAAGTAGAGGTCACGGGTTTAGAAGGTGCAGTTAAAGAACCTTGATGAGTTCCTGTAATTCATCAGTGGTGGAGGGATTGAATGTTTGTGAGTGTGGTGCCAATCAAGCAGACTGCTTTGTCCCTAGTTTTCAATTACCCTTCCCTGGGCAAAAGACTATGTAAGTTCATCCTATTGGTGCCCCTCATGATTTTATATATCTCAATAAGATCATCCCTCATTCTACTACATTCCAAGGAATAAAGCCTTAGTCTAGTCAGCCTTTCGCTATAATTTAGGTCCAACAGTCCTTGAAGTAGTCCTCATAAATCTTCTTTGCAATCTTTCCAGTTTATCAATGTCATTTCTGTAACAGGATGACCAAAAGTGTATACAATGCTCCAAGTGCAACCTCACCAACAATATATACAATTGTAACATAATGTTCCAACTTCTATACTCAATGCCATGAATGATGGAGGCCAGTGTTCTAAATGCCTTCTTCACTACCCTGTTCACCCGTGATGCCGCTTGCAATGAACCGTGTACTTGTACTCTTAGGTCCCCCTGTCCTCAACACTCCACACGCCTCTACCATTGACTATATAAGTCCCACCCTGGTTTGATTTTTCAAAATGCAACACCTCATATTTATCTATATTGAAATCCATTTGCCAATCCTCGACTCACTTCCTTAAGTGAAGTAGGTTTCAATGCCAATAAGTTCACACATTAAATAATACATTTTACTTCAGAAACATTGCTTGCATTGATTTATTGCAAATAGAAAGTTGGGGCATCATAAAACATTAGGAAGAAAATGTTACTTCTGGTAGATGAGGGTATCCATAGTCAGAGTGTTTGAAGGAGATCAGATCCACACCATTTCTCCACAAGAGTTCAGACTCTTTATTAGACAAAAATCTCTGTTATTGTAACCAGGATACAGATATTTGTTGCTGATATTGTCCATCTGATGCACTGTAATTAGTGAACACAAGAAGGAATTAATGATTAACTGGGAGGTGTTTGAATAGCTTTTGCATTATCACAGCATAATTAGACTGACATACTGACTTACCTCAATCCTCTAGCTCTGGAATCTCAGCTAAACAGGATGTAGATTCTCTCTGCCAGTCTCCATTCCTCACTCTCAGCTTCTTCTCTTATCCTTGCTCTTTCTCTCTCTGCCCGTCTAGTTTTATTCTTTGATCTACTGTAAGCGACAATTTCATCACCTCTTCCTTTCCAACTCTGCCAATCTCCTCTTCCTCTTTCTTTGCTCCTCATCATCTCATTTCTCTCTTCCTTGGTGCGTTTTGTCCGGCTCTTACTCTGTTTGTACCGTACTAATCTATCTTCATCTTGCTGTCTATGTCCATCTCCTCTTCCTCTCTCTCTATCATCTTCTCTTACTCTCTGTCTGTCCTCTCTTCCCCTCTCTTTTTCTTCTTTTGGTCTCTGTCTTGTCCCATCTTTTCCTCTCTCTTGATCTCTGACAACATACTTCATCCTCTCTCTCTGCTTTTGGCCATCATTTTTTCCTGTTTCTGTCTCTATCCATTTTGCCTTCCTCTCTTTGTCTCTGCCAATGTTCTCTTCTTTTCTGATTGTTTCTTTCCACTTAGGCTTCATCTCTGTCTCCCTTGTCACGTTGTCTTCATTTCTGTTTGTCCCTGAATGTTTGTTTCCTTCTCTCACTGCCCTTCTGATTCCTGTCTTCTTTTCCTTTTGTCTCTGGTCATCTTGTCTTCCTCTCTCTCGTTCTCTGAACGGTTGTTCTTCCTCTTCGTCTGACTCTGTCCACCTGAATTTCCTTTCTCTATATTTCTTTTTGTCTCTCTTGTCTTCCTCTCTCTTTCTCTCTTTACTTACCTGACCTTCATGTTTGAGCTCTACCCATCTTGATCTTGTTTCTTGCATCTTATGTTTATCACTCGCTTTCTGTGTGTCTCTGTTCAATTTGTCTTCCTTTTCCTCTTGCTCTCTTCTTTCTGTCCAAGTTGCTGTCTTCCTTTTCTTCTCCTCTTCTTCTCTCCTTCTTTCCTGGTAGGCTTTTATCTGTCTCATTTTCCTGTCTCTATCTCCATGACAATATGCTTTTTCTTTCTCTCCATGTCTTTCTCTGCCCATTCTCTCCCCACTCTATGCTTAATTGTCTTGTCTTCTCCCTCTCTCTGTGTATACTGTGCATTCCTCTTTTATCTTTTCTGTGTTCTCTCCCTCTCTCAATCTCTATTATTTTTCAAGATACTTTGATGAAAGATTTTGGATAGCCTGACTGATTTCAGCGTCACTGATAGACAGTGTAACGTGCCTTAAACTCAGCAAAGTAACACAGTGAGGTCATCAGAAAAGAGATTATGAGAAATGAAAATGTCACATGGGAGCATGCCCTGAGCTTGCTGACTGTAAAATGCAGGTCAGAAAGAGGAAAGGGAAATAAACTTCAGTCAGTCTTATATTTTCATCGGTACTCACTCAGGAATTGAGGGATCACTGGTTGGAATCAAATCCACCACAAAGGAAGGTGTTGTAGTGGTTGTTGTGCTTTTCTGAGGCAGTGGGAAGTGGAGATAGAGTCAATGTATGGGAGGCTGGTTTGAGTGATGGACTGGGTTACATTCACACCCCTTTGTAGTTTTCTTCTGGTCTTGGTTGGAGGAGAAACCATACCAAGCTGTGATACATCTGGAAAGGATGCTTTCTATGGTACATCTATAAAAATTGCAGAGAGTCATAGCAGACATGCCAAATTTCCTCAGCTTCCTGAGAAAATAGTGGGCTTTCTTTACTATAATGTCGGCGTGGAGGGACCAGGATAAGTTGTTGATGATTTGGACACCTAAAAACTTGAAGGTCTCAACCATTACTACTTCATCTCTGTTGATTACACAGGTCTCTGTACTCCACTATGCTTCCTGCAGTTAATGACCACCTCCTGTATTTTACTGATATTGATGGAGAGATTATTCTCATCACACCATTTCATCAGATTCCCTACCTCTTTCCTGTACTCCATCTCATCATTGTTTGAGATCCAACCCACTATGAAGTCAAAAGCAAACTTTTTTGTAAATAGAGTTAGAGCAGAATTTGGCCACACAGTCATAATATATAAAGAGTATAGTAAGAGGCTGAGGACACAGTCTCGTGGGACACCGCTGTTGAGGTTAATCATGGAGGAAGCGTGGATCCAATCCTTACTGAATGGTTGGTTAGGAAGTCTAGGAACCAGTCACAGAGGGAGGAGCCAAGCCTTAGGCTATGGAGTTTGAAAGTGAGATTTGGAGGAATAATGCTATGAGGATTGAGCTGTAACCAATAAATAGGAATCTGATACGAGTATCTCTGTTTTCCAGATGTTCCAGGGCTGAGCGTAGGACCAAGGAAATGGCTGTGGACCTCTTGTGATGAAAGGTGAACCCTAGTGGACCCAGGCAAGAGAGAATCCAACCATCATTTTGACATTCAATCACATTATCATCACTGAATCCTCTACTGTAAACATCTACAAAAACATCTAGAAGGATAGACAAAAGGTTGTGAATGGAGCCCAATCCATTACGCAAACCAGCCTTCTGTTTCCACCTTCGGCTACCTCAGCAAAGCAGCCAGCATAATCAATCTTCCATCTTTTTCTTTTGGGAAAAGGATACAAAAGTCTGAGGTCACATACCAGCCGACTCAAGAACAGCTTCTTCCCTGCTGCTGTCAGACATTTAATTGGATTTACCTTGCATTAAATTGATCTTTCTCTACACCCCTAGCTATAACTATAACATTCTGCATTCTCTCCTTTCTTTCTCTATGAACAGTATGTTTTATCACATAATGTGTAAGAAACAATACTTTTCACTATATGTTAATACATGTGACAATAGTAAAACAAATCAAATCGAATTAAAAATCCTAGAATTTCTTATTGACCAGAAACTGAACTGAAATGGCATATAAATACTGTGGCTACAGGGTAAGTCAGTGGCTAGGAATCCTGCAGCAGTTAACTCAACTCCAGACTCCCCAAAACTTGTCCAGCATTTACAAGGCACTGTTCAGGAGCATGAGGGATCCTCTTCACTTGCCTGTAATAGTGCAGTTCCATCAACACTCAAGGTTCAGCACAATCCAGGAAATAACAGTCCACTTAATTGTGACTGCATCCACCATCTGCAAAGGTAGTAGGAGTGTGTATCATCTACAAGATATATTGCAGCAAAACACTAAAGATTTCCTTTAACAGCATCCTTCAAATCCACGACCTCAAAGGACAAGGGCAGCAGGTACCTGGGAACAGCAATTCGTGAAAATTGATTCCAAAACACTCACCTTTCTGACATTGAGAAATATTGCCATTCCTTCACTGTTGCTGGGTCAAAATCCTGGAAATCACTCCCCCAACAAAACTGTGGATGTACATTTGCCCCGTGGACAGCAGCAGTTCAAGAAGGCAGCTCACCAAAACCTTAAAATTATACACTGTCCCTCCATCAAAATATACAAAAACTTATGTTCTTATATTCTTAAAATACACACATAGTGTTCCTCCATCAATATACACACACACTGTACTTCCATCATATATACAGAAACATGTGCCTTCATCAATATAGACAGACACTGTCCCTCCATCAATATACACACACTCCCTCCCTCAATATACATACACAATGTTCCTCCATCAATATATACAGAAACACTGTCCCTCCATCGACACACACACTGTCCTTCCCTCGACACACATACACACACACTGTCCCTCCCTCGACACACACACACACACAGTCCCTCCTTCGACACACATACTGTCCCTCCCTCAACACACACACACACACACACACACACACACACACACAGTCCCTCCCTTGGCGCGCACACACACAAACTGTTTCTCCCTCCGCACACACACTGTCCCTCCCTCGATACACACTCACACTATCCCTCCAACAATGTACAATCTAATTCATTGCATAGGATTTTCCCTGCTCTCATTGCATGTTTAGCAGTGGTCAAGATGGCCCATTAGCTGGCAGTGGGATCTTCTCATCCCGCCACTGTAAATGGGCTTTCCTGTTTGCACTTCCACTCCCCTCCCCCCGATCCCACACAGCACTGCTAGGTACCCTCAGCAAGGTTTGGAGGATCTCACCAGCAGGAACAACAGAAAATTCCATCTATTGCTATAGATTGTGAACAGCTCTGGTCCATGCACTGATTCATGCAGTAACCCAACAGTGTCATTCTGCTTTTCCTTGAATGAACTGTTGTTTTTCAACTCTCTCCTTTCTGCCTTTTTATCAATTCTCAATCCACGCTAGTATACTATCTCTAATCACATGTGCTCTAAAGTTGTTCACTAACTTCCTGTGTGAGACTTTATTGAAAACCTTGTGAAAATTGAAATACACCACATCCACTGGTTTTCCTTTATCTGTATGGTACAGGTAACATCCTCAAGAAACTCCAGAAGCTTTTTTCAAACATGATTTCCTTTTCATAAATCTATGTTGGCTTTGCCCGATTATATCACAATTTTCCATATGTCCAGCTATCACATCCATTTGGCTGACATCCAACTAACTAGTTTTCAGTTTTCTTTCTTCCTATGTTTAAACAGTGCAGTTTTATTTGTTACTTTCCAGTCTGTAGGAACCTTGCCAGAATCTGAAGAATTTTGAAAGATAACCTCCAACATATCAATTATTTCTATAAACCACCTCATTCAACAATCTTGGATGAAGTTCAACTGGAAAGTGAACTGGGAGGTTGTACTGCAGGTTTGAGGCAAACGGAAAAGATTGAGTATGTGGATGTTAGGAAAGAGGATGTGTTAGACCTGTTAAATTCTATCAAAATAGACAAGTCGCCGGGACTTGATGGGATGTACCCCAGGTTATTGTGGGAGGTGAGGGAAGTGGTTGTGTCGTCCATGGAAACGGGAGAGGTTCCAGAGGATTGCGGATGTGGTTCCTATCTTTAAGAAAGGGAACAGGGATAGTCCAGGAAATTACCGACCGGTGAGTTTGACTTCAGTGGTTGGTAAGCTGATGGAGAGGCTTCTGAGGGATAAGATTTATGAACATTTGGAGAAGTTTGGACTGATTAGAAATAGTCAGCATGGTTTTGTTAAGGGCAGGTCATGCCTCACGAGCCTAGTTGAGTTCTTTGAAAATGTGACTGAACACATTGACGAAGGAAGGACGGTGGACGTGGTGTACATGGACTTTAGTAAGGCGTTTGATAAGGTCCCACATGCAAGGCTTCTGGAGAAGGTGAGAGGGCATGGGATCCAAGGGCTTTGGCCTCGTGGATCCAGAACTGGCTTGCCGGCAGAAGGCAGAGAGTGGTTGTGGATGGGTCTTGTTCTGCATGGAGGTCGGTAACCAGTGGAGTGCCCAGGGATCTGTTCTGGGACCCCTGCTGTTTGTCATTTTCATAAATGACCTGGATGAGGAAGTGGAGGGATGGGTTAGTAAGTTCGCAACGATACAAAGGTCGGTGGTGTTGTGGATGGTCTGGAGGGATGTCAAAAGTTGCAGCGGGACATAGACAGGATGCAAGACTGGGCGGAGAAGTGTCAGATGGACTTCAACATGGATAAATGTGTAGTGGTCCATTTTGGCAGGAATAATGAGATGAAGGAGTACAATATAAGGGGTAGGAGTCTTAGCTGTGTTGTAGAGCAGAAGGATCTCGGGGTCCGGGTCCATAGGACTCTTAAATCGGCCTCGCAGGTGGAGAAAGTGGTCAAGAAGGCATACGGTGTACTGGCCTTCATTAATCGAGGAATAGAGTTTAGGAGTCAGGAGGTAATGATGCAGCTCTATAAGATTCTTGTCAGACCCCAGTTGGAGTATTGTGCGCAGTTCTGGTCGCCTCATTATAGGAAGGATGTAGAGGATATTGAGAGAGTGCAGAGGAGATTTACAAGGATGCTGCCTGGATTGGGAGGCAGGCCTTATGAAGATAGGTTGAGGGAGCTGGATCTCTTCTCACTGGAGAGACGTAGGTTGAGAGGCGACCTGATAGAGGTTTATAAAAATAGATAGGGTGGACTCTCAGAGACTATTTCCCCGAGCTGAAATACAAGAGGACACAGATTTAAGGTGCAGGGAAGCAAATACAGAGGAGATGTTCGGGGTAAGTTTTTCACTCAGAGGGTGGTGAGTGAATGGAATTGGCTGCCATCGGAGGTTGTTGAGGCAAACTCACTGGGGTCTTTTAAAAGACTTCTGGATGAGTATATGGAAAAGAATAGGATAGGGGGTTATAGATAGGTCTGTGGATTGGTAGATGTGATCGGCGCTACTCGTGGGCCGAAGGGCCTGTTTGTGCTGTATTGTTCTATATTCTATGTTGATCCAAAGATCTATCAACTTTGAAATCAATTAATTTTTTGAGTCCTACCTCTTTATTAATACTAATTCCTTTCCATTCCTCATTTTCACCAGTCCCTTGTTTTCCAAATATTTCTGGGAGATTTTCTGCACCTTCCTTTACAAAGACAGACAAAAGTAATAGAACATAGAAAAACTACAGCACAAACAGGCCCTTCAGCCCACAAGTTGTGCTGATCATATCCCTACCTACTAGGCCTAGCAATAACGTTCAATCCTATTAAGTCCCATGTACTCATCCAGAAGTCTCTTAAAAGACTCTATCAAATTTGCCTCCACCACCACCGACGCTAGCTGATTCCACTCACCCACCACCTTCTGAGTGAAAATCTTACCTGACATCTTCTCCATACCTACTTCCCAGCACCTTAAACCTGTGTCCTTTCATAGCGACCATTTCAGCCCTGGAAAATAGCCTCTGAGAATTCACTCAATCAATACCTCTCAACATCTTATAAATCTCTATCAGGTCACCTCTCATCCTTTGTCTCTCCAGGGAGAAAAGATTAAGCCCCCTCAACCTATCCTCATAAGGCATGTCACCCAATCCAGGCAACATCCTTGTAAACCTCCTTTGCACCCTTACAATAGCTTCCATATCCCTCCTGTAATGAGGCGATCAGAACTGAGCACAGTACTCCAAGTGGGGTCTGACTAGGATCTTGTGAAGCTGCAGTATTATCTCCTGACTTCTAAAGTCAATCGCTCGATTAACGAAGGCCAGTACACCATACACCTTCTTGACCACATCCTCCACTGCAAGTCCTATTTAAGAATCCTATGGACCTGGACCCCAAGATCCTTCTGATCCTCTATGCTAAGAGTCTTACCCTTGATATTATACTCCTTCATCCCATATGACCTGCCAAAATGGACCACTACACGTTTATCCGGGTTGAAGTCCATCTGTCATTTCACCACCCAGTCTTGCATCCTATCTATGTCACGCTGCAACTTCTGACATCCTCCAAACTATCCACAATACCACCAACCTTCATGTCATCAGCAAACTTACCAACCCATCCCTCCACTTCCTCATCCAGGTCATTTATGAAAACTACAAACAGCAAGGGTCCTAGAACAGATCCCTGGGACCCTGTGACACCAAAGTCGGAGGAGTGGTAGATAGCGAAGAGGGGTGTTATAGTTTGCAGAGAGACTTGGACAAGTTGCAGAGCTGGGCTGAGAGGTGGCAAATGGAGCTTAATGTGGAAAAGTGTGAGGTAATTCACTTTGGCAGGAATAACAAATGTGTAGAGTATAGGGCTAATGGTAGGACTCTTAATAGTGTTGATGAACAGAGGGATCTTGGTGTATATGTGCATAGATCCCTGAAAGTAGGCAGTCAAGTCGATAAGGTTGTTAAGAAGGCATATGGAGTCTTAGCTTTTATTGGTAGGGGGATTGAATTTCGGAGCCGCAACGTCATGTTGCAACTGTACAAAACTCTAGTGCGGCCGCACTTGGAGTATTGTGTGCAGTTCTGGTCCCCACATTATAAGAAAGATGTGGAGGCATTGGAGAGAGTACAGAGGAACATAGAACATAGAACATAGAACATGGAAAACTAAACTCTCTGCAGGAAAGATACGTGCCGGCAAGGAGGAAGGATGGGAAAGGTAGGATTAGAGAACCTTGGCTTACCAGGGAGATTGAGGACTTGATCAAGAAAAAGCGAGAGGCTTACATTAGATCTAGGCAACTAGGGACTGAGACAGCGCTGGAAGCTTATAGAGAGTGTAGACGGGATCTTAAAAGGGGTATTAGAAAGGCAAAAAGGGGCCACGAGGTGGCTCTGGCAGGTAGGATAAAGGAAAATCCAAAGGCATTTTACACCTATGTAAGGAGCAAAAGGATGGTTAGAGGCAAGATTGGACCTCTTAGGGACAGAGGAGGGGATCTATGCTTAGAGCCTGAGGGAATGGGGGAGATCCTGAATGAATACTTTGCGTCGGTATTCACGCAGGAGACTGGACAGATGTCTGTGCCTGATGTTGACAAAGTTGAAGATTGGTTGAGGGAAATAAGGATTGCGAGGAAAGAGGTGTTGGGGCTGTTAGGCAGCTTAAAGACATATAAAGCTCCGGGGCCTGATGGCATTTACCCCAGGCTGCTAAGGGAGTTGAGGGAAGACTTGGCTGGGCCTCTGACGCAAATCTTTGTCTCTTCCTTGGACACAGGTGAGGTCCCAGAGGACTGGAGGATAGCAAACGTAGTACCGTTGTTTAAAAAAGGTCAGAGGGATCACCCAGGGAACTATAGGCCGGTGAGCTTGACTTCAGTTATAGGTAAGCTAATGGAGAGGATCCTTAGGGATAGGATGTATGAGCATCTGGAGCGCTGCGATCTGATCAGGGATACGCAGCATGGCTTCGTCAAGGGGAAGTCTTGTCTTACAAATCTAGTGGAATTTTTTGAAGAAGTGACAAAAACAGTTGATGAAGGACAGGCTGTTGATGTCGTCTACATGGATTTCAGTAAGGCGTTTGACAAGGTTCCTCATGGTAGACTGATAGAGAAGGTGAAGGCGCATGGGATACAGGGTCGGGTATGTAGATGGGTCGAGAACTGGCTCGGGAGGAGGAGACAGAGGGTAGTAGTGGAAGGCTCTTTTTCCGGCTGGAAGCCTGTCACGAGTGGAGTGCCACAAGGCTCAGTACTAGGTCCTCTTCTATTTGTGGTCTACATAAACGACTTGGAAGTTGGGGTAGGTGGTGAGATCAGCAAATTTGCTGATGACACCAAGATGCTTGGATTGGCGGGTACAGAAGAGCAGTGTCAGGCAATACAACAGGACATAGATAGGTTGGTAGATTGGGCAGATAGATGGCAAATGGAATTTAATCCGGATAAATGCGAGGTGATGCATTTTGGCCGGAAAAATGTAGAAGAGAGTTATAGGATAAAAGGTAAAACTATACGGAGCATAGAGACGCAGAGAGACTTGGGGGTGCAGGTTCACAAGTCTCTGAAGGTGTCCTCACAGGTGGAGAAGGTGATAAAGAAGGCGTATAGTATGTTAGCTTTCATAGAAAAGGGTATAGAATACAAGAGTAGGAGTTTGATGTTGCAGTTGTATAGAACGTTGGTTAGGCCTCACTTGGAATACTGCGTCCAGTTCTGGTCGCCGTACTATCGGAAGGATGTGGAGTCCTTGGAGAGAGTGCAGAGGAGGTTTACCAGGATGCTGCCTGGTATGGAAGGACTGTCTTATGAGGAACGATTAAATAGACTGGGGTTGTTTTCCCTTGAAAGACGTCGGCTTAGAGGGGATCTCATAGAGGTGTATAAGATTATAAGGGGTATAGATAGAGTAAATGGAGGTAAACTTTTTCCACCTTTAGAAATGGATAGGACGAGGGGTCATGGCCATAGGGTGAGGGGGGCTATGTATAGGACAAATATTAGAGGGCAGTTTTTCACACAAAGGGTAGTGGGGGTGTGGAATGCACTGCCGAGTAAGGTGGTGGGAGCAGGCACGCTGGGGCTGTTTAAGGGTCTCTTGGACAGCCACATGAGCGGTATGCAGATAGAGGGATATAGTAGGACTGTTTAACTATGGCTTTTTTCCACAGGTAATTCGGTCCATACTTGACCAACATTGAGCATGCATTCGGCAGGTGGTGCGGGTACAGCTCTTGGATGTTGATTCATGGGTTGCCTGGTACCTCATGTCGTAAATGAGTGCTTTATGTGGACCATCTGAAGGGCACCATGACAGCTCAGAGACTATCGATGTGGCTGTGCAGACACTTGGAATTGGGCCGGTGTCTGCGGGAGTTTGCGCGTTCTCCCCGTGGTTGCGTGGGTTTTCTCCGGGCACTCCGGTTTCCTCCCACAACCCAAAAATTCGCTCTTAGGCTGATTGGGAAACAAATTGTCCCTATGGTGAGAATTTTCCATATTAGGAATAATATATATATATTATTATATAGGAATAATAAAATAGGATAATGGATTTGCTACTATATAGTTATGACGGCGGCGCGGGCTCGTTGGGCCGAAGGGCCTGTTTCCCGTGCTGTGTTGCTCAAAAAAAAAATTACAGTACAGAACAGGCCCTTCGGCCTTCGATGTTGCGCCGACCAATATAAAAAGCAATGCCCCTCCAAACTAAACCATTCCCTTCTCTTCCATATACTTATCAACTAACCTCTTAAACGCCACCAAACTTGGCGCATCTACAACTGCTGCAGGCAGGGCATTCCACTCCCGAACCACCCTTTGGGTAAAGAACCTACCTCTGATATCCGTCCTATAACTATCACCCCTTAATTTAAAGCTGTGTCCCCTCGTGCTAGCTTTTTCCATCCTAGGAAAAAGGCTATCACTATCCACCCTATCTATACCTCTAATCATCTTATATGTTTCGATTAGGTCCCCTCTTAGCAGCATCCTTTCTAACGAAAACTAACGAAAATAGTTTGGAGGTTTACCAGGATGTTGCCTGGTATGGAGGGCAGGTCTTATGAAGAGAGGCTGAGGGATTTGAGGTTGTTTTCGTTAGAAAGAAGGCGGCTAAGAGAAGACCTTATTGAAACATATAAGATGATTAGAGGTTTAGATAGGGTGGACAGTGATAGCCTTTTTCCTAGGATGGAGAAAGCTAGTATGAGGGCACATAGCGTTAAATTAAGGGGTGGTGGTTATAGGACGGATGTCAGAAGTAGGTTCTTTACGCAGAGGGTGGTTAGGGTATGGAATGCCCTGCCTGCATCAGTTATAGATGCGCCAAGTTTGGTGGTGTTTAAGAGGTTAGTAGATAAGTTTATGGACGAAAAGGGAATGGTTTAGGTAAGAGGGTCATTGCTTTTTCCTAATTGGTCGGCGCAACATCGAAGGCCGAAGGGCCTGTTCTGCGCTGTAATGTTCTATGTTCTATGTTCTACACTACTGACCGACCTCCATGCAGGAATGTCTTGTTTCTTTGCCAGTTCCCTATTCTCCATCATAAATTCTCCTTTTCGATAATGGACTAACTGGTGTCTTTGTTAGTCTTTTCCATTTTCACAGAACTAAAGGAACTTCATGTTTCTCACTGTCTTCACTGATGGAGATTTTACCTGGCATAAAGGATGGTCATTGGAATGGTTTGAGGTCAACGATCTCAGCTCCAGAACATCACTGCAGGAGTTTATCAAGAGTGTCCTTGGCTCAACCATCTTCAGCTGCTTCATCAATGACCTTCCCTTCACCATAAAAGGTCAGAAGTGGAGATGGGATGGAAGGGGGGGTGGGGAAAGAAAGGGATGGGGAAAGAAAGGGGTGGGGGCAGAGGGTGGATAGGGTTTGTGTGGACAAGATTGGGATGGATGGAGTTGGATTGGAGTGGAAGGGGACGGGGTGGATGGGGTTCGTGTGGACGTGATTAGGATGGAAGCGGGTGGAGGTGGATGGGGTTTGTGTGGACGGGATTAGGATGGAAATGGGTGGAGGTGGATGGGGTTTGTGTGGACGGGATTAGGATGGAAACGGGTGGAGGTGGATGGGGTTTGTGTGGACAGGATTGGGATGGATGGGGGTGGGGATGGATAGTGTTGGGGTGGAAGGGTTTCTGTGGACGGGATTGAGGTAGAAGGGGATGGAGGTAGATGGGGTTGGGTGGATGTGGTTTGTGTGGATGGGATTGGGGTGGAAGAGGTTGGGGGTGGATGGGGTGGGTGGATTGGATTTGTGCGGACAGGATTGGAGTGGAAGGGGGTGGGAGATGTGGAGAAAAGCAGATAATGTTGGATCATTTATCGCCATGGTTTCAATCATTGTTTAGCTTTACATTTCTGGTGATGTCACAGTATTCTATTGCTATGGTTACAGTAGTTTTATTGGTGTTTGAGTTTATAAACTTAAATCTGAACAGAATTAGCCGATAGGAAACTGATCGAAGCGCATTAGAGTGAGGTACCAGCTTCACTGATACTCGAGCGATATTCATTCTTAACCTTTTGATTTGATTTATTATTGTCATGTGTATTGGGATACAATGAAAAGTATTGTTTCTGGTGAGCCATGCAGACAAAACATACTATTCGCATAGTACATAGGGAAGAAGGAAAGAAGAGGTAGCAGAATATAATGTTACAGTCAGTTCAAGGGTATAAGGAAAGATTAACTTAATGCGAAATGGATCCATTCAGAAGTCCAATGGTAGCAGGGAAGAAATTGTTCTGGAGTTGGTTGGTGCATGTCCTCAGACTTCTGTATCTTTTCCCAATGGAAGAAGGTGGGAGAGAGAATGATCAAGGTGCGCAAGGTCCTTGATTATGCTGGCTGCTTTTCTAAAAGAACAGGAAGCGTAGATAGTCAATGGATGGAAGGCTGGTTTGAGTGACAGACTGAACTACCTTCATGAGCCTTTGTAGTTTCTTGGGGTCTTAGTCAGAGCAGGAGCCATTACAATCCGTGATGCATTGAGAAAGGATGTTTCCTATGGTGCATCTGTGGGAATCTTAATGGACGCGCTAGATATTCTTAGCCTCCTGGAAAATAAAGGCATTGCTTGGCTTTCTTAAGTGTAGCATCAGCATGGAGGGACCAGGGCAAGTTGTTGGTGATCTGGTCACCTAGAAAGTTGAAGCTCTTGACCATTTCCACTTCATGTCCAAGGGGCATGTCCTCCCCCATATTTCTTGAAGTCAATAACAATCTTCTTTATTTTACTGACATTGAGGGAGAGATTATTCTCATTGCACCAGTTCACCAGTTATTCTGGGCACTATTTTACCATTTTTTGTCTACGTGCTGGGTGGACTTGAAACTGGGAGAGTTTCAGATCTGATTTTTGGATCTTCCCACCCCGCCTCCACCACCTGCAGAATTATCAGCAAGTGTGATTCTCGCTGCAGAAGCCTGTGCGCAAGGCTTAACGCACCCCTCCCCCTACCAGTCACATACAGAGTGGTAGCACCTCCCCTCCATCTACCAGATGTAAACAGAGCGGCAGCGGCACCTCTCCCTCCAACAAACACAGACAAAGTGGCAGAGGCCCCCCCTCCCTCTACCAGACATAGACAGAGCGGCAGCGGCCCCCCTCCCTCCACCAAACAGAGAGTGGCAACAGACCCCTTCCTCCCATCAGTCTCAGGCAGAGTGGCAGCAGCCCCCTCTCCCCCCAACAGATATTTTCAAAGTGGTAGCAGCCCCCTCTCCCCCAACCACCCATATTCAAAGTGGCAGCAGCTTTCCTCTCCCGATCAGTCATAGACAGAGTGGCAGCAGCCCCTCTCCCCCCGATCAGTCATAGACAGAGTGGCAGCAGCCCCCTCTCCCCCCGATCAGTCATAGACAGAGTGGAAAGGCCCCCTCTCCCCCTACCAGTCATAGGCAGAGTGGCAACACACCCCTCCCCCCACCAGTAATTGGCAAAGTGGCAATGAACTCCCACCAATTTCAGGCAAAGCAGTAGCACCCCTCCCTCCCCCCAACCCGACCCACCTGCAAAAGGCCCCATCTCCCCTTGACTCCGATAGCTGTATGACACCTTCTTCTCTCTCTCCTACCCCCAATGGAGGCATTCATTCTCCCACCCTCCCATCAGCACACTTGCAAGTGTTCACTTGCCTTCCCATCAATGCTAACAAACTGCAAACTTGCTGGAATGCTCTCTCATACTGCCTGCAGCTGATCTGCCATAACAAGAGGCAGCTCCATAAAAGCTCCAACGATGGACAGGCAGGGAGGCAGTACAGGAAAAAATGTCTAAGAGGTGAGTGCCCAGGTTTATGGAGGGTAACCTCAGCAGGTTGCTGGATGCTGTAGAGATGAGGCAGGGCATCCTCTTCCCCCAGTGGATGTAAACCCAGGAGAGGGGATGACAAAGTGGTCTGGGAGGCAGTTATCACCTGGGTTAATGCCATGGGACTGGCTCCCACGAAATGGAAGCAGGGCTACAAAAAGATTAAGGACCTCATCTGGGCACCAAGGGTGAGTGCTTAACCCAATCTAGCATCTCTGTAAAACCCTCCACCCCCAAGCATCTCCTTCTTCTCCTCCAAGAGTATCACTCACTTGACCTCTGAGGGCCATCCCTGATAAGTTGCAAGAGTCACAATATGATTTCTTTCATGGCTTCTTCTGTTTCCACAAGAGAACAGTGACCATAACATCCATAAGAGGGTGAAGATGGGGGTGGTGAGCCTGGCCTTCAGGCCCGCACCCCCTTTCACCAGCGGGTGCTGGAGCTGTCCAGAAAAGAGGTCATCCACGCTGTCAGCAACAGCATGATCAGTTTGGAATCAAGAAGTGAGCAGTGTCAATCAATCCTCCACTCAATTTGAGGCAATTACTAGGGGGCATGGGTTTAAAGTATAAGGGACAAGCTTTAAGTGAGACAAATGAGGCATGTTTACTTATACAGAGGATGGTGGCTGCCTGGAACCACCAGGCTGCCAGCGGAGGTCATAGAAACAGATACAATAGTGACTTCTAAGGGGCATTTTGACAGATATGTATTTAGGATGGGAATAGAGGCATATGGTCCCTGGCAGGGTAGGAGGTTTCAATTGAGATGGAAAGCATGGCCACTGCAGGCTAGGAGAGTCAAAGGGCCTGTTCCTGTGATGTAACCTTCTTTGTGCTTTGTTTTATGTTCAATGGGGAAATGTCTAGCCACATATTGGCATCCCAAATTCCTCTCCCTCTCTTGCACTTAACATTGTGTCCTATATTGCAGGAAGAGATCCAGACAAGCCTGGGCCATCTGGATTCGAAGCCCCTTTGCAGTTCCTGAACATTCTGAGGCTGACAACTCTCAAAACTCCTCAGTGGAAGCAGGTGAAGGGACCTCTGAGGGTGGCACTTTTTTGACATCAGCTTTCACCTTATAATTCACCGTCCGAGGTATTCTCACATTGATGAGTCCAGTCAGTGGTGAGATTTCTGGGTCACTCTCTGATGAGCAAACATATCTGACAATGTACATTGGGCGAAGGGAACATCTGAGGCCTCTAGCACATGGGGGCCTGCCAAAGGCAAGAACTCAGCTGGCCCCAGGCTACATGCTGGACCTGTGAGATCATAGAACATAGAACATACAATACTACAGCACACCAGGCCCTTCAGCCCACAAGTTGCGTCGATCATACCCATACCTATTAGGCCACAGAACTATCTGTAACTCCCAATCCCATGTACTCATCCAGAAGTCTTTTAAAAGATCCCAGCGAGTTCACCTCCACCACCACCGATGGCAGCCAATTCTACTCACTCACCACCCTCTGAGTGAAAAACTTACCCCTAACATCTCCTCTGTACTTGATTTCCAGCACCTTAAATCTGTGTCCTCTTGTAGAGACCATTTCAGCTCTGGGAGATGCCCTCCGAGAATCCACCTTATCTATTCCTCTCAACATTTTATAAACTTCTATCAGGAGGCCTCTCAACCTTCTTCTATCCAAGGAGAAGAGATCTAATTCCCTCAACCTATCCTCATAAGGCATGCCTCCCAATCCAGGCAAATCCTTGCAAATCTCCTCTGCACTCTCTCAATAGCTTCTACATCCTTCCTATAGTGAGGCAACCAGAACTGCACACAATACTCCAAGTGGGGTCTGACAGGGGGTCCTATAAAGTTGCAGCATTACCTCCCGACTCCTAAACTCAATCCCTCGATTAATGAAGGCCAGTACACCATACGCCTTCTTGACCACATCCTCCACCTGCGAGGCCGATTTAAGAATCCTAAGGACCCGGACCCCAAGATCCTTCTGCTCTACAACACTGCCAAGACTCCTACCCTTGATATTGTACTTCTTCATCCCATTGGTCCTGTCAAAATGGACCACCACACATTTATCTGCGTTGAAGTCCATCTGCCACTTCTCCGCCCATTCTTGCCTCCTATCTATGTCTTGCTGCAATTTCTGACATCCCTCCAGACTATCCACAACACCACCAACCCTTATGTTGTCAGCGAACTTACTAATGCATCCTTCCACTTCCTCATCCTGGTCATTTACGATAATGACAAACAGCAAGGGTCCTAGAACAGATCCCTGGGGCACTCCACTGATGACTGATCTCCGTGCAGAAAAAGACCCATTCACAACTACTCTCTGCCTTCTGCAGGTAAGCTTCAACTTGTCTGGAGTTGCAGCAACAGGGCCAGGGAACGCAGGAGGGGCTGACAGCCACACTGGACCAACTGCGAGTCTGCTGGGAGGAGTCCCAAAACTTTCAGGCAGACTAGCTATTGTCTTGCGTGCTTCCCATGTCAACACTGCAAGGGTGGTGTCTGCAATGGAAAGCCTGGGGTGAGGAATCCTTACCATGAGTGGCAAGCTCCAAGCAATGGCTGAGTCACAGCAGGCCACAGCTGAGGGACTCAACAGGATTCTTGAGGGTCTGTGATTCATGGCTGAGAGGCTTGAGAGCTTGCAGGAGACCAAGCGGGACAGCACTGAGGCACAGAGGGACACGTAGCAGCCCTTGAGAATGTGGCCCAATCACAGGAGGGCCATGGCTGAGTGACTGCAAAAGCATGGCCCAGTTTCAGAGAGCATTGCTGTGGTCATTGACAGGTGGCCCCGACTCAGGTGGCATCACAGAGGACTCAACCACCATGGGTAGGATGCAGGAAGTTCTCCAGGACCGGCAAAGCCAGGTGAAGTCGGAACTTCTGGGGCTCACTGCAGAAGCATCGTTATTTCATGGAGTGACTCAGGGGCCCATAGCAACGTCAAGCGAGGAGGAAGGGCTTGAGCTCATGCTGGACCTTCCAGCCAGGAGATTGTGGCTGTAGCTATATCTTCTGACTTCCCATTTCCTGACACCAGGCATCTCAGGTGCAACGGGATAAAGAGGGTGTCATGGATACATCCCAGACACCAGGGCCATCAAGGTCCGGGTACTCCAGAGGACGCCTGCCAAGTGCATCACGGGCAACATAGTGAGGTAGGCAGGTGGCCCCCTCCACCTCCAATGTACATTCTGGGGAGAAACTGAGACGTAGTGGTAGGTTAGGAAATTGCAGTTGCATTGAGGTAGCACGGGTGAAGGGCTGCACTAATTAGAAAGATGTTTAAGAAGTGGAGCCCCTTTCTATTGACAAATCTTCATGGAATCCAGACCGGAGCCTTGAGGGTAATGTGAGCACAGTCTATAGCTCATCATGCATTTCCCCAATGGCTGCAAATCCTCAGTGCAGGCTTCCTGCTGGGCCTGGTCCAGGTAAAATTTGACATACTTGTCAGCCCAGATATACAGGGCATCATGACCACCATCATCATTGTGACAGATGTGGATGGTTGACTGTGAAATGCCACATATATCTCCACTGGGGTCTGGAAGGAGCCAGTGGCATAAAAGTTCAAAGCTGCCATCAATTTGATAGCCACCGAGAGTGGATGCCCGTCCTGCTCTGAGGTATCAGGTCCTGCAACAAATGGCACAGGTGTTGCACTGTTTCCTCTCAGCACCACTGATTCAAACAATACTCGTGTGTGGAATTGCCAGGGTCACCGCTCCTTCCTTTGACACACATTCCCCCCCTCCTCCATCCTTGAACAAATGTCAGCCGCTTCCTGACTCCAGTGGCCATCTCCCTCTCCTCCTGCGAGTGATCAGGCCTGGACCTCCTGTGCTGCAATTCATCCTCCTGCTCCTCCTCCTCGACTTCGGCAGCAACCAAAAGAACAGCACGATCAATGGATTGTATCGCAAAAGCCATCTTGTCAATCTGAAGGGTGGAGGGGATGTGCATTTTGGAGAAGGGAAGAAACATACGCATAGACAGGGAACAGTTCAGCACAGTACAGGCCCTTTGGCCCTCGATGGTTGTGCCGAGCTTTTTCTGAAACTAAGGTCAAGCTATCCCAGTCCTTATCATTCTGGTGTGTTCCATATGCCTATCCAATAACCGCTTGAAAATTCCTAAAGTGTCCAATTTCACTATCAGAGCAGGCAGTCCATTCCACATCCCAACAACTCTCTGAGTAAAGAACTTACCTCAGCCATCCCTCCTATTTCTCCCACCATGAGCCTTATAGTTATGCCCCCTAGTAACAGCTACATCCACCCGAGGAAATAGTTTCTGAACATCCACTCTAACCCCCTCATCAACTTATAAACCTCTATTAAGTCGCCCCTCATCCTCCTCCACTCCAAAGAGAAAAGCCCTAACTCCCTCAACCTTTTCTCGTAAGACCTATCATAGAACATAGAACATTACAGCACAGAACAGGCCCTTCGGCCTTCGATGTTGCGCTGACCAAAATAAAAAGCAATGACCCTCCAAACTAAACCATTCCCTTCTCTTCCATATACTTATCAACTAACCTCTTAAACGCCACCAACCTTGGCGCCTCTACAACCGCTGCAGGCAGGGCATTCCACTCCCGAACCACCCTTTGGGTAAAGAACCTGCCTCTGATATCCTTCCTATAACTATCACCCCTTAATTTAAAGCTGTGTCCCCTCGTGCTAGCTTTTTCCATCCTAGGAAAAAGGCTATCACTGTCCACCCTATCTAAACCTCTAATCATCTTATATGTTTCGATTAGGTCCCCTCTTAGCCGCTTCCTTTCTAACGAAAACAACCTCAAATCCCTCAGCCTCTCTTCATAAGACTTGCCCTCCATACCAGGCAACATCCTGGTAAACCTCCTCTGTACCCTCTCCAATGCCTCCACATCTTTCTTATAATGCGGGGACCAGAACTACACACAATACTCCAAGTGCGGCCGCACTAGAGTTTTGTACAGTTGCAACATGACGTTGCGGCTCCGAAATTCAATCCCTCTACCAATAAAAGCCAAGACTCCATATGCCTTCTTAACAACCTTCTCGACCTGACTTCCTACTTTCAGGGATCTATGCACATACACACCAAGATCCCTCTGTTCATCTAGACTACTAAGAATCCTACCATTTGCCCTATACTCTACACATTTATTATTTCTGCCATAGTGCATTACCTCACACTTTTCCCACATTAAACTCCATTTGCCACCTCTCGGCCCAGCTCTGCAACTTGTCCAAGTCCCTCTGCAAACTATAACACCCCTCTTCACTATCTACCACTCCACCGACTTTAGTGTCATCTGCAAATTTACTAATCCATCCTTCAATACCCTCATCCAGATCATTTATAAAAATTACAAAACAGCAGGGGCCCCAAAACAGACCCCTGAGGTACACTACTTGTCACTGAACTCCACGATGAATATCTCCCATCAACCACCACCCTCTGTCTTCTATCTGCTAGCCAATTCCTAACCCAATTAGCTAAATCACCCTCTATCCCATAAATCTGCATTTTCTGCAGAAGTCTTCCATGGGCCACCTTATCAAACGCCTTACCCCCATCCACCTCTTTGGTCACTTTTTCAAAAAACTCAATGAGGTTAGTAAGGCACGACCTACCCTTCACAAAACCATGCTGACTATCCCCAATTAATTCATTTCTCTCTATCTTCCAAATCAGGCAATATCCTGGTAAATCTCCTCTGAATTCTCTCCAATGCTTCCACATCCTTCTTATAGTGAAGTGACCAGAACTGAACACAATATTCCAAATGTGGCCTCATCAAGGTCCTGTACAGTTGTAGCATAACCCCATGGCTTTTAAACTCTAACCCCCTGTTCATAAATGCTAGCACACTATAGACCTTCTTCATGGCTTTATCCATTTGAGTGGCAACCTTCGGAGATCCATGGATATGAACCCCAAGATCTCTCTGTTCCTCTACATTCCTCAGAATCCTGCCATTGACCCTGTAATCCGCATTCAAGTTTGTTCTACCAAAATGTATCACCTTGACTTACCAGAATTAAACTCCATCTGCCATTTTTCAGCCCAGCTCTGCATCGTATCAATGTCTCTTTGCAGCCTGCAAGAGCCCTCCACCTCATCCACTACTCCACCAATCTTGGAATCATCAGCAAATTTACCAACCCATCCTTCAGCCCCTTCTTCCAAGTCTTTGATAAAAATCACAAATAGCAGAGGACCCAGCACCGATCCTTGTGGTACACCGCTGGTAACTGGCCTCCGGTCTGAAAATTTTCCTTCCAATTTGAAAAAGTGACCAAAGAGGTGGATGGGGGTAAGACAGTTGATGTGGTATATATGGACTTTAGTAAGGCGTTCGATAAGGTGGCCCATGGAAGGCTTCTGCAGAAAATGCAGATGTATGGGATTGAGGGTGATTAGCTAATTGGATTAGGAATTGGCTAGCAGATAGAAGACAGAGGGTGGTGGTTGATGGGAGATATTCATCGTGGAGTTCGGTGACAAGTGGTGTACCTCAGGAGTCTGTTTTGGGGCCCCTGCTGTTTGTAATTTTTATAAATGATCTGGATGAGGGTATTGAAGGATGGATTAGTAAATTTGCAGATGACACTAAAGTCGGTGGAGTGGTAGATAGGGAAGAGGGGTGTTATAGTTTGCAGAGAGACTTGGACAAGTTGCAGAGCTGGGCCGAGAGGTGGCAAATGGAGTTTAATGCGGAAAAGTGTGAGGTAATTCACTTTGGCAGGAATAACAAATGTGTAGAGTATAGGGCTAATGGTAGAACTCTCAATAGTGTTGATGAACAGAGGGATCTTGGTGTATACGTGCATAGATCCCTGAAAGTTGACAATCAAGTCAATAAGGTTGTTAAGAAGGCATACGGAGTCATAGCTTTTATTGGTAGGGGGATTGAATTTTGGAGCCGCAACGTCATGTTGCAACTGTACAAAACTCTAGTGTGGCCGCACTTGGAATATTGTGTGCAGTTCTGGTCCCCGCATTATAAGATAGGGTGGACAGTGATAGCCTTTTTCCTCGGATGGAGAAAGCTAGCACGAGGGGACATAGCTTTAAATTAAGGGGCGGTGGTTATAGGACGGATGTCAGAGGTAGGTTCTTTACCCAGAGGGTGGTAAGGGTATGGAATGCCCTGCCTGCGTCAGTTGTAGATGCGCCAAGTTTGGTGGCGTTTAAGAGGTTAGTAGTTAAGTTTATGGACGAAAAGAGAATGGTTTAGGTTAGAGGGTCATTGCTTTTTATTGTAATGTTCTATGTTCTATGTTCTAACATCACCTTCTGTCTTTTATGAGATAGCGAATTACTTATTCAATCGGCCAAATTTCCTTCTATCCCACACCTCCTTCATGAGTCAACCATGGGAAATCTTATCACCTTACTAAAATCCATGTATACGACATCAACTACTCTATTTTCATCCACACACTTAGTTACCTTCTCAAAGGATTCAATTAAATTTGTGAGGCAAGACTTACCCTTCACGAATCCACATTGACTATCCTGGATTGAGCTGCATCTTTCCAAATGGTAATAAATCCGATTCCTCAGGACCCTTTCCATTAACTTATCAACCACTGAAGTAAGGCTAACTGGCCTATAATTACCAAGGTCATTCCTATTTCCTTTCTTGAACAGAGGAACAACATTTGCCATGCTTCAGTCCTCTGGCACTATCCTCATGGATAGTGAAGACCCAAAGATCAAAGCCAAAGGCTCTGCAATCTCCTCCCTTGCTTCCAAAAAAATCCTAGGATATATCCCAGCTGGCCCAGAGGACTTATTGATCCTCAGATTTTTCAAAATTGCTAATACATCTTCCTTCAGAACATGTACTTTCTCCAGCCTATCAGCCTGAATCACACTCTCATCCTCAAAAACACTCTCCTTAGTGAACACTGAAGAAAAGTATTCATTCATTGCCTCTCCTATCTCTTCTGACTCCATGCACAAATTCCCACTACTATCCTTGACAGGCCCTAACCTTACCCTGGTCATTCTTTTATTTCTTTTTATTCCTTACCTAAGAGTAAGAAATCTTGGGTTTTCCTTTATCTGACCTGCCAACAACATTTCCTTGCTCTCCTAAGCCCATTTTTTAGCTCATTCAAATTTCACTCTATCCCACACCTCCTTACTTTCGTCATGAGCCGACCATGGGGAACCTTATCAAACGCCTTACTAAAATCCACATGTACAACATTAACTGCTCTATCTTCATCTACACACTTGGTTACGTCCTCAAAGAATTCAATCAAGTTTGTGAGGCAAGACTTACTCTTCATGAATCCATGTTAACTATTCTGGATTGAGCTTCATCTTTCCAAATGGTCATAAATGCTGTTCCTCAGGACGTTTTCTACTAACTTACCAACCACTAAAGTAAGACTGACTGGCCTACAATTGAAGATTATACATGGAGATGCTTAGGACACTGCTTGTCCCTTGCCTAGCAACACACTGCCCATCCCGCACTCCCACAGGCCCCAGAGCAACTCAGCCCCCCAGAAATACTGCTCCATCCTCCATCCACAGACCCCCAGCACTACAGTCCCCCACCAACACCTATCCAAATCCCCTCTCATTCCCCACCCACAGCCCCACCCATCCCTTGCCCACAGATTCCCGGCAATACAGCCTCCCCAACCCTTTTCCAAATCCCCACTCATCCCCCATCCACAGCCTCACCCATCTCCCACCCATAGCCTCCCCCATACCCCCACCCACAGACCGCCCAGCAACACAGCACCCCATCCCCATCCACAGTCCCCTCACCACCCACACTCCCTCATCCCCCACTACAGACCGCCTAGCAACACAGCACCCCATCCCCCACCCACAGATTCCCTAAAATACAGTCCCACTCATCTTCCACTCACAGCCCCACTCATCTCCCACCCACAGCCTCCCCATTCCCCCACCCACAGACAGCCCAGCAACACAGCACCCGATCCCCCACCCACAGATTCCCAGCAATACAGTCCCACTCATCTTCCACCCACAGACCCACCCATCTCCCACCCACAGACCGCCCAGCAACACAGCACCCCATCTCCCACCCACAGATTCGCAGCAATACAGTTCCACTCATCTTCCACCCACAGCCCCACCCATCTTATACCTACAGCCTCTCCATTCCCTCACTCACACTTAGGGCCTTAGTGCTTGTGCGGAATTTGGATGTGGATGCGGTGACGGAGACTTGGTTAAAAGGACAGGACTGGCAGCTGAATATTCCGGGTATAAGTGTTTTAGGTGAGACAGAGGAGGGGCTAAAAGAGGTGAGGGAGTAGCAATATTAGTTAGGGAGCGTATTACAGCAGTGCAGAGGGTGGACAATTTAGAGGGATCATGTAATGAGTCACTGTGGGTGGAAATACAGGAAGGGTGCAATCACTATGCTGGGGCTACATCACTATGCTGGGGGTATACTACAGGCCAGCCAACTGCCCACGAGAAATAGAGGAATGATGTGTAAGGAGATTCTGGATAGATGCAGGCAAAATAGGATTGTTTAGTGGGAGACATCCATTTCCCTAGTTTCGACTGGAAAGTGCTTAGGTCTGGGGGTCTGGATGGGAAGGAATTTGTGAAATGCATGCAGGAAGATTCTTTGGAATAACATGTAGATAGCCCAACTAGAGAGGAAGCTATACTGGACCTAGTACTGGGTAATGAGCCCGGTCAGGTCATCAAAGTTTCAGTAGGGGAACATGTGGTAAATGGTGACTATAATTCTGTTAACTTTAGGACAGTAATGGACAAGGATGAGTGTTGTCCTACGGATAAGATGCCTAATTAGGAAAAGGCTAACTATAGCCAGATTAGTAAGAATTTAGCAACACCAATTATTAATCCAACCGATTTATTTGATAGTAAAATAGCGATCCTAAATGAATACTTTGCATCAGTATTCACAGAGGAGAGGGACGTTTTGACTGGGATATCTCAGAGGGAAGTGTTGACCCATTAGAGAAAACCTCCATTACAAGGGAGGAAGTGTTAGGTTTTTTAGGGAACATTAAAACTGGCAAATCCCCAGGGCCTGATAGCATCTACCTAGACTGCTCAGGGAGACAAGAGATGAAATTGCTGGACCTCTGATGGAAATCTTTGTCTCTTCATTGGACACAGGTGAAGTTCCAGAGGATTGGAGGGTAGTAAATGTGGTACCATTATTTAAGAAGGGTAGCAGGGATAACCTGGGTAATTAAAGGCCGGTAAGCTTAACATCTGTGATAAGGAAGTTGTTGGAGAGGATTCTTTGAGACAGGATGTATGCATATTTAGAACGAAACAATCTCATTAGTGACAGACAGCATGGCTTTGTAAGAGGGAGGTCATGCCTTACGAATTTGGTGGAGTTTTTTGAGGAGGTGACAAAAATGGTTGATGAAGGAAGGTCTGTGGATGTCATCTATATGGATTTCAGTAAGGCATTTGATAAAATCCCTCTTGGCAGGTTGGTGAAAAAGGTTAAGGCTCATGGGATACAAGGAGAGGTGGCTAGACAGGTAGAGAACTGGCTTGGCCACAGGAGACAGAGAGTGGTAGTCGAAGGGTCTTTTCTGGCTGGAGGTCTGTGACCAGTGGTGTGCCACAGGGCTCCGTACTGGGATCTCTGCTATTTGTGATATATGTAAATGATTTGAAAGAAGGTGTAGCTGGTGTGATCAGTAAGTTTGCAGATGATACAAAGATGGCTGGAATTGCTAATAGCGATGAACATTGTCGACAATAGAGCAGGATGTAGATAGGCTGGAAAATTGGGCGGAGAAATGGCAGATGGAATTCAATCCAGATAAATGTGAAGTGATGCATTTTGGAAGAACTATTGTAGGGCGGAGTTATACAATAAATGGCAGAACCATCAAGAGTATAGAAACACAGAGAGACCTGGGTGTGCAAGTTCACAAATCCTTGAAGGTGGCAGCACAGGTGGAGAAGCTGGTGAAGAAGGAACATGGTATGCTTGACTTTATAGGACGGGGTATAGAGTATGAAAACTGGAGCCTGATGTTGCAGCTGTATAGAACGTTGGTTAGACCACATTTGGAGTACTGCATCCAGTTCTGGTTGTCGCACTACCAGAAGCTTGTGGAAGCTTTGGAGAGAGTGCAGAGGAGATTTACCAGAATGTTGCCTGGTATGGAAGGTCTTAGCTATGAGGAGAGATTGGGTAGAATGGGGGTGTTCTCCCTGGAAAGACGGAGAATGAGGGGAAACCTAATAGAGATGTACAAAATTATGAAGGATATAGATAGGGTGAATAGTGGGAAGCTTTTTTCCCAGGTCAGAGATGATGGTCATAAGGGGTCATGGGATCAAAGTGAGAGATATCGGAGGGACATTTTTTACAAAGAGAGTAAAGGGGGCCAAGAATGCACGGCCAAGTAGGGTGATGGAGGCGGACACGCTGGGATCATTTAAGACTTACCTGGATAGTCACATGAGTGGACTGGGAACGGAGGGATACAAACGAATGTCTAGTTGACCAATGAGCGGCAGAGGCTTGGAGGGCCAAAGGGCCTGTTTCCTGTGCTCTACTGTTCTTTGTTCAGCTGCTAATTATCAGATGTTGATTAAACTGAAGCCAGGGTGAGTTTACCCATCACTTTTGCACTCACTGACGGACCCAGCCAAGCAAAGATTTGACTTGAAAATTCTCATCCTTGTTTTCAAATCCCACCATGACTTTGCCCCTCCCTAGCTGTATAATCTGCTCTGCACTAATTCAGGCTGCTCGTTCATCCCCAAATTGAATTGTTCCTCAATTGGGATCTGTGCCTTCAGCTGCTTCAGCCCCGGAATTCCCTCTCTGCACCTCTCACTCACTTTTCACCTTTATGTCACTCCTTAAAACCTATCACTCACCGAGCTTTTGCTCTCTGACCTAAAATTGATTTATGTTGTTGGTAATTTTATAATGCCCTGTGAAGTATCCGGAGTATTAGATTGCACTAGAGATGCTTTATAAACATAAGTTATTGTTGTCACTTACATCAGCACAGATTGGTCTCATTTCAAACGATGAGGTGGAGTACCAAAAAGAGATAGAAGCTGGGATTTTGACATTGCATTGTGCCCGTTTTCAGGCAGGGAATTTGGTAAAGTCAGTCATGAGGCAAATAGTGCGATCTGACCTGCTTTGGTGTCAGTTCACACTTTACAAGACCTGAAAAAGACCTGACTAGGAACCTGCCCAAAACGGCCATGATGTCAATTTAAATCTGCATGCATTCAATCCTCTTAACAAGCTTCATGCCCCACTTTAACAGCATGTTTACCTTTACTATCACTTTCGCCCAATCCAGAATCAGCCTGGTCAGACATGCTCAATAAAGGTCCAATTCCGCTGCTGCATCAGTGAGGCTTAGTGAGGAGATAAGTGCCTGTTGTTGGACAGCTCCGTGCTGCTCATGGGAGGTCCTTTCATGGCGGCCATGTTGCATTTTGGGTCAGGAGGACTCTGTGACTGTATTGGGGGAGAGTTTAGGGAGCTGTTGCTCAGCAGGTATCCGATGTGCAGCACGGATGTGGGTCTCAGCAGTGACTTGTTGGGGATGCTGCTGGATCCTAGTACATGGAACCTCTTCCAGCTGAAGGATGTGCCCAAATGACATTGAAATGGCAGTGCTTCCGCCTCAGAACTTTGCAAGCAGCAGCATATTTGTACCCACCTTGCTAGCTTACCTCTGGCCCCATGCGACTTCATCTTCTGCACTAATCTGCCATGAGGGACCTTGTCAAAGGCCTTGCTGGAATCCTTGTAGACAACATCCACTGCCCTACTCTCATCAATCACCTTTGTCACTTCCTCAAAGAACTCAATCAAGTTTGTGAGACACGACCTCCTCTTCACAAAGCCATGTTGCCTCTTACCAATACGTCCACTTATTTCCAAGTGGGAATAAATCTTGTCTTGAAGAATCATCTCCAATAATTTCCCTACTACTGATATAAGGCTCACCAGCTTGTGATTACCTAGATTATTTTTGCTATCTGAAAACAAAAATTGGCTATTCTCCAATCCTCTGGGACCCCTGTAGCCAGTGAGGAACAAAGATTTCTCTCAAGGCCCCAACAATTTCCTCCCTTACCTCTTTCAGTATTCGGGGGTATATCCCATTAGCCCCATGGGCTTGTTTGCTTAAAGTTCTCAGGAACCCCGATACCTCCCCCTTTTTGATCTCAACATGATTCAAACTATCTACACACCTTTTCCAGGACTCATCATCCACCTTATAAAGTCCTTTTCTTTGATAAATGAGCAAAGTGCTCATTTAATACCTCGTCCATTTCCTCTGGCTCCATACATAGATTCCTTCCCTTGGTTTTGAGTGAGCCAATCCTTCCCTGGCTGTTCTCTTGCTCTTTATATATGTACAAATTCTACTACTGAATGAGATCTGGATGTGTATTACTGGGTGAGGGAATGAAGGGCTGTGTTGCTCGGGAGCCTGTGGCTGAGGGGTGGGTTGGCTATGAGTGGGGAATGGGGGGGCTGTGGGTGGGAAATGAGAGGACGGGGCCTGTGGGGGGGGGGGGGGCGGGGGGAGGGGATGGGAAACTGTGGGTGGAGATGGATGTGTTGTGAATGAGGAATGGGGGAACTGTGTTGTGGGAGGGCTTTGGCTGGGGGATGGGGTGCTGTATTGCTGGGGGAGCTGTGGGTGAGGGGTGGGGGATAGAGGGCTATGTTGCTAGGAAGCTGTGGGTGGAGAATGGGGTCTTTAAGTCAGGAGTAGGTGTGGGGTATGGGGGGCTGTGTTAATGGAGTGGCTGTGGATGGGGAATGGGGGCTGTGTTGCTGGAGGCTGTGAGTCAGGAGTGGGAGTTTGTGGGTGGGAGATGGAGAACTGGGGATGGGGGACTGTGGGTGGGGGACGGAGGATGGGGGAGTGTGTTGTTGGAGGGAGCTGTGGATGAGGGATGGGGAGACTGTGAGTGGGGAATGGGGGGAGCTGTGTATGGGGGACAGTGGGCAGGGAGAGGGGAAGGGGGATGGGAAGGCTATGGGGAATGGGGAAGCCATGGGGGATGGGTTCAGGGAGAGGGTCGAAGGGCATGTTCCTGTGCTGTAATTTTCTTTGGTCTTTGTTCTAGTGAGTACAAATATGCTGCTGCTTGCAAAGTTCTGAGGCGGAAGCACTGCCATTTCAATGTCATTTGGGCACATCCTTCAGCTGGAAGAGGTTCCATGTACTAGGATCCAGCAGCATCCCCAACAAGTCACTGCTGAGACCCACATCTGTGCTGCACATCGGATACCTGCTGAGCAACAGCTCCCTAAACTCTCCCCCAATACAGTCACAGAGTCCTCCTGACCCAAAACGCAACATGGCCGCCATGAAAGGACCTCCCATGAGCAGCACGGAGCTGTCCAACAACAGGCACTTATCTCCTCACTAAGCCTCACTGATGCAGCAGCGGAATTGGACCTTTATTGAGCATGTCTGACCAGGCTGATTCTGGATTGGGCGAAAGTGATAGTAAAGGTAAACATGCTGTTAAAGTGGGGCATGAAGCTTGTTAAGAGGATTGAATGCATGCAGATTTAAATTGACATCATGGCCGTTTTGGGCAGGTTCCTAGTCAGGTCTTTTTCAGGTCTTGTAAAGTGTGAACTGACACCAAAGCAGGTCAGATCGCACTATTTGCCTCATGACTGACTTTACCAAATTCCCTGCCTGAAAACGGGCACAATGCAATGTCAAAATCCCAGCTTCTATCTCTTTTTGGTACTCCACCTCATTGTTTGAAATGAGACCAATCTGTGCTGATGTAAGTGACAACAATAACTTATGTTTATAAAGCATCTCTAGTGCAATCTAATACTCCGGATACTTCACAGGGCATTATAAAATTACCAACAACATAAATCAATTTTAGGTCAGAGAGCAAAAGCTCGGTGAGTGATAGGTTTTAAGGAGTGACATAAAGGTGAAAAGTGAGTGAGAGGTGCAGAGAGGGAATTCCGGGGCTGAAGCAGCTGAAGGCACAGATCCCAATTGAGGAACAATTCAATTTGGGGATGAACGAGCAGCCTGAATTAGTGCAGAGCAGATTATACAGCTAGGGAGGGGCAAAGTCATGGTGGGATTTGAAAACAAGGATGAGAATTTTCAAGTCAAATCTTTGCTTGGCTGGGTCCGTCAGTGAGTGCAAAAGTGATGGGTAAACTCACCCTGGCTTCAGTTTAATCAACATCTGATAATTAGCAGCTGAACAAAGAACAGTAGAGCACAGGAAACAGGCCCTTTGGCCCTCCAAGCCTCTGCCGCTCATTGGTCAACTAGACATTCGTTTGTATCCCTCCGTTCCCAGTCCACTCATGTGACTATCCAGGTAAGTCTTAAATGATCCCAGCGTGTCCGCCTCCATCACCCTACTTGGCCGTGCATTCTTGGCCCCCTTTACTCTCTTTGTAAAAAATGTCCCTCCGATATCTCTCACTTTGATCCCATGACCCCTTATGACCATCATCTCTGACCTGGGAAAAAAGCTTCCCACTATTCACCCTATCTATATCCTTCATAATTTTGTACATCTCTATTAGGTTTCCCCTCATTCTCCGTCTTTCCAGGGAGAACACCCCCATTCTACCCAATCTCTCCTCATAGCTAAGACCTTCCATACCAGGCAACATTCTGGTAAATCTCCTCTGCACTCTCTCCAAAGCTTCCACAAGCTTCTGGTAGTGCGACAACCAGAACTGGATGCAGTACTCCAAATGTGGTCTAACCAACGTTCTATACAGCTGCAACATCAGGCTCCAGTTTTCATACTCTATACCCCGTCCTATAAAGTCAAGCATACCATGTTCCTTCTTCACCAGCTTCTCCACCTGTGCTGCCACCTTCAAGGATTTGTGAACTTGCACACCCAGGTCTCTCTGTGTTTCTATACTCTTGATGGTTCTGCCATTTATTGTATAACTCCGCCCTACAATAGTTCTTCCAAAATGCATCACTTCACATTTATCTGGATTGAATTCCATCTGCCATTTCTCCGCCCAATTTTCCAGCCTATCTACATCCTGCTCTATTGTCGACAATGTTCATCGCTATTAGCAATTCCAGCCATCTTTGTATCATCTGCAAACTTACTGATCACACCAGCTACACCTTCTTTCAAATCATTTACATATATCACAAATAGCAGAGATCCCAGTTCGGAGCCCTGTGGCACACCACTGGTCACAGACCTCCAGCCAGAAAAGACCCTTCGACTACCACTCTCTGTCTCCTGTGGCCAAGCCAGTTCTCTACCTGTCTAGCCACCTCTCCTTGTATCCCATGAGCCTTAACCTTTTTCACCAACCTGCCAAGAGGGATTTTATCAAATGCCTTACTGAAATCCATATAGATGACATCCACAGACCTTCCTTCATCAACCATTTTTGTCACCTCCTCAAAAAACTCCACCAAATTCGTAAGGCATGACCTCCCTCTTACAAAGCCATGCTGTCTGTCACTAATGAGATTGTTTCGTTCTAAATATGCATACATCCTGTCTCAAAGAATCCTCTCCAACAACTTCCTTATCACAGATGTTAAGCTTACCGGCCTTTAATTACCCAGGTTATCCCTGCTACCCTTCTTAAATAATGGTACCACATTTACTACCCTCCAATCCTCTGGAACTTCACCTGTGTCCAATGAAGAGACAAAGATTTCCATCAGAGGTCCAGCAATTTCATCTCTTGTCTCCCTGAGCAGTCTAGGTAGATGCTATCAGGCCCTGGGGATTTGCCAGTTTTAATGTTCCCTAAAAAACCTAACACTTCCTCCCTTGTAATGGAGGTTTTCTCTAATGGGTCAACACTTCCCTCTGAGATATCCCAGTCAAAACGTCCCTCTCCTCTGTGAATACTGATGCAAAGTATTCATTTAGGATCTCCCCTATTCCCTTGGGTTCTAAGCATAATTCACCTCCTTTGTCCCTGAGAGGTCTGATTTTTCTCTCTGACAATTCTTTTGTTACTAACGGATGAATAAAATGCCTTAGGATTCTCCTTCACCTTCTCTGCCAAAAACATTTTGTGACCTCTTTTTGCCCTTCTAACTCCCCGTTTGAGTTCTTTCCTACTTTCTCTGTATTCCTCCAACTCTCCGTCTGTTTTCGGGTGCCTGGACCTAACGTACCTCTCTCTTTTCTTTTTGATCAGGTCCTCAATTTCCCTGGATATCTACGGTTCTTGAATTCTACCTTTCCTATCCTTCCTTTTTACAGGCACATGCCTGTCCTGCAGCCTTATCAACAGTCCCTTGAAAGACTCCCACATGCCAGACGTGGACTTACCCTCGAACATCCTCTCCCAATCAATGGCCATTAATTCCTGTCTAATCTGGCTATGATGTAAAGATGCCGGCGTTGGATTGGAGTGGTAAGAACTCAGTAAGAATTTAGCAACACCAATTATTAATCCACCGTTTTATTTGAATAGTAAAAATAGGCGAGCTTTCAACCTCCCGTGTTCTTCATCAGGCTAAGTGCCCGTGCAACTCTCTAACAATGCTCATGATTCCCTTCACACACATTGGTTACCACTTTAACACTTGAATAGCAGGTTAGATGTAAGGATTCGCTTCCAATCAGCAATCTCTGCTGTTCTTGTGCGTGTGTGCTATTGCAGACCAGAACACTTGCACTTGCCTGATGAAGACACGGGAGTGTTGAAAGCTCGCTATTTTACTATCAAATAAATCGGTTGGATTAATAATTGGTGTTGCTAAATTCTTACTAATCTGGCTATAGTTAGCCTTTTCCTAATTAGGCATCTTATCCGTAGGACAACACTCATCCTTGTCCATTACTGTCCTAAAGTTAACAGAATTATAGTCACCATTTACCACATGTTCCCCTACTGAAACTTTGATGACCTGACCGGGCTCATTACCCAGTACTAGGTCCAGTATAGCTTCCTCTCTAGTTGGGCTATCTACATGTTATTCCAAAGAATCTTCCTGCATGCATTTCACAAATTCCTTCCCATCCAGACCCCCAGACCTAAGCACTTTCCAGTCGAAACTAGGGAAATGGATGTCTCCCACTAAACAATCCTATTTTGCCTGCATCTATCCAGAATCTCCTTACACATCATTCCTCTATTTCTCGTGGGCAGTTGGCTGGCCTGTAGTATACCCCCAGCATAGTGATGTAGCCCCAGCATAGTGATTGCACCCTTCCTGTATTTCCACCCACAGTGACTCATTACATGATCCCTCTAAATTGTCCACCCTCTGCACTGCTGTAATACGCTCCCTAACTAATATTGCTACTCCCTCACCTCTTTTAGCCCCTCCTCTGTCTCACCTAAAACACTTATACCCGGAATATTCAGCTGCCAGTCCTGTCCTTTTAACCAAGTCTCCGTCACCGCATCCACATCCAAATTCCGCACAAGCACTAAGGCCCTAAGTGTGAGTGAGGGAATGGAGAGGCTGTAGGTATAAGATGGGTGGGGCTGTGGGTGGAAGATGAGTGGAACTGTATTGCTGCGAATCTGTGGGTGGGAGATGGGGTGCTGTGTTGCTGGGCGGTCTGTGGGTGGGAGATGGGTGGGTCTGTGGGTGGAAGATGAGTGGGACTGTATTGCTGGGAATCTGTGGGTGGGGGATCGGGTGCTGTGTTGCTGGGCTGTCTGTGGGTGGGGGAATGGGGAGGCTGTGGGTGGGAGATGAGTGGGGCTGTGAGTGGAAGATGAGTGGGACTGTATTTTAGGGAATCTGTGGGTGGGGGATGGGGTGCTGTGTTGCTAGGCGGTCTGTAGTGGGGGATGAGGGAGTGTGGGTGGTGAGGGGACTGTGGATGGGGATGGGGTGCTGTGTTGCTGGGCGGTCTGTGGGTGGGGGTATGGGGGAGGCTATGGGTGGGAGATGGGTGAGGCTGTGGATGGGGGATGAGTGGGGATTTGGAAAAGGGTTGGGGAGGCTGTATTGCCGGGAATCTGTGGGCAAGGGATGGGTGGGGCTGTGGGTGGGGAATGAGAGGGGATTTGGATAGGTGTTGGTGGGGGACTGTAGTGCTGGGGGTCTGTGGATGGAGGATGGAGCAGTATTTCTGGGGGGCTGAGTTGCTCTGGGGCCTGTGGGAGTGCGGGATGGGCAGTGTGTTGCTAGGCAAGGGACAAGCAGTGTCCTAAGCATCTCCATGTATAATCTTCAATTGTAGGCCAGTCAGTCTTACTTTAGTGGTTGGTAAGTTAGTAGAAAACGTCCTGAGGAACAGCATTTATGACCATTTGGAAAGATGAAGCTCAATCCAGAATAGTTAACATGGATTCATGAAGAGTAAGTCTTGCCTCACAAACTTGATTGAATTCTTTGAGGACGTAACCAAGTGTGTAGATGAAGATAGAGCAGTTAATGTTGTACATGTGGATTTTAGTAAGGCGTTTGATAAGGTTCCCCATGGTCGGCTCATGACGAAAGTAAGGAGGTGTGGGATAGAGTGAAATTTGAATGAGCTAAAAAATGGGCTTAGGAGAGCAAGGAAATGTTGTTGGCAGGTCAGATAAAGGAAAACCCAAGATTTCTTACTCTTAGGTAAGGAATAAAAAGAAATAAAAGAATGACCAGGGTAAGGTTAGGGCCTGTCAAGGATAGTAGTGGGAATTTGTGCATGGAGTCAGAAGAGATAGGAGAGGCAATGAATGAATACTTTTCTTCAGTGTTCACTAAGGAGAGTGTTTTTGAGGATGAGAGTGTGATTCAGGCTGATAGGCTGGAGAAAGTACATGTTCTGAAGGAAGATGTATTAGCAATTTTGAAAAATCTGAGGATCAATAAGTCCTCTGGGCCAGCTGGGATATATCCTAGGATTTTTTTGGAAGCAAGGGAGGAGATTGCAGAGCCTTTGGCTTTGATCTTTGGGTCTTCACTATCCATGAGGATAGTGCCAGAGGACTGAAGCATGGCAAATGTTGTTCCTCTGTTCAAGAAAGGAAATAGGAATGACCTTGGTAATTATAGGCCAGTTAGCCTTACTTCAGTGGTTGATAAGTTAATGGAAAGGGTCCTGAGGAATCGGATTTATTACCATTTGGAAAGATGCAGCTCAATCCAGGATAGTCAATGTGGATTCGTGAAGGGTAAGTCTTGCCTCACAAATTTAATTGAATCCTTTGAGAAGGTAACTAAGTGTGTGGATGAAAATAGAGTAGTTGATGTCGTATACATGGATTTTAGTAAGGTGATAAGATTTCCCATGGTTGACTCATGAAGGAGGTGTGGGATAGAAGGAAATTTGGCCGATTGAATAAGTAATTCGCTATCTCATAAAAGACAGAAGGTGATGTTAGAACATAGAACATAGAACATTACAATAAAAAGCAATGACCCTCTAACCTAAACCATTCTCTTTTCGTCCATAAACTTAACTACTAACCTCTTAAACGCCACCAAACTTGGCGCATCTACAACTGACGCAGGCAGGGCATTCCATACCCTTACCACCCTCTGGGTAAAGAACCTACCTCTGACATCCGTCCTATAACCACCGCCCCTTAATTTAAAGCTATGTCCCCTCGTGCTAGCTTTCTCCATCCGAGGAAAAAGGCTATCACTGTCCACCCTATCTTATAATGCGGGGACCAGAACTGCACACAATATTCCAAGTGCGGCCACACTAGAGTTTTGTACAGTTGCAACATGACGTTGCGGCTCCAAAATTCAATCCCCCTACCAATAAAAGCTATGACTCCGTATGCCTTCTTAACAACCTTATTGACTTGATTGTCAACTTTCAGGGATCTATGCACGTATACACCAAGATCCCTCTGTTCATCAACACTATTGAGAGTTCTACCATTAGCCCTATACTCTACACATTTGTTATTCCTGCCAAAGTGAATTACCTCACACTTTTCCGCATTAAACTCCATTTGCCACCTCTCGGCCCAGCTCTGCAACTTGTCCAAGTCTCTCTGCAAACTATAACACCCCTCTTCCCTATCTACCACTCCACCGACTTTAGTGTCATCTGCAAATTTACTAATCCATCCTTCAATACCCTCATCCAGATCATTTATAAAAATTACAAACAGCAGGGGCCCCAAAACAGACTCCTGAGGTACACCACTTGTCACCGAACTCCACGATGAATATCTCCCATCAACCACCACCCTCTGTCTTCTATCTGCTAGCCAATTCCAATTAGCTAAATCACCCTCAATCCCATACATCTGCATTTTCTGCAGAAGCCTTCCATGGGCCACCTTATCGAACGCCTTACTAAAGTCCATATATACCACATCAACTGTCTTACCCCCATCCACCTCTTTGGTCACTTTTTCAAATTGGAAGGAAAATTTTCAGACCGGAGGCCAGTTACCAGCGGTGTACCACAAGGATCGGTGCTGGGTCCTCTGCTATTTGTGATTTTTATCAAAGACTTGGAAGAAGGGGCTGAAGGATGGGTTGGTAAATTTGCTGATGATTCCAAGATTGGTGGAGTAGTGGATGAGGTGGAGGGCTCTTGCAGGCTGCAAAGAGACATTGATACGATGCAGAGCTGGGCTGAAAAATGGCAGATGGAGTTTAATTCTGGTAAGTCAAGGTGATACATTTTGGTAGAACAAACTTGAATGCGGATTACAGGGTCAATGGCAGGATTCTGAGGAATGTAGAGGAACAGAGAGATCTTGGGGTTCATATCCATGGATCTCCGAAGGTTGCCACTCAAATGGATAAAGCCATGAAGAAGGTCTATAGTGTGCTAGCATTTATGAACAGGGGGTTAGAGTTTAAAAGCCATGGGGTTATGCTACAACTGTACAGGACCTTGATGAGGCCACATTTGGAATATTGTGTTCAGTTCTGGTCACTTCACTATAAGAAGGATGTGGAAGCATTGGAGAGAATTCAGAGGAGATTTACCAGGATATTGCCTGATTTGGAAGATAGAGAGAAATGAATTAATTGGGGATAGTCAGCATGGTTTTGTGAAGGGTAGGTCGTGCCTTACTAACCTCATTGAGTTTTTTGAAAAAGTGACCAAAGAGGTGGATGGGGGTAAGGCGGTTGATGTGGTATATATGGATTTTAGTAAGGCGTTTGATAAGGTGGCCCATGGAAGACTTCTGCAGAAAATGCAGATGTAGGGGATAGAGGGTGATTTAGCTAATTGGGTTAGGAATTGGCTAGCAGATAGAAGACAGAGGGTGGTGGTTGATGGGAGATATTCATCTTGGAGTTCAGTGACAAGTGGTGCACCTCAGGGGTCTGTTTTGGGGCCCCTGCTGTTTGTAATTTTTATAAATGATCTGGATGAGGGTATTGAAGGATGGATTAGTAAATTTGCAGATGACACTAAAGTCGGTGGAGTGGTAGATAGTGAAGAGGGGTGTTATAGTTTGCAGAGAGACTTGCACAAGTTGCAGAGCTGGGCCGAGAGGTGGCAAATGGAGTTTAATGTGGAAAAGTGTGAGGTAATGCACTTTGGCAGGAATAATAAATATGTAGAGTATAGGGCTAATGGTAGGATTCTTAATAGTATTGATGAACAGAGGGATCTTGGTGTATTTGTGCATAGATCCCTGGAAGTAGGCAGTCAAGTCGATAAGGTTGTTAAGAAGGCATACGGAGTCTTAGCTTTTATTGGTAGGGGGATTGAATTTCGGAGCCGCAACATCATGTTGCAACTGTACAAAAATCTAGTGCGGCCGCACTTGGAGTATTGTGTGCAGTTCTGGTCCCCACATTATAAGAAAGATGTGGAGGCATTGGAGAGGGTACAGAGGAGGTTTACCAGGATGTTGCTGGTATGGAGGGCAGGTCTTATGAAGAGAGGCTGAGGGATTTGAGGTTGTTTTCGTTAGAAAGGAGGCGGCTAAGAGGGGATCTTATTGAAGCATATAAGATGATTAGAGGTTTAGATAGGGTGGACAGTGATAGCCTTTTTTCCTAGGATGGAGAAAGCTAGCACGAGGGGACACAGCTTTAAATTAAGGGGTGATAGTTATATGACGGATATCAGAGGTAGGTTCTTTACCCAAAGGGTGGTTCGGGAGTGGAATGCCCTGCCTGCAGCAGTTTTAGATGCGCCAAGTTTGGTGGCGTTTAAGAGGTTAGTTGATAAGTATATGGAAGAGAAGGGAATGGTTTAGTTTGGAGGTCATTGCTTTTTATATTGGTCGGCGCAACATCGAAGGCCGAAGGGCCTGTTCTGTGCTGTAATGTTCTATGTTCTATGATAGGTCTTACGAGAAAAGGTTGAGGGAGTTAGGGCTTTTCTCTTTGGAGTGGAGGAGGATGAGGGGCGACTTAATAGAGGTTTATAAGTTGATGAGGGGGTTAGAGTGGATGTTCAGAAACTATTTCCTCGGGTGGATGTAGCTGTTACTAGGGGGCATAACTATAAGGCTCATGGTGGGAGAAATAGGAGGGATGGCCGAGGTAAGTTCTTTACTCAGAGAGTTGTTGGGATGTGGAATGGACTGCCTGCTCTGATAGTGAAATTGGACACTTTAGGAATTTTCAAGCGGTTATTGGGTAGGCATATGGAACACACCAGAATGATAAGGACTGGGATAGCTTGACCTTAGTTTCAGAAAAAGCTCGGCACAACCATCGAGGGCCAAAGGGCCTGTACTGTGCTGAACTGTTCCCTGTCTATGCGTATGTTTCTTCCCTTCTCCAAAATGCACATCCCCTCCACCCTTCAGATTGACAAGATGGCTTTTGCGATACAATCCATTGATCGTGCTGTTCTTTTGGTTGCTGCCGAAGTCGAGGAGGAGGAGCAGGAGGATGAATTGCAGCACAGGAGGTCCAGGCCTGATCACTCGCAGGAGGAGAGGGAGATGGCCACTGGAGTCAGGAAGCGGCTGACATTTGTTCAAGGATGGAGGAGGGGGGGAATGTGTGTCGAAGGAAGGAGCGGTGACCCTGGCAATTCCACACACGAGTATTGTTTGAATCAGTGGTGCTGAGAGGAAACAGTGCAACACCTGTGCCATTTGTTGCAGGACCTGATACCTCAGAGCAGGACGGGCATCCACTCTCGGTGGCTATCAAATTGATGGCAGCTTTGAACTTTTATGCCACTGGCTCCTTCCAGACCCCAGTGGAGATATATGTGGCATTTCACAGTCAACCATCCACATCTGTCACAATGATGATGGTGGTCATGATGCCCTGTATATCTGGGCTGACAAGTATGTCAAATTTTACCTGGACCAGGCCCAGCAGGAAGCCTGCACTGAGGATTTGCAGCCATTGGGGAAATGCATGATGAGCTATAGACTGTGCTCACATTACCCTCAAGGCTCCGGTCTGGATTCCATGAAGATTTGTCAATAGAAAGGGGCTCCACTTCTTAAACATCTTTCTAATTAGTGCAGCCCTTCACCCGTGCTACCTCAATGCAACTGCAATTTCCTAACCTACCACTACGTCTCAGTTTCTCCCCAGAATGTACATTGGAGGTGGAGGGGGCCACCTGCCTACCTCACTATGTTGCCCGTGATGCACTTGGCAGGCGTCCTCTGGAGTACCCGGACCTTGATGGCCCTGGTGTCTGGGATGTATCCATGACACCCTCTTTATCCCGTTGCACCTGAGATGCCTGGTGTCAGGAAATGGGAAGTCAGAAGATATAGCTACAGCCACAATCTCCTGGCTGGAAGGTCCAGCATGAGCTCAAGCCCTTCCTCCTCGCTTGACGTTGCTATGGGCCCCTGAGTCACTCCATGAAATAACGATGCTTCTGCAGTGAGCCCCAGAAGTTCCGACTTCACCTGGCTTTGCCGGTCCTGGAGAACTTCCTGCATCCTACCCATGGTGGTTGAGTCCTCTGTGATGCCACCTGAGTCGGGGCCACCTGTCAATGACCACAGCAATGCTCTCTGAAACTGGGCCATGCTTTTGCAGTCACTCAGCCATGGCCCTCCTGTGATTGGGCCACATTCTCAAGGGCTGCTACGTGTCCCTCTGTGCCTCAGTGCTGTCCCGCTTGGTCTCCTGCAAGCTCTCAAGCCTCTCAGCCATGAATCACAGACCCTCAAGAATCCTGTTGAGTCCCTCAGCTGTGGCCTGCTGTGACTCAGCCATTGCTTGGAGCTTGCCACTCATGGTAAGGATTCCTCACCCCAGGCTTTCCATTGCAGACACCACCCTTGCAGTGTTGACATGGGAAGCACGCAAGACAATAGCTAGTCTGCCTGAAAGTTTTGGGACTCCTCCCAGCAGACTCGCAGTTGGTCCAGTGTGGCTGTCAGCCCCTCCTGCGTTCCCTGGCCCTGTTGCTGCAACTCCAGACAAGTTGAAGCTTACCTGCAGAAGGCAGAGAGTAGTTGTGAATGGGTCTTTTTCTGCACGGAGATCAGTCATCAGTGGAGTGCCCCAGGGATCTGTTCTAGGACCCTTGCTGTTTGTCATTTTCGTAAATGACCAGGATGAGAAAGTGGAAGGATGGATTAGTAAGTTCGCTGACAATACAAAGGTTGGTGGTGTTGTGGATAGTCTGGAGGAATGTCAGAAATTGCAGCAAGACATAGATAGGATGCAAGAATGGGCGGAGAAGTGGCAGATGGACTTCAACGCAGATAAATGTGTAGTGGTCCATTTTGACAGGACCAATGGGATGAAGAAGTACAATATCAAGGGTAGGAGTCTTAGCAGTGTTGAGGAGCAGAAGGATCTTGGGGTCCGGGTCCTTAGGATTCTTAAATCGGCCTCGCAGGTGGAGGATGTGGTCAAGAAGGCGTATGGTGTACTGGCCTTCATTAATCAAGGTATTGAGTTTCGGAGTCGGGAGGTAATGCTGCAACTTTATAGGACCCTTGTCTGACCCCACTTGGAGTACTGTGTGCAGTTCTGGTTGCCTCATTACAGGAAGGATGTGGAAGCTATGAGAGAGTGCAGAGGAGATTTACAAGGATTTGCGTTCCGTGTAGTCTAAGTTTGTCTGTCTTACCTGGCACGCTCCTCACGTTGAAGCAGGTGCTCTCCAGACCTCCAGGCCCGCTTACGTCATCCTCGTCCAGAATGCTCTTCTTCCTAACTAGCACTGTCCTGGCCCCAACCTCGTCCCCAGCCTCTGTGCTAACTAACCTACTGTTTTGATCCCAATCCCTCTGCCACATTAGATTAAACCCTCCCTAAACACTCTAGCAGATCTCCCAGCCCGGATATTTGTGCCTTTTCAGTTAAGGTATAACCCATCATTTCTGTACAGGTGCTATCCTCTCTTGAAGACTTCCCAATGATCTACAAATTTTAGACTCTCCCTCTTGCAGCAGTCCTTTAGCCACGTGTTCAATTGTAAAATATCCCTGTTGAAAGCCTCACTAGCACTAGGTATCGGGAGCAGTCCAGAGATTGCTATTCCAGAGGCCCTACTTTTTATCCTTGCACCCATCTCCCTGAATTGCTTTCGTATGACCGCCCCTCCACCTGCTCTTTCTACCTATGTTATTTTCACCAATGTGCACAATGACATCTGTTTGATTACCTTCCCTTTTTAATATGCTCCCTCCCTGCTCAGAGACATCCAATACCCCGGCTCCAGGGAGGCAGACTACCATCATGGAGTCTCATTCGCACCCACAGAACTGCCTGACCGTGCCTCTAACCATCGCGTCCCGTACCAGTATTGTTCTCCTAATCCCCATCTTTCCCTTCCAGGCCTCAGAGCCTGTCTCTGTGCCAGCAATCTGGTCATCGTGGCTTACCCCTGGAGAGAAATCCCCCTCCGCAGAATCCAAAACAATATATCTATTTTGGAGGGGAACAACCGCAGGGGATCCTTCTATTGACTCCCTTGCCCTCTCCCATCTGTCGCCCAGCCATTACTATTATGGGAGATTGCCACTGGGGTACTCTCTGGTACGTCACCCTTCTGACTTTTACCCTTCTTAACTATGACCCACGTGTCTTCCTCCCGAGGCCTCAGTGTGACTATCTGCCTAAAACCGTTCTCTATTAATTTCTCATTTTCCTGACTAAACTGAGGTTATTGAGCCGCAGCTCCAGCTCCCTAGGCCAGTCCCTCAGGAGTTGCAGTTCCACTTATCCGGCACAGATATGGACATCTGGGAGGCAAGACGTCTTCAGGAACTCCCATATCTGACACCAAATGCAGGAAATTGGCCTCTCATGCATACTTGCCATTTCCTTTATAGTTTTTGAAGAACAAACAAAGGAAAAAAAAACCTACCTTGCCTCCACCTGTTTTCACCGAAACCCGGTGAGCCAAAACTCTTAGCTCACACTCTGCTCCCTGCTCACTCCGTTGCCCGCTCCCGACAATGCCCGCTGTATACTATGGCCTTCCTTTTATATTTCGCACACTTAAAAAAATACCCTGCCTAGCATACACCACAGCCCACTTCTGTTTAAATTTTAAAGTTAGTTTTAAAAATCAGAAAGCACGCAAAAAACTTAAAAATGTCAGTCGCTCACCTTCTCTCTTTCGATCCCCCTCTCCACTTGTTCCATGAACAATGAGAAAGCTTACCAGCTGAGTCCCTTTACATATTACAAAAACCTTTCCCAGCGTACCCTGTGACCTACTTCCGTTTAAATTTTAAAGTTAGTTTTAAAAAATCAGAAAGCTGGCTGGAATGTTGGAGTTTAGAATAACTTGGGACTAAAAGACTAACAGATCAGAGTGAATAGAGTAGAGAAAAGTCACAAACTGCCTAGAATATGTTGTTTGCAAGGAGACACAAAAAAACACTGTTAGAGAATTTAGACGTATTTTTGAAAACATTGTATTTGTATTAAAAGAACACATGTCGGTGAATATTTTGAGGATGATGGCACATAATCAAGTAAAAAGAACCACATTCCTCAGAACAATGCAGTTGCTGAATGAAGGGAAAAGCAATTCTTATCGATGTCGACCAGTGCTGTCCCTGACAGTTTTAATGAATAGAACATACGTTACACCCAATCAGGAGGTATCAGGAGATTGTGAGAAACTCTTAAAGTTCATGAACTGACCACGCATTCCCATGCTGTCCAGGAGTAAATGTTATTGGCCAAGATAAAGAATCCATACTAATAATATTTTGTTCATATATAGCTAAGGTTGGTAAGGGTTGGGCAAATGGCTTTTGAAACTTGTATAATTATAACACTGACAGTGATGTAATTTCAGAAGGATTTGGAGCTGTCTCAAATCTCCCTCCCTCAGATATTGAATCTAGCTTGGAAAATAAAGTAACAGCTGTTACCAGAATACTTGTTTTTGAGAGTCTTTGCATTAGCTGAGCCGTATGAAGAGGTGAAATTTTGCACCTGAAATACTTGGTCTCTGAAAAATACCCCAAAATCTGCCACAAAGCAACATGCACACATATCAATTACAGGCATCAGGCTCTGCCACGCTCTGCACCAACAGTAACAGCTGCCCATTGTCGAATGGAGGAGCAGCCCTCCAGTCGATGGAAAGTATCCCAGAGTCTGCAAGTCCATGCGCTGGCCATTCACAAGGTCAGGGGGAAGTATCTTCTCAGAAATTCCCTCAGAATTTTCAATCCTCTTGCACATTCTTCTGACCAACATTGACAAAGAGCCCACGGCATTGCCCAACGTAAGAGAGAGGGGAGGGTTATTAGCAGAGGACAGGTGATGGGTATGAGCAGGAAACTGGGGATGGGAGGGTATGAGCAGTGGAATGGGGATGGGAGAGTATGAGAAGGGAAATGGTGATAGGGGAGGGGTATGAGTATGAGATTGGCGATGGGGGGAAATGAGAAAGACAATGGTGATGGGACAATATTATGAGCAGGGGAATGGTAATGGAGGAGAGATATGAGCAGAGGAAAGGTGATTGGTGGATATGAGCAAGGAAATGGTGATGGGAGTGTACGAGCAGAGGAATAGTGATGGGGGAAGGTATGAGCAAGGGAATGGTGATGGGGGGTGTAAGAACATGGGAATGGTGATGGGAGGGGTTATAAGCAGTGGAATGGTAATGGAGGGGGTATGAGTAGGGAAATGGTAATGGAGAGGTATGAGAAGGGGAATGGTAATGGAGGGAGTATGAGTATGGGAATAGTGATGGAGAGAGTATGAACAGGGGAATGGTGATGGGGAGTTATATGAACAGGGGAATGGTAATGGAGGGGGTATGAACATTGGAATGGTGATTGGGGGGGATCTGAGTACAGAAATGGTGATAGAAGGGGTATGAGCATTGGAACGGTGATGAGGGGAGTATGAGCAGAGGAATAGTGATGGGGGGATACGAGCATGGGAATGGTGATGAGGGGATATGAGCAAACAAGTGGGGATGGAGGGGATATGAGCAGGGGAATGGTGATGGGGAGTTATATGAACAGGGAAACGGTGATGGGGGATATGAATGGGGAATGGTGATGGGAGTTATATGAACAGGGAAACGGTGATGGGGGGATATGAATACGGAACGGTGATGGGGAGTTATATGAACAGGGGAATGGTGATGGAGAGTATGAGCACGGGAATGGTGATGGGAGGATATGAATAGGGGAATGATGAGGGGGGTTATATGAACAAGGGAATGGTGATGGGGGGATATGAACAGGGGAATGGTGATAGGGGAGATATGAACAGGGGAATGACGATGGGGAGATATACGAACAGGGGAATGGTGATGGGGAGTGGTGAGCAGGAAATGGAGGGGAATATAAACGAATGGTGATGGGGTATGAGCACGGGAATGGGAGGGGGGGGATATATGAACAGGGAATGGTGATGAGGGGATATAGGAACAGGGAATGGTGATGGGGGGATATGAACAGTGGGAATGGTGATGGGGGGATATATGAACAGGGGAAGTGATGGTGATGGGGATATGAATAGGGGAATGTGATGGGGGGAATATAAACAGGGGAATGGTGATGGAGAGATATATGAACAGGGGAATGGTGATGGGGGGATTGAATAGGGGAAGGTAGGGATATGAACAGGGAATTGTGATGGGGGGATATAGAACAGGGGAATGGTGATGGGGGATATATGAACAGGGGAATGGTGATGGGGGGATATATGAACAGGGGAATGGTGATGGGGAGATATATGAACAGGGGAATGGTGATGGGGAGATATATGAACAAGGGAATGGTGATGGGGAGATATATGAACAGGGGAATGGTGATGGGGAGATATATGAACAGGGGAATGGTGATGGGGAGATATATGAACAGGGGAATGGTGATGGGGGGATATATGAACAGGGGAATGGTGATGGGGAGATATATGAACAGGGGAATGGTGATAGAGGATGTATGAACAGGGGAATGGTGATGGGGAGATATATGAACAGGGGAATGGTGATAGAGGATGTATGAACAGGGGAATGGTGATAGAGGATGTATGAACAGGGGAATGGTGATGGGGGGATATATGAACAGGTGAGTGGTGATAGAGGATGTATGAACAGGGGAATGGTGATGGGGGGATATATGAACAGGGGAATGGTGATGGGGGGAGTATGAGCATGGGAATGGTGATGAGGGGACATGAGCATGGGAATGGTGATGGGCAGAATATGAATACGGAATGGAGATGGGAGAGAATGAACAGGGGAATGATGATGGGGGGAATCAGCAGGGGAATGGTGATGGCGGGTATGAGCAAAGAAGTGGTGATGGAGGGGATATGAGCAGGGGAATGGTATGGGGGGATATGAACAGGGGAATAGTGATGGAGAGTTATATGAACAGGGTAATGGTGATGGGGAGTGGTATGAGCAGGGAAATGGTAATGGGGGTTTATATGAACAGGGGAATGGTGATGAGGGGATATGAGCAAACAAGTGGGGATGGAGGGGATATGAGCAGGGGAATGGTGATGGGGAGTTATATGAACAGGGAAACGGTGATGGGGGATATGAATAGGGGAATGGTAATGGGGAGTTATAGGAACAGTGAAACGGTGATGGGGGGATATGAATAGGGGAATGGTGATGAGGAGGTATATGAACAGGGAAACGGTGATGGGGGGATATGAATAGGGGAACGGTGATGGGGAGTTATATGAACAGGGAAACGGTGATCGGGGGATATGAATACGGGAACGGTGATGGGGAGTTATATGAACAGGGGAATGGTGATGGAGGGTATGAGCACGGGAATGGTGATGGGAGGATATGAATAGGGGAATGATGAGGGGGGTTATATGAACAAGGGAATGGTGATGGGGGGATATGAACAGGGGAATGACGATGGGGAGATATACGAACAGGGGAATGGTGATAGGGAGTGGATGAGCAGGGAAATGGTGATGGGGGGACATATAAAAGGGGAATGGTGATTGGGGGTATGCGCACGGGAATGGTGAGGGGGGGGATATGAACAGGGGAATGGTGATGAGGGGATATAGAACAGGGGAATGGTGATGTGGGGATGTGAATAGGGGAATGGTGATGGGGGACATATAAACAGGGGAATGGTGATGGGGGGATATGAATAGGGGAATGGTGAGGGGGGGGATATGGACAGGAGATTGTGATGGGGGGATATACGAACAGGGGAATGGTGAGGGGGGGATATGAATAGCGGAATGGTGAGGGGGGGATGTGAACAGGAGATTTGTGATGGGGGAATATATGAACAGGGGAGTGGTGATGGGGAGATATATGAACACGGGAATGGTGATAGGGAGATATATGAACAGGGGAATGGTGCTGGGGGGATATATGAACAGGGGAATGGTGATGGGGAGATATATGAACAGGGGAATGATGAGGGAGGTTATATGAACAGGGGAATGGTGATGGGGGTATATATGAACAGGGGAATGGTGATGGGGGGATATATGAACAGGGGAATGGTGATGGGGAGTTATATGAACAGGGGAATGGTGATGGGGGGATATGTACATGGGAATGACGATGGGGAGTTATATGAACAGGGGAATGGTGATGGGGGGATATGAACATGGGAATGGTGATGGGGGGATATACGAACAGGGGAAAGGTGATAGGGAGTGGGATGAGCAGGGAAATGGTGATAGGGAGATATATGAACAGGGGAATGGTGATGGGGGGATATATGAACAGGGGAATGGTGATGGGGAGATATATGAACAGGGGAATGGTGATGGGAGATATATGAACAGGGGAATGGTGAGGGAGGATATATGAACAGGGGAATGGTGATGGGGGGATATGAACAGGGGAATGGTGATGGGGAGATATATGAACAGGGGAATGGTGATGGGGGATATATGAACAGGGGAATGGTGATGGGGGATATATGAACAGGGGAATGGTGATGGGAGATATATGAACAGGGGAATGGTGATGGGGAGATATAGAACAGGGAATGGTGATGGGGAGATATATGAACAGGGGAATGGTGATGGGGGGATATATGAACAGGGGAATGGTGATGGGGAGATATATGAACAGGGGAATGGTGATGGGGAGATATATGAACAGGGGAATGGTGATGGGGAGATATATGAACAGGGGAATGGTGATGGGGGGATATATGAACAGGGGAATGGTGATGGGGAGATATATGAACAGGGGAATGGTGATAGAGGATATATGAACAAGGGAATGGTGATAGAGGATGTATGAACAGGGGAATGGTGAGGGGGGGATATATGAACAGGGGAATGGTGATAGAGGATGTATGAACAGGGGAATGGTGATGGGGGGATATATGAACAGGGGAATGGTGATGGGGGATATGAACAGGGGAATGGTGATGGGGGGATATATGAACAGGGGAATGGTGATGGGGGGAGTATGAGCATGGGAATGGTGATGAGGGGACATGAGCATGGGAATGGTGATGGGCAGAATATGAATACGGAATGGAGATGGGAGAGAATGAACAGGGGAATGATGATGGGGGGAATCAGCAGGGGAATGGTGATGGCGGGTATGAGCAAAGAAGTGGTGATGGAGGGGATATGAGCAGGGGAATGGTATGGGGGGATATGAACAGGGGAATAGTGATGGAGAGTTATATGAACAGGGTAACGGTAATGGGGAGTCGCATGAGCAGGGAAATGGTAAGGGGGGTTTATATGAACAGGGGAATGGTGATGGGGGGATATACGAACAGGGGAATGGAGGGGAATATATGAACAGGGGAATGGTGATGGGGGTAGATATATGAACAGGGGAATGGTGATGGGGGATATGAACAGGGGAATGGTGATGGGGAGATATATGAACAGGGGAACGGTGAGGGGGGATATGAACAGGGGAATGGTGATGGGGAGATATAGAACAGGGAAAGTGTTGATGGGGGATATGAACAGGGGAATGGTGATGGGGAGTTATATGAACAGGGGAACGGTGATCGGGGGATATGAACACGGGAACGGTGATGGGGAGTTATATGAACAGGGGAATGGTGATGGAGGGTATGAACACGGGAATGGTGATGGGAGGATATGAATAGGGGAATGATGAGGGGGGTTATATGAACAAGGGAATGGTGATGGGGGGATATGAACAGGGGAATGGTGATGGGGAGATATAGAACAGGGGAATGGTGATGGGGAAATATATGAGCAGGGAAAAATGGTGATGGGGGGGACATATAAAACAGGGGATGGTGATGGGGGTATGCGAAAGGGAAATGGTGAGGGGGGGGATATGAAACAGGGGAATGGTGATGAGGGGATATAGGAACAGGGGGAATGGTGATGTGGGATGTGAATAGGGGAATGGTGATGGGGGGGACATATAAACAGGGGAATGGTGATGGGGGATATGAATAGGGGAATGGTGAGGTGGGGATATGGGACAGGAGAATTGTGATGGGGGGATATACGAACAGGGGAATGGTGAGGGGGGGGGGATATTGGAATAGCGGAAAATGGTGAGGGGGGATGTGACAGGAGATTTGTGATGGGGGAAATTGAACAGGGAGTGCGTGAGTGGGGAGGATATATGAACCGGGAATGGTGATAGGGAGATATAATGAACAGGGGAATGGTTGCTGGGGGATATATGAACAGGGGAATTGGGATGGGGAGATAATGGAAACAGGGGGAATGATGAGGGCGGAATATGAACAGGGGAATGGTGATGGGTGTATATATGAACAGAGGGAATGGTGATGGGGGGATATATGAACAGGGGGAATGGTGAGGGATTTATAGAAACAGGGGAATGGTGATGGGATATATGAACAGGGGAATGTGATGGGGGGTATGAACAGGGAATGGTGATGGGGGGATATATGAACAGGGATGGTGATGGGGGGATATATGAACAGGGAATGGTGATGGGGAGATATATGAACAGGGGAAGGTGATGGGAGGATAGAATAGGGAATGTGATGGGAGTATAAATGCACAGGGGAATGGTGATGGGGGGATATGAACAGGGGAATGGTGATGGGGGGATATAGAACAGGGGATTGTGATGGGGGAATATATGAACAGGGGAATGGTGATGGAGAGATATATGAACAGGGGAATGGTGAGGGGAGGATATGAATAGGGGAATGGTGATGGAGAGATATGAATAGGGGAATGGTGATGGGGGGATATGAATAGGGGAATGGTGATGGGGGGATATAGTAACAGGAGGTTTGTGATGGGGGAATATATGAACAGGGGAATGGTGATGGGGAGTTATATGAACAGGGGAATGGTGATGGGGGGATATATGAACAGGGGAATGGTGATGGGGGATATATGAACAGGGGAATGGTGATGGGGGATATATGAACAGGGGAATGGTGATGGGGGGATATGAACAGGGGAATGGTGATGGGGGATATAAACAAGGGGATGGTGATGGGAATATATGAACAGGGGAATGGTGATGGGGAGATATATGAACAAGGGAATGGTGATGGGGAGTATATGAACAGGGGAATGGTGATGGGGGATATATGAACAGGATGGTGATGGGGGGATATATGAACAGGGGAATGGTGATGGGGGGATATATGAACAGGGGAATGGTGATAGAGGATGTATGAACAGGGGAATGGTGATAGAGGATGTATGAACAGGGGAATGGTGATGGGGGGATATATGAACAGGTGAATGGTGATAGAGGATGTATGAACAGGGGAATGGTGATGGGGGGATATGAATAGGGGAATGGTGATGGGGGGATGTATGAACAGGGGAATGGTGATGGGAGGGATATATGAACAGGGGAATGGTGATGGGGAGATATATGAACAGGGGAATGGTGATGGGGGGATATATGAACAGGGGAATGGTGATGGGGGGATATATGAAAGGGGAATGGGATGGGGGGATATATAACAGGGAATGTGATGGGATATATGAACAGGGGATGGTGATGGGGAGATATATGAACAGGGGATGGTGATGGGGAGAATATGAACAGGGAATGGTGATGGGGGATATATGAACAGGGGAATGGTGATGGGGAGATATAGAACAGGGGAATGGTGATGGGGAGTATATGAACAGGGGAATGGTGATGGGGAGATATATGAACAGGAATGGTGATAGAGGATGTATGAACAGGGGAATGGTGATGGGGGGATATATGAACAGGGGAATGGTGATGGGGAGATATATGAACAGGGGAATGGTGATGGGGGGATATAGGAACAGGGGAATGGTGATGGGAGGATATGAAAAGAGGAATGGTGATGGGGGTTATGAGCACGGGAATGGTGATGGGAGGATATGTGAACAGGGGAATGGTGATGGGAGGATATGAATAGGGGAATGGTGATGGAGGGATATATGAACAGGGGAATGGTGATGGGGAGATATAGGAACAGGGGAATGGTGATGGGGAGATATATGAACAGGGGAATGTTGATAGAGGATGTATGAACAGGGGAATGGTGATGGCGGGATATATGAACAGGGGAATGGTGATAGAGGATGTATGAACAGGGGAATGGTGATGGGGGGATATATGAACAGGGGAATGGTGATGGGGAGATATATGAACAGGGGAATGGTGATGGGGGGATATATGAACAGGGGAATGGTGATGGGAGGATATGAACAGGGGAATGGTGATGGGGAGATATATGAACAGGGGAATGGTGATGGGGAGATATATGAACAGGGGAATGGTGATGGGGGGATATATGAACAGGGGAATGGTGATGGGGAGATATATGAACAGGGGAATGGTGATGGGGAGATATATGAACAAGGGAATGGTGATGGGGAGATATATGAACAGGGGAATGGTGATGGGGGGATATGAATAGGGGAATGGTGATGGGGGATATGAATAGGGGAATGGTGATGGGGAGATTATGAACAGGGGAATGGTGATGGGGGGATATGAACAGGGGAATGGTGATGGGAGATATATGAACAGGGGAATGGTGATGGGGGGATATATGAACAGGGGAATGGTGATGGGGGGATATATGAACAGGGGAATGGTGATGGGGAGATATATGAACAGGGAAATGGTGATGGGGGGATATATGAACAGGGGAATGGTGATGGGGGGATATGAATAGGGGAATGGTGATGGGGGTATATAACAGGGGAATGGTGATGGGGAGATATGAACAGGGGAATGGTGATGGGGGATTATGAACAGGGGAATAGTGATGGAGAGTTATATGAACAGGGTAACGGTAATGGGGAGTCGTATGAGCAGGGAAATGGTAAGGGGGGTTTATATGAACAGGGGAATGGTGATGGGGGGATATATGAACAGGGGAATGGTGATGGGGAGATATATGAACAGGGGAATGGTGATGGGGAGATATATGAACAGGGGAATGGTGACAGGGAGATATAGAACAGGGAATGGGATGGGGAATATATGAACAGGGAATGGTGATGGGTATAGAACAGGGGAATGGTGATGGGGAGATATATGAACAGGGGAATGGTGATGGGGGATATATGAACAGGGGAATGGTGATGGGGGATATATGAACAGGGGAATGGTGATGGAGGGGTATGAACAGGGAATGGTGATGGGGGGATATATGAACAGGGGAATGGTGATGGGGAGATATATGAAAAGGGAATGGTGAGGAGAGATATATGAACAGGGGAATGGTGATTGGGGTGATATGAACAGGGGAATGGTGATGGGGAGATATATGAACAGGAGATTTGTGATGGGGGATGGGGATATATGAACAGGGGAATGGTGATGGGGGATAGGACAGGGGAATGGTGATGGGGGATTGAATAGGGAATGGTGATGGGGGGATATGAACAGGGGAATGGTGATGGGGGGATATATGAACAGGGGAATGGTGATGGGGAGATATATGAACAGGGGAATGGTGATGGGGGGATATATGAACAGGGGAATGGTGATGGGGGGGGATTGGAACAGGGGAATGGTGATGGGGAGTGTTATGAGGAGGGAAATGATGATGGTGGAGGGATCTGAGCAGGGTAATGACTTTGAGGAAGGGTATGAGCAGGGGAATGGTGATGGGGGAGGGCTATGAGCAGGGGAATGGTGATGGGGGTGTATGAGCAGGAGAACACCGATAGGGAGGGTATAAGCAGGGGAATGGTGATGGGAGAGAGGTATGAACAGGGGAATGGTGATGGGGGAGAGGTATGAACAGTGAAAAGGTAATGGGGGAGCGGTATGAACAGGGGAATTGCATTGGGGAGGGTATAAGCAGGGGAATGATGATGGGAGAGAGGTATGAACAGGGGAATGGTGATGGGGGAGAGGTATGAACAGGGGAATGGCGTTGGGGAGGGTATAAGCAGGGGAATGGCAATGGGGAGGGCTATGAGCAGGGGAATGGCATTGGGGGGTATAAACAAGGAAATGATAATGGGGGAGGGATATGAGCAAGGGAATGGTGATGGGGGAGGGATATGAACAGGAGAATAGTAATGGAGAAGGGGTATGAGGGGAATGGTAATAGGGGTATGAACAGGGGAATGATAATGCATGAGATAGAAGCAGGTGAATGGTGATGGAGGATATAAGCAGGGAAATGTTGATGGACATGTTTGAGTTGGGGAATGGTGACAGAGAAAGGTTATCAACAATGAGTGATTGGGGAGCAATCCAACTTGTTGCAGGTTTTATAGGGAGAAAGCAATATCTGATTTTGTTGAAATTGGGCAGAATTGATGGTGAAGTTTATCATAATGTACAAAATACTGGCAAGCAGAGAATGTAAATAGACTGGAATGAAACAGGTTTAAATAGAGACCACATGAGCTGCCAGTATCACATGATGTTGGATAAAACCCCTATAAGGCATCATGTAGGCACAATGGCAACACTGCTGCCTCACAGCGCCAAAGAGCTGAGTTCAACGGTTTGGGTCACTGGCTGTGAGGAGTTTGCATATTCTCCTTGTGGGTTTTCTCTGGGTGCTCTGGCTTACACCCACATTTTTTTTATATGTGCTGGTTAGGTTGATTGGCCATGACAATTCTCCTTTAGTGCAACCAAACAGGCACCTGAGTATAGTGATGAGGGGATTTTCACAGTAACTTCATTGTTATGTTAATGTAAGCTTACTTGTGACACTAATAAATAAATTTTAAAATTACATCAGTCCCAGTGTTCACGTACATACACGCAAATAAATCATTTAATGGTGGTTAGGAGCATCAATCCTGGCCGATCTGCCTTCCTTCTTGACACAAACTCTGTTCTTGGTAAGCTAATTTTACAAGAAAGACCAAACAGGATATCAAGAAATCTTCCAGATTTGCTCATCTAATTTCTTTCTTAGACCTTAAAACTGCAGCACTCACTACCTTTTACATTGCTCCCTTCATTTAGGCTGTTGAAATCTATGCTGGATATTATCATTATTAGACCGTGAATCAACTAATTTTCTGTCCTATTCTTCTCAAACCTTGCTGTCATCCTTCAATTTGTGGCTTGAGGCCCTTCACCTGGGTCACGGCATCAAGATATTTCAACATGCTAAACTAGCAATTAAGTATTATTAAAACATAGTCACTAGCATAGTTGTAATGCAGGGAAAAACAGCTCCTAACCTACACATAGCAATTTGGTGACTGTCCTACAATAGTTGAAATAGAAGCTACAGCCCAGCAGCCGTACAACAAAATACTCAAATTTAAGCACGATATACAGTGTATCTTCCTGACACTTTTCAGTGACATTAACTTAATATGCTTAAGGAAATGCCAAGAATCCATTTCCAAACGGAGTAATACTACACATATTACAAACACGAGGGGGCAAAGAGAAACTGAAGCAATGCTGTGGAATGGGACAAAAATCAATTCAGAGATTATATGAGATGGAATCATTCAAAGAAGACTGACGGAAGCAGAGAAGTTGTTCATGCTGATATGATGAAACAGCTGTGTAACAGTTTCAGTAACACAAACAAAACGGCAAATGAGCCTCAATCTCTTAGTCAGTCACCACTCCCAGAACAGCTAGTGAAACACATCCAGACAGCAGGTTGGATACTTACATCCTGAGCAACAGGGTTTGACACACACTGACATATGTCCTATACACTGATTCCACCGTGCGCATGCCTACTTACACACACTGTTGGATGGGTATAAGCAGAAAAGCATCTTTAAAACCATTTGTGGTACGTCCATTTAGGAAGGTCTGTGGCTTTGATCTTAAACCAGAGACTCCTATTAAGTAAAGGCTCAAAAAAAGCTCAGAACGGTTATTATTGGCTCTGTTGGTTTCTGGAATAGTTGGTAGATCATGGGAAAAACTTTTTAAAAACTGCACAAGGAAAAATACATTTATTTTCACATTATCACATTTCAGAAACAACCTGAAGTATTTCACCGTGATTTTGGATTATCCACCATTTGAATGGAGGAGCAGACACGGTTTCTAGCACGAGGGACATAGCTTTAAATTAAGGGGTGGTGGTTTTAGGACAGATGTCAGAGGTAGGTTCTTTACCCAGAGGGTGGTAAGGGTATGGAATGCCTTGCCTGCATCAGTTGTAGATGTGCCGAGTTTGGTGGTGTTTAAGAGGTTAGCAGATAAGTTTATGGATGAAAGGGGAATGGTTTAGGTTAGAGGGTCACTGCTTGTTCCTAATTGGTCGGCACAACATCGAAGGCCGAAGGGCCTGTTCTGCGCTGTAATGTTCTATGTTCTATAACTTTATTTAAAGGAGTGCAGCACTGAGACCTAGGGCAACATTTCCCCCTCTTAACATCTGGAATTCATAAAACAGCATTGGTGGGTGGTTATTGCTGTTCACACTCCTGCAATTGTGAACCTTTCACTGGGATTTAGTGAAACTAAATAGATGTAGTATTGGTTGGAAGTGATGGATACAGCTCCATTTACACAAGTTATTTACAAAACATTATCTAATGATTGCACTAATATGTTACTGTATTGAAAATTGATATATAGAAGACATAACTTGACTCTAACTTGAGTTCTCTGGGCATGATAGATCTTTGTAAAGAAAATTCCTAAGGCTATTCTGCTGATGAAACAAGTAGCCTTGTATTTGGAGAATAGAAAGGGCAAGGGGGAGACAGACCTTAAAGTGCTGAAATGTACTCAGGTCCTGTGTGTGCACAACTCTTACTGTTCTGTCCTCTGGGGTTAGCTCTAGAATGGCCTCTTCATTCCCATGCTTACTCTATTCCAGCAGTAGGGCCCAGATCCCTCAAGGGAAAATCGCCTAGTTTTTGGATAATTCCAATTTTTGCAGTCAGATTTTGAATTGTGTATCCCTATCCTACCTCTTCTCAATGGCATTCAGATATCATACAGAGCAATGTTTTCCAATAGGATTTTAATGTTTGTCAAACTTGTGGTGACCAGGTCACCAAATTCATCTTGGTACAAAATATATTAAACAATATATTGGAGTTTAATGTGGAAAAGTGTGAGGTAATGCACTATGGCAGAAATAATAAATGTGTAGAGTATAGGGCAAATGGTAGGATTCTTAGTAGTCTAGGGGAACAGAGGGATCTTGGTGTGTATGTGCATAGATCCCTGAAAGTAGGCAGTCAGGTCGAGAAGGTTGTTAGGAAGGCATATGGAGTCTTGGCTTTTATTGGTAGAGGGATTGAATTTCGGAGCCGCAACGTCATGTTGCAACTGTACAAAACTCTAGTGCGGCCGCACTTGGAGTATTGTGTGCAGTTCTGGTCCCCACATTATAAGAAAGATGTGGAGGCATTGGAGAGGGTACAGAGGAGGTTTACCAGGATGTTGCCTGGTATGGAGGGCAGGTCTTATGAGGAGAGGCTGAGGGATTTGAGGTTGTATTCGTTAGAAAGGAGGCGGCTAAGAGGGGACCTAATCGAAACATATAAGATGATTAGAGGTTTAGATAGGGTGGACAGTGATAGCCTTTTTCCTAGGATGGAAAAAGCTAGCACGAGGGGACACAGCTTTAAATTAAGGGGTGATAGTTATAGGACGGATATCAGAGGTAGGTTCTTTACCCAAAGGGTGGTTCGGGAGTGGAATGCCCTGCCTGCAGCAGTTGTAGATGCGCCAAGTTTGGTGGCGTTTAAGAGGTTAGTTGATAAGTATATGGAAGAGAAGGGAATGGTTTAGTTTGGAGGGGCATTGCTTTCTATATTGGTCGGCGCAACATCGAAGGCCGAAGGGCCTGTTCTGTGCTGTAATGTTCTATGTTCTATGTTCTATATATTTAAATAATCTTTTGAAAATAAACTTGAAATTTTAAACCACCAATTGAGAGTAATACACATTCTGTCAGAGCCAGGAGATCAGTTTCATTCAGGTTTTGCAAGCCAACTGTTCTATTAAGCAAGCCTGCTGCATACACTCTCAAAAAATGGTGACAATCTGTTAACTGAAGTGTTAACAATCTGTTAACTCTTACAGCGTTCCAGTTTATTTCAACTTAACAAATTTCTTCAGGAGCAAATTGTCTCTAGCAAAACTGACACCTTCGGAGATGCAGAGAGTTTAAAGAATCACCAGATTCTGTGTGTTTTGGATTTTGCATTCTGACTCTTGCTTTGTTTCTCCTCTGTTCTCTGCTATTTCAGAGCATAGCACCTGGACAATTGCTTATAATCTCTTATGCTAGGGAGACAGTACATAGTGGTAATGTCAGTAGATTAGAAATATAGATACAGAGACACAGGCTGAAGACATAATTATGCCCTGAAGACATAATTTCACGGTGTAAGGAAAATGAGTGTTTTTAATGTTTGCAATACCAATTTCATTTGCTGGGATACAAACCTGTTTGTCAGTTGGTGCACTAGTTTAATTAAACTGAAGATAGTTGGACTGCAAAAGTCAAAACATCAATGAAGGAAGTGCGAAGGCAAGTGGTTGAAATGGTAATGAACATGGGACCAGGGAAGCGACTTGACTAAGAACAAAGAATAATACAGCACAGGAAACAGGTCCTTTGGCCCTCCAAGCCTGAGCCGCTCATTGGTCCAACTAGGCCATTCTTTTATATCTCTTCATTCCCAGTCTACTCACGTGATTATCCAAATAAGTCTTAAACGATCCCGCGTGTCCACCTCCACTACCCTGCTTGGCAGTGCATTCCATGCTTCCACCACCCTCCGTGTAAAATACGTCCCTCTGATATCTGAGTTAAACCTCACTCCCCTCAACTTGAACCTGTGACCCCTCGTGTTTGTCACCTGTGATCTGGGAAACAGCTTCCCATTATTCACCCTATCCATACTCCTTATAATTTTATACACCTCTATTAGGTCTCTCCTCACTCTCCATCTTTCCAGGGAGAACAATCCCAGTCTATCTGATCTCTCCGCATAGCTAAGATCCACCATACCAGGCAACACCCTGGTAAACCTTCTCTGCACTCTCTCCAAAGCCTCCATGTCACCAACTGACTAGGAATTTAACTTAGGCAGATAAATGATTTTAAAATTGATTGTTGGAATTCAAAAGAAACATATACAATTGGGTGATTGTACATATGTGAGATAAAATATTAATACAAGTTTACTTTGTATATAGCCATAAAATGTTTTAAAATGTTTTAGATTAACTTGCAAAGGACTGTGGAAGATTAAAGTGAAAAATATATTTAAAGTGATACTGCAAGCTGTTGAGTAATGGCTGCGAGAACTTACATCAAGACAGTACATGCTAAAGTCAGACCTATTAACCCCAGTTTTGCTGCTGCCCTCAGAGAGGACAGTCTCCAGAGCAGCAGGGCATTGTTTGATAATGTCACTGGAAGGTTTATAGATTAGAAAACCTATAAGAACTATTGCCTTAAAAAGTTTTAGCTCAGTTTATTTAAGTCAATGTTTTGTAAGAAATGTTGGTAAAAGAACTTGACTGTGTAAAAATGTTCTTATGCCTTTATCATGAATGAAGAAAAGTACAGCACAGGACCAGGCCCTTTGGCCCTCCAAGCCTGTACCAAGAACTATTAACTTTTATTTCCCTTTAATTTATATATTTAAATGTAATATTTAAAATAATCACAAGTGATCTAAGGTTAATTATCTTCACTTCAGAAACCTCCTCATAATACACAAATTTCAAACCGTATTGGGAGCTTGTTTCAAGTATTCCTTTGGGATTTGGGCAACTGGGCACTTACCATCTGCCGTGTGATAACAATGGCATTCAGTGGAATTTAAATTCAATTAATAAAAGCTAGTCTCAGAAATGAAACTTGTCCTAAAACCCATCTGGTTTATTAATGCCATAAGGATTAATGCCATACTGTCCTAACCTGATTAGACCTGATGGGCAACAAATGGTAGCAACACATAAGCCCCAATTACTCTTTTCAATAAATAAAGGGTGAACACATTTCACTGCATCATCCAGCTTGCCAGAATTGTACTTTTCAACCTCACCGAGCCAAGTAGTGCTGCAGCTCACAACTGAACGATTGTTCAAAAACTGCCAACTACCAGCTAAACAAAACTAAGTAACAAGTTCTTCAATTAGCATCTCCTATCTCATGAGATTTCCCAAGAAAATTGAAAGCAATGAGGACTGATGTCTATCAAAAGACAAGCCTGCTTCTACAGTGCTTCACCAAGTGGCCCCACATGCATTATGATTTCAGAGGCACCCAGATAGAACAGGAATAGAGAAAGTAACAAATGGTGGACTACTTTTCTTGTTTCATTGGGAAAGTGACCCTTCAGCTTCAAATCCACCAAACTGACTTATACCCTGCTAAACAGATGGGTGCTCCTATTCTAACAACAACATGGTTGATTCTTTCTTACTCAATTAGGGATGGACAACAAATAGAGTCAACAATAAGACAGATTGCACAGCACAATGTACAATCACCCTTCAGTACTGTAACACAGAAAATACAAAGGGCAATCATCAGCCTCTTTCAACTGCAGAGCATAGAAGTCACAGGACTACATCCAATCTTCCCTTAATATACAGCTAGCACCTAGCTATGTCTAGCATCTCCACTGTGACACCGATTGCCATAAGTGATATAATACCACATATTTAACTGTGTCAGTTGTGGTAGGTCTCTTCTCCAAGTCAGAACATTATAGGTTCAAGTCCTACCCCAGAACTTGAGCACAAAAAAAACAAGCATAATCTTCCAGTAGTGTAATTTTGAAGGATTATTGAGCTGTTGTAGATGCTATCCTTTAGCTGAGACATTAAACAGACTCCATCCACTCTCAGGGGAATGCAAAAGACCCTATGGCACTATTTCTAGAAGAAGAAGGGTTATTCTCCCTCCAGTGTTCTAGCTAATGTTTATCACCGGAATAAACCATCAGGTGATTATCATATTGCTGTTTGTGGGAGTTCATTGTGTGCAAATTGGCTGCCATGCTTCCTCTAATGACTACATTTCACAAGTACTTCCATGCACCATTTTGTGACAACCTATGGTTGTGAAAGATGCTATATAAATATGAATCTTTCTTCCTCAATCACAAAGGGATAATATTACAGATGCCATAAATCTGAAATAAAAACAATCTGTTAGAAAATCTCATCAGATCTGGCAGCGTCTGTAGAATGAGGTATAGTTAACGTTTCACATCCCTGGACTCCTCTTCAGACTTTTCCTTATTTTCTTCCTTTAACACAGGATGATCAGCCCTGTGATATAGATATTCCTAATGGATTAATTCAGCCTCCTCTCTCCAGCACAACTGGTTAACATCTTTAAAACAGATTATCTGATCATTATCACATTATCATTTGTGGATGCTTGCTCTTCTCAAATTGGCTGCTCACATAGCATCAAAAAGACAAATATATGCTTTGTGCAGTGCTACTTCTTCCAATTGCTCCTCTATAGCCCATATTGCACTATGGCCATGCCAGCACTTACCCAGTGACACACATATGTCTAGCCTCTCTCAGAGTTGAGACACGGCCAGATTTTCCCTCTCCTTGTGACTTATTGACAGTGATGCAAGACTCAAATGGTAGAAATCTATGGACAGAAATAAAATGACATACCACAAAGTGTGAACTTTATTGACAGCAGCATGTAAAAATAACAGATATAAAACCAAACGCACAAGCCAAGTATGAACTAAATGTCTACGTTTTATGCAAATTTAAAAAACTAACATTTCAGCCAAGGTTTAATTTCCACACTTAATACAAAAATGAAAAACTTGATAAAAAAAGTTTCTTAAAAGAATTATAAAATCAGGATCTTGCATTTCATTACAGTTTTGAAAATTGATAACAATTCCTTCATATGCCAGGCACTTGGTTCAATACAGGTTTGCCTAAATGTAATGCTAGTTTAACCACTGGCTTTCAATATAGTATTTTTGCTTGTAAATATATGTTTAATGGTTAACATACATAAAATAAACTTTGTTTTTTAAAAAAGGCAAATAAACAGTACCATATTGGAAAGACAAGATAATTGAGAACCTACTGAAATAAATAGACAGGTTTCTCCAGTTTCTTTCTACATTAAGCAATGTTGGTAGTGTTAGGTTGTGGTTTTCTACAGTATGTACAAGCTCCAGGCATGGAGACAACCTGAGATAATGCACCATTCGCCAACAGGCAATGGTCCATTCAGATAGTCTGCAACTTCTCTCTCAACAGGATTAAATTTAAAAGACTGATTGTGCTTGGTCTCTTATTTTTTGAAATAAACAGTTTTAATGAAATAAATTCATTCTACCCAGTAATCTGTTGAGAAGCAAGCGCTGTATTCCAAGTGAGCAGTTAGTGGAATACTGTGATCATTTATTGCTCTTGGTTAATGCACAATAATCTGTAATGTTGCTCTCCACCTAACAAATCCTCTCTGATGTATTTGGAGATAATTATCTCAAACTCCAGACGAGAGACACAAAAATCCTCCAGGAACACGTGGATAATGATAGCAGTGGGTGAAAGGCCTTGGAAACAGCAAACTGTAGTGTTGAAATTAAGCCAAAAGGTCCCGTGAAATTGAGATGTTCTATTTCTCAGATAAAATGATGAAAAAAGCACAAAAGTTACAATAAAACCAAGGAGACACAGACAGCAGGCAAGCCTTGGATGGGATGCCAATCTTTCCTTGTTAAACATTGTACATGATTCTGGGAGCAGTCATTAATCTCTATCAGACTTTGCTGTCAGCAGGCATTTCGCCCAGAGTGTTGACAATCTCACTGAAAGATGGACGGTCCTTGGGGCTTGCTGCCCAGCAATGCTGCATCAGTTTGTAGAGTTTAGGTGGGCAATTTTCAGGTGCAGAGTGCTTGATTTGATTGTTCTGCATGCCTGTAAATGAAACACAAGTTCATCTTTATGTATAAAGATGTGCATCCTCACTCTCCCCCTCCCACCATACACTGAGGTAGTGCAAGCTCCATCACCAAATGGTTTCATCTTTTAAAGCACAGGGAGGAAAGGCACCACATATCTCCACCACATTCAAAGAGTTCAAGAGGAGTGATAGGAGTGATCCCATGTCTCCGTCCCTGCCACCCCCCTCCACACACACACACACACACACACACACATACAACACACACACACAGACACACACACACACACACACAATCACACTTCTCCAGTATCCTGGCCAAATATTTTTTCCATCAGGATAGACTACCTATCACACTGTTGTTTGAGAGTTCTTGTTATGAGCAATTTGAATGCCACATTTCCTCATATTACAAAAGCACTTAATTAGCTAGAAAGTACTTCGGAATGTCCTGAGATTATGAAAGATGCTTTGGAAATTCACAACTGTTTTGATTTATTTTTACAAGCAGGATGGGGAAATTGAAATAAAGATGCTGATGGTTAATCTTTTAACTATCACTGCCAGGAATGTCATCAGTGTTCTGATTAAAAACAAGAGTTTTATCTTCATTGATCACAGGACAGACCTTAGATCCAAACCTTTTCAATAACAGAATCACTTCTCATGGTTCAAACAGATTCTTGGTTCCATGGACAGTTTGGAGACAGACAAACATTGCCTCTGACTCTGAGCAGCATGGCAGCACAGTGGTTAGCACTGCCGCCTCACAGTGCCAGGACTCAGGTTTGATTCCCGGCTTCGGCCGCTATTATATGGAGTTGTACATTTTCATGTGTCTGCATGGGTTTCGCGCAGGTGCTCCGGTTTCCTCCCACAGTCTAAAGATGTGCGGTTAGGTGCATTGGCTATGCTAAATTTGTGTCCCAGGATGTGTAGTTTCAAGAGATTAGTCGGATAAATGTGTGGTATTGTAAGAATAGGGCCTAGTGGGATGTTGTCGGTGCAGACTTTGATGGTCGAATAGCCTCCTTCTGCACTGTGGGGTTTCAATTATTTTTTTTTAGAGCAACACAGCACGGGAAACAGGCCCTTCAGCCCAACGAGCCCACGCCGCTGTCATAACTATATAGTAACAATTCCATTATCCTATTCTAATTTTAGGTTATTCCTAATATGGAAGAGTCTCAATGTAGGGACAATTTGTTTCCCAATCAGCCTAAGAGTGAATTTTTTGGGATGTGGGAGGAAACCGGAGAGCCCGGAGAAAACCCACGCAACCACGGGGAGAACGCGCAAACTCCCGCAGACACCGGCCCAATTCCAAGTGTCTGCACAGCTACAGCGATAGTCACTGAGCTGTCATGGTGCCCTTCAGATGGTCCAGATAAAGCACTCATTTACGACATGAAGCACCAGGCAACCCATGAATCAACATCCAAGAGCTGTCCTCGCACCACCTGCCGAATGCATGCTCCTTGTTGGTCAAGTATGGACCGAATTACCTGTGGAAAAAAAAGCCATAGTTAAACAGTCCTACTATATCCCTCTATCTGCATACGCTCATGTGGCTGTCCAAGAGACCCTTAAACAGCCCTAGCGTGCCTGCTCCCACCACCTTACTCGGCAGTGCATTCCACACCCCCACTACCCTTTGTGTGAAAAACTGCCCTCTAATATTCGTCTTATACATAGCCCCCCTCACCCTAAGGCCATGACCCCTCGTCCTATCCATTTCTGAAGGTGGAAAAAGTTTACCCCATTTACTCTATCTATACCCCTTATAATCTTATACACCTCTATGAGATCCCCTCTAAGCCGACGTCTTTCAAGGGAAAACAACCCAGTCTATTCTAATCGTTCCTCATAAGACAGTCCTTCCATACCAGGCAGCATCCTGGTAAACCTCCTCTGCACTCTCTCCAAGGACTCCACATCCTTCCGATAGTACGGCGACCAGAACTGGACGCAGTATTCCAAGTGAGGCCTAACCAACGTTCTATACAATTGCAACATCAAACTCCTACTCTTGTATTCTATACCCTTTTCTATGAAAGCTAACATACTATACGCTTTCTTTATCACCTTCTCCACCTGTGAAGACACCTTCAGAGACTTGTGAACCTGCACCCCCAAGTCTCTCTGCGTCTCTATACTCCGAATAGTTTTACCTTTTATCCTATAACTCTCTTCTACATTTTTCCGGCCAAAATGCATCACCTCGCATTTATCCGGATTAAATTCCATTTGCCATCTATCTGCCCAGTCTACCAACCTATCTATGTCCTGTTGTATTGCCTGGCACTGCTCCTCTGTACCCGCCAATCCAAGCATCTTAGTGTCATCAGCAAATTTGCTGATCTCACCACCTACCCCAACTTCCAAGTCGTTTATGTAGACCACAAATAGAAGAGGAATAGAAGATCTGTGATCTATCACTGTAGAACACATACGTGAAATGAAACCAATGCTTCCTACTTAGAACTGGAGACTGAGTGTGTCCACCTGTCAGATCATACAGCTGCAGCGTACAGCAAGGGAATTTATCTTTGTGCATTTGAATATCTTTCAAATCATTAGTTGCTTGAAAAAGAATTTTTGAACTCATTATTTGGTGGGGAGAGGAGAAGCAAAATTAAAAGGTCTTCTGGCTACTGGCAGAGCTAGCAAGCAATTCTACAACATGTGACAATAACAATATTTTCTAAGCAATGATCTGTTAGGATTAGGAGATCTCTAGCATGTTCCTTCTGAAGGCACTGAGTAATTTCTCATGTTTTGGATGGTGATGGAGATTTGTGTGCGCACATATACACCATTGCAAAGTGATCTCAAGTGGGAACTCCGCCGCCTAAGGAAACAGTCTTATAGTAGCACTCATTTTCCAGGTGAGATTAGCTTATCAAACAGAAGGATTAAAATTAAACCTTCCTTTATTGATTTGGCTCCATACCACAGTGGGATGGGACATTTATACTGAGGCAGAGGAAATCAAAAAGCCTGTGTGTTGCTCTTTCCAGTTCATGTATTGCAACTAAAACTATGCTTCAAATACATCATCCTTGGTACATTTTAAAATGTGTAAATCAAATGCACAAATATAATTGGAAAATGTGCAAGATAAAGCTAACCTCACAAGCATCAGCAATACTCCCAGCACTGGGAGGAAGGTTAATGATAAATGGCCTTAGTTACTGAAAGACAAGCAATAGCACCATCTGGTGGCTCATAATCCAATTAATTCCTGGAATATCAGTCGTACTTCATTACAGGATCAGGACATAGCAATCTTCAAAAAATTAAAACTCTATAGGAATAAGTTAAGCCCTCAAAGCTGACACAAAATATGTCCAACTAGTGCAGATGAACAAAGCTAATAAGACATTCAGTCAGAGGAAGGGACAATCAAATGATCAGTTAGCACTTTGAGTACTGTGTCCAACTGGTGACCAAGAAACAATGGAGACATGTGTGCTGAAGGCAGGGAAAAGACGGTGTGGAAAAACCTGAATCATAAATTTATCGCACAAGGAGTCTATTTGACCAATAATGTAAATGCCGTAAAGAATAGTGTATGGTGTAAAGAATCGTAAATGTACATGATACAAAACAGTTGTCTATCGAGTCACTAATCTGAAACGTTAACACTATTTCTCTGCTCATTTATACTGTTAAATGTGCTGAACATTTCCATCATTTTGTGCTCTTATTTTACTTAATGATTTTTTTTGTGGGATGTGAGTGTTGCTAGCAAGACCAGCATTCATTGCTCATTCAAAATTGCCTTCAAGACAGTGGTGGTGAGCCATCTTCTTGAATTGCTCCTTTCCAGCAGTATGGTAACCTTAATACATTGCTGTTTGAAAGGAAGTTTGAGGATTTTGATCCAGAGACAGTGTTTGACAAACAATTTGGTGCAAGTCAAATGGTCTTTAGCTTGGAGAGGAATTTGTAGGAGCTGTTCCCATGCATCCGATCCCTTTGGTCTTCTAGGTATAAGAGGTTGCATGTTTAGAAGGTGCTTTCAAAGGAGCCTTGACATATTACTGCAGTCTTGTAGGTGGTACACACTACTGCCACTGTGCATTGTTGGTCAGCTTGAATGATGTGGAATTTCTTGAGTGTTAGTATCACACTCATCCAGGCAGATGGACAGACTTGTATCTTGTAGATGGTGTGAAGATTTTGGGGAGTTAGGAGATGGGTTACTCACTGTATAATTTCCAGCCTTTGACTTGATCTTGCGGTTACAATGTCTATAATGCTGGTGTTTTAAATTTCTGGTCAATGGCAACCCCCAGGATGTTAATGGTGGAGGAATTTAATGATGGAATATTAAGTGGCAATAGTTAAGATTCCAGGTGTTGGAAATAGTCACTACCAAGCACTTTTATGAATAGAACACAACATTGTGCAATCGTCAGTGCACATCTCCACTTCTGATCTTACGATGGAAGGAAGGTCACTGATAAAGTAGCTGATGATAGTTAGACCTAGGATATTACCTGAGGAATTCCTAAAGAGATGTCCTAGGACTGAGATATTTGACAACAGTCTTTCTTCATGAAAGTTATGAGTCCAAAAAGCAGAGAGTTCCACCCCTTCCACTCCCTCCCAAAATTCCCGTTAACCATCAGTTTACTCGGAATCCTTTTGTCACCTCGATTAAATGCTGCTTTGATGTCTGACATAAGCTTCCTATTTTGTTATCTTACTTTGTATGCTTCTTAATATCCAGGAGGCTCCAGATATGAAGTCCAATCTATATTCTTTATTCTGAACCTTCATTGTTGCCTCTGATAGACAATAACTATCAAGCAGATATTGTCAGTACACATTTACCAATTTACAATTTGGCTAAGTAAAATTGGGTATTACCCATGTTATGACCAGTCCCAGGTGAAGTTCCCCAAAAGATGTCAACCTTGGCAAGAAACCCTGCCCAGATTTGTTACTGTCTGGCTGGGATAGACCAAATTGTTGCAAATCCGGAGAGGAGAAATGACTGCCTTTGTGTTTTCATTCAAACCTTCCTCTACTGATAAAAACAAGGTTCCCTTTCCCGTGGATATCCTTTCCAGTCACAAATGTTATGCTTAAAAATGAGTTAATTTATCTACTTTCATAAAGTAAGATAGAATAAGCTACTAAAAAGGTAAGGAGAAATGATAAAACACACATATCTACATTCCTTACTAGGTACAAACTAATTGCCTCATTATCTACACAATGTCTTTTGCACTTCAAAAGAAATTCATGAGTTAAGCAATAGTGGGGTGTGCTGCAAATTTGATAAGGTGCTACATAAATAGAAGTTTTTTTTTATTCAACCATGGCATATATCACACTAGAAGTGATCATCAGCTTATTAAAACACGTATACTTCTCACTGGACAGCAATCAGCTATTATTAGACGAAGCAGACTGAAACTCAAACTTTAGATTTTCTGGTCTACATATTTAAGTACAGATCTTCTGATATGCATACATAGAACTGTAAAGTACAGTACAGGCCTTTCCGCCCTCAATGTTGTGCCAAGCTATGTCCGGACCCAAGGTCAAGCTACCCCATTTTCTATCATTCTGGTGTACTCCATGTGAAGATTAAATCCACCTTCTCATTAATCCACACATGCCTCAAATTAGGGTAGTAAATATTGATAGTAACAGTTTCTGGTGTTCTAATCTGGCATCAGTGCAGCAGTTAGGGTACACTTGAGGACGAGAACACCGGAACAAATAAAACCAACTTCAATACCTGTTAACACTTCGGCATCACTGAAGTTGGAAAACGGCAACTCCCCCTGTGAAAAGACTTCCCACATCAGAACTCCAAAAGACCACACGTCAGACTTTGTGGAGAAATCATCCTCAAATATGGCCTCAGCTGGCATCCAACGGAGTGGAATCCATGCTTGATGGAAATGGTAATACTCACTGGTGAATAAGAGGCAGAACATTAGTGCACAGTCCTGTGAATAATTAAACTTGCAGTTATAAAGTATCAAAACATCTCAAAGTGCTTCACACCCTGAACTGCTTTTCGTGCTGGTTATGCAGACAAGTAGCTCCAAGAATCACCAGTAAAACTCTTTTTGGTATTTTCAGCTGAGGGAAGAATATTGACCATATCAACTACTCTGCTCTGTAAAATGCCGCAGCATCTTCTGCATCCAGCTGAGACAATATTTTGATTGAAAAGCTTGGCCATAAGACAGCACGTGCTGCAGTTTTGGGAAATTTAACTGTTCATTTGTGGAACTTACGTGGATAAACTTAATGGACAGGTTGTAGCCTGACATTTGAGGAAATAAATAATGATGTCTTGAAAAATATACATATTACAGCAAAGGAGATGCTGCAAGTCTTAAAGTGCATCCAAGTAGATATATCCCTGGGGATCTGATGAAGAGAATCCCAGGACATTGTGGGAAGCTCGGGGGGAAATTGTGCATCCCCTTGCAGAGCTACTTGAATCATCAACAGCCACAGGTGAGGTACCTGAAGATTGGAACGTGGCAAATGTTGTGCCTTTGTTTAAGAAAGGCTGCAGGGAAAAGCCTGGAACTACAGGCTGGTGAGCCTCGGTGGTAGGTAAGTTGTTAGAAGGATCTGCAGGCAGTTAGAGAGGCAAAGAATGATTAGGAACAGTCAGCATGGCCTTGTAGGTGGAAAATCATGTCTCACAAATTTGACTGAGTTTTTTTGAAGGGGTCACCAAGAAAATAGAGGTGAGCAGTGCAATTGATGTTGTCTACATGGATTTTAGCAAAACTTTTGACAAGATATTGCACGATAGGTTTTTTGCGGAAAGTATAAATCTCACGAGATCTAGGGTGGGGTAGTGAATTGGATACAAAGTTGGCTTGATGACAAGACAAAGGGTGGTTATAGGGAGTTGTTTTTGCAGCAGTGACCAGTAGTTTGCCTCAGGGATCGGTGCAAGGTCCACTGTTACTTGTCATTCATATTAATGATTTGGATGAGAATTTAGGAGGCATAGTCAGTAAGTTTGCAGAGGATGCCAAGATTGGTGGCATAGTAGACAGTGAAGAAAGTTATCTAGGATTGCAACAGGATATTGATCAATTGGACCAGTGGGTTGATGAATGGCAGATGGAATTTAATTTAGATAAATGCAAGGTGATGCATTTTGGTAGATCAAACTAGGGCAGGACTTTCTAAGTTAATGGTAGGGCGCTGGGGAGAGTTATAGAACAAAGATGTAGGGTTATAGGTTCATAGCTCCTTGAAAGTGGTGTCACAGGGTGGACAGGATGGTGAAGAAGGCTTTCGACATGCTTGGTTTCATTGGTCAGAACATTGAATACAGGAGTTGGAATGTCTTGTTGAAGTTGTACAAGACATTAATAAGGTAACACTTGGTATACTGTGTATAGTTCCGGTCACCCTAATATAGAAAGGATATTATTAAACTAGAAAGAGTACAGAAAAGATTTACTAGGATGCTGCAAGACTTGAATGGCTTGAATTATAAGCAGAGGCTGGATGGCTGAGACTTTTTCCCCTGGAGTGTAGGAGTTTTGGGGGTGATTCTATAGAAGTCTATAAAATAATGAGGGACGTAGATCAGTTAGATAGTCAACATTTTTTCCCAAAGGTTTTGGAGTCTAAAACTAGAGAGCATAAGTTTTAGGTGAGAGGGGAGAGATACAAAAGGGTCCAGAAAGACAATCTTTTCACACAGAGGGTGAGGAGTGTCTAAAACAAGCTGCTAGAGCTAGTAGTAGAGTCAAGTACAATTTTGTCTTTTAAAAAAACATGTAGATAGATATATGGATAAATGGGTATAAAAAGATATAGGCCAAACACAGGCAATTGGGGCAAACTTAGTGGTAGAAAAAAGAGGAGCATGAACAAGTTGAGCCAAAGGGTCTGTTTCCATGCTGTAAACCTCTATGACTCTATGATATTGAATCTCCAATGCATTCCAGAATCTCTCGTGCCAAGTGATAAAGGTTTACAACAACAACAATGTGCATTTACACAGCACTCTTAATGCTGTTAAACATCTCAGGGCAGTTCTGAGAAGTGTAATCAGAGAATTTTTTTTCATTTTCCATCAATTCATATATGGAACTATTAGGGTATATGATCAAAGGTTTGGCCAAAAAGAGGGTTCTATGGAGGTATGGAGATAGGAGGGATGAAGCCATGGAAGGATTTGAAAACAAGGCAACAACATACTATAATAGTGTGATTTACATAAACTGTACATTAACTTTGAGCATGATTTGAGTGAATTTCTGTTTAAAGACACTTGGCATTTGAATCATACAGATTGGTTATAGAACAGCAGGAAGCTATTCAGCCTGCTAAGACTACAGTGACCTTCTCCAAAAGCTACTTATATTTATCTAGTCCCTCTTACCTGTACTTTCCCCATAACCCTGCAAATTTTCTCTCCAGGTGCTTACTAAATTCCCTTTCAAAGCAAATGTTGCAAGGCAGTAATGAGAGGGCACACAGAAAAGTACACATCTGTACAAAGATTGTTAAAAATAAGGAAATTCAGCTCCGTTACTCTCTCAAGGTTGAGCATTCTGGATCCTAGCTATATTCTACATAAGCAGATATCCCTCCAGTAAATGAAGTGCAGCAAACGGGACTGTACTTTTACATAATACTGTTTCAGGGATTGTAAAAAGGCCACTTGATCCACCAATGTCAATTTCTCCAAGTTTCATCCTGGTATCCAAATGCAGCCAAATTTATTGCATTCAAAACAAGCAAGTCATGGGTGAGAGAAATATAAAATCCTTGTTTTGCATCTACAACCAATCTAAACTGTAAATGCAGTCTACTCAGATGAAGCCTAAAAAGGATCAAACAACTTCAATCTCAAAAGGAAGAATATTCCTTAACAAGCACACCCTAATATGGCCATAATGCTAGGTCAACAGCATCTAGCTCCGGTTTCTACAGCTATTTGCTGTCTATTTAGGAAGAAGGTTAAATTTAATTTAAAAAATTAACTTTTGCAAATTATATTTCTAAACCTAAGAATTTGTGCAAAATAAGATGAAATATAGAAGTTATCTTTCAAAAAATGAATATACTAAGAACGCTCAATTGCAGAAAGTGTATTTCCAGCTTCCAAAATCATATCTCCTGTCAAAGGGTGCCCCCTGGTGGAAGTTAGGGGGAAGTTTGTCAAATTCAGCATTACACACACACACACACACCTATATTTACAAAGGTAAAGCAGCAATAGTCCCAGGTGACAATAAGCTGCTTTCCCCTTTGAGGGGAAGCTGAGAGCATTAAGTTGAAAGAAAAAGCATTTAAGGAGGCAAAAATCAGTGATAGCCCTGAATACTGGGATGAATTCTGATTTCAGCAAAGGAGGACAACAAAAAAATAAGAGAAAGTAAACTACGAGGGCAACATAGAGAGAAATGTAAAAACTAACAATAAGATCTTCTCTAAATATATAAAAAGGAAGAAAATGGCCAAAGGGAACATAGGCCCCTTTGAAAGTGAATCTGGGGAGATGGTGATGGGGAACAAGAAAATGGCAGAAGAGTTAAACAAATATTTTATTTCAGTCTTTACAATGGAAGATACTTTAAGCATCCCATTAGTATTAAAGGAGACAGGGGAGGAATTAAGTACCATCACCATCAATAGAGAAGTGGCATTCAACCCATCTAATGGGGCTAAAGACAGATATGTTCCCTTGCCTTGTGGCTTGCGTTGTTGGATCCTAAAAGAAATAGCTACCGAGATATTGGATGCATTGGTTGTAATTTTTCAAAAAACTTTAGGTTCTAAATAAGCAGCAGAACATTGGAAAACAGCCAATGCAATACCCGTATTCAAAAAGGGAGGAAGGCAAAAAGCAGGAAACTATGGGTCGATCAGCCTAACATCTATTGTTGGAAAAATATTGGAATTAATTAGTAAGGAAATAATAGTAGACATTTGGAAAATCATACCCCAATCAAGCAACGTCAGCATGGCTTAATGAAAGGCAAATCATGTCTGATTAATTTATTAGAATTTTTTGTGTAAGTCTCAATTAGAGTGGATAGGCAGGAACTAGATGTGTCGGATTTGAACTTTCAGATGGTGTTAGGCAAGATACTTCACAAAAGATTAAATTACAAGAGAACGTGGTGTTGGAATAGTATAATGGCAAGGATAGAGAGTTGGTTAATAGGCAGGAGCAGCCATTAAGGATAAGTGTTTCTCTTTCAGGTTGGCAACCTATAACCAATGGGATCCCTACTTGCTGTTTACAGTATTAATGGCTTGGAGGAAGAAAGTGAGTGTACCAGAGCCAAATTTTCAGATGACAAAAATTAGCTGGAGAAGCAAGTTGCAAGAAGAATAAAAGAGTTTACAAAGAGACGTTGCTGGTTAATTAAGTGGGTAAAAAGTTGGCAAATGGACAATAAAGAGGGAACATACAAAGTTGTTCATTCTTGAGCGGAAAACAAAAGAACAGTGTGTTATTTAAATGAAGAAAAACTGCAGAATGCTACCACACAAAGGGGCTTGGGGATGCCTGTGCACGAAATACAGAAAGCTAGCACACAGATGCAGCAAGTAATCAGGAAGGGTAATGGAATGTTGGCCCTTATTTCAAGGGGGTTGGAGTCATGCTGCAACTCTACATGATTTGATGAGACCTCATCTGAAGTGCTGGGAGCAGTTTTGGTCCCTTTATTTAAGGAAATATTTAATTGGAGGCAGTTCAGAGATGCTTCACTAGGATAAGCCCCAGTATGGAATGATGCAATTGCTCTGGACAGAGTAAGAGATTTATTAGAATGTTCCAAGGGCAGGAGAATTGTAGCTCTGAGAGGCTGGGGTTATTTCCCTTGGAATAGAGAAGGCTGAGAGGATGATATGATTGTGATATGCAAAACCGAGAGGGGTGGAGAGAAAGTAGACAGGAGGAGCCTGTTTCTCTTGGCAGAGTTCAAAAACCAAGAATTAAAGATTCATGCTAACTGGTAGAAGGATTAAAGGGGACATGAGGAAACATGTTTTTATGAGAAGGTGATGGATGTCTGCAAAATGCTGGCTAAGTTGATGGTAGAGGTAGAGAGCCTAAATATGTTGAAAAAGTACCTGGATCTGCACCTTAAGTGCTTTAAGTTACAAGGCTATGAGTCATGTGCAGGAAGAAAGGGTTCCTAGGTGTCCTTGGGTTGGCATGGACAAGATGGGCTGAATGGACCCCGTCTGTGCAGTTTCACTTCTACGGTTCAAAGGTTTTATGGAGAGATTGTTTTATAAGGAAAGACTAAACAGGCTGGGACTCTACTCATTGGAATTTAGAAGAATGAAAGGTGATCTCATTGTAACATAGAGGATACTTAAGGGATTTAATAAGCTAAATGCTGAAAGGATATTTCTCCTCATGGGAGAGTGTAGAACCAGAGGGCATAGTCTCAGAATATAGGGGTGCCAATTTTAGAGATAAGAAGGAATTTCTTCTCTCAGAGAATTGTGAGTCTTTGAAACTCGTTGTCACGGGGAGCTGTGGATGCTGTCTTTTTGTATATTTAAGTCTGAGATGGATAGATTTTTGATTAGTAAGGGAATCAAGGGTTACGTGCAAAGGACAGGAAAGTGGATGTGAGAAATGTTAGATCAACTGTGATTCTACTGAACGGCAGAATAGGCTTGAGGAGCCAAACAGCCTACTCCAGTTCCTATTTCATATGGTTTTCTGACGTGGTAGTATTGAAGGAGTGAGTGGAGAATGGTAATGCTATTTGATTTAATTCAGAGACCCAGGTTAATGCTCTGGGAGCAAGGATTCAAATCCCACCAGCTAGTGAAATTTTAATTAAACTAATTAATTTGGAATTGAAAGCTAACCTCAGTAATAGTGACTATAAAACTATCACTGATAATTATAAAAGACCTGTCTGGTTCACTAATAAATGTGCATCATAGAATCCCTACAGTGCAGAAGGAGCCCATTTGGCCCATCGAGCCTGCACAGATAATAATCTCACTCTAACTCTACCCCTGTAACCACATGTATGTACCCTTCTAACTCCCTCTAACACTAAGGGGCAATTGAGCATGGCCAATCAATCTAGTCTGCACACTTTTGGATTGTGGGAGGAAACCAGAAATCCACGCAGAGAAGGGTTTTAGAACAAAGAACACTATAGCACAGGAGCAGGCACTTCGGCCCACCAATTCTACACCAATACAAATGCCTCTCTAATCTAATATTCTCTTGCCTCTACGTGATCTATATTCCTCTATTCCCGGCCTATTGATGTATCTATCCTGATGCTTCTTGAACATTGTTGTAGAATCTGCTTCCACCATCTCCTTCGCCACCCTTTGTGAAAAATTTCCTCCTTAAAACTCTTTTAAACTTTCCCCCTCTCACTTTCAATCAATCCTTCTGAGTAATTGACACTTCAACTCTGGGAAAAAGACGCTGACTATCCATTTTATCCAAGTCTACCATTATCTTGTAAGCCTCTATCAGATCCCCCTGGTGCTCCAATGAAAACAGTCCAAGTTTGTTCAACTTTTCTTCATAGTCCATATCCTCTAAAACATCCTGGTAAATCTCTTCTGCAACCTTTCCAATGCATCAAAGTCATTCTGGTAGTGTGACGACGAGAACTGTATGCACTAGTCTAATTGTGGCTTAACCAAAGTGTTACACAACTGCAATAAGATTTTCCCATTCATATACTCAATGCCCTGAACAATGAAGGCCAGCATGCCATACGTTTTCTTGACCATCTTGTCTACCCGAGTTGCCATCTTCAAGGAACTGTGGATCTGCATGCCTAGATTCCTCTGAATGTAATATTAGTAAATTTCTAAATTTATCGTATATTTTCCATCTGCAGAGAACTTTTGAATTGCATCATCTCAAATTTGTCCAGGTTAAATTCCATCTGCCATCTTTCAGCACAGGTCTCCGTTGATTTATATCCTGCTGTATCCTCTGACAATCCTCCTTACTATTCATTACTCTTCCAATTTTTGTGTCATCTGCAAATTTACTAGTCAGACCGCCTACATTTTACTCCAAATCATTTATATATATTACAAACAACAGAGATCCAGCCCTGATCCTTGTGGAGCACTGCTTGTCCCAGTTAGAAAAGCACCCTTCCAATGCTACTCTCTGGTTTCTATGCCCAAGTCAGTTTTGTATCCATCTTATCGGCTCACCTCAGAACTCATCTTCTGTATGACTTCATCTTCTGTATCTACCCACTATGAGGAACCATAGAAATCATAGAAACCCTACAGTATAGAAAGAGGCCATTTGGCCCCTCGAGTCTGCACTGATCACAATCCCACCCAGGCCCTACTCCAATACTCCTACATATTTACTCACTAACTCCTCTAACCTACGCATCCTAGGACACTAAGGGCAATTTTTTTTTAGGATGGCCAATCAATCTAACTCGTACATCTTTGGACTCTGGGAGGAAACTGGAGCACCCAGAGGAAACCCACGCAAACAAGAGGAGAATGTGCAAACTCCACACAGAGAGTGACCCAAGCCCTGAATCGAACCCTGGATTGGTTCCTGGAGCCATGAAGCTGCAGTGCTAACCACTGTGCTACCATGCCACCCCAACCTTATCGAAGACTTTACTAAAGTTCATGTACGCAACATCCACTACGCTGCCCTGGTCAATTTTTTTTGTCACTTCCTCAAAGAGTTCAATCAAGTTTGTGAGACATGATCTCCCCTTCTCAAAATCATGCTGCCTATCACTAATAAATCTATCTTCCAAATGCGAGTACATCTGTTCCCAAGAATCTTCTCCAATAATTTCTCCACCACTTATGTAAGGTTCATAGACCTACAATTTTCCAGATTGTCTCTTCTGCCCTTCTTAAGCACAGGAACAATGTTTGTTACTCTCTAATCCTCTGGTATCTTGTTCATGGCTAAGAAGGATACAAAGATTTTGGCCAATAATTTCTTCCCTTGCTATCCACAGTATTCTGGGATAGACCCAATCTGGCCTTGGTGACTTGTCCAGCCCACCTTAATGGTTTTCAAAACCTGCAATTCCTGCTCTCCTTCTAACTTAAATTTCAACATACTGCTTTCTACAATCTCCATCCACTACATCCATCTCTTTTGTGAATAGTGATGCAAAGTACTCATTAAGGATCTCGCCCATCTCATCTGGTTCAACACACAAATTCTCTCCACTTTCCTTGAGCGGACCTATCCCTTCCCTCCTTAATTAGCATAAAAAGCCTTGGGATTCTCTTTAATCCTGTCATCTTTGCATTCCTCAAGATCTTTGTATTCCTCAGACTTTTCTCCAAGTCTGCATGGCTTCTTCCCTGGTCTACTCTAAAGGATAATGAGGAGGCAGTGGTGTAGTGGACACTGTGAAGTATTCACTGGATTAGTATTCCAGAGATCCAGATTCAAATAACGCCATGGCAGGTGATGACATTTGAATTCAATATAAATCTAAAATTAAAAATCTAATGATGTTCATGAAACCATCATCAGTTGTCCTAAAATCCCATCTCGTTCACTAATGTCATTTAGAGAATGATTCTATGATTCAATGAAATTCGCCAAGCTAAACTGGTTTGACATACATGACTCCAGATCCATAGCAATGTGGTTGACTCTTAAATGCAATCTCAAGGGCAATTAGGAATGGGCAATAAACATTGGCCCAGCCAATGGCACCCACATCCCATGAAAAAATAAAAATAAAATCCACAAAATTGTTGCCTTGAAAGCCATTTAATCCAAGGGCAAATACACGTAGAATGTGGCACCCACATTCCATGGAAGAATACTTTTGGCAGAGAGTGTTCTCCAAATATTCTGTGTAAAACTCTTCTCTCAACCAACATAACATTGGTTATTTATTTCAACTGCCTTGCACAAAACAGTCAAAGGCTAATGTTCAAAAAAAGTAATGCCATAGCTCCAGATGTCCTGAGGATGTAATAAGTTTTCTTGTACTGGATGCCGTCTCATCTGCTATACAGTAGTTGAAGACATTAATAATACTGTGGGAACACTATCATCTTCAAGTTTCCATAACTTGAAAACATAGCAATATATGCTCAATGCTATTAAATCAACATTCTGAAATTCCATTATGGGAGCATGATCACCACTACAAATTTGATCCACCATTGTCTTGGAACAACTAGGACTGGGCAATAACTGCTGGCCTTATCCTCATCCTGGGAATAAGTCAAGCTACATATTTGGAACAAATAATTTTTAGGCAATGAGGAAGTGAAATCATTAAAATAAATTTAGAGAAGTAAGCAAATCAATCAGCTGGCATTTGTGCAAGCAATTGGACTGTCTAAATTAGCCAATGTTTAATCAGTGTGTGATCCTGCTGGATCATGGGGATATTAAAATTCTAGACATTTGTAGAAGGATGTTTCTTGTTTAACTTATTGTTCTAAATATTATATAGAAAATTAATCATATTTGATTTTACAAGGATGTGTAAAATGTCTAAACCGCATTGCTGAGAGTAACTATTTCACTTACCTGTTGTACACATCCTTACGCAGCCCAAGTGCTGCCACTTTGACCTGTCTTTGGGCACTGATCAGACAGTTTCGAGCAGCCAGGTCCTTATGCACAAAGCGATGATTTGACAGGCACTCCATTCCCAGTGCTACTTGTATGCAAATACCCACCTGGAAAAGAAAATTGTAGAATTGTGGAACAGCACAGGAGGAAGCCATTCACCCTGCCATGTCTGTGCTGGGTCCTTGGAAGAGCAACTCACCTCGTGCCATTCCACAGCCTTTTTTCATGTCATCCTGCACATTTTTCCTCTTAAAATGATTGTCTAATCCCCATCTAAAAGCCATGATTGAATTTGTCTCTACCACACTTACAGATGGTAGTGGTCCACAAGATGGCATGGTGGCACAGTAGTTACCACTGCTGCCTCACAGCACCAGGGACTCAGGTTTGAATCCTGGATTGAGTCACTGTTTGTGTAGAGTCTATAGGTTTTCTGTATGAGTTTCCTCCAGATGATCCAGTTCCCTCCCCAGTCTGAAAAATGTGCAGGTTAGGTGCCGTATCTGTGCTAAATTCTCCCTCAGTTTACCTGAGCAAGTGCCAGAGTGTTGCGACTAGGGGGATTTTCACAGTAACTTCATTGTAGTGTTAATGTATGCCTACTTGTGACTAATAAATAAACTTTAACTTACTATAAGGTTTTCCCTTCTATTTTTGCCACCATTGCTTATTTTGCCAATCACCTTCAATCAGTTTCCTCTGATTCATGATCCTTTCACTAAAAGGAACAGCATCTCCCTAGCTACTCTGTCATCTACCTCATTATTTTGAATACCTCCATCAAATGTCCTCTTAATCTTCTCTTCTCCAAGAAGAACAGTTCCAGCTTCTCCAATCTATCTACAGAACTGTAGTTCCGCACGCTGAAGCTATTCTTATGAATCTTTTCTGTATTCTTTTTACCATTTCTTCAATCCTTCATAAAGTGTGGTGCTCTGAACTGGGTGCAACATTTCATTTGAGGCAGAACCAGTATTTTATTAAGGTTTATCATAAATTCCTTTTTTTGCACTCTAAGCCCCTATTTATAAAGCCCAGAGTCCTGAATGTTTTATTAACTGCTCTATCAATCTGTCTTACACCTTCTATGTTTTGTGCGTATATATATCCAACGCACTTTTAGAACTGTATGCTTCATTTTACGTTGTCTTTCTGTAATCTTCCTACCAATATGCATTATTTTACAATTCTCTGCATTAAATTTCTCCTGCCCAGAGACAGACTTAGAATGAAACACGTTGTGCTTAGGCACAGGGCCCCACACAAGGTTGGGGGCAATTTGCTGGCTGGTGTTGATGGGAATTAAATCCAGTTTACTTAATAGCAACATTCAGAATAGAGGCAATGCAGAGAGAATTGGCTTGTGACTGGAGCCTGTCAGTGGGTCTGTATAGAGCCTGTTCCTGGTATCAGCTTCTTACAGTCTGATCTCCTGGTCCAGGTAAAACCTTCATGCCACATTGCTGAATAAAATGAAGCCGGTTGTTTTCAAAGGGATATTTGTGGGAACTTGTCATGAAAATTGCCTGCAGCATTTTAAATACAGCAATGAATGGGTTTGTAAAAACTGCTCAGATATAAAGTTATTCCAGGGCATTGTGATATATGAGTTGATTAAATGAGACACATTTTCCAAGTTAGTGCAACATTATGAAGTTTAGAGTTGGATTTCCTAGAAATAGCTCTCTCTCTCTCATTTTGACAGTTCCCCCAGCCCCCTCTCTCTCTTTCTCACTCTCTTGGAGAATTGGATCCTATATTCCTCTTGCTGTTTCCAGCAGAGTGTGGCCAAATATGTGGTGATCTACGGAGATATATGTCCTGTTTTACTGAGACCTACTCTTGTCAGCAGGCACCTTATGCAGTCTGTGAGCGTTGTGAGTGTTGAGCTGTTAATGCTGCAGTAATACTCATCTGTTTGATATTCTGATCAATGAATACTCCATAGATAATATTACTGAAAAGGTTTTACCTGAATATCTTCTCATGACTGTTTGTGGGAACCTACTATGGGAATTTTCCCTGCGGAAGTTGCTACATAATAACAGCAAGTTTGGTGAGTTATGTGGTGAGGCAGTGTGGATTTTGTGTGTGTGGAAGGGTTCAACCTACCTACGATTCAACCTACCCCCTCCTCTCTCTCGCACCTCCTATCTTTTTAAATGAATATTTTAAGTGTACAAATGTCAAAAATTAAAATATATTTCTTAACTTAGAGAGGAAAATGAAGTTCAGAATGACCCAATTTCCATCTGGATCTGAGCCGCAATGGGGTCTAGCCTGTGTGACAGGGGCCTTTTCCTGTCTGCAAGTGGCTGTGTAAAGCTTATGAGCGATGTCAGCTTCTTAGAGCCCAGTACTGCAGTCATGTTCCTCTTTCTCCCTCTGGGCAATGGTTACAGCCAAGACAACATCATTGCAAAAATTTAAGACTAAAGCCCATATTATAGCAGGTTGTGAATTCTACTACTCACAAAATGTTTATTTCATAAACCCAATCATAAAATCAATTTATGAAAAGAACAAGATCATATTGCATACCTCAGTAATAAGGAGAGACCCTAAAAGTTGATGCAGGGCCCTGCAAAGTGCAAGCCCATCATTGCTGCTGCTACTTGCTCTCTCCTTCCACTGATTTGTCCAAGTCCTTTTGAATTTTACTATCACATCACACAGTTAACATTACTTCCAGGTTTCCTGTCATTCACAAATTGTGCCCTGTATATCAATGCCCAGTAAGAAGTCTCACAACACCAGGTTAAAGTCCAATAGGTTTATTTGGCAGCAAACGCTACTAGCTCTCGGAGCGCTGCTCCTTCGTCTGCCAGGAGGTGGCAGACCTCCCACTCACTTGATGAAGGAAGAGCATTCTGAAAGCTAGTGGCGTTTGCTACCAAATAAACCTGCTGGACTTGAACTTGGTGTTGTCAGACTTCTTACTGTGTTTACCCGAGTCCAACGCCAGAATGTCTACATCATATCAAAGCCCAAGCCATTAATACATACCAAGAAGGGCAAGATTCTAACACTAGTCACTGGGAAAGCCACTGTAAACCTTCCTCCAGTCTGAAAAACAATTAACTACTGCTGTTTACTGTTACTCCATTAATTTTATCTCCATGTTGCTACTGTTCCCTTTTATTCCAGGAGCTCTAACTTTGCTCAAAAGTCTGTTGTGTGGCACTGCAGCAAATAGAACATAGAACATTAGAACATAGAACATTACAGCGCAGAACAGGCTCTTCGGCCTTCGATGTTGCGCCGACCAATTAGGAAAAAGCAATGACCCTCCAAACTAAACCATTCCCTTTTTGTCCATAAACTTATCTTCTAACCTCTTAAACGCCACCAAACTTGGCACATCTACAACTGATGCAGGCAGGGCATTCCATACCCTAACCACCCTCTGCGTAAAGAACCTACCTCTGATATCCGTCCTATAACTACCCCTTAATTTAGAGCTATGTCCCCTCGTGCTAGCTTTCTCCATCCTAGGAAAAAGGCTATCACTGTCCACCCTATCTAAACCTCTAATCATCTTATATGTTTCAATAAGGTCTCCTCTTAGCCGCCTTCTTTCTAACGAAAACAACCTCAAATCCCTCATCCTCTCTTCATAAGACCTGCACTCCATACCAGGCAACATCCTGGGAAACCTCCTCTGTACCCTCTCCAATGCCTCCACATCTTTCTTATAATGCGGGGACCAGAACTGCACACAATACTCCAAGTGCAGCCCCACTAGAGTTTTGTACAGTTTGCAACATGACGTTGCGGCTCCGAAATTCAATCCCCCTACCAATAAAAGCTAAGACTCCGTATGCCTTCTTAACAACCTTATCGACTTGATTGCCAACTTTCAGGGATCTATGCACACATACACCAAGATCCCTCTGTTCATCAACACTATTAAGAGTCCTACCATTAGTCCTATACTCTACACATTTATTATTCCTGCCATAGTGCATTACCTCACACTTTTCCACATTAAACTCCATTTGCCACCTCTCGGCCCAGCTCTGCAACTTTTCCAAGTCTCTCTGCAAACTAGAACACCCCTCTTCACTATCTACCACTCCTCCGACTTTGGTGTCATCCGCAAATTTACTAATCCATCCTTCAAAACCCTCATCCAGATCATTTATAAAAATTACAAACAGCAGGGGCCCCAAAACAGACCCCTGAGATACACCACTTGTAACCGAACTCCACGATGAATATCTTCCATCAACCACCACCCTCTGTCTTCTATCTGCTAGCCAATTCCTAATCCAATTAGCTAAATCACCCTCAATCCCATACATCCCATAAAATACCTCCCAAAAGTCCATTTACACCACATCAAGAGCATTACACATATCCACGCTCATCAAAAAACTCCAGCAAATTAGTTGAACATTATTTGCCCTGAGGAAATTCTTGCTAGCTTTCCTTAATTGATCCACATTTGCCCAAATGACTATTAATTATGTCCAAGATTATTGTTTCTAGAAGCTCCTCCATCAGTAGGTAAACTGACTCACCTGCAGCTGCTGGGTTTGTCCTTGCACTTTATTTAAAACAAAGGTACAACATTTGAAAATTGTCCAGTGCTCTGATGCCACCTCTGTATCCACAGAAGTTTGAAAAATTATGGCCTTTGTGTCTGGTCATGGTAACTTATCAAAGATAAGTACATCCAAGCCTATCTGATACTTCCTCCTTATCGATTTAAACACCTTCGGCTACCTCCTCTTTTAGCAAAACCCTGGCAGCATCTTCTTGATAAACCCTTAAGCGAACTATTTATTAATACTTCAACCATGCCCTCTACTTCCATGCATAAATTGTCTTTTGGTCCATAAACAGCTGTGACAGAAGAAAATGATCTTCAACTATAAGACGCAGTACACCTTAAAAATGTTAACTTTCTTGATAGCCTACTGGGCAAAAGAACCATCTGACACAAGAGATTGGTCACAGATTGAATTTTGGGTTACTTTGACTTCATTGATCATAGCTCGTTTATAGAACCCTATGGTGCAGAAAGAGGCCTTTGGACCCACTGGATCTGCACCGAACACAATCCCACCCAGACCTTACCCCCATACCCCCTACTAATCCCTCTAACCTATGCATCCCTGGACACTAAGGGGCAATTTAAATAATAAAAGGGGCAATTTAAATAATAAAATAACTAAATAATATAAATAATAAAAGATTGGTTAGGGCAAGATTAGAGCCAGTCAGAGATAGCTGTGGGAAGTTGTGCGTGGAGCCTGAGGAGATAGGAGAGACACTGAATGAGTATTTTTCGTCAGTATTCACGCAGGAGAAACACAGTGTTGTCGGGGAGAATACTGCGATACTAGGTTGTAGACTGGGCAGGATTGAGGTTCATAAGGAGGAGGTGTTAGCGAATCTTGAGGGTATGAAAATTGATAAGTCCCCTCAGCCAGATGGGATTTACCCCAGGATTCTCTGGGAGGCTAGAGAGGAGATGGCAGAGCCTTTGGCTTTGATCTTCATGTCGTCGTTAGCTACAGGTATAGTGCCGGAAGACTGGAGGATGGCAAATGTTGTCTCTTTGTTCAAAAAGGGGAGTAGGGACCATCCTGGAAATTATAGGCCGGTGAGCCTGACTTCTGTTGTGGGCAAGGTCTTGGAAAGAATTATAAGGGATAGGATTTATTAGCATCTAGAGAGAAATAAATTGATTAAGGATAGTCAGCACGGTTTTGTGAAGAGTAGGTCGTCCCTCACAAACCTTATTGAGTTTTTTGAGGAGGTGACCAAAGAGGTAGATAAGGGTAAGGTAGTTGATGTAGTGTATATGGATTTTAGCAAAGCGTTTGATAAAGTTCCCCATGGTAGGCTACTGCAGAAAGTGCAGATGCATGGGATTGAAGGTGATTTAGCAGTTTGGATTAGGAATTGGCTAGCTGATAGAAGACAGAGGGTGGTGGTTGATGGGAAATATTCAACATGGAGTGCAGTTACAAGTGGTGTACCTCAAGGATCTGTTTTAGGGCCACTGCTGTTTGTCATTTTTATAAATGACCTAGATGAGAGTGTAGAGGGTTGGATTAGTAAATTTGCTGACGATACCAAAGTGGGGGGAGTTGTAGATAGCGAGGATGGATGTTACAGTTTGCAGAGGGACATAGATAGGTTGCAGAGCTGGGCCGTGAGGTGGCAAATGGAATTCAATACGGATAAGTGTGAGGTGATTCACTTTGGTAGGAATAAAAGGCATATGAAATATAGGGCTAATGGAAGGACCCTTAATAGTGTTGTTGAGCAGAGGGATCTTGGGGTACAAGTACATAGCTCTTTGAAAGTTGGCACCCAGGTTGATAAAGTTGTTAAGAAGGCGTACGGTGTGTTAGCTTTTATTGGTAGAGGGATTGAATTTAGGAGCCGTGGGGTTATGTTACAACTGTACAAAACTCTGGTGCAGCCGCACTTGGAGTATTGCGTACAGTTCTGGTCGCCGCATTATAAGAAAGATGCGGAAGCATTGGAAAGGGTGCAGAGGAGGTTTACCAGGATGTTGCCTGGTATGGTGGGAAGGCCTTATGAGGAAAGGCTGAGGGATCTGAGGTTATTTTCATTAGAGAGAAGAAGGTTATGCGGTGACCTAATTGAAGCGTATAAGATGATCAAGGGATTGGATAGGGTGGATAGTGAGAGCCTTTTTCCTCGGATGGTGATGACCAACACGAGGTGACATAACTTTAAATTAAGAGGTGGTAGTTATAGGACGGATGTCAGAGGCAGGTTCTTTACACAGAGGGTGGTGAGAGCGTGGAATGCCCTGCTTGCAGCAGTTGTGGACTCGCCTACTTTGGGGGCATTCAAATGGTCGGTGGATAGGCATATGGATGATATTGGAATAGTTTAGGTTAGAGGGTCCACTGGCCGGCGCAACATCGAGGGCCGAAGGGCCTGTACTGCGCTGTAATGTTCTATGTCCTCTGTTCTAATTTCTTAGCACGGCCAGTCAACCTAATCCGCACATCTTTGGACTATGGCAGGAAGCCAAAGCATGGAGGAAACCCACGCAGACACAAGGAAAATATACAAACCCTACACAGACAGTGACCTGAGCCGAGAATCGAACTCAGAACCCTGGAGCTGTTAAACAGCAATGCTAACCACTGTGCTACCGGTATCAGTGAGGATGCAACAGTTGAATAGAGAATCAGCCAAGAACATCCATTTTGAATTGTTATCCAGTTATTTCTGATCAAATAAAATGTATGTTTAGGTGTACCTCAAGATTCAACCTCAAGAATAAATATGAAAATTTACAACTTAGCATAAAATTCTAACACATTGAAGAAACATGAGCAAAAGGAAATCGATACAAAGCCAAAGAACTCCCCTATCAGGAAAGCAAGTGAAAGGCTTCAGGATCTGAAAGAACAGAGAGTAGTGGGGTGGAATAGTTCCAGAATAGAATTCCAGAAAACACAGTTACTCATGTTGGGCTAAAGGAAGTGATAGTTCACAAAAGTTCAGAGGAATAGCAAGGTATCAAGAAGTAGGAGGTCATGAAATTGGTGATGGTCAGAGAAAAAATCAGAAAATAAGGAAATGTAAACATGAGGACAATTTTAACCTTGAGGTACTGGGAGCCAAAAAAAATTCAGCAGGGACAGAAAGTGAGTAAGTAGGACTTAGTGTGTGATTAGATATAGGGGGCTGACTTCTACATTGGAAAAGTCTAATCTTGCAGGAAGAAGTCTCACAACTTTATCCTACAGTTGCTTTGGTCCGCTTTTTGTCTAACAAGGGGCATACACGCGATGGGTCGTGAGAGGGCTGCTCTTGGATTTTTCGAGAGTATTCTACTGCTTCACATCGTTAGTGTACGCTTGACCTGGACCATTTGATGGGCAACACAACAGCTCAGTGACTATCGCTGTGCTGTGCAGATACATGGATTTGGGCCCGTGTCTGTGGGAGTTTGTGCATTCTCCCCACGCTTGCGTGGGTTTTCTCCGGGTGCTCCGATTTCCTCCCACATCCCAAAAACGTGCTCTTAGGCTAAGTCGTAAAGCAAATACTCCCTAAATTGTCTCAAATTTGGGTTTTAATCCATAGATCTATAAACATAAACAGGGATCACGGGTAGAGGTGGGAGCATCGGGGTGGCAGCACGGGCTCATTGGGCAAAGGGCCTGTTTCCCATGCTGTTTTGCTCTTTGTTCTTTGTTAACACCAGGTCAAAGTCCAACAGGTTTATTTGGTATCACGAGCTTTCGGAGTGCTGCTCCTTCATCAAGTGAATCAGACTCATCTGATGAAGGAGCAGTGCTCTGAAGACTCATGATACCAAATAAATCTGTTAACTTTAACCTGGTATTGAAAAACTTATTACCGTGCCCACCCCAGTCCAATGCTAGCATATCCACATCATGGTTAATCTTGCAGTGACAAGGGTAAAGATAAAGGTTTTAGTCGACAAATGGGTTGTGATAGGGGTACAGACGGGTGAAATAGAAATGGAGAAAATATTGAGAGAGAAAGGGTCGAGCACAGATCGGTGGATTATAGAATCCTTACAGTGCAGAAAGAGGTCATTTGGCCCACTGAACGTGCACCAACAACAATCTCACTCAGGCCTTATCCTCGTAACATGTCGTAATTACCCTACTAATTCCTCGACACTAAGAGACAATTTAGCATGGCCAATCAGCCTTACCCACACATCTTTGGAATGTGGGAGGAAACCTAAGCACCTAGAGGAGACCCACACAGCCAAGAGGCAAATATGCAAACTCCACACAGACAGTGACCCAAGGCTGAAACTGAACTCAGGTCCCAGGCACTGTGGCACAGCAGTGCTAATCACCATATCATGAGTTATTCTGGAGTAATTGTGTGGTGGAAGGAAGAAAAGCTGACATGCTTTGGCTGTAATTGGGTCACTAAAGTAGAAATGAGTGAGCGTATTGTCACTAAGTGGACAATGGAGTAGAGGAGTTGGATGAGGATGTCATTGTCGAAGTCAAAGGCTCTAGCAGCCAAAAGGGATCAGTAGTGATAAATGCACGACAGTTATAAACAGAGAATGTTGCGAGTGACTTTAATTAGATGTTGCATATTTTCATACCATACTAAAACCATCTCTATTTTTCCCCCAATCTTAGCTCATCTACTGATGTAACCCTCACTCTCGCCTTCATTACTTCTAGACACAACTATTCTAATGAACTCTTGACTACGTTCTATCCTTTGTAAAGTTAAGGATACTCAAAATTCTATTGCCCCTTTTTTTTTAACTTGAAGCTAGTCCTGTTCCCCATCATCCCTGTGCTCACTGACCTATTTTGGTGCCCCATCAAGCAATGCCTTGATTTTTAAATTCCCATTTTTTTTCAAATCATCCCATCTCTGTTATCTCAGCTCAGATATATGTGTACCTGTAATTTAAGCCTCTTGAGCATTTCAGATTTTAATTGCCCCACCACTGATGTTCATACCTTCATCTGCCTAGGCTTGAAACCCTGAAATTCCCTTCTGCCTTGCCTTCTCCAATAAAATACTCCCAAAATCTACCTCTTTGACCAAGCTTTTGGTTATCTGACCTAATGTCTCATTATGTGATTTTGTGTCATATTTTGTTTTAAAATGTTCTTGTGAAGCGCTTTGGGATGTTTCATTATGTTAAAGACGCTGTATAAATACAAATAGTTGTTGTTGTCATGGAAACTGAAAGACTTTGCATTCAATTCCAAGGTCTTTATTAAGCTGTGGAGAGACAATCAGTTTCAACAACCTGGGCAATGGAAAGAACAACAGGCTGGGTTCCCACTTCAGACTGTTGTCCTACAAGCTGCTGGAAGGTAATTGTACGTGAATGTCAAGTAAGGATGAGATTGACTTGGCAGTAGCCTTTTCAATAGTCATATAGCCACACAAATAAATGAAACATAGAACATAGAACATAGAACATAGAACAATACAGCACAGAACAGGCCCTTCGGCCTTCGATGTTGTGCCGACCATTAGTTAAAGTTAATTTAGAATTAAATTTACAATTACATCTCCAAACATTCTAGATGGCATGTGAACAATAAAGTAGCTGGGCAAGGACCCAGATGGCTACACAGGAATCATACAGCATCATGACTTATCAGTTTTAGAAGACAAGGGGAAAGGGGCAAAACAAAACTCTCAGGGCCACAATCACCAGATTATTGAGCAACCAGTGTACCCACATGTGGGAAAATAGTGCTTCTGAAGAAGTTACATCAGTGTTTTAATATGTAGAAAAAGTGACATGATCATGGTTTCCTTCCAAGTTTTGGAAGAACACAGCACAGACTTGGTGGAGTCTGTCAAGCATTTATTCTCCTGGCTTTTTTATATATACATATATACATATATGGAAATCTAGCTGGTTTCAAATGGCTCAATTCCTAAAACAATAACTGATTTTCCACATAACACTTCAAATGATTTAAAAATTTCAATTGAAAATCCTGAGTCCCTACCTTCTGTTTTGTGCTTAATGGTTGAGATTTAATCTTCTCTTCTTTGCCTTTTGCAATATGCAGAAATTGCTTCAGATCTCCCTGGAAGATAAGAGTGTGAAGTTTAAATGCTCAACAGTAACATCTGATTGACTAAGAACATTTGGGATGCAGTAACTTTTGGTAGAGTAAGAATATTCAGAACCCAATGTGCAAATACTAAAACAGGAAACAATGACTATATTGTCACAAATAACCCCCAGTTTTGCTTCATAGAACATAGAACATAGAACAATACAGCACAAACATGTCCTTCGGCCCACGAGTTGCGCCGATCACATCTACCAATCCACAGACCTATCTATAACCCCCTATCCTATTCTTTTCCATATACTCATCCAGAAGTCTCTTAAAAGACCCCAGTGAGTTTGCCTCAACAACCTCCGACAGCAGTCGGTTCCATTCACTCACCACCCTCTGAGTGAAAAACCTACCCCGACATCTCCTTTGTATTTGCTTCCCTGCACCTTAAATCTGTGTCCTCTCGTATTGACCATTTCCGCTCAGGGAAATAGTCTCTGAGAGTCCACCCTATCTATTCCTCTCAACATTTTATAAACCTCTATCAGGTCGCCTCTCAACCTACGTCTCTCCAGTGAGAAGAGTCCCAGCTCCCTCAACCTATCTTCATAAGGCCTGCCTCCCAATCCAGGCAGCATCTTTGTAAATCTCCTCTGAACCCTCTCAATAGCCTCTACATCCTTCCTATAATGAGGCGACCAGAACTGTGTACAATACTCCAACTGGGGTCTGACAAGAGTCTTATAGAGCTGCATCATTGCCTCCTGACTCCTAAATTCTATTCCTCGATTAATGAAGGCCAGTACACCGTACGCCTTCCTGACCACTTCCTCCACCTGCGAGGCTGATTTAAGAGTTCTATGGACCCGGACCCTGAGATCCTTCTGCTCTACAACACAGCTAAGACTCCTACCCCTTATATTGTACTCCTTCATCCCATTATTCCTGCCAAAATGGACCACTACACATTTATCTGCGTTGAAGTCCATCTGCCACTTCTCTGCCCAGTCCTGCATCCTGTCTATGTCCCGCTGCAACTTTTGGCATCCCTTCAGACCATCCACAACACCATCGATCTTTGTATCGTTGGCGAACTTGCTAACCCATCCTTCCACTTCCTCATCCAGGTCATTTATGAAAATGACAAACAGCAGGGGTCCCAGAACTGATCCCTGGGGCACTCCACTGGTTACCGACCTCGATGCAGAACAAGACCCATCCACAACCACTCTCTGCCTTCTGCCGGCAAGCTAGTTCTGGATCCACGAGGCCAAAGCCCCTTGGATCCCATGCCCTCTCACCTTCTCCAGAAGCCTTGCATGGGGGACCTTATCAAACGCCTTACTAAAGTCCATGTACACTACGTCCACCGCCCTTCCTTCGTCAATGTGTTCAGTCACATTTTCGAAGAACTCAACTAGGCTCGTAAGGCATGACCTGCCCTTGACAAAACCATGCTGACTATTTCTAATCAGTCCAAACTTCTCCAAATGTTCATATATCTGATCCCTCAGAAGCCTCTCCATCAGCTTACCAACCACTGAAGTCAAACTCACCGGTTGGTAATTTCCTGGACTATCCCTGTTCCCTTTCTTAAAGATAGGAACCACATCCGCAATCCTCCAATCCTCCAGAACCTTTCCCGTTTCCATGGACGACGCAAAGATCATCGCCAGGTGCTCTGCAACCACTTCCCTCACCTCCCACAATAACCTGGGGTACATCCCATCCGTTCCCGGCGACTTGTCTATCTTGATAGAATTTAACAGGTCTAACACATCCTCTTTCCTAACATCATACTCAATCTTTTCCGTATGCCGCAAACATGCAGTGCAATCTCCCAGTTCACTTTCCACCGTGAATACCGAGGCAAAGTAATCGTTAAGCACCTCTGCTATTTCTTCCGGATTCATGTTTGTAACATAGTTGATGATAGGCACAATAACTGCAATAGGTATAGACTTGGGCTATTTTTGGCACAAACAGTAAGAGTCCATCATTTGATTTGGGGCTTTTCGTGTTAGTTTGAAAGGGTTTGGAACGGGACTTGAAAAGAGCACAAGAGAGAACATGAGAGAGTGTGGATGAACCATGAGGAGAGGGAGAAAACAGGGCGAGGAGGGGGCAGGAGGAAAGAGCTATGTCTAGTGCTGGCTTCTTGACTGCCATCCCCTGAAGGCGCATTGGAACAAATGTTGGGGAACTGTTTCGATGCAGCTCCCCAGTGCTTGTAGTCGTTACAAATGCAAATCAGAGGGAATGCGCTGCTGGTGGAGCATAAAACTCGTGGGAATAGAAATTAATACCATTGAGCTGAAACCACACTACGCCACTGGCTGCCAGAACCAACAGTCTGCCATTTTTAAATAATCAAAGCAAACTCGTCAGGCTGTGCAACAAGACATTATATAAGTATACTGAATAAAAATTAAATTCTTCAATTATAGCCATTTAAACAATGTTGTGAAGGATTTTGATATTAAAGTTCCAAGGTGAGTGAAAGAGAGACAACAATCCGGTGTAGTTATGATAAGAGAATTTTAAATTAAAGCATTCAGATTTGGGGAGGAATATCCAGAGCGCTGCATCCAGAGAGTTGGATACTCCATCAATTTTAACGTGAAGAAGGTGAAAGAGAGAATCATAGAAAAACTACAGCAGAAATAGGCACTTCGGCCCACAAGTTACACCAATCTTATCTCTACCTACAAGGCTTACTATAACCCTCAATCCTATTAAGTCCCACTTACTCATCCAGAAGTCTCTTAAAAGATCCTAACAAATTTGCCTCACCACCACCGACAGCAGCTGATTCCACTCGCCCACCACCGTCTGAGTGAAAAACTTACCCCAACATCTTGTCTGTACCTACTCCCCAGCTCCTTAGACCTGTGTCCTCTTGTGGCAGCCATTTCAGCCCTGGGGAAAAGCCTCTGAGAGTCCACCTGATCAATACCTCTCATCATTTTATACAACTCTATCAGGTCCCCTCTCATCCTTCGTCTCTATAAGGAGAAAAGATCGAGCTCACTCAACCTATTCTCATAAGAGAATACGCTACCCAATCCAGGCAACATCCTTCTACGTCTCCTCTGCACTCTTTCAATGCTTCCACATCTTTCCTGTAATGAGTAATAAACTAAATGGGAATAATAAACAAAATGTAGAAATCAAGAATAGAATGCGCTAAAGTATAGATGGTTGCAGAGGTGAAGCAGACTGAACAAATAGCATTCACAGTTAGATTTGGAGAACTTGGTAGTTTGTGCTATGTGGCATGTCAGTAGACATTCTACAAATTCAGCTTCTTGCATTGCTAGAAAAAATCCAGAACTATTACTCTTGACAGCTATCCATGGGCTTGCAAGAAGGTGAAGTGTGAATATTGAGTTGACATTGGTGTTCAGCATAGCTGTGATATCTCCATGCTGCTAATTGCTGCCTAGCCTGATGATAAAATGTGAAATAACATCAGGTCGCCTTTCCAAAATTTGCCGGCCTTTTGATTTGATTTGATTTGATTTGTTATTGTCACATGCACTAACATACAGTGAAAGTATTGTTTCTTGCATGCTAAATATACTGTGGATAATGAAGGAAAAGAGACAGTGCAGAATGCAGTGTTTACAGTCATAGCTAGGGTATGAAGCAAGATTAACTTAATGCAAGGTAAGTCTATTCAAAAGTCTGACAGCAGCAGGGAAGAAGCTGTTTTTGAGTTGGTTGGTACATGACCTCAGACTTTTGTACCTTTTTCCTGAAGGAAGAAGGTGGAAGAGAGTATAGATTTACAAAGGTGCTGCCTGAATTGGGTGGCATGCCTCATGAAGATAGGTTGAGAGAGCTAGATCTCTTCTCCCTGGAGAGACGAAGGTTGAGAGGTGACCTGATAGAGGTTTATAAGATGTTGAGAGGAATGGATAGAGTGGATTCTCGGAGGCTATTTCCCAGAGCTGAAATGGTCGCTAAGAGAGGACACAGGTTTAAGGTGCTGGGGGGCAAGTACAGAGGAGATGTCAGGAGTAAGTTTTTCACTCAGTGGGTGTGAGTGAATGGAATCGGTTGCTGTCAGTGGTGGTAGAGGCAAACTCGCTGGGGTCTTTTAAGAGACTTCTGGATGAGTACATGGGATTTAATGGGATTGGGAGTTACAGATAGTTCTATGGCCTGGTTGATACCCATATGATCGGCACAACTTGTGGGCTGAAGGGCCTGTTTGTGCTGTAGTGTTCTATGTTCTATATCTAGAGTGCATGGGGTCCTTAATTATGCTGGCTGCTTTGCAGAGGAAAGGGGTAGACAGAATCAATGGATGGGAGGCTGGTTTGCATGATGGATTGGGCTACATTCACAAGTCATACCAAGCTGTGATTCAACCAGAAAGAATGCTTTCTACAATGCATTTGTAAAAGTTGGTGAGAGTCATAGCTGACATGCCAAATTTCTTGTGAGAAAGTAGAGACATTGGTGAGCTTCCTTAATTATAGCATCGGCATCGGGGGACCAGAACAGATTGTTGGTGATCTGGACACCTAAAGACTTGAAGCTCTCAACCCTTTTTACTTTGTTCCCATTGATGTAGACAGGGGCATGTTCTCCACTTCGCTTCCTGAAGTTGATGACAATCTCCTTCGCAATGTCGATATTGAGGAAGTGATTATTGTTGCTGCACCAGTTCACCAGATTCTCTACCTCATTCCAGTACTCTATCTCATCATTGCTTGAAAACCAACCCATTATGATGGTGTTGTCAGCAAACTTGAAAATCGAACTGGAAGGAAATTTGACCACAGTCATAACTGTATAAGTTGTTCCTCGTCCATTGTCATCGATAAGGACCTTGACACCACTAGTCATTTTGAGGCTGGTTGCAGTGTGTCCGAAGATCAGGCCAATTCAGGCACAGAATGTCCTGGCACATACTAGACAGACTTGTGTAGATACTGTAGCTGTTGCACTGGTGGCTCTGGACTTGCGCAACACGCACTAAAGCTGTGCTTCAGCAATACATCTTGTCTTGTGAGCTTGACAGCCTTTGTGGATGAGACAACGCCAGGTAGGGCAGTTTTGTGCCAGCATTTCTCAGGTGATCGTGTCAATCTCAAGCGACTTCAGGGAGCTTTTGCGTGTATCTTTGAAATGTTTCTTTTGCCCTTTATGTGAGTGTCTTCCAGCAGAGAGTTCCCTAAAAAGGAGCTGCTTGGGTATGCGCTCATCTGACATACGGATGACATGACCTGCCCACCAGATCTGCACTCTCATCAGCGGTGTGCGGACTGATAATAGACTTACACAGTCCATGCTTTACAGGCATACAGGAAGGTAGTGAGTACCACGGCACTGAAGATCTTCAGTTTTGTTGCTGGGCTGATTCCTCAATGTTCCCACACAGTGGAGTGCAATCTACTCAAAACAGAACTTGCCTCTGATATTCTGCAGTTAACGTCTGCATCAATAATCACTGCTTGGGAGAGGGTGCTGCCAAGATAAGTGAACTGGTCCACTGCCTGTAGTTTCTGCCTTTCAATTGTGATTCTGTGTATGGTGCATGAGGAGCAACTGGTGCATAACTTTGGTCTTTTTAATGTTGATGGTGAGTCCAAAGTTGTTACAACCCCTGGAAAATTTGTCCATACATACTTGCATCTCTGGCTGTAAGCCAGCAAACAGGGCACAGTCATTGGGAAAGAGGAAATCTCTGAGAACAGTCTCTTTCACTTTGGTAATAGCTAGAAGTCTCCTCAGGTTGAAAAGCTTCCCATCACTCTGTATTTGAGGCTGATTTCAGCAAAACTGTCCTGGGAGGCATTGTTCAGCATGGCAGTAAACATCATGCTGAACAGTGTGGGTGTGAGCACACAGCCCTGTTTGATGCCACTGGTGATTGGGAATGCCTTAGAAGATTCTCCGCCATCCAGTACTCTGGCCATCATGCTATCATGGAACTGGTGTACCATCTGAATGAAATTGGGAGGAATGGGGGGAGAGACAGCTGAACTTTGACATGATCCTCCACAAGCTTTGTCAGCTTACAGTATCAAAGGCTTTTGTGAGATCAACAAAGATTGTGTAGAGCTTGTGATTCTGCTCCTGACATTTCTCCTGAAATTGGCACGCAGCAAAAATCATGTTAGTAGTCCTACAACCTTTGCAGAAGCTACACTGTGACTCTGGAAGCAGGCCCAGCTCCAGATGAATGACTAGACAATTTAGCAGGACTCTTGTGAGGATTATTCCTGTGATGGAGAGCAGCGAGATTCCTCAGTGGTTGTTGCATACTGGCCGATTGCCCTTCCTCTTATAGAGGTGTACGATGGAAGCATCTTTAAGTTCCTAAGGAATGGATCCTTGCTTCCAAAAGGACTGGAACAACTCGGTGAGTTTCTCAATAAGTGCAGGACCAGCGGCTTTATAGATCTCTGTAGGTATGGCATCTGCCCCTGGGGCTTTGCATTGGATAGCTGGCTGACAGCTTTCGTGACTTCAGCTACTACCAGAGGATCATCTGTGGTGCTGTTGATATCAACCTGGGAAATCCTGTCTATTGCCTCATCGTTAATAGATGACGGGTCAGTTGAGGATGGCTTCAAAGTGTTCAGCCCATCTCTGCAGGATCTGAGCCTTCTCTATAATGACAGTTGTACCATCTATACTCATGAGGGGGGAACTCTTGAGAGATTGAGATCCATAGAGAGTGTTGAAGGCTTCACAGAACCATTTCAAGTTGTTTCTGTCAGCATATCTCTGTATTTCATCTGCCTTGGCACTCAGCCAGGCATCCTGCATTTTACGCAGTTTATACTGGATTGTCCTGCAAGCACTAGTAAAAGCATTTTTCTTGGCAGCTGAAGATGGGTTGTTCTGACAGGCCCGATGAACTCAGTGCTTTTCAACAAGTAGAGCCTATATCTCCTCATCATTCTCATCAAACCAATCATGCTGCTTGCGGGTGGAGTGCCCGAGTGTCTTCAGCACAGATGTATGGATAGCATCCCTGAAGCGTTCCCAGTCGTCCTCAGTGCTGCCTGTGAGGTGTAAATCAGCAAGCTTGATTTCTAAGTCTATGCCGGGGTTCTTTAGCTTGGTTGAGTTGATTCTTTTCATAACCTTGCTTCCGTGTTGTCGCCTCTTGGGTCTGATGCCTCATTTTGGAGACAATGAGCCTGTGATCTGTCCAGCAGTCAGCACTACACATGGCCTTAATTACTCTGACATCCTGCCCATACAAGTAATAGGCAGCTAAGAACACAGCCTTTAAACATAAAAAAAGGGTGCAGGCGTAGGCCATTTGGCCATCGAGTCTGCTACATCATTCAATATGACCATGGCTGATCATGTATTTTCAGTATCCCATAATTCAGTATCCCACAGTTCATTATTTAGGTTGTAAGCCTGCAAAATCAACACCTCCAGGAAGGAAAAATATGAGAGATATTTCTGGTTCACATTACTTTATAATTATTCACAGTGGAAAAGGATCTTGGTGGTTGTAGTGCAGATTTGCATCAGACTGAAAAGCTTAAGAATGTAGACATTAAGAAAGAGGATGTGTTGGAGCTGTTGAAAAGCAACAAGTTGGATGAGTCTCTGGGATCAGATGTGATATACCCCAGGTTACTATGGAAGGCGAGGGAAGAGCTTTCTGAGCCTCTGGTGATGATCTTTGTATCATCAATGGAGACGGGAGTGGTTCCAGAGGATTGCAGATGTAGTTGCAAGAAATTATAAACCAGTGAGTCTAACCTCTGTGGTTGGTAAGTTGATGGAGAAGATTCTGAGAGACAGGAATTATGAACATTTGGAGAGGTATAGTACGATCAAGAATAGTCAGCACAGCTTTGTCAAAGGCCTGATTGAATTTTTTGAGAATGTTTCTAAACACATTGACGAAGGAAGAGCAGTAGATGTGGTTTATATGGACTTCAGCAAGGCATTTGATAAGGTGCCCCATGCAAGGCTAATTGAGAAAGTGAGGGGGAATGGGATCCAAAGGGACATTACTTTGTGGATTCAAAACTGGCTTGCACACAGAAGGCAAAGAGTAGTTGTAGATGGGTCTTTTTCTGTATGGAGGTCGACCAATAGTGGAGTGCCCAAGGGTCTGTTCTGGGACGCTTGTTCTGACCTGAATGAGGGAATGGAGGGATGGGTTGGCAAGTTTGTTGATGACACAAAGGTTGAAGGTGTTGTGGATAGTGTGGAGGGATGTCAGAAGTTGCAGCAAAACACTGATAGGATGCAAGACTGGACAGAGAAGTGGCAGATGGACTTCAACCCAGATAAGTATGTGGTGCTTCATTTTGGCAGGTCAAATAGGATGACAGATTATAATATTAAGGGTAAGACTCTTGGCAGCGTGGAAGATCAGAAGGATCCTGGAGTCTGGGTTAGTAGGACGCTCAAAGCAGCTTCACAGGTAGAGGCTGTGGTTAAGAAGGCTATGGTGTACTGGCATTCATCAATTGAGGAATTCAGTTTAGGAGTCAGGAGATAATGCTGCAGCTGTATAAGACCCTGGTCAGACCCCACATGGAGTACAATGCTCAGTTCTGGTCGCGTCATTACAGAAAGGATGTAAAAGGCATATAAACGGTGCAGAGGAGATTTACAAAGATACCTGGATTGAGCGGCATGTCTTATGAGGATAGGTTAAGAGAGCTTGGTTTTTTCTCCTTGGAGAGGCGAAGGATGAGGGGTGACCTGATAGAGGTGTATATGATGGTGAGGTATCGATCAAGTAGATTCTCAGAGACTTTTTCCCAGGGCTAAAATGGTTGCCACAAGAGGAGACAGGTTTAGGTTACTGGGGAGTAGGTACAGAGGAAACGTCAGGAGTAAGTTTTTCACTCAGGGTGGTGAATGCGTGGAATCGGCTGCCAGCAGTAGTAGTGGAGGCGTATTTAATAGGATCTTTTAAGAGACTTTTGGATAAGTATATGGAACATAGTACAGGGTTATAGGTATGCCTAGTAGGTAGGAATATGTTTGGCACAACTTGTGGGCCGAAGGGCCTGTTTGTGCTGTAGTTTTTTTATGTTTCTAAACACTGATTGAAACAAGTTTATGGAGCCAGTTGCAGCAAAACACAATAATGTCTGGTCAGTATCTCTAAAACCATGTCAACAAGTCAGATGTCAAACTTGTTAAATATCCTGAAATTCTGGTTTGCAGCTTACCAGGGCACTTTGGTCAAGTGGAATCCATTATTAACCACTGCATTTTCTAGCTTTCATTATTGTTTAATAATGCTGATATATCTCTGGAGATTATATTGTATTATTGCTATTTTTCATTGTTACTTCATACAACTGTCATCATAAGTCTGGGAAACAAGGAGCTAAGTCTACCAGAAATGAATGAGGAGGGACTGGTACACTGGCACATCATCACTTCCACTACACAGCTAAACTACTATTTCAACAACAGATCAAGTGCAACTCAGTAAAGCCAGGCTGATTGTTATGCAAAAGATATTGCAAAAGATACACACTAGACATCTAACATGACTGGACATAAATATAGGATTTATCTCTGACTGAAGCCATAAGACTTGTTTTCAGTTTGGCAAGCATAGCTCCACATTTCTTCCATGTATAGCAATTCAGTTTTCAGACTGCACTAGCTGATGGAAAAATCCAAATATAGGGGGCAATCTTATGTAAAAAAATTCTAAGTCCAGGACAAGTGTGAAAACGGGAGAGTTTCTGTTCTGTTTTTTGGGTGAATTCAAATCTATGAACTTATCCATTCAGACAAAAACATCCTCAAAAAACATTCTTCTGTGTTACCATCAGATTTTTGAGTGGACCTCCCTCGCATTAAGTTGATCTTTCTCTATGCCCTTGGTATGACTTAACATTACATTTTGCATGGTCTCTTTTCCTTTTCTCTATGTACATTATACTTTGTATAGCGCACAAGAAGCGACACTTTTCACTGTATACTAATACATGTGACAATAATAAATCAAATCAAAATGGTTTCTCACGAGTAGGGAGGAAGGGTGGGGCTTAAATCGCCGAAACGCTGAGCACATGTGCAGGTTTCTAGCAATGTAGGTCTGTCATTCAGTCTCTTCTGCTGTCAACTAGCCTCAAACATTGTGCTCTCCCCCATTCCCCACAACTATCGCGGGGGCCTACAGTCTATTGCAGTCTCCATCCCTCCCAAAGCAAAGATTGCCCCCAAAAACCCCATGGTTTTAGTGAGTTGAAAGTGCAGAATTTAGGACCATATTATTGGACCAGAAAGCAAATTACATTAAGAAGTCAGACTAGAGTGAATATAGGATGCTTCACTCCAGGAGTAATTCCGCTGCCAAATCAGGGATTTTTATAGTAAAACAAACTTTATTTAACAACACAGTTTAAGTACAACTATACTTGAAAAATGAAGCAGCATAATTCAACAACTGAACAGTAGTTAAAAATGAAAAGAAATAACTTTAATTTCTGACTTATCATTATTTCATTTCTATGTATTCAACATTACCTTTGATGTAAAATTCCACTCTAAATACAATTAGCAACCATAAATATACTTGCTTTTAGTAGTGTAGACAGTCTTGTAGGAGTGAAAAATTGAATTTCAGGTCTCTGTTTAAACAAACACCGGCCTGAACTGAAAGCTTTTTTTTCTTTGCTGCATAGCTAGATCCTCCCATTAACCACATTATCATATGACCCTGTCAAATCAAGCTAAGAACATAAGAACAAGGATGAGGAGCATCTAGCTCCTCGAGCCTGATCCACCATTCAATAAGATCATGGCTGACCTTTTTGTGGATTCAGCTCCACTTATCTACCCACTCATCATAGTCCTTAATTCCTTCACTGTTCAAAACTTTATCTATCCTTGACTTAAAAATATTCAATGAGGTAGTCTCAACTGCTTCATGGGTAGAGAATCCATAAATTCACAACGTTTTATGTGAAGAAATTCCTTCTCAACTCAGTCCTAGATCTGCTCCCTTTTATTTTGAGTACATGCCCTTCATTCTAGTTTCATCTGCCAGTGGAAACAACTTCCCTGCTTCTATTTTATCTGTTCCCTTCATTTATCCTATATGTTTCTAAAAGATCTCCTCTCTTTCTTCTGAATTCCAATGAGCATAGCCCCAATTTCCTCAGTCTCTCCTCATAAGCCCATCCTCTCAACTCCGGAATCAATCTAGTGAATCTCCTCTGCACTCCCTTCCATCTCAGTATATCCTTTCTCAAGTGAGGAGATTAAAACTGTCCACAGTTCTCTATGAATGGCCTCATCAGCACCTTATACAGCTGCAATATAACCTCACTGTTTTTAAACTCCATCCCTCTAGCAATGAAGGACAAAATTCCATTTACTTTCTTAATTACCTGCTGCACCTGCAAACCAACTCCTTGTGATTCTTGTGAAGAACACTCAGGTCCCTCTGCACAGTACAACAATGCATTTTGCTATTATTCCTACCAAAATGAATGACCTCCCATTTACCAACATTGTATCCATCTACCAGGCCCTTGCCCACTCACTTAGACTATCTACATCCCTTTACAGACTTTCAATGTCTGCATACTTTGCTCTGTCACTCATCTTGGTGTTGTCTGCTAATTTTGACACACTACACTTGGTCCCCAATTCCAAATCACCTATATAAATCATAAACAATTGTGGTCCCATCACTGATCCCTGAGGCACACCACTAATCACTGATCACCAACTAGAAAACCACCCATTTACCCCGACTCTTTGCTTTCTATTAATTAACCAATCCTCTATCTATGCTAATACATTACCTGTAATACCGTGTACCTTTATCTCATGCAACAGTCTTTGATGTGGCACCTTGCCAAATGTGTTCTGGCAATCTAAATACAATACATCCACATGTTCCCATTGTCCACTGTACATGTAATGTTGTCAAAGAATTCCACCAAATTAGTCAGACATGACCTGCTCTTTATGAACCTATGCTGTGTCTTTCTAATGGTACAATTTATATCAGATGTCTCGCTATTTCTTCCTTGGTGATAAATTCAAACAATTTCTATAGGACCAAGTTAAGCTCATGGGCCAATAAAAAAAATAGACAAAAGGCAGGTAACTAAACAGTTTTTTAAACCTAATCAAAAACCCCAACGGAAATCTTCTTATAAACAAAAATCCATTAACACCACATGGTTAAAATGAATAATTATCCTACTCTCCTAGCATCTGATTTGCATTCTCTCTAGATGTATTGACTGCCTATGGAAAAAGCTGAATTTTAAAACATTCCTCTTAAACATAAATATATGTATATGTCAATAGCAAGTACTATTATCACACAATCTTGATACAGAAGTGATATGTTCTCAACTTTGCTGGTGGTTTTCATCTTTCTGTTTTTGCAACTTTGTTTCACAAAAATTGGTTGCTATGTTTACCACATTAGATTACATGCAAGCATACAAGCAAAGATACAAACCAGGAGCACGAGTAGGCCATTTTGCCCATCCACCCTCTGCCAATTGATAAGATCATATTTAATCTGATTTAAGCTTATACCTTCCTATCTATCCTTTACCATATGACTCCCTTGTCAGCACGCATTTATCCAACTCAGCAATAAAAATATTCAATGACCCTGTATTTACTGCTCTCAGGAGAAGAGAATTCCCGAGACAACACTGAGAAAAAATTCTCCTTAGTCCTGAGAAAGATAGATTTTTGATCTGTAATAAAAATCAAGGGTTACAGGGAAAAGGCAGGAAAAGTGGATGTGAGGAATGCTGGATCAGCCCCGATCCTACTGAACGGCAGGGTAGGCTTGGGGGAATGAATGGTCAACTCCTGTTCCTATTTCTAATGGTCTTATAGTCAATCATCTCAATTATTTCAATCCCATGTGGACTGAATAGAATTTGCTGAAGACTAGCATCAGTGATGCTGGGAACCTCAGAAGGCCAAGAAACCTCATCCACATTGTATTTCTGGCTGATGACAACAAATGCTTTAATTCTTGTCTTTTGCATTACCATGCTAGACTACCCTATCACTGAAGATGGGAATGCTAGTGGAGTCTCCTCAGTTAGTGCTCCCTGATACCGAATGAAGTCTCAGCTAAGATTTCACACTCAAATGGGGATCAAACCCATAATCTTCTGAGGTGAGTATATTACCACTGAGCCAACCTGACAAAAAGACCAAATCTTATCAATTTGAACAGATTAAAAAGCATTATCAATTTCTTAACTAATTTGTTCAATTACTTTGAAGATTATATTCTACTTACCAAAAAGATTTTTGGTTCACAACGTACAAGCAGAATATCCAAGATTTATTCACAAATTATGCTAGATTAATATGTTTCAAAATACTGTGGCATTTTCAGAACTGACTGAGCATTCAATGGAGCAACTTCCCTTTGAATCTCTTACCAGATCGACATATTCAGTGAGCATGTAGTGTGGCTCCATTTCTCGGCAGAGGCCCAGCAGTCTCACTACATTGCTGTGATTCATCTTACTAAACATCTCAAACTCTCGACGGAATTCTAGCTGGAGCTGTTCATCCCTCGTGGTCAGACTCTTCACCAGAACTACCATCTCTACATCACTTCTGTCAATCCCCTTGGCTTTGGCTAAGAAGACTTCGCCATACTCTCCTTTTCCTATAGTTACAAACATAAGAGCAAAGGTTGAACAATGTGTCAAATCTAAAACAATTAATAAGTTGACGGAACTTCATAGAAATCTTCATAGAAACTCTACAATATAGAGAGAGGCCATTCAGCCCACCAAGTCTTCATTAAGCACAATCCCACCCAGGCTCTACCCCCATATTCCTACATGTTTACCTACTAATTCCTTTAACCTATGCATCTCAGAACACTAAGAGCAATTTTATATGGCCAATCAACCTAACCCGCACATCTCTGGACTGTGGGAGGAACTCACGCAGACACAAGGAGAACGTGCAAACTCCACACATACAGCGACCAAGGCCGGGAATCGAACCCGCTCCCTGGAACTGTGAAGCAGCACTGCTAACCCATTGTGCGACCGTGCTGCTCTTTAAAATAATTTGTTTTTGACAATATACATTTAAAAATAGCTAAACTTCCACATTCTGCAGACATAAAAGTAAAAATTGTTCAGGCCACTACATGATGGAGACACTATAGTAAAGTGCACATTCAGTATCCTTCTCATATGGGAGTGATTCTTTAGAGAAATATTTGAAGGCCAGTTATTTCCTCTTGGGAACACTCACCCCTCCCAGTCCTGCAGAAACTTACTTAGGTGTGATACTATTGCACAATTCTTCACAGTTGAATACTTGAAAGGACAAGTAAGTCCCTGGCAGACAGCACAGCTGAGTCAGACATAATCCATGCACTATCCATGCACATATATGTGACTAAGTGGCAGTTAGAGGCATGCGTCTTGGTTCATTTCTCTAATTCCTAAAATAAGCTGTAGTTGATTTTAATCGACTTGGTTGTGAAACTAACTAGAATAGAACAGGATGAAATCTGCAATCTTTGTAGTTTGTAACATTCAGCACCACAGTAGAAAGAACACTTAGACATCAAAACTGCCACTGAAGGTGGAGAGTATTTCAAAATCCCTCATCACTAGTAGCTGCCAATGCAGAAATGGTCCTGGATTAAGAACACAAAAACTAAGAGCAGGAGTAGGCTATCTGGCCCCTCAAGCCTGCTCTGCCATTCAATAAGATCATGGCTGATCTTTTCATGGACTCAGCACCATTATCCACCCATTCACCATAACCCTTAATTCCTTCACTGTTCAAAAATTTATCTATCCTTGCCTTAAAAACATTCAATGAGGTAGCCTCAGCTGCTTCACTGGGCAAGGAATTCCACAGATTCACAACCCTTTGTGTGAAGAAGTTCCTCTCAACTCAGTCCTAAATCTTATTTTGAGGCTATGCCCCCTAGTTCTAGTTTCACCCACCAGTGGAAACAACTTCCCTGCTTCTATCTTATATATTCCCATCATAATCTTATTGATTTCTATAAAATCTCCCCAATCAATTCCAAGTTTGTATTATTTTAATTCAGCATCAACATACACAATGTAGAGAGATTGCTCAAACATTATAGAATGCATAAACATCAAATAAACTTGCTAGACATAGATTGAAGTCAATACCCCAAAAAGATGCCAGGATGCTGATATACTAGGTCCAAAAAAAAACTTCACTGAACAGAATTTTTAAGAATTAACCTGACTTCCCACCTTCCAACCTAGATTTTTAAGCATATTGCGATTAGGTAGCATGCCAATAGGGTATTTATTAATTTATTTACGTCTTCTTAGGGGCGATTTCCCCCCCAAAAAATCTAAGTGCCAAATTTGTGTAAAAATGGGAGTAACTCCCACTGTTTTTATTTAATGGCATTTTCAAAATAAACCTCCAAACTCTCTGCATCATAGAGTGCCTCAGAGAGCTTCACATTGGATGTCACAGGGTTCCTGCTCGAGAGACCAGCAGGGCTGAGCAGGTCATTGCACATGCATCGATCTGTCAAACCAGAGATCTGTGCATGAGCACTGGCCCCGCACTGCCAGCCTCCCAATCACTGGCCAGCCCTGCAATCCCATGTCACTGCCATTCTGACCCCTACGAGACCTGATCATTGGCCTCCTGGTCCTCTCCAGGAAAGCCCCGATGTCATCCCTGCCTTCCCTCTCATCCCCGATCTTCCCAAACCACCACCCCAATGGCCAGCTTCAATCAGCCCCTTCCTCTGCCATCGATCTTAGCTGCAGAGTTGCAGCGAGACACCATCCCCCCATTTTAACCGATCTCCCCCACATAGGCCCTGCCCCAATAGGCCCCACTCCTTTACCACTGCCCAATGTCCCTCGGGCATTGCCACTTTGCCCATAGGCAGTACAAAGGGACCAGGCTGACAATGTGCCCCTTACCCCAACCTCCTGGAGAGAGGGTGTCCATAGCCTCTCTTCTCTCCAGCAGGGTTGGGCTACCAGCTCCCAATTAGTGGGGAGCTGTTGTAAACTTCACTAGAGTGAACATTCCCGGTGAGGTGCAGGAAAGTGTGAAGCTAGTAGGCATGGAGACTTCAGTCCCAAGTCCACTAATGATATTAAAATTGTGATTACCGGCGCGGAGCTATTGACATCAGAAATCCCAGAAAAATGTGAGGGCTGCTGCAACGAGCAGGGAGCCCACTAAATGGCCTACGCTAATGTCTTCCAGCCCGAGCAGCACAGCAGGCTGGAAGAAGTGCCCCCTCCCCCCACCTTGTGTTCAGCAGACTTTCCTGAATGTATAAGCAATGGTACTATGAAATTGCTACAACATACTATGACAAGTGTGGAGAAATCATAACAATGTTACTTAGCCTCTTGAGTTTGCTCTATCATTCAATATACTCATGCCTGATTTTCGATCTCAATTTCATTTCTCTGTCTAATCCAAATATGCACTGATTTTTTGATCTCAGTCTTCAAAATGTTCAATGAAGAAGCATCCACAACCAACTTAAATTGAGGATTCCAAGATTCACAATCTATTGGCTGAGCAGGGGGCAGGGATTCAGGTTCATGGATCATTGGGACCTCTTTAGGGGCAGGTGCAACCTGTACAGTAAGGACGGGTGGCACTTGAACTCTAGGGGGACTAATATCTTGGCAGGAAGACTGGCTAGGGCTACTGGGAGAACTTTAAACTAGAAAAGCTGGGGGATGGGAATATCGATGAAACTGTGAATAAGGAGGTTAGCTCCCACGTAGGGAAGGACTATAGGCAGTCTGAGAGGGGGGTTAGGCGGGTGGTGGAAAAGGGAAATATCCTGACTGAAGGGCTGAGGTGTGTCTATTTTAATGCCAGGAGTGTAGTAAATAAGGTAGATGAGCTTAAGGCGTGGATTGCTGCTTGGGAGTGTGATGTGGTGGCCATTACAGAGACTTGGTTGTCTCAGGGACAGGACAGTGTACTTCAGGTGCCAGGATTCAGATGCTTCAGGAGGGACAGGGATGGGGGCAAAAGAGGTGGTGGTGTGGCACTGTTGATCAGGGACAGTGTCATGGCTGCAGAGAACGTGGAAGACGTGAGGGAATGTCTACGGAGTCCCTGTGGGTGGAAGTTAGGAACAGCAAAGGGTCGATAACTTTGCTGGGTGTATTCTATAGGCCGCCCAATAGCGACAGGGAACTTGAGATGCAGATAGGGAAACAGATCCTAGACAGATATAGAAATAACAGCGTTGTCATGATGGGAGATTTCAATTTCACAAACATCAACTGGAATATCCCATGGGTAAGGGGTTTGGATGGGGAGGAGTTTGTTAGGTGTGTTCAGGAAGGTTTCCTGACACAGTACATGGAAAAGCCTACAAGAGGAGAGGCTGTACTTGACCTGGTGCTAGCTAATGAGCCAGGACAGGTGTTGGATCTCACGGTAGGTGAGCATCTTGGGAATGGAGATCATAATTCTATCTCTTTCACAATAGCAATGGAAAGAGATAGGATCAGGCAAGCTCAGAAGGTGTATGTCTGGAGTAAGGGGAAATATGAAAACATTAGGCAGGTAATTGGACGTATAAACTGGAAGGAGGCGTTCATGGGGAAGAGTACAGAAGGAAAGTGGTAGATATTCAAGGAATGTTTGTCTGGGGCTCTGCAAGACAACGTTCCGAGGAGACAAGGAGGTTTTGGTAGGACGCGGGAACCGTGGTGCACAAAGGTTGTGGTGAACCTAGTTAGGAAGAAAAGAAAGGTGTATAAAAGGTTCAGAGAGCTAGGAGATGTTAGGGATCTAGAGGAGTATAAGGTGTGTAGAAGGGAGCTTAAAAAGGAAATTTGGAGAGCCAGAAGGGATCATGAGAAGGCCTTGGTAGGTAAGATTAAGGAGAATCCCAAGGCCTTCTACAAATATGTGAAAAGTAAAGGGATGAGAAGAGAAGGGATAGGACCTATAAAAGATGAAGGGGGAAAAGTCTGTGTGAATCCGGAAGAAATGGCAGAGGTGCTTAACGAGTACTTTGCCTCGGTATTCATGGTGGAAAGTGAACTGGGAGGTTGCACTGCAGGTTTGAGGCAAACGGAAAAGATTGAGTATGTGCATGTTAGAAAAGAGGATGTGTTAGACCTGTTAAATTCTATCAAGATAGACAAGTCGCCGGGACCGGATGAGATGTACCCCAGGTTATTGTGGGAGGTGAGGGAAGTGGTTGCAGAGCCCCTGGCGATGATATTTGCGTCATCCATGGAAACGGGAGAGGTTCCAGAGAATTGGAGGATTGTGGATATGGTTCCTATCTTTAAGAAAGGGAACAAGGATAGTCCAGGAAATTAACGACTGGTGAGTCTGACTTCAGTGGTTGGTAAGCTGATGGAGAGGCTTCTGAGAGATAAGATTTATGAACATTTGGAGAAGTTTAGACTGATCAGAAATAGTCAGCATGGTTTTGTCAAGGGCAGGTCATGCCTTACGAGCCTAGTTGAGTTCTTCGAAAATGTGACTGAACACATTGACAAAGGAAGAGCGGTGGACATAGTGTACATAGACTTTAGCAAGGCATTTGATAAGGTCCCCCATGCAAGGCTTCTGGAGAAGGTGAGAGGGCATGGGATCCAAAGGGCTTTGGCCTTGTGGATCCAGAACTGGCTTGCTGGCAGAAGGCAGAGAGTGGTTGTGGATGGGTGTTGTTCTGCATGGAGGTCAGTAACCAGTGGAGAGCCTCAAGGATCTGTTCTGGGACCCCTGCTGTTTGTCATTTTCATAAATGACCTGGATGAGGAAGTGGAGAGATGGGTTAGTAAGTTCACCGATGATACAAAGGTCGGTGGTGTTGTGGATGGTCTGGAGGTTTGCCAAAAGTTGCAGCGGGACAGAGACAGGATGCAAGACTGGGCGGAGAAGTGGCAGATGGACTTCAACATGGATAAATGTGTAGTGGTCCATTTTGGCAGGAATAATGGGATGAAGGAGTACAATATAAGGGGTAGGAGTCTTAGCTGTGTTGTACAGCAGAAGGATCTTGGGGTCCGGATCCATAGGACTCTTAAATCGGCCTCGCACGTGGAAGAAGTCGTCAAGAAGGCATACGGTGTACTGGCCTTCATTAATCGAGGAATTGAGTTTAGGAGTCAGGAGGCAATGATGCAGCTCTATAAGACTCCTGTCAGACCCCACTTGGAGTATTGTGTGCAGTTCTGGTCGCCTCACTATAGGAAGGATGTAGAGGCTATTGACAGAGTGAAGAGGAGATTTACAAGGATGCTGCCTGGATTGGGAGGCAGGCCTTATGAAGATAGGTTGAGAGAGCTGGGACTCTTCTCACTGGAGAGACGAAAGTTGAGAGGCGACCTGATAGAGGTTTATAAAATGTTGAGAGGAATAGATAGGGTGGACTCTCAGAGACTATTTCCCCGAGCTGAAATGGTCACTACGAGAAGACACAGATTTAAGGTGTAGGGAAGCAAATACAGAGGGGATGTTAGGAGTAAGTTTTTCACTCAGAGGGTGGTGAGTGAATGGAATCGGCTGCCGTCGGAGATGGTTGAGGCAAACTCGCTGGGGTCTGTTAAAAGACTTCTGGATGAGTATATGGAAACGAATGGGATAGGGGGTTATAGATAGGTCTGTGGATTGGTAGATATAGATGTGATCAGCGCAACTCTTGGGCCGAAGGGTCTGTTTTTGCTGTATTGTTCTATGTTCTAAATCTCTCCTTATCTCAGTACTAAATGACAAACCCTTTATCCTGAGGCAGTCTTTCCATGTTTTGGATTCCAACAGACAAGATAAATAATTTCTGTATAACTTATCAAGCCCTTTAAGATCAGATTTCTACTCAACAAGTGCACATATTGCTCCCACCTGCAGGGTATATTGAAATTATTTAATGGCTTTGCATTACCGTATTGCAATATTTCAACGCCCCATCGTCTCATCTGGCGTTACATTACCATGATTGAATAGTGGAGACAGTGGACAATACATTAACTCTAACGTGGCTTGTGGGATATTAGTTACAATCTTTGCTATGGCTGGAATTTGTCAACTTGATTCCTGCAAAAACTCAGGGAGGCATTTACGTCTTTACAACATACCTAAGGTTGTGATTGCCTTAAGATTTGAACGAGGGAAGTGCAGTTTATCGTGCATGCTGTGGCGCTTGTTGGACATGACTGTCATACTGATATTATTCATGGATGCCTCCTCCTGAATCTCAGCTGTTAGCTGGCCATTCTGCTGCAAAGTCCCACCTGTATTTAAAGAATATAAAATTTTCAAAACATGTATGCAATCCAACTATTTGGATCATTATAATCCATAAATTATATAAAAAGAAACATACATATACATACACCCACATGCACAAACAATTAATCAAAGCAAGATTGCATCTGTACAGCACATTCCATGATATCCCAAAATCTTTGCAGTCATTTAAATATAAGTATAGTCACTGTTGCAATGTGGAAAATGCAACAGTTAATTTGCACACAGGCTCCCACAAACATAGTTCAGATATTATTTTTGAGATGCTGATTAAGGGATAAATGTTGGCCATGTCACCAAGGAAAATATCTCATCTTTTTTGAAAATATGCTATGGGAATATTTTACTTTCACCTCAGAAGTCAGACGGGACCTTGTTTTAATACCTCACCTAAAAGATCACATTTCTGGCAATATAGCATTCTGTCAGTACCACATTGAAGTAAATCTGAAATTTGTGTTGAAATCTTGAGGCCCACAGCCTTCTAATCCAGAAGCAACAGTGCAACCAACTAAGCCATGGCTGACAATCAAACAATTTATTGTGTTATGAAAGTAATTTTTCCTTCAAAATTTTCTGTCCAATGTAATCACTGCGTAAAATCACAGAATGATAGAATAGCCTACTTCTGTGCTGTAACCATTCAGCCATCATATCCGAGAGAGCTCCTCAGAACAGCAACTCAGCTAGACTCAATCTCCCAACTTTTCTTTGCAGCCCCACAAATTTTCTTTCTTCAGATAATTATTCAATTCTCTTTTGAAAGCCATGATTCCACCTGTCTCTGCCATGTTTTTACATTCTCAGACAGTGCATCCCGATCCTATTTTCTTTTCATGGGTTATCTTTGGTTCTGCCATTCACTCACCAATTAGAACAATTTTTTCTAACAAATACCTTTATCAAATCTCCTTTCAGCATCTTCTTGTAAAGAGCACCACCTGCCTTAGTTTCGCCAATCTATGCAACTGAACTTCCTCATCATCTTGAAAAAGCTGTTCTGCACTTTCCCAAAAGATATTTACTAACTTGGGGTGTCCAGAATTGGACTAGAGGCTTCTCATTTTTTTTATTATTCACTTGTGTGACATGGGCATCTCTGGCTGGCCAGCATTAACTGCCCATTCCGAGCAGTTGAAATTCAATCATATTGCTGTGGCTCTGGAGTCACACTTAAATTAGGCCAGGTTAAGAATGGTAGATTTCTTCCCTTAGTGAACCAGATGGATTTTTCCAACAATTGACAATGGTTTCAAGGTCAAATGTAGATTCTTAATTCCACATATTTTTTAATGAATTCAAAAATGGTGGGATTTGAACCTGGGTCCCCAAAACATTAGTTGAGTGTCTGGATTAATAGTCCACCAATAATACCAGTAGGCTATCGTCTCCCCTGAAAGCCCAGTGTTGCCATGAAGCTTTTTATTTGTCTCATAAATGTGTTGGTTTGTTAGGAGCAGGGTATTATTCCTACTCTCTACCAATAAAATCTTGCACAAGTCTGTGTACTTTTTAACTGGTTATTGCAGTCGCCAAAGAGGATCAGCTTGAGATTCACGCCAAGAGTTGTTTGAAGCTGGAGTAAAATTCTTCTTTGGACTCATCTATAGTTTCCAATATTGGGGTGTATGGGGTGAGGACTGTAGCACACTGGTTCTCAGCCAAGATGAGCTGAAGAGTCATGACACATTCATTTATCCAACAAATGGAGTCTGAAAGTCTAGCTCATTTTTAATGATGAAGCTGAACCCATGGAGCCAGGGATCTTGTTTTCATTTACATTTCCACTTTGTTTCTTGAGCTGGCCTTTTCCTGCCAACTGTGTCTCACTTAGGGCAGCAACGTTAATGCAAAACGGCCTGTGCTCCAAGGCTACGATAGCAGTACACCTGTTCATCTGTCATCATTGGGCTTGTCCATCAGGGCACAAACATTCCAGGTCCCAAACTTACTTTTAAGGGGTGGGAGATGCCTGTGCGTAAGTTCTTTTAACATAGGTACCACGAGGACTTGATGGAGCAAGGCCTTGATGCCGTGGAAGGGGGTCTAGTGACCACAGGAGACCAGGTTCCACTGTATGGGCCTATGACATGCAAGCACACATACCTCTACTGTCCTTTTTCCCAAAGGAGCTCTCATGCGTGGATTTCATAAAATTAAATGGTGACTTCACAAGTTAATGAGGATGGCACTGATCTCTGGCTGTGAATAGACAAGATTCCGCATGGCAGGCTAGTAGGAAGATTCAGTCACTAGGTACGCATGGAGAGGTAGTAAACTGGATTAGACATTGGCTCAATGGAAGAAGCCAGAGAGAGTGGTAGTGGAGGACTGTTTCTCTGAGTGGACGCCTGTGACTAGTGGTATGCAACAGAAATCAGTGTTGGGTCCATTGTTGTTTACCATCTGTATCAATGATCTGGATGATAATATGGTGAATTGGATTAGCAAATTTGCTGATGATACAAAGATTGGAGCTGTAGTGGATAATGAGAAAGGTTTTCAAAGCTTGAAGAGGGATTTGGACCAGCTAGAAAAATCGGCTTAAAAATGGCAGATGAAGTTTAATGCAGACAAGTGTGCGATATTACACTTTGGAAGGACAAACAAAGTAGAACATACAAGGTAAATGGGAGGACACTGAAGAGTGCAGTAGAACAGAGGGAGCTGGGAATACAGATACATAATTCCCAAAACGTGATGTCACAGATGGATAGAGTCATAAAGACTGCTTTTGGTACATTGGCCTTTATAAATCAAAGTATTGACTTTAAGAGTTGGAATGTTACGGTGAGGTTGTATATGACATTGGTGAGGTTGAATTTAGAGTGTTGTGTGCAGTTTTGGTCGGCTAATTACAGGAAGGATAATAATAAGGTTGAAAGAGTGCAGAGAAGGTTTACAAGGATGTTGCCAGGACTTGAGAAACTGAGCTACAGAGAAAGCTTGAAGAGAAGAATAAGGGGAGATTTAATAGAGGTGTATAAAATTATGATGGGTATAGATACAGTGAATGCAAGCAGGCTTTTTCCACTGAAACTACAGGAGAAAAAACGTAGGGTAAAGGGGGAAAAGTTTAATGGGAATATTGGAGGGGAGGCTTCACACAGAGAATGGTGGGAGTGTGGAATTAGCTGCCAGATGAAGCGGTGAATACGGGCTCATTTTTCACATTTAAGGAAAACTTGGACAGATACATGGATGAGAGAAGTATGCAGGGATATGGTCTAGGTGCAAGTTAATGGGACCTGGCAGAAAAATGGTTTGGCACAGATATGAAGGACCAAAAGGCCTGTTTCTGTGCTGTAATGTTCTTTGGCTCTAACAATCCCGCTGCTGCCTCTCACTGTGAACAATCCCATTACTGCCTCTCACTGTGAACAATCCCGCTGCTGCCTCTCACTGTGAACAATCCCACTGCTGACTCTCACTGTGAACAATCCCATTACTGCCTCTCACTGTGAACAATCCGATTACTGCCTCTCACTGTGAACAATCCCGCTGCTGCCTCTCACTGTGAACAATCCCGCTGCTGCCTCTCACTGTGAACAATCCAATTCTCCTCCACTGTGAACAATCATCTGCCTCTCACTGTGAACAATCCCGCTGCTGCCTCTCACTGTGAACAATCCCGCTGCTGCCTCTCACTGTGAACAATCCCATTCCTGCCTCTCACTGTGAACAATCCCGCTGCTGCCTCTCACTGTGAACAATCCCGCTGCTGCCTCTCACTGTGAACAATCCCGCTGCTGCCTCTCACTGGAACAATCCCCTGCTGCCTCTCACTGTGAACAATCCCGCTGCTGCCTCTCACTGCGAACAATCCCGCTGCTGCCTCTCACTGTGAACAATCCCGCTGCTGCCTCTCACTGTGAACAATCCCATTGCTGCCTCTCACTGTGAACAATCCCATTGCTGCCTCTCACTGTGAACAATCCCATTGCTGCCTCTCACTGTGAACAATCCATTGCTCCACTGGAACATACCACTACTGCCTCTCACTGTGAACATCCCGCTGCTGCCTCTCATGTGAACAATCCCGCTGCTGCCTCTCACTGTGAACAATCCCATGCTGCCTCTCACTGTGAACAATCCCATACTGCCTCTCACTATGAACAATCCCGCTGCTGCCTCTCACTGTAAACAATCCATCGCCTCTCACTTGACAATCCATACTGCCTCTCACTTGAACAATCCCGCTGCTGCCTCTCACTGTGAACATCCCGCTGCTGCCTCTCACTGTAAACAATCCCGCTGCTGCCTCTCACTGTGAACAATCCCGCTGCTGCCTCTCACTGTGAACAATCCCGCTGCTGCCTCTCACTGTGAACAATCCCGCTGCTGCCTCTCACTGTGAACAATCCCACTGCTGCCTCTCACTGTGAACAATCCCGCTGCTGCCTCTCACTGTGAACAATCCCGCTGCTGCCTCTCACTGTGAACAATCCCGCTGCTGCCTCTCACTGTGAACAATCCCGCTGCTGCCTCTCACTGTGAACAATCCCGCTACTGCCTCTCACTGTGAACAATACCACTACTGCCTCTCACTGTGAACAATCCCATTACTGCCTCTCACTGTGAACAATACCACTACTGCCTCTCACTGTGAACAATCCCGCTGCTGCCTCTCACTGTGAACAATCCCGCTGCTGCCTCTCACTGTGAACAATCCCATGCTGCCTCTCACTGTGAACAATCCCGCTGCTGCCTCTCACTGTGAACAATCCCGCTGCTGCCTCTCACTGTGAACAATCCCGCTGCTGCCTCTCACTGTGACAATCCGCTACTGCCTCTCTGTGACAATCCCGCTGCTGCCTCTCACTGTGAACAATCCCGCTGCTGCCTCTCACTGTGAACAATCCCATTGCTGCCTCTCACTGTGAACAATCCCATACTGCCTCTCACTGTGAACAATCCCGCTGCTGCCTCTCACTGTGAACAATCCCGCTGCTGCCTCTCACTGTGAACAATCCCGCTGCTGCCTCTCACTGTGAACAATCCCGCTGCTGCCTCTCACTGTGAACAATCCCATGCTGCCTCTCACTGTGAACATCCCGCTGCTGCCTCTCACTGTGAACATCCTGCTGCCCCACAACAAGCGCCTCCTGTGAATCCTGCTGCCTCTCACTGTGACAATCCCTGCTCCTACTGTGAACATCCCGCTGCTGCCTCTCACTGTAAACAATCCCGCTGCTGCCTCTCACTGTGAACAATCCCACTGCTGCCTCTCACTGTGAACAATCCCGCTGCTGCCTCTCACTGTGAACAATCCCGCTGCTGCCTCTCACTGTGAACAATACCACTACTGCCTCTCACTGTGAACAATCCCGCTGCTGCCTCTCACTGTGAACAATCCCACTGCTGCCTCTCACTGTGAACAATCCGCTGCTGCCTCTCACTGTGACATCCCTGCTGCCTCTCACTGTGACAATCCCGCTGCTGCCTCTCACTGTGAACAATCCCGCTGCTGCCTCTCACTGTGAACAATCCCGTGCTGCCTCTCACTGTGAACAATCCTGCTGCCTCTCACTGCGAACAATCCTGCTGCTGCCTCTCATGCGAACATCCCATTACTGCCTCTCACTGTGAACAATCCCATTCTGCCTCTCACTGTGAACAATCCCGCTGCTGCCTCTCACTGTGAACAATCCATTCCTCTCTCACTGTGAACATCCCCGCCTCTCACTGTGACAATCCATGCTGCCTCTCACTGTGAACAATCCGATTACTGCCTCTCACTGTGAACAATCCCGCTGCTGCCTCTCACTGTGAACAATCCAGCTGTGACTCTCACTGTGAACAATCCCGCTGCTTCCTCTCACTGTGAACAATACCACTATTGCCTCTCACTGTGAACAATCCCGCTGCTGCCTCTCACTGTGAACAATCCCATTGCTGCCTCTCACTGCGAACAATCCCGCTGCTGCCTCTCACTGCGAACAATCCCGCTGCTGCCTCTCACTGTGAACAATCCCGCTGCTGCCTCTCACTGTGAACAATCCCGCTGCTGCCTCTCACTGTGAACAATCCCGCTGCTGCCTCTCACTGTGAACAATCCCGCTGCTGCCTCTCACTGTGAACAATCCCGCTGCTGCCTCTCACTGTGAACAATCCCACTCTGCCTCTCACTGTGAACAATCCGCTCTGCCTCTCACTGTGAGCTGCCTCACACTGTGAACAATCCCGCTTCTGCCTCTCACTGTGAACAATACCACTACTGCCTCTCACTGTGAACAATCCCGCTGCTGCCTCTCACTGTGAACAATCCCACTGCTGCCTCTCACTGTGAACAATCCCGCTGCTGCCTCTCACTGTGAACAATCCCGCTGCTGCCTCTCACTGTGAACAATCCCGCTACTGCCTCTCACTGTGAACAATACCACTACTGCCTCTCACTGTGAACAATCCCGCTGCTGCCTCCCACTGTGAACAATCCCGCTGCTGCCTCTCACTGCGAACAATCCTATTGCTGCCTCTCACTGTGAACAATCCCATTACTGCCTCTCACTGTGAACAATCCCATTACTGCCTCTCACTGTGAACAATCCCGCTGCTGCCTCTCACTGTGAACAATCCCACAGCTGCTTCTCACTGCGAACAATCCCGCAGCTGCCTCTCACTGTGAACAATCCCATTGCTGCCTCTGTGAACAATCCCATTGCTGACTCTCACTGTGAACAATCCCATTGCTGCCTCTCACTGTGAACAATATCACTGTTGCCTCTCACAGTGAACAATCCCGCTGCCGCCTCTCACTGCGAACATTCCTGCTGCCGCCTCCCACTCACAGTGAACAATCCTGCTGCCGCCTCTCACTGCGAACAATCCTGCTGCTGCCTCTCACTGTGAACAATCCAATTCCTGCCTCTGGCTGTGAGCAATCCTATTCCTGCCTCTCACTGTGAACAATCCCATTGCTGCCTCTCACTGTGAACAATCCAATTCCTGCCTCTCACTGTGAACAATCCCGCTGCTGCCTCTCACTGTGAACAATCCCGCTGCTGCCTCTCACTGTGAACAATCCCGCTGCTGCCTCTCACTGTGAACAATCCCGCTGCTGCCTCTCACTGTGAACAATACCACTACTGCCTCTCACTGTGAACAATCGCGCTGCTCCCTCTCACTGTGAACAATCCCGCTGCCGCCTCTCACTGCGAACAATCCCGCTGTTGCTTCTCACAGCGAACAATCCCACTGCCGCCTCTCACTGCGAACAATCCTGCTGCCGCCTCTCACTGCGAACAATCCCGCTGCTGCCTCTCACTGTGAACAATCCGCAGCTGCCTCTCAATGTGAACAATCCCGCACTGCCTCTGGCTGTGAGCAATCCCGCAGCTGCCTCTGGCTGTGAGCAATCCTGCTGCTGCCTCTCCTGTGAACAATCCCATTGCTCCTCTGGCTGTGAACATCCCGCGCTGCCTCTCACTGTGAACAATCCGCTGCTGCCTCTGACTGTGAACAATCCAATTCCTGCCTCTCACTGTGAACAATCCCACTGCTGCCTCTCACTGTGAACAATCCCGCTGCTGCCTCTCACTGTGAACAATCCCGCTGCTGCCTCTCACTGTGAACAATCCCAAAGGGTTTGTTTGGGTATCTTTACCCAAAGGGTGGTTCGGGAGTGGAATGCCCTGCCTGCAGCAGTTGTAGATGCGCCACGTTTGGTGGCGTTTAAGAGCTTAGTTGATAAGTATATGGAAGAGAAGGGAATGGTTTAGTTTGGAGGGGCATTGCTTTTCATATTGGTCGGCACAACATCGAAGGCCGAAGGGCCTGTTCTGTGCTGTAATGTTCTATGTTCTATGTTCTATCCCACTGCTGCCTCTCACTGTGAACAATCCCATTGCTGCCTCTCACTGTGAACAATCCTATTGCTGCCTCTCACTGTGAACAATCCCATTGCTGCCTCTCACTGTGATCAATCCCGCTGCTCCCTCTCACTGTGAACAATCCAATTCCTGCCTCTCACTGTGAACAATCCCGCTGCTGCCTCTCACTGTGAACAATCCAATTCCTGCCTCTCACTGTGAACAATCCCGCTGCTGCCTCTCACTGCGAACAATCCCGCTGCTGCCTGTCACTGTGAACAATCCAGCTGCTGCCTCTCACTGTGAACAATCCCATTGCTGCCTCTCACTGTGAACAATCCCATTGCTGCCTCTCACTGTGAACAATCCCATTGCTGCCTCTCACTGTGATCAATCCCCGCTCCTCTCACGTAACATCCATTCCTCCTCTCACGTGAACAATCCCTCGCCTCCACTGTGAACAATCCCGCTGCTGCCTCACTGTGAACAATCCCTCCTCTCACTGTGAACATCCCGCAGCGCCTCTCACTCGAACAATCCGCTGCTGCCTCTCACTGTGAACAATCCAATTCCTGCCTCTCACTGTGAACAATCCTATGCTGCCTCTCACTGTGAACAATCCCGCTGCTGCCTCTCACTGTGAACAATCCCATTGCTGCCTCTCACTGTGAACAATACCGCTGTTGCCTCTCACAGCGAACAATCCTGCTGCCGCCTCTCACTGCAAACAATCCCGCTGCTGCCTCTCACTGTGAACAATCCCATTGCTGCCTCTCACTGTGAGCAATCCTATTCCTGCCTCTCACAGTGAACAATCCTGCTGCTGCTTCTCACTGTGAACAATCCCATTGCTGCCTCTGGCTGTGAGCAATCCCGCTGCTGCCTCTCACTGTGAACAATCCCACTGCTGCCTCTCACTGTGAACAATCCTGCTGCTGCCTCTCACTGCGAACAATCCCATTGCTGCCTCTCACTGTGAACAATCCTATTGCTGCCTCTCACTGTGAACAATCCCATTGCTGCCTCTCACTGTGAACATTCCCGCTGCTGCCTCTCACTGTGAACAATCCCGTTACTGCCTCTCACTGTGAACAATCCCATTACTGCCTCTCACTGTGAACAATCCCACTACTGCCTCTCACTGTGAACAATCCGCTGCTGCCTCTCACTGTGAACAATCCGCTGCTGCCTCTCCTGTGAACAATCCCGCTGCTGCCTCTCACTGTGAACAATCCCGCTGTGCCTCTCACTGTGAACAATCCCGCTGCTGCCTCTCACTGTGAACAATCCCGCTGCTGCCTCTCACTGTGAACAATCCCGCTGCTGCCTCTCACTGTGAACAATCCCACTGCTGCCTCTCACTGTGAACAATCCCGCTGCTGCCTCTCACTGTGAACAATCCCGCTGCTGCCTCTCACTGTGAACAATCCCGCTGCTGCCTCTCACTGTGAACAATCCCGCTGCTGCCTCTCACTGTGAACAATCCCGCTGCTGCCTCTCACTGTGAACAATCCCGCTGCTGCCTCTCACTGTGAACAATACCACTACTGCCTCTCACTGTGAACAATCCCGCTGCTGCCTCTCACTGTGAACAATCCCGCTGCTGCCTCTCACTGTGAACAATCCCGCTGCTGCCTCTCACTGTGAACAATCCCGCTGCTGCCTCTCACTGTGAACAATCCCGCTGCTGCCTCTCACTGTGAACAATCCCGTTGCTGCCTCTCACTGTGAACAATCCCGCTGCTGCCTCTCACTGTGAACAATCCCATTACTGCCTCTCACTGTGAACAATCCCATTGCTGCCTCTCACTGTGAACAATCCTACTGCTGCCTCTCACTGTGAACAATCCCATTCCGCCTCTCACTGTGAACAATCCTGCTGCTGCCTCTCACTGTGAACAATCCCGCTACTGCCTCTCACTGTGAACAATCCCGCTACTGCCTCTCACTGTGAACAATACACTACTGCCTCTCACTGTGAACAATACCACTACTGCCTCTCACTGTAAACAGTCCCGCTGCTGCCTCTCACTGTGAAAAATCCCACTGCTGCCTCTCACTGCGAACAATCCCATTGCTGCCTCTCACTGTGAACAATCCCATTGCTGCCTCTCACTGTGAACAATCCTATTGCTGCCTCTCACTGTGAACAATCCCGCTGCTGCCTCTCACTGTGAACAATCCCGCTGCTGCCTATGGCTGTGAACGGTCCCATTGCTGCCTTCTCGCTGTGAATGGCTACATCATTATCCCAAAACTACCAGGAGCTTCAGCACGGCAATTGAACGCCAAGAAGAAAAAGGAACCACTTCAACGATACCCTTGAAGTCTCCTTGAAAACGTGCAATATGTCCACTGCTAGGAACAAACATCTTTAGTTTCATTGCCAAGGGCAAGCTGAAGGCAAGTGTCAAAGACAAAGAAGCGCATGACAGTCCACACAACCCACCCACTCAGTTCTCTAACCACTATCTAATCAACCTGTGACAGGGACTGTAGGTTGCACATTGGTCTCCTGAGTCATCTGAGAACTCATTCTTAGTGTGGATACAAGTCATTCTCAACCCTGAAAGACAATCTAAAATAAAATTGACAGCATTCTTTTCTCCAGTGAAAACAAATGCAAAGTATTCATTTAATACCTTAACCATGTCCTCTGCATCCACCAGGTGGTCTTTTTGGTCCTTAACTAGTTCCAACCTGATTTTGATGTTTTTTTACAATTCAGAATCATAGAACCCAAGAACCCTGCAATACAGGAGGTTGCCATTCAGCCCATCGAGCCTGAACCAACCACAATACCACTCAGGCCCTATCCTCATAACCCCATACACTTACCCTAGCCAGTCACCCTGACACTGAGGGTCAATTCAGCATGACCAATCCACTTGCATATCTTCGGACTGCGGGAGAAAACTGGAGCATCTGGAGGAAACCCAGTCTCTTACATAGGGAGAATGTGCAAACTGTACACAGACAGTGACCCAGCCAAGAATAAACCCGGGTCCTTGGTGCTGTGAAACAACAGTGCTAACCACTGTGCCAGTGTGCCATCACATTGGGACAAGAGATGTCACTTGCTTTTTGACGGGGTGGCGGGGCTCATGAAAGAAATACAATGGGGGAGGATGAAAGGCTGCAGAGTTGGGAGCCATCAAGGTGTTCGTTCCTACAGGGAATGGAACGGAGAAAATGAAGGGAAAGATGCGCAAATTTTGAATACTGTAATGCTTCGATGCCACAGTTTTCCAACATCCCCTAAAATTGAAGCTTCTGGCCAATTGTACTCACCCATTTTAGCTTATCAAACATAGAACGTATCGAGCTGTGCCGGTGATGGATAAAATCATCTTCATTCATGGTAGTCAGTGATTTACTGAACTTAAAAATTTATACATTTATATTTAAAGACATTCAGGTTTCCAAATATGCTACTATTCTATTTCCTATTCACTTTCTTCTCCCCCTTTTCCTCTCTTATTTCCTTTTTCAGTTCTCGTCTATATTCAGTTTTATTCTCTGTTATAAGCCTGAAATTCACCATATCTCATCCTGCTTTTTTTCACAAAAGGAAATCGAAGAGTGGCAAAAAATATGAAAAACAAATGTGGTTCATCACAAACCCTGCCTCTTGCAGCATATTGATCTGCAACATTATATCTGCCAAAATCAAGAGCTACACATGCAGAGCTTACCATTCAGCACCTCCATTTCCGGTTCCTCTCCCTCTGGACCCTTGTGCAATCTCTTTGCCTTTCGTCTTTTTTTGCAATAGAACATTAGGCCTAATACAATGATGATGTAAGCTACTGCAGCTCCCACAGACAGTCCAATTGTCTGGATCATCTTATATGGAGTAGGTTGGTTTTCATTTTCATCAGGAATGGGCGGCTTACCTTCAGGATCATGCAATAAAAAAGTAAATTCAAAAGTTTTTTGCTATTTTCAAATCAGTGTGCAAATATTAAACAGTGTGATGTGTAGATCAGCAATCGTTACTCACTAACAACATAGAGGAAAGCATCTCGGTGCTGGATGCTGCAGTTGTTGCCAGCAATACAGGTGTATTTCCCACTATCCTCTGCACTGACATCATAGATTACCAAGGACCCATTTGCTACTTTCTGTACCCTGTGGTAAAGAATTCAAAAACAAACCATGAGAAGGATTAGCTAAGATTGTTCAGTAGAAGGATTAATAATTGAAAGAAATATTCCACATACCTTTAAACGGCACTAACAGATGTTTATGCCAAATTAGGTACATGATTGGCTAGCACAGTTCAATACTTCAGAGGATGTGTGAAGTTTCAAGCAGGTTCTGGGCAGATTTTGCGCTTAGCTGTCAAAATACTACCTCCAAGGTGCAGTAAGTTAGACGGCTGCCAGACGGAAGAGGCAGTCAGTGCAGGGCCCCTATGGTATGCCTCTATTTAACAAGCATGCTGTTCTGGATACTAATGAGTTCCATCAGGGGATAGCAATAGCAGTGGCCAGAGCAAAAGTACCATGGCTAGCCTGGTGCATCCAGAGAGGGTGATACAAAACATAACAAAGCAATAGTGATAGAGGATTCAATAGTCAGGGACACAGACAGGCATTTCTGTGGCCACAAAAGAGACTCCAGGATGGTAGTTTGCCTCCCTGATGCTAGGGTCCTGGACGTCTCCAAGTGGGTACAAAGCATCCTAAAACTGGATGTAAATCAGACAGTTGTCATTGTTCACGTTGCACGAATGTGATAGGTAGGAAGAATCCTGAGGTCCTGCAACGGCAATTGAGGGAGTTAGGTATTAAGTTAAAACATAGGACCTCATGCTAAGTGCTTAGTGAGGCTAGGAACAGGGAAACAGTGCAGCTGAAATTATGACTGAAAAGGGAGGATGTCAGATTTGTGGATCATTGGGGTGTCTTCCAGGGAAGGTGAGGCCTGTAGAAGGATGGATTGGAAGAAGGAAGGAAGGATGAACTGGAGAGGCACTAATATCCTGGCTGGGACATTTGCTAGTGTGGCTCAGGTGGGTTTAACTAGCATGAGGGAAATCAGAACAGTAGGTCAGCAAGTCTAGAAACTGGGGATTAGCATGGGACAAAGACCAGTCTAGATAAGAGGAAGAGCAGGAATTCGAACTCAGTGGGCTCAAAGGTCTGGATGCATCTGTTTCAATGCAAGGAGTATTACAGTTAAGACAGATGAACTGGAAGCCTTGATTCATGCACAGAATTTGGATGTGATTGTGGAATGGAGATTTGGTAAAAGGAGAGACAGGATATTAGGTGTTTTAGGCAAGACAGAGGGGAAGGCAAAAGAGGTGAGAGAGTTGCAGTAGAGGTTAGGGAACATATTACAACTGTAATATGTTCCCTAACATATTACAAGAAGGAGGACACCTTGGAAGAATCATGTAACAAGACACAGCGGGTAGAGCTTAGGAACAGGAAGGGAGCAATCGCTACGATGGGAGGTTACTATAGGCCTCCCAACAGCCCTCTGGAAGTTGAAGAACAGATATGTAAGCAGATTCTGAACAGATGTCAAGGATCTGTGCTGGGTCCACTGTTATTTGTCATTGATATTAAGATTTGGATGAGAATTTAGAAGGCATGATTAATAAGTTTGCAGGTGACACCAAGATGGATAGCATAGTGAACACTGAAGAAGGTTAGTTTGGATTGCAACAGGATCTTGATCAATTGGGAAGGTGGGTTGATGAATGGCAGATGAAGTTTAATTTAGATAAATGAGAGGTGATGCATTTTGATAGATCGAACCAGGGCAGGACTTATTCAGTTAATCATATAGCATTATAGAACAAAGAGATCTAGGGGTACAGGTTCATAATTCCCTAAAAGTGAACACACAGGAGGACAGAGTGCTGAAGAAGGCATTCAGCATACTTGATTTCATTGGCCAGAACACTGAATACAAGAGTTGGGACGTCTTGTGAAGTTGTATAAGACATTGGTAAAGCCACACTTGGAATACTGTTCGTAGTTTTGGTCACTCTATTATAGAAAGGATATTATAAACTAGAAAGAGTGTGGAAAAGATTTACTAGGATACTACTAGGATTTGAGTTATAAGGAAAGGCTGGATAGACTGGGACTTTTTTGCCTGGAGCATAGTAGGCTTAGGGGTGATCTCATAGAGGCCTACAGAATAATGAGGGGTATAGATCAGCTACAGAGTCAATATCTTTTCCCATAAGGGAGTCTGAAACTAGAAGGCATAGGTTTAAGGTGAGAGGGGAGAGATACAAAAGGATCCAGAGGGGCATGTTTTTCACTCCAAGGATAGTGAATGTCTGAAACAAGTTGCCAACAGGTTGCAGTGAAAGGGTGTTTTTCTAAATGGAGGTCTGTAATGACTGATGTTCCACAGGGACCTCTATTGTTTGTAATATATATAAATGACTTGAAAGAAAACGTAGCTGATTAGCAAGTTGGCAGATATTAAGATTGCTGGAATTGCAGATAGTGATGAAGACTGTCAGAGAATACTGCAGATATAGATAGGCTGGAAAGTTGGGTGGATGGAACTTAATCTGGACAAATGTGAGGTGATGCATTTTGGAAGGTCCAATTCAGGTAGGAACTATAAAATAAATGGCAAAACCATTAGGAGCATAGACACACAGAGAGATCTGGGCTTAAAGGTCCACAGATCCTTAAAAGTGACAAGGTGAAGAAAGCATATGGCATGTTTGCCTTCATTGGCTGGAGCCCTGAGTACAAAAACTGGCAAATTACACTAGTTATATAAAATGTTGGTTAGGCCACATTTGGAATATTGTATCCAAGTCTAGTCACCACACTACCAGAAAGATGTGGGAGCTTTGGAGAAAAGATTTACCAAGATGTTATCTGTTATGGAGGGTATTAGCTATAAGGAGAGATTGAATAAACCAGGATTTGTCTCCCTGGTAAGAGGGAGGCTGAGAAGCGACCTGATAGAAGGTAATAAAATTATGAGGATCAGAAAAGGTGAACAGTTGGAAGTTTTTTTCCAGGGCAGAAATGCCAATTACAAGAGGGCACAAGTTCAAGGTAAGGTAGAAAAGATTCAGTAGAAATATGCAGGGCAAGTTTATTTTTACACGGAGGCTGGTGGGGGCCTGTAATGTACTGCCAAGTGAGGTGGTTGAGACAGACATGTTAATGCCATTTAAGATTTATCTGGAGAGACACATGAACAGGTGGAGAATAGAGGGATACAGGCGATTGGACCGAACAGGACAACATGATTGGCACAGGCTTGTTGGGCCAAAGGGCCAGTTCCTACGCTGTACTGTTCTTTGTTCTTATTTTCCAATTGTTAATTACATTACACGGTTATGGCCACAACGATTGTTAATGCTTATGCAAACCAAATCCAAGATGTTTCCAAACCATAGCTTTTTTTTGTATTCTGAAGAAAGTGTACTTAACTCAGCAGCAAAGATGTAAAGTAACACTTCTGGGATTTTGAAACCAAACGTAAAAAATTCACAAGAAAAAAATAAGCACACAGGTTAAAGTTACAACGTTAAAATTAGTCTTACAAAATATTCCCCCAAAAGACTCCCTACCTTGTCAAACTCACAAGTAAACACTTTCCAGGCAACATTCCCTTACAAATGTTTAACTATTAAAATACAGCAAAATACCCACAATAAAACTGCTGTCGCTTTAATAAGAACATATCGCAAAACTTCAAACTCACTTCCACTCTGCTGTGGAAATCCTGAAAAATTTCAGGAACAAGATTGCGTTCTGCAGTCTAACACTTTTCTGGCTTAATTGGATGACTGATTCAAATTGTACACCTTCTCCTAGCACAGAACTGTTTCCCAGGAAATCTTCCCCCTGCAACCTATGCAACTCAGCTCAACATTTCTCCTCAAGTATCCTTTCATCATAGATTCGTGGGCAACACGATAGCTCAGTGACTATCGCTGTGCTGTGCAGATACATGGATTTGGGCCTCTGTCTGTGGGAGTTTGTGCATTCTCCCCATGCTTGCATGGGTTTTCTCCGGGTGCTCCGGTTTCCTCCCACATCCCAAAGATGTGCTCTTAGGCTAATTGGCAAAACAAATTCTCCCTAAATTGTCTCAAATTTAGTTTTTAATCCATAGATCTATAAACATGGATAGGGATTGCAGGTAGACGTGGGAACATCGGGGTGGCAGCGCCGGCTCGTTGGGCCGAAGGGCCTGTTTCCCGTGCTGTTTTGTTCTTTGTTCTTTGATTCAATTGTTCTCAGTACTACTTTGAACTTTGTTTCCCCAAAATATAGAAGTCTTTTCTATTTTCCTACTTTTGGGTCAAATAAAATTTGACAACATTCCTTTACTTCCAAAACCTTTGGAGTGCGATGCCTTATCTTGTCAGCTTGATCTTGTTTTTCTCTCTTGTGGGATCCATGAATTGGATTAAATTTGAAATTGGTTTTTGGAGCAAGCAAGGAGATGGATTCAGACCTGCCCAATCCATACTGCACATTAGCTTTATAACTTTAAGGATTGAAATTTAACAGCTGAAAAAAGAACAAATCACACTATCTCTCAACGCAAATTTCTAAACTTGATTTATTTACTTGGAAATCTATGTGGCCCAGTAACATTCATCCTTGTAATATTAAAAGAGGAATAATACTCTCAAGTTACAAGGATGTTGATTTGATTTCATTTATTATTGTCACATGTATACAGTGAAAATTATTATTTCTTGCATGCTATACAGAAAAAGCATACTGTTCATAGCGAAGGAAAGGAGAGGATGCAAAATGTAGTGTTACGGTCATAGCTAGAGTCCAGAGAAAGATCAACTTAATATAAAATAGGTTCAGTTAAAAATCTGATGGCAGTAGGGTAGAGGCTGCCTTTGAGTCGGTTAGTACATGTCTTCAGGCTTTTGTATCTTTTTCTCAGAAGAAGAACATGGAAGAGAAATGTCCGGGTGCATGGGATCTTTGATTATGCTGGCTGCTTTTCTGAGGTAGCGGGAGGTTCAGACAGAATAAATGGATGGGAGACTGGTTTGCATGATGGATTGCGCCCTATCCATATCAAGTACAGAGGAAAGTTATTCCACCGGTTCCATCATCAACCTTACTTTTAATAATGAGTCACATGAAAACTTTTATGAGCCCCAAAATTTATTTTGTTAAATACACAACCTTGAATATAAGGTTCCTACAGACTTTGAAGAGTTCAGATTTAGTTCCTGGTCTGGACTGATCTAATTACTTTCAGTTAAAGCAATGTGGAAGCTAGAGTTAATGAACAATATATCTATCTGTGTGCTATTCTGCCAAAATAGATGCATATACCCATGCGGACAGCAGTAGGTTCAATATTGCCTCAACAGGTTAATGGTCATTAGATTCTCACATGAAAAGATGGCCACTTTGAGTGAAGTACCTACGGAACTGTATCCTAGCTTCAGAAGGAAAAAAATGAATAAAATGAATATCGTCTTGTAGTGGTGGAAACATGTAGAAATGCCACAAAGGGTAGAACATGCACACTTAATTCAGCGTAATTATTTTCTTATTTCAAGGATTGTGCTGGGATTGAAGAGTGGATTCAGACACTACACAACTAAAGTTTAAGTAGAGTCTTGAGTCACTTCCTCATTGACCAACAACTTAAACTGATTGTCACAGAACTGTAGATGACAAGTGAACTACCAGCTGGTAAAAAAAAACACCTCATACCTTTGTGAGACCTTGCTGGAATCCAGGATCTTCTCCTTCACTTTCCAATGAATGTTAGGCTGGGGTTCTCCAGTGACTTGACAGTTCAGCACTGCAATATATCCCTGGTATACAGTTGTGTTCTCAGGCTCCATCTTGAACTTCGGCAAAACTAAGGGAAAGACACAGATAAGGAAATCGTTTTTAAATGTGTTTCTTAAAATAAAAAAAGTTATTCACTTGCATTTCACTACAAATTGAACAATTCTGTTTTCTCTTTGCTTCTATTGCCAAATGTAAATAAGTAGAAATTAGGTTAGAGTAAGACTCTTAGCAGATTCTGAACACACCACCTCACTGCCTAAGAGGCACAACGAAGAATTAGCTCAAGATCATCTAGGACAGCCAACAAATAGAAGAGTACTTCACTGCAGTCTGAACTACAACTAAAGACAGATGACAATTCCCATGTAGCCCTCTTGATGTTCAGAGTAAGAAAATTACTTCCTTTTATTTCTGAAAAATAAAATTGCGTAACTTTTCATCCAGTTTTAGCAACACATTTTTCATGTGTCAATGCTTTTAATTTAACTAATCACCTGTTCAGCTCTTCATTATTGATTTGGTGATTGAGATTACATATATGCACCAGAGGAATCAGTGATGGGTTTAAGCCTCACCACAATGCATCAACAGGTGATACCAAGCAAGCTGATCCACATGACTGAAACATTGATAGAGACGGTCTTACCTGCAACAGTAAGGCGCACAGGTGCTCTGATTTCCCCTTGACTATTTGATGCAACACAGGCATAGTATCCAGCATCACTTTTGGTCACTTTGGTAAAGTGCAACAATCCAGCTTCTTGCCTAATGTGTGGGGATATGCGACTCCCATCTATACATGAAGATACAGATCAAGAAATGACACATGAAGTCAAACAAAATGTATAGGAAAGAGGCAGTGAAATAAAACTGCACCATAAAAACACATGATAGGAAAAGGAGGCTTATCACAAAGCAAACAATTTACCACATAAATCCAAATCACCAAAAAAAAAATCAAAGTGGCATTACAGATCAGTAGTTGACTGGATACTGAGTATTGTCTTTTTCTTTTGTTTAAATGAGGGCAGTTGGATTAACTCAAAAATTTAGTTAGCAGTAGTCAAACAAATCTAGGAATAGCAAGCCAACTCAGTCCCACCGAATGCACATCTTGATTTATGTGTGAACTACATTTGCCGGAAATGTTGTCAGCTGAAGGAATTTGAGCTTTGGGTTTCAGAGCTTGGCTGCTTACAGTGCACATTGCATGAATTAGTCACCCTAGTGTTCCAGGCTGTGCAGGCAGACAAGTACAAACTGACTGCCAGACTGATTAGGATAACTAGCTGATTAGTGCAGGAGCCCCAAATACAAACTGGTATTTAGTTTTGAATACTGATGAGGGTGATGGTGCAATAACATAAGTAGAAAGAGGTTCTGCAGGCAGATGTTAGGGAGTTAAGAAATAAATGACAAAGTTGAACATCAAAAGGTAGTAAGATGGACGTTATAGAGTGTCACCGTAAACATCTTCAAATTGAATTGTTAGGGTAACAGATCAAAAATCCCAAGGTATATTGTGAACCCATTCCAGATCCCAGCAATTTTTTGTTTTGGCACTGGCGTAAAGATGACGATTCTCCCATCCCGCTGCACTGATTTTCAGTGCAGTGGGCTGGAAGATTTAAACTGCGCCACATTAGTGCAATATGGGCTGGATGTCCAGTCCTAAGAGCATCTCCCGGCGCTGGATTTCCAACGCGAAGCTGCATAATATGCGTAGCTCTTCATTTTAATATGAATTAAATAACATTAGCAGGCCCTGGACTGAAATCACCAGGCCCACTAGCTCTTTCCCTCCCCTGCCAGAAATACTTCACTCCAGTGGGGATTATTATTGCTCCCCACTTGCAGGGATCTAGCAGCCCAACCCCACTGGAGTGAAGGGGGAGGGGGAGAAATTGAGGCCCTCCAGAGGAATGGCGATGGGGTAGCCTATTTGCGGGGGAGTCAAGACTGCAGTGGGGAGAGGAGTGGGCAGGACTGTGGGGAAGGCAGTGATTGAGCCATGGGGAAGGTGGGAGGGCGTGGTTTGACAGGACCAGCGTTGCAGGGATTATTCATTAGTGTCAGAAGTAGGTTTATATTAACACTGCAATGAAGTTACTGTGAAAATCCCAGAATCTCCACATCCCAGCACCTCATCAGGCACACTGAAGGATAACTAATCTGACCAATGTACCTAATCAGCACATCATTTGGACTATGGGAGAAAACCAGAGCCCGTGAAGGAAATCCATGCAAACATGGGGAAAATGTGCAGACTCCGTACAGACAGTGACGCAAGATAGGAACTGAACAGAGTCCCTGGTGCTGTGAGGCAGCAGTGCTATCTGCTGTGACACCATGCTAACAGAATATTAAACTAACTGGCCTCTAATTCCCTGCCTTATGCCTTTCTTGCTTTTTGAACAGAGGAGTCATATTGGCTGTTTCCCAATCTTCTGGCATCTTCCTGAAATTTAGCAAGTTATGAGAAATTTCAACCAATGGGTTCACCGTCTCTGCAGCCACTTCCATTAAAACCCTAGCATAACCATAACATGATAGAATCTAGTGTTCAGTTTGAGTGCGAGAAACTTGGCTCACAAAGAATTCTGCTATACTTACAGAAGGGTAATTATACACAACTGTGGGCGGGAGTTGGCTGCAGTGGACTGGGAAGGGAGTTTAGCAGGAAAGACAATTGATCAGCAATGGCAGACATTTATGAAAATAGTTCATAACAAAGGGATAGGATTTGGAATATGGAGTCACAGTCTCAGGATACAGGGCAGGCATTTAGAATTGAAGTGATGAGAAATTTATTCACACAAGTGCATGGTGAACCTGTGGAAATCCCAAATATAGAAGGCTATGGAGGCCAAGTCACTGAATGTATTTAAGGAGGAAATAGATTACTAGACTCTAAAGGTGTCAAGGAGAATGGGGAGGATGCTGGAGTGCAGCATTGAGAAAGAAGATCAACTATGATCATACTGAATGGTGCAGCAAGCTCAAAGGACTGAATAGTTTATTCCCTGTTCATATTTTCTGTTTCAATAATATAATTTCACGATTTGAACTGACTAAAACAATATGAAGGTTTTATTGGAATTGGTTGATCTGCATCCTGTAAAACTAATAACAAAACAAAAGATTCAGCATTCAGGTAGTATAAATTCTTACCGCTTTTGCTCCATTTGATGACAGGTTTCTCACGGCCAGTGGCAGAGCACTGGATTGTCATATTTTTATTTAACTCTATACACTGCTGTGACTGTGGAGGTGGCGTGAACTTGAGCTTCTCTGTAAAATACAATAATTAAAAATTGCAAGATAGAAGTGGCTTCATGTGCAGCACTTGAAATGAAAGAATCACAGACTATTAGAATGCAAAAGAGGCTTTTCGGCCCATCGAGTCTGCACCGACGCATGAAATGCCATGATCTGCCTGCCAAATTTCATTTACCAGCACTTAGCCCATAGCTTTGAATGTTATGGTGTGTCATGTACTTTTTAAAGGATGTGAGGCATCCTGCCTCCACCACCCTCCCAGGCAGTGCATTCCAGACCCATCACACTCTCTGGGTAAAAAAGATTTTCCTCAAATCTCCCCAAACCTCTCACTTTTAACTTGTGTCCCCTCATAACAGACCCTGCTCTCTATTTACTCTGTTTACTATTTAACAGTTGCTCTCTATTTACTCTGTCCTTGCCCCTCAACCATCAGCACTTCAGTCAGGTCACCCCTTAGTCTTCTCTGCTTCAGAAGAAAACCCAAACCTATCCAACCTCTTTATAACTTGAATGTTCCATCTCAGACAACATCCTGGTGAATCTCCCCTGTATCCCTTCTAGTGCATTCACATCCTTCCTATAATGTGGCGACCAGAACATGCACACACTATTCCAGCTGTGGCCTCGCCCAAGTTCTATATAACTCCATCATGACTGCTCTGCTTTTGTAATCTACATGCCGACTGATAAAGATGAATATACTATAAAATACAGACAACAAAAAAAATTACAGCACAGGAACAGGCCCTTAAGGCCCTCCAAGTCTGAACTGACCGATTTAACTAAAACCCCCTATCCGTCTGGGGACCATATCCCTCCATTCCCATCCTATTCATATATTTTTCAACAAGCCCCTCAAAGATCACTATTATATCCATCTCCACTATCTCCTTTGGCAGCGAATTCCAAGCATTCACTACCCTCTGTGTAAAAAAATCTGCTTTGTACATCTCTTCTAAATCTTGCCCCTCGCACCTTAAACCTACTTCCCCGAGTAATTGACTTTTCCATCCTCAGAAGAAGCTTCTGACTGTCCATGTCCCTCAAAATCTTGTAGACCTCTATCATATCACCCTTCAACCTCCATTGTTCCAGTGAGAACAAAGCAAGTTTCTCTAACCTCTCCTCATAGCTAATGCTCTCCATACGAGGGAACATCCTGGTAAATCTTTTCTGTATCCTCTCTAAAGCCTCCATGTCCTTCTGGCAGTGTGGCAACCAGAACTGAACAATTCCAAATGCAACCTAACTAAGGTTGTATAAAGCTGAATATGACTTGGCAATTTTTAAACTTAATACCCTGGCCAACGAACGCAAGCATGCTATATGCTTTTTTGACTACCTTCTCCACTTTCAGACCTGTGTATCTGAACACCCAGATCCTCTGCTTATCAATACTCTTAAAGGTACTGCCATTTTCCATACATTTCCTATCTGTATTAGACCTTCCAAAATGCATTACTTCACATTTGTCCAGATTAAACTCCACCTGCCACCTCTCTGCCCAAGTCTCCAACTGATCTATATCCTCTGTTGCTCCTGATCGCTATCCACAAATCCACCAACCTTTGTGTCGTCTGCAAACTTAACCAATCAATCCAATTACACTTTCCTCCAAATCATTTATATACATTACAAATTGGAAAGGTCTCAGCACTGATCTTGTCACAGTCCTCCATTCAGAAATGCACCCTTCCACTGCTACCATCTGTTTTCTATTGCTAGTCCTGTATCCACCTTGCTAGCTCACCTCTGATCCCATGCAACTTCACCTTCTACACCTTCTGCTATGAGGGACTTTGTTAAAGGCCTTACTGAAGCCCATGTAGACAGCATCCACTGCCCTACCCTCATCAATCATCTTCGTCATTTCCTCGAAAAACTTAATCAAGTTCTTGAGACGTGACCTCCCCTTCACAAAACCATGTTGCCTCTCGCTAATACATCCACTTATTTCAAAGTGGCAAGAAATCCTGTCTCAAAGAATCCTCTTCAATAATTTCCCTACCACTGACATTGGCTCACTGGCCTGTAATTACCTGGATTACTCTTGCTACCCTTCTTAAACAAAGGAACACTCACATGCTTTTTTCACCACCCTATTAACTTGTCTTTCTGCCTTCAGAAATCTGTGGACAAACACATTAAAGTCCCTGTGTTCCACATAACTTCATAATGTCCTAACATTCATTGAGTGCTTCCTTGTCAAATTACTCCTTCTACAGTGCATCATCTTATACTTTTCAGGGTTGAATTCCATCTACCACTTATTGGCCCATTTGACCATCTCATCTATATCTTCCTGTAACCAAGCCACTCAATCTCATTGTTTAGCACCCGCCAATCTTTGTGTCATTGACAAACGTATCGATCCGTCTCCCCACAGTCATCTATGTCATTTATGTAAATGACAAACAATAGTGAGACCAGCATAGATCCTTGTGCCTCAAGTCACTAAAGCAGCCGTCTGTCATTATCCTGTGTCTCCTACTGCTAAGCTAATTATGAATCCACCTTATCAGATCACCCCATATCCCATATGCACTTGCGTTCTTAATAAGACTCCCATGTGGGACTTTGTCAAAGGCTTTGCTGAAATCCACATAAACTATATCAATCTACCCTCATGCACGCACTTGGTTACATGCTCAAAAAATTAAATTAAATCTGTCAGATGCGACCACCCTTTGACAAAACCACGCTAGCTATCCCTGATCAAACCTTGCCTCTCCAAATGTAAATAGATTCTGTCCTTCAGAATCTTCTCCAGTAGCTTCCCAACCACAGAGATGAGACTCACTAGTCTGTAGTTCTTCGGCTTGTCTGTACAACCTTTCTTAAATAGTGGAACCATGTTAGCTGTACTCCTGCTCTGTGGTACCTCCCCTGTGGCCAGTGAGGAATTAAAAATTTCGGTCCGAGCCTCTGCAATTTCCTCCCTTGCCTCTTACAACACCCTGGGATACAATTCATCTGAATCTGGAAATTTGTCCACTTTTAAGCCTACCAATACCTCCAATACCTTGTCACTCCCTATGACAGGAGATAGAAATACTTTGTAAGCATTTCTCTGAGGTAGTAAAAAAAAAGGAATCATAATTAACTTGCACAAGTTAGTTTCCCACTTCCCCCTGAATGATTTGGTGGGCCAAGGTAGTTGCCAATGTTGTCTTTCAAACTGGAGGCCTGTGACCAGTGGTGTGCCTCAGGGATCAGTGCTGGGTCCACTGTTATTTATCATTTATATTAATGATTTGAATGAGAATATAGGAGGCATGGTCAGTAATTTTGACGATGACACTAAGATTGATGGCATAGTGGACAGTGAAAAAAGTTATTTCTGATTGCAATGAGATCTTGATCAATTAGGCCAGTGGGCTGATGAATGGCAGACGGAGTTCACTTAAGATAAATGTGAGTTGGTGCATTTTGGTAGATTGAACCAGGGCAGGACTTACTCAGTTAATGGTAGAGCATTGGAGAAAGTTACAGAATAAAGAGATCTACAAGTACATGTTCATAGCTCCTTGAAAGTGGAGTCACAGGTGGACAGAATGGTGAAGGAGGCATTTGACATGCTTGGTTTCATCAGTCAGAACATTGAATACAGGAGTTGAAATGTCTTGTTGAAGTCATACAAGATGTTGGTAAGGCCATACTTGGAATACTGTGTGCTATTCTGGTCACCATATTATAGAAAGGATATTATTAAACTAGAAAGAGTGCAGAAAAGATTAACAAAGAATAAAGAACAACATAGCACAGGAAACAGGCCCTTCTGCCCGATGAGCCTGCACCGCCATTTTAACAGTGTGAGTTCCCTCTTCCACCCATGACCCTTGTCTATGTTTATGGAAATCTACATTGGAAATCAGATTGGGAAGACAATTTAGGGGCAATCTGTTTCACCAATCAGCCTAAGGATTCATCTTTGGGGTGTGGGAGGAAAGTGGAGCACCCAGAGAAAACCCATGCAACCACAGGGAGAATGCGCACACTCCAACAGATACTGGCCCAAATCCATGCATCTGCACAACAAACAGTAATAGTCACTGAGCTGTCATGTTGCCCATCAATTGGTCCAATTTAAGCATACACTAACGACATGAAGCACTAGGCTACTCTTGAAAAATCCAAGAACAGCCCTTGCACGACCCATCGCGTGTATGGCCCTTGTTGGACAATAAGGCAGGCCAAAGCACCTGTGGAATAAAACAGAAAAACATCAATAACATGCACATCTTATGCACACATTCAAGGGAATCCCCAGAAGCTCAAAAGCAAAAAAAATGAGCCAGAAAAGTATGTTGGAAGGTCCGTAGGAATCAATTAATTCCCAGAAATGTTCCAAGGCTCTTGATTGCTATTTAAAACATTCTTCTATATACCTCCATCTCTTTTCCACTCATGTGCCTATCTAAGTATCCCTTAAACAACTCTACCGTGCCTGCTTCCACCACCTTACTTGGCAGCATGTTCCATACCCCACAAACCTCTGTGTGAAAAACCTCCCTCTAACGTCCAAATTATACCTTGCCCCCATCACCCTAAGCCTGTGGCCCCTTGTAATATTTGTTTTCAATCTAGGAAAAAGCTTACCATTATTTATTCTATCTATACCCTTCATAATCTTCTACACCTCCATTAGATCTCCTCTCAGTCTCCATCTTTCTAAAGAAAACAGCCCCAATTTGCCTAACCTTTGCTTGTAACCCAGACCTTCCATACCAGGCAGCATCCTGGTAAATCTACTCTGCACTCTCTCCAGGATCTCCATGTCCTTCCGGTAGTAAGGCGATCAGAACTGGACACAGTACTCCAAATGAAGTCTAGCCAACGTTCTATACAACTGCAACATTAAACGCCAGCTCTTGTACTCTATACCCCTTCCTATAAAGGCATACCATATATTGCCATACCATATATGTATTGCCTGACACTGCTCCTCACTGTCCAGCCATCTTCGTGTCATCTGCAAACTTGCTGATCACACCACTTACTTCCTCTTCCAAGTCATTTATGTATATTACAAATAGGAGGTCCCAGTACTGAGCCCTATGGCACACCACTAGTGACAGACCTCCACCTAGAAAAAGACCCTTCCACTACTACTCTCTGTCTCCTATTACCAAGCCAGTTACTAATCCATCTAGATACCGATCATTGTATCCCATGAGCCTTGACCTTTTCAACTAACATCCCATGAGGGAATTTGTCAAACGCCTTACTGAAATCCATATAGACGACATCAACAGCTTGTCCTTCGTCAACCATTTTTGTCACCTCCTCAAAAAATTCTACCAGATTCATAAGGCACGACCTCCCCTTTACAAATCCATGCTGCGTATCCCTAATCAGATCGCAACGCTCTAAGTGCCTATACATCCTATCTCTAAGAATCCTCTCCAACAGCTTCCCTACCACTGATGTCAAACTCACCAGCCTATAATTTCCTGGGTTATCTCTACTACTCTTTTTAAACAACAGTACCACGTTCGCTATCCTCCAGTCCTCTGGGACCTCACCTGTGTCCAAAGAAGAGACAAAGATTTGCGTCAGAGGCCCAGCAATTTTATCTCTCGCCTCCCTAAGCAGCCTGGGATAAATGCCATCAGGCCCCGGAGATTTATCAGTTTTAATGCTAGATAGAAGCTCTAACACTTCCTCCCACGATATGAATATTTCCCTCAACTGGTTTACAACTCCCTCAGAGACAGGAGCTGTCATCAAACCCCTCTCCTTCGTGAATACTGACGCAAAGTATTCATTCAGGATCTCCCACGTTTCCTTGGACTCTAAGCACAGTTCATTCCTCTGTCTCTAAGAGGACCGATTTTTCATCTAACCACTCTTTTGTTCCTAACATAGGAGTAAAATGCCTTTGGGTTTTCCTTAATCCCGTCTGCCAAAACCATTTCATGCCCCCTTTTTGCCCTTCTAACTCCCAGTTGAGCTCCCTCCTACTCTCTCTGTATTCCTCTAATGCTCTTTCCATTCCCAGTTGCTTAGACCTAACATACGGCTCTCTTTTCTTCCTAACCAAGTCCTCAATATCGCTAATAATCCACGGTTCTCTAATCCTACCTTTCCCATCCTTCCTCTTAACCAGCACATTTCTTTCCTGCAACCTTTTCAATTTTCCCTTGAAAGACTCTCACATGCCTAACGTGGACTTACCCTCAAACACCCTTTCCCAATGAGTTTCCATAAGTTCCTACCTAATCCGACCATAGTTAACCTTCCCCCAATTTAGCACTCTCCCCTTAGAACAGCACTCATCTTTTTCCATTTGTATCCTAAAGTAGACAGAATTGTGGTCACTGTTAGCCACAATGTTCCCCTACTGCAACCTCAACCACCTGACCTGGCTCATCACTCAGAACTAAATCCAGTATAGCCTCCTCTATAGTCAGGCTAGCTAAATACTGCTCCAATGATCTTTCCAATATACATTTTACAAATTCCTCCCCATCCGAACCCCCAGCTCTAGGCACCTTTCAGTCCACCCCAGAGAGATTAAAATCTCCCACTACAATAACCCTATTCTTTCTGCACCTATCCAAAATGTCTTTACATATACCTTCCACTGCCCACAGGCTGTTGGGTGGCCTATAATACACCCCTAACATAGTAATTGCCCACTTCCTATTCCTTAATTCCACCCACAGCAACTCAATTCCTAACTCCTCTATATTATCCTCCCTCTGCACCGCTGTGATGTGCTCCCTAACTAACAACGCCACTCCCCCACCTCTTTTCAATATTCCTCTGTCATGCCTAAAACCCAGGAAAATATACCCACTAAAATATACCCAGGAATATTTAGCTGCCAGTGCTCCCCTTCCTTTAACCACTTCTCTGTCACTGCAACCACATCTAAGTTTCTCGCGAACATTGAGGCCTTAAGTTCATCCATTTTATCCATTACACTCCTCGCATTAAAACAGATGCACTCCAGACTTCCAAGCCCACTCAGAACCTCCTTCTCCCTGATGATTTTCCTTTCATCTAAACTAATGCTGTCACCCATCTCGCTCCCAATTTACTAGGATGCTATTAGGACTTGAGTTACAAGGAAAGGCTGGATAGACTGGGAATTTTTTTTCCGGAACATAGGAGGCTGAGGGGCAATCTTATAGAGGTCTATAAAATAATGAGGGGCACAAATCAGCTAGATAGTCAATATCTTTTCCCAAAAGTAGGAGAGTCTAAAACTTGTGGGCAGCATGGTAGCTCAGTGCTTAGCACTGCTGTTTCACAGTTCCAGGGACCTGGGTTCGATTCCCAGCTCGGGTCACTGTCTGTGTGAAGTTTTCACATTCTCCTCGTGTCTACGTGGATTTCCTCAGGGTACTTTGGTTTCTTTCCACAATCCAAAGATGTGCGGGTTAGGTTGATTGGCCATGCTAAAATTGCCCCTTACTATCCTGAGGTGCATAAGTTAGAGGGAGTAGCGGTAATATATGTAGGGATATGGAGATAGAGCCGGGTGGGATTGTAGTTGATGGCCTCTTTCTGCACTGTAGGGTTCTATGATTCTATGAAAACTAGAGGGCATAGGTTTAAGGTGAGAGGGGATGGATACAAAAGTGTCCAGAGGGGCAATTTTTTCACATAGAGGGTGGTGAATGTCTGGAAGAAGCTACCAGAGGTAATAGAACATAGAACATAGAACATTACAGCGCAGAACAGGCCCTTCGGCCTTCGATGTTGCGCGCCGACCAATTAAGAAAAAGCAATGACCCTCTAACCTCAACCATTCCCTTTTCTTCCATAAACTTATCTACTAACCTCTTAAACGCCACCAAACTTGGCGCATCTACAACTGACGCAGGTAGGGCATTCCATACCCTTACCACCCTCTGGGTAAAGAACCTACCTCTGACATCCGTCCTATAACTACCACCCCTTAATTTAAAGCTATGTCCCCTCGTGCTAGCTTTCTCCATCCTAGGAAAAAGGCTATCACTGTCCACCCTATCTAAACCTCTAATCATCTTATATGTTTCAATAAGGTCCCCTCTTAGCCGCCTTCTTTCTAACGAAAACAACCTCAAATCCCTCAGCCTCTCTTCATAAGACCTGCCTTCCATACCAGGCAACATCCTGGTAAACCTCCTCTGTACCCTCTCCAATGCCTCCACATCTTTCTTATAATGTGGGGACCAGAACTGTACACAATACTCCAAGTGCGGCCGCACTAGAGTTTTGTACAGTTGCAACATGACGTTGCGGCTCCGAAATTCAATCCCCCTACCAATAAAAGCTAAGACTCCATATGCCTTCTTAACAACCTTATCGACTTGATTGCCAACTTTCAGGGATCTATGCACATATACACCAAGATCCCTCTGTTCATCAACACTATTAAGAGTCCTACCATTAGCCCTATACTCTACACATTTGTTATTCCTGCCAAAGTGAATTACCTCACACTTTTCCACATTAAACTCCATTTGCCACCTCTCGGCCCAGCTCTGCAACTTGTCCAAGTCTCTCTGCAAACTATAACACCCCTCTTCACTATCTACCACTCCTCCGACTTTGGTGTCATCCGCAAATTTACTAATCCATCCTTCAATACCCTCATCCAGATCATTTATAAAAATTACAAACAGCAGGGGCCCCAAAACAGATCCCTGAGGTACACCACTTGTAACCGAACTCCACGATGAATATCTTCCATCAACCACCACCCTCTGTCTTCTATCTGCTAGCCAATTCCTAATCCAATTAGCTAAATCACCCTCAATCCCATACATCTGCATTTTCTGCAGAAGCCTGCCATGGGCCACCTTATCGAACGCCTTACTAAAGTCCATATATACCACATCAACTGCCTTACCCCCATCCACCTCTTTGGTCACTTTTTCAAATTAATAGTAGAGGTGCGTACAATTTTGTCTTTTAAAAAGCATTTAGATAGTTACATGGGTACAATGGGTTCAGAGGGATACAGGCCAAATGTGGGCAATTGGGATTAGCTTAGGGGTTTTAAAAACAAAAGGGCGGCATGGACAAGTTGGGCCGAAGGGCCTGTTTCCATAATGAAAAACCTCTATGACTCTGAGTCTCCACCTTAAATGAGTGCAGCTGGGGAGCTGAGTACATACCTGACATTTTGGTGATTGAGGGAGTTAGAAGTGTTAAATCCTGTTCTTGTAAAATCTAGTCTAGTCTGTGATTAGCAGTAACTGGAAGGTACTGTGCAAATAAAAGTTTATTTCTTTATTCCAGCATAGGCAGGTAAACAGAGAGCAGAGCTGAGGAGTGAATCAGCTGAATCTGATTACTCTAGCCCCATTGCAATTGAGGAACAGAGTACATATCGAGGAGTTTGGTGTGTGTGGTATTTATTTCCTTTTGCTTTTTCTATGTTTTTCACCCTGTAAAGAATTGGTTCTTACTACTAGTGTTTGGTGAATAAGTAATTGATGGTAAAGTTAATAAAAGCAACATAAATAAGTGAATCATATAATTAAGCAGTAAATTAAAACAAGTTAAAGATGGCAGGCCGGGCGAAATGTTAAGGCTGCAGCATTTGGGAACTCCAGAATGCCAGTGTGGTCATGGACAGATACAGCTGCAGTGTTTCAGCTTGAGGAGATTCAGCTCAGAGTCGGAACTGGAAGCGGAGCTGCAGATAGTGCGACACAACAAGGAAAGAGAATATTACCTGGATGCTTTGTACCAGATGGCAGTCTTGCCACTTAGAATAGGGTCTTCCAATTTGGTCAGTGGTCAGGAACCAGGGAGAATGACTACGAATTAGATAGCTAAGGAGATCTGGGGGCAGGAATGTCAGCCTTTACAATTGGCCCACAGGTTTTCTCACTTGTTTGGATGGGAGTGAGGACTGCTAAGCAGATGAGCAAAATGACAATGGTATAGGAGGTAGTGGCATAGTAGTATTGTCACTGGATTAGTAATCTAGAGATACCAGGAAACTGTGTTCAAACTCCAGGAAACTGTGTTCACACCCCACTACAGCAGATAGTGATCTGAATTCAATAAAAAATCTGTAACTAAAAATCGACTGATGACCATGAAACTATTATTGATTGCTGTAAAAACCGATCTGGTACACTAAATTCCTTTAGGGAAGGAAAGCTGCCCTGCTGATCCAGTCTGGCCAACATGTGACTTCAGATCCATAGCAATGTGGTTGACTCTTAAACAACCGTTGAAATGGAGGGCAGTTAGTGATGACAATAAATGCTGGCCCTGCAAGCCACACACACATTCCCTACATTAATACAAAAAAAGCCATTCAAGTGGGAAGAACAAAAAGGAATGTTTGGCAGCTAGGAACAGTATAATGATGGGGACTGACTCTGTTCTCTGAACAGAGTCTAGACAATTTTCCTGCCTAGTCTGCAATTGTGCAGGGTTTTGGTGGGACAACACTGTGTGAAGTTTATCTGAGGAAGGATTCCATGCTATAGAGGAAGTACAGTAAAGGTTACCAGGGTGACTTCTGGAATGCCAAGTCTGTCATATGAAGTCGGCTAGGATTATATTTGATTTATTATTGTCACATGTATTAACTTCCAGTGAAGAGTACTGTTTCTTGCAATACAGACAAAACATACATAGAGCAGGAAATGAGACAGTGCAGGATGTAGCATTACAGTCATAGCTAGAGTGTAAAAAAAATCAACTTAATGCAAGGTAAGTCTATTCAAAAGATTGACAGCAATAGGGAAGAAGCTGTTCCTGAGTTGATTAGTATGTGACTTCACCAATCAACTTGAGTTGATTGTTAAGAACTTTTGAGATGGGGGCAGGCTATAAACAAACAAATAAGAGATGCGTGCAAAAACGGAATGGCATTAGTAATGGGAGATTTCAATCTGCATATTGACTGGGCAACACAAGTCAGACATGGTGGGCTGGAGGAAGAGTTCTTGGAATGCTGTCGGGATGGGTTCCTCGAACAGTATGTTACAGAATCGAAGAGAGAGCGAGCTATCTTGGATCTGTTTCTATGTAATGAGGCAGATAGAATTAGGGATATTCATTTGAGGGATCCTCTAGGGACAAGTGATCATAGTATGATAGAATTTATGATGCAGATGGAGGATGAGGTAGTAGCATCCTGGACTTGTATACTATATTTGAATAGAAGGGACTATGATAGGATAAGAGAGGAATTGGCGACTGTGGATTGGAGGAGTACACTGATTGGTAGGATGTCTGAGGATTTTTAAAGAGATCTTTTTCAGTACTCAGCAGAAATATATTCCAATGGTGAAGAAGGACTGTAGGAGAAGGGAAAATCAGCCATGGTTCTCAAGGGAAATTGAGGAGAGTATTAAATCAAAAGCTGAGGTGTTCAAAGCAGCTAAAAATAGTGGACGATCAGAGGATTGGGAAAGTTTTAAACAACAGCAAAGAATCACTATGAAGGTGATTAAAAAAGGAAAGATAGAATATGAGGCTAAACTAGCTCGAAATATCAAAAAGGACAGTAAAAGTTTTTATAAATATATAAAGAATAGAAGGATGGCCAGGGTTAATGTTGGACTCTTGGAGGATGAGAAGGAGGATTTAGTGGTGGATGATAAGGATATTGCGGAGACCTTGAATAAGTTTGTTGTGTCGGTCTTTATGGAGGAGAAAGTAAATAGCTTGCCGGAAATTAAGGATAGAAGGGTGGTAGGAGATGAGGTCCTTGATGAGATTACAGTCACTAAAGAAGTGGTGCTTGATAGGCTAACTGCGCTGAGGGTAGATAAGTCCCCGGGACCGGATGGGATGCATCCCAGGGTTCTCAAGGAAATGGCAGAGGTGATAGCAGATGCCCTAGTAATTATCTTTCAAAATTCACTGGACTCAGGAAAGTGCCGGAAGATAGAAAATGGCTAATGTTACGCCACTGTTTAAAAAAGATAGCAGACAGAAGGCAGAGAATTATAGGCCGGTTAGATTAACTTCTGTAGTTGGAAAAATGCTTGAATCTATTGTCAAAGCAGAAATAATGAGACACCTGGATACGAACTGTTTGATCAAACAGACGCAGCACGGATTCGTTAAGGGAAAGGCGTGCTTGACGAATTTATTGGAGTTCCATGAGGAAGTGACTAGTGCAGTAGATAAAAGGGAACCGATGGATGTGGTGTTTTTGGATTTCCAAAAGGCCTTTGATAAGGTGCCTCACAAAAGATTGCTGCAGAAGGTTAGGGTGCAGGGAGTTGGAGGTAGGGTATTAGACTGGATAGAGGATTGGTTGTCTAATAGGAAGCAGAGAGTAGGTATTAATGGGTGCTATTCTGATTGACAGCTGGTTACTAGTGGAGTGCAGTAAGAGGTCTGACAATATCAGTTTTAAATCCAACCGATTTATTTGATAGTAAACTCGCAAGCTTTGGGCTATTATTGCCTTCTTCAGGCGAATGAGGTATTCTGGTCTGCAATAGCTATTGTTAGGTGTTGTCAGACCTCTTACTGTGTTTACCCCATTCCAACACTGGCATCTCTACATCATGTTGTTTCTTGCAATACAGGGATCGGTGCTGGGGCCTCAATTATTTACCATTTAACAAGGGGTTAGTTGATAAGTTTATGGAAGAGAAGGGAATGGTTTAGTTTGGAGGGTCATTGCTTTTTATAATGGTCGGCGCAACATCGAAGGCCGAAGGGCCTGTTCTGCGCTGTAATGTTCTATGTTCTATGTTCTATGTACATAGATGGTGTGGAGGAAGGGGCTAAGTGTAGGGTGATGAAATTTGCTGATGGCACGAAGATGAGTGGAAAAGCAAATTGCATAGAGGGCGTGGAAAGCCTGCAGAGGGATCTGGATAGGTTGAGTGAGTGGGTGAAGACCTGGCAGATGGAGTATAATGTTAGCAAGTGTGAGGTTATCCACTTTGGTAGGAATAACGATACGAAGAATTACTATTTAAATGGCGAAAAGCTGCAGCATGCGACGGTGCAGAGGACCTGGGGGTCCTTGTGCACGAATCGCAAAAACACAGTATGCAGGTGCAGCAGGTGATTAAGAAGGCAAATGCAATGTTGGCCTTTATAGCTGGAGGGATAGAATATAAAAGTAGGGAGGTACTTTTGCAGCTGTATAGGGTGAGGCCACAGTTGGAGTACTGTGTGCAGTTTTGGTCGCCACATTCGAGGAAGGATATATTAGCCTTGGAGGGGGTGCAGAGAAGGTTCACTAGGCTGATACTGGTGATGAGGGCATTGGATTATGAGGAGAGACTAAATAGTCTAGATTTCTACTCGTTGGAGTTTAGAAGGCTGAGAGGGGATCTTATAGAGATGTATAAGATAATGAAGGGGATGGATAGGATAGAGGTTGAGAGATTCTTCCCGCTTAACAAAGATGGCAGGACTAGAGGGCACAGCCTCAAAATTAGAGTGGGGGGGCGGTTCAGATCACAGTTGAGAAGGAATTTCTTCATGCAAAGGGTGGTGAATCTTTGGAATTCTCTGCCTATTGAAGTGGTGGAGGCTTCCTTGCTGAATATATTTAAGTCAAGAGTGGATAGGTTTTTGATTGACAAGGGAATTAAGGGTTACGGGGAGAAAGCGGGAAAGTGGTACTGAACCATTGCAGACCAGCCATGTTCTTATTGAATGGCAGGGTAGGCTCGAGGGCTGGATGGCCTACTCCTGCTCCTATTTCTTATGTTCTTATATGATGTCAGACTTCTGTATCTTTTTCCTAATGGAAGGTGGTGGAAGAGAGAATGATGTGTGGGGTCCTTAATTATGCTGGCTGCTTTGCCGAGGCAGTGGGAAGTGTAGAACAAAGTGAGTGGTTGGGAGACTGGTGTCCGTAATGGATCGTGCTACATTCACAACCTTCTGTAGTTCCTTGTGGTCTTGGACACAGCAGGAGCCATACCAAGCTGTGATATAACCAGAAAGAATGTTTTCTATGGTGCATCTGTAAAAGGTGGTGAGAGTCGTAGCTGACATGTCAAGTTTCTTTAGTCTTCTGTGAAAGCAGAGGCAGTGGTGGGCTTTCTTAACGATAGTGTCAGCATGGAGTGACCAAGACAGATTGTTAATGATCGGGACAATTTGAAGCTCTCGACCATTTCTATTTCGTCCTCTTTGATGTAAACAGGGGCATGTTCTCCTCTACACTTCCTGAAGTCAATGACAATTGCCTTCGTTTTGTTGACACTGAAGGAGTGATTATTGTCACCACACCAGTTCATCAGATTCTCTATCTTATTCCTGTACTCTGTCTCATCATTGTTTGACATCCGACCCACAATGGAGGTGTCATCAGCAAACTTGAAAATCGAGTTGAAGGGGAATTTGGCCACACAGTTGTTGGTGTATAAGGAGCATAGTAGGGGACTGAGGGCATAGCCTTGTAGGGCATCAGTGTTGAGGATGATTGTAGAGGTGTTCTTGCCTATCCTTACTGATTATGATTTGAGAGTTAGGAAGTTCAGCATCCAGTCACAGAGGGAGGAGCTGAGGGCCCTGGCCACAGAGTTTGGAGAGGGGTTTCATAGGAATAATAGTGTTGAAGTTGCAGTGTAGTCAATAAACGGGAGTCTGACATAGTGTTTTTGTTATCTAAGTGTTCCAGGGTCGAGTGCAGGGCTAGGGAGATGGCGTCTGGTATAGACTTGTTGCGGCAGCAGATGAACTGTAGTGGATCCAGGCCATCTGGCAGGCTGGAATTGATTTGTGCCATATCTAACTTTTTGAAGCACTTCATAATGATGGATGTCAAAGCCACCTGACGATAGTAATTAAGACATGCTGCTTGGCTTTTCTTTGGTACTGGGATTATGGTCATCATCTTGAAATAGATAGGGACCTCAGATTGTTGTACAGAGAGGTTGAAGATGACAGTGAATACCACTGCCAGCTGATGTGCGCAGGATCTGAGTGTTCATCTGGATACCCTATCCAGACCAGTCGCTTTCCATACGTTGATATTTGAGAAAGCTGCTCTGACATTTGCAATACTGACCTCAGATACAGGTTCATCTGAGGCTTTCAGGTTAGAGGGCATGCTTTTGCTGACTTCTTTCTCAAAACAGGTATAGAATGCATTGAGCTCATCAGGGAGAGGTGCACATTTCCCTTGTGACTGCCTGGGTTTCCTCAGGGTGCTCCGTTTCCTCCCACAGTCCAAAAATGTGCAGATTAGGTAGATTAGCCATGCTAAATTGTCCCTTAGTCTCAGGATAAATGCATGGGATTATGGGGATAGGACCTGGGTGGATTGTAGTCAGTGCAGACTTGATGGGCTGAATGGCCACCTGTGATTCTAAATCTGAAAAAAAACTATTGAGTGGTAATATGTGTAGTATGGATGAGCAGAGAGATATTAGTGCCCATGTGCATAGATCCCTGAAAGTTGGCGGCCAGGTTGATAGAGCTGTTAAGAAGGTGTATGGTGTGTTAACTTTTATTGGTAGAGGGATTGAGTTTTGGAGCCTTGAGATCATTTGCAGCTGTACAAAACTCTGGTGCGGCGGCGCTTGGAGTACTGCGTACAGTTCTGGTCGCCGCATTATAGAAAGGAAGAACAAGCATTGGAAAGGGTGCCGAGGCTATTCATCAGGATGTTGCCTGATATGGTGGAAAGGTCTTATGAAGAAAGGCTGAGGGACTTGAGGCTGTTTTCGTTAGAGACAAGGTTAAGAATGACTTAATAGAGGCATATAAAATGATCAGACAATTAGATAGGGTGGCTAGTGAGAGCCTTTTTCCTCGGATGGTGATGACTAGCACAAGAGGACATAAGTTTAAATTGACATGTCAGAGGTAGGTTCTTTACTCAGAGAGTAGTAAGGGCGTGGAATGCCCTGCCTGTAACAGTAATGGACTCGCCAACATTAAGGGCATTTAAATGGTCATTGGATAAACATATGGATAATATTGGAATAGTGTAGGTTAGATGGGCTTTAAATTGGTTTTCACAGTTCTTCGCAGTATTGAGGGTGAAGGGCCTATACTGTCCTGTAATGTACTATGTTCTATATTGGGAGGCTTGGGGATTATCCAAGTATTGATTGGGATAATAGAAGGCATTTGGGTCTTGCCTACCATTTAGAGAGCTGATGAAAGACACACAATGCTTTTTTTTGAGAGGCATACCGCCCTTCCCCCCACTCCCAGGCTGTGGCAAGGCTACCACAAACCTTCCTCTGGAATTAAGACCCCAGAAACACAAGTCCAACTGGCAGAGAGTCGAGGGCCAATTATAAACTGGCAGCTCTTACACTCAGTGATATCGCTGGGGAGGTCATGGCTGCTATTAGAAAACAAGCCACCAAAGTGTCAGGATACCTAAGCAATCCAGGTCACAGGTAACTAATTGGAGAGGGGTTTCATTTGGGTGGTCAGCACCAACCTTCCTCCTCCTCCCACAAACAGAAAGTGAAGCTGGACCCACAATATTACCTGTCCTACAGGCTGCAGCTGGGTTAACATCAGTGGTGGCGAGATGAAGTCTGGAGTGGTCATTAATTTGCCACTTTTAAGGGTCTAAATTGGTAGTGTGGGAATATCTGTGTTGTGTTTGTTAGAAATGAAGTGTAGTTTTAAGTTTAAGCTTAATTTTTGTGCTTAAAAAGAGTTAAAACTTCAGTGCAGTTTCATGTTGAACAAAGGTGTCTGCAAGTCTGTGGGTTTAGTTTCATTTTAAGCTTTATCAACATTGTAATAAGGATTTTACAACATAAAAACATACAAGATTTAAAAACTAAGCTGCTGCTTAGCAACCAGAAGACCACTCTGAAAAGCAGAAGTAATTGTGGTTCTGTTTGAAACAGAACACTTGAAGATGTTCCATAGAAGCTGCCATACAGAACAATACAGGGGGACAGAAAGCAAATCCCAGAAACTAGGCGTAGGGATTAAAATAATGTCCCAGGAAGACAGTTCAGACTAAGGAAGAAAAATATAGAAATCTTAACAAGGTTCTGTTCAGGAGAATTCAGTTAAAAAGCAGAGAAAGGGCTCTGAATTAAACAAGGATTCAAGTTGGCTATCTGAAAAGCCAGCTATCCAAAGCAATCAAAAGGTTGGTGACACTTCAATACAGCAGTGGTGTTTTGTTCACATAGCTGGATACCTGAGAGGTTGTGTGGAAGCAATCTGAGACAGGGAATACCAAAAGGAGAGGCTGAAATCCTGGGGTGGATCCTTGATGAAGGCATCTAAGAGGATATAACTCGTATTATCCTTACAAATCTATCTCTATAGGTATGGTTGAGATGCCAGACTGTTATATTAAAGTTAATATATTCTTTTTTAAAAGAAGTTTTATTATTTTGTTAATAGTTCATCAACAGTTCTGTGACTGCTAATCTATGTATCCAAATAGTGATTCCATCCTGGGATCTGTCTTATCTGGTAGTATCAGCTAGGATCATAATCGGAGAGGGCAGAAATCCTGAAACATGAACAGAATTTCCTGGGCCGTGTATCTTGACTCAACTAGGAAGGAGGTACTGCTATATCAGGGAAATAAGGTGAACCAAGTCACTGTGCTGAATACCAGGTCTTCTAAATTAGATGGCTAACTTTTTCCTTGGAGAAGAGGAGACTGAGGAGATACATAATTGAAATGTATAAAATTATGAGAGACATAGATAGTAGACAGAAGAAACTTTTCCCCTTGGTGAAGGGATCAATGACTAGGGGACATAGATTTTTAAGATAAGCAAGAAATATGCTGCTGCATTTGCTCTTTCACCTAAACTCAGAGTCACAATCAGCATCGGATTGCTATTCCGTACCTACTTACCTGCACCAAATTTTTTTCCTGCCTAACCATAAGAGTGAATTAATAGATTTGGTAAAATGAGAGATAGATTTAAGGTCCCTGCACTAGAGTACAATGATATGCTAGTCAAATGCTTATACCATAAGATCCTGACACCAGTAGAATTTGCCAATAAATTTGTTTACTTGTTTGAGGAACAGATAGTTGAAGTTAGCTCGGTAACTGACACATTTTTGGGTGAAGGTTTAATAATAAACCTATATTGGCAATTTTAAAACAATGACCTGTGTATTGAACAATTGCATCAGCAGTCTGTGACATGGGGCTGAGTGTTGTATTAGATTGTTATCCCTGTGATTGCTGTGTTAGAGTTACATCATGGGTTCTCCTCCAGAGGTTTCCCTTGGATAGTTCCCATCACACTTGAATTATGAATAAACTATTGTAACCTGTTCCTAGATCTCATGTGGTTTGTTGGAAGAAGCCTACCACAAATCTCAAATGAACTCTAACAAAGAGTCATCCAGACTTGAAACATTTGCTTGGTTCTTGCTCAACAATGTTGTCGGACCTACTGAGATTTCCTAGCATTTTCCGTTTTTGTTCTACCACAACATTGAGTCACTAGACCTTCTTGACTCAGGCCGAACAAGTACCAGGCAGCACACTGAGGCCCCTGGCTGCAGTGTCAAAGTCTAAAAAAATTAGAGGAAAGGAGAACATGTCCCCTATTTTACAGCGCAGCTGCTATAAAGCAGGTCAGTTTAAAAGTCTCGTTGAATTTAATCAATTGAAATTGTTGGTAATAAAAATTGAAGTCATTCAAGTCAGCTACCCACAGTGAATGAATGCCCACACTTACCCAAGACGTGGACACGCACAGTTTCCTCAATAGTTCCTGCTGGAGTGCTGCTCTGACATTTATATAGAGTTCCATCATACACCTCCACGTTATTAATACGCAGAGTTCCATTGTCAAACTCCTCAAATCGGTTGTCCTGCAAATAAATAAGACAATTAGGAGCCATTCACAGTCACTGGGTCCAAATCCTAGAATTCTCTCTCTAATGCCATTGTAGGTCACATGGACATGGACCGCAGTGATTCAAGAGGGCAGCTCACCACCACCTTCTCAAGGCCAACTATGGATGGGCAATAAATGCTGGCCACCCAGCAATGCCCATGTCCCATGAATGAATTAAAAAAAAGCTAATGTCAGCCAGGGGCTATGATAATGGGGCTACAATTGGTTTCATCATTCTTGAATAATCATTGAAAGCTCCAAACTCCAAATTCTTTAATTCTTCCTCAAAAAGAGGACATGTGAACACTATTCATTGTGTTAATAAACCACTCAGTTGAGATATTGTTCCTGCTTGACAAGTCTATCAACAACTGGGATCTATACTTGAGAAAGGCAGAAAAAAAATCTTCAAAAGATGGGAATTTCTAATTACTCTTTCTTCACCAATGAGAACAAATATAAATCACCCAGATCCCTAAGAAAATAGTGATGTACTTACACCAGAGATGTCCACACCGTTCCGGAACCAGGTAACTGTGGGAACGGGGGTGGCCCGGGTACGACAGTGCAAAAATCCTGGTTTCCCTTCATCTAGCTGGCTGTTAGTTGGTTTGACCACCCACTCTGGGAATGCTGCAAAATGAATTCATAGAAGTAATTTTCATTCCTCGTCTTCAACATTTGTCTCGGTTCAAAATCTTATTATTAGAAGAACTATAAAGAGTTACAATGTTAATGATATGGGAATTTAAAATGATCTTAATCGAGATGGGAATAGTAGTCCAAGTCATAGAGCATGTCAGCACAGACTGCTCTATAACATACTGTTCTGTTGCTGTGTGCAACATAGTCTCACCAAATTGGTGAATACAACTCACATGGTTTCTCCTCAGTTAAACAAGATTTAAGATTTAGAAAATAAACTGGAAAGGTGAGGACAAGGATAAATTAAAGGATGTGAATGCAACATTGAATCAGGAAGTGATGTCTCTAGAGAAAAATTGGATTAAGAGACAAAACAAAGGAAAATATAGAAAAAAATTAATGCACTAAACTTTGATTTTTAGTTCTAGTCCACAGTCTTTTCGCTGTATGCCTGCACATCTTTTCTTATCACATAATTATCCCTTTTGAAAGCCATGACTGAATCTGCCTCCACCACTTTCAGGCAGCGAATTCTAGATCCAAACCACTTGATGCATAAAAACAGTTTTATTCGTGCTACTTTCAGTTATTTTGCTCATCTATTTTATGCAGTAGAATTTTAAATATTTCTTTCAAACTTCCTCTCCAACTTGTCTCTAAAATGTTGAGCCCAGCTTCTTTATTCATATAACTGATGTTTCCCATTCCCAGAACCATTCCCGTGAATTGTTTCTGCACTCTCTCCCAAACCTACACATTCTGTCATGGTGCCCAAAATTGACAAAAAATTTATTTGGGGTGAAGCCAAATAAATGTTTTATGAATGTTCACCACAACATCCTTGCTTTTGTAGTCTGCCTCAATTTATACAGACTCTATGTGACTTATGAATGGCTTTCGCAAACTTTCCTGCCAGCTCAAAATAATTTGTGCACAAAACCCTGAGGTTGTTCTGTATCCTGTTAGAATTGGTTTTATTTTGTATTGCCTTTCCTCATTCATCTAGCCAATTGTACACTTCACACTTAATGAATTCATAACATTTAATCCAGTCCAAAGATGCGTGAGTTAAGTGGCTTGGCCATACTAAATTGCCCCTCAGAGTTAGGGGAAAAACCAGGGTAAATGCATGAGGTTATGGGGATGGGCCTGGGTGAGATCGTGATCAGTGCAGACTCGGTGGGCTAAATGGCCTCCTTCAGAATTCTATGATTCCATACAGTTAACAGGACAGTGATGCAATTCAGATACTGGAGACGAGTCACCCATCTCATAAGACCATAAGACACAGGAGCAGAATTAGGCCACTCTGTCCATCGAGTCTACTCTGCCATTTAATCATGTCTGATTTTTTTTCTCATCCATATTCTCCTTCCTTTTCCCCATAACCCCTGATCCCCTCATTAATCACAAAATGACACTCATTTTAAAGACACTCAATGACCTGGTCTCCACAGCCTTCTGTGGCAATGAGTTCCACAGATTCACCACTCTCTGGCTGAAGAAATTCCTCCTCATCTTTGTTTTAAAGGATCATCCCTTTAGCCTGAGGTTGTGCCTTCCGATTTTAATTTTTCCTACCTTGTGGAAACATGCCCTCCACGTCCACTCTATCCAGGGCCTCACAGTATCCTGTAAGTTTCAATAAGATCCCCCATCATCCTTCCAAACTCCAAAGAGTATAGATCCAGAGTCCTCAACCGTTCCTCAGGCAACAAGCTCTTCATTCCAGGGATCATTCTTATGAACCTCCTCTGGACCTTTTCCAAGGCCAACACATCCTTCCTTAGATATGGGGCACAAAATTGCTCACAATACACTAAACCTGAGACCGCCTCAGAAGAACATTCCTGCTCTTGTATTCTAGCTCTCTCAACATGAATGCTTGCCTTGCACTTTGCAGTTGCACATTGCACAATGCTACAACATTGCACTTGCCTTCCTTTCTGCTGAGTGAACTTGCACATTAATCTTCAGAGAATCTTGAACATAGACTCTCAAGTCCCTTTATGTTTCAAACCCCTGAAGCATTTTTCCATTTAGAAGATAGTCTATGCCTCCATTCCTCTTTCCAAAGTGCATAACCTCACACTTTTCCACATTGTATTCCATCTATCACTTCTTTCCCTACTCTCCTAACCTATCCAAGTCCTTTTGCAGCCCCCATGGTTCCTCAGTACTACCTCTCCCTCTACATATCTTTACATCATCTGCAAACTTCGCAACAGTGCCTTCAGTTCCTTCTTCCAAATCGTTAATGTATATTGTGAAAAGTCGTGTCCCAGTACTGATCTCTGATCCATATCATTAGTCGCCAATTGCCATCCTGAGAAAGACCCCTTTATTCTCACTCTCTGCCTTCTGCCAGTCAAGCAATCCTCTATTGATGCCAGGGTCTTACCCTTAACACTCCAGGCACTTAAAACAGTCTCCTATGCAGAACCTTGTCAAAGGCCTTCTGAAAATCTAAATAAATCACGCCCACTGGCTCTCCTTTGCCTAATTTCCTTGTTACCGCCTCAAAGAATTCCAACAGATTTGTCAGACATGACATCCCCTAGATAAAGCCATGCTGACTCATCTCCTAGCACCAGATTTCCAGCACATAGAACATAGAAAACCACAGCACAAACAAGCCCTTCAGCCTACAAGTTGCGCTGATCATATCACTACCTACTAGGCCTACCTATAATGCTCAATCCCATTAAATCCCATGTACTCATTCAGAAGTCTCTTAAAAAACCCCAATGAGTTCGCCTCCACCACCACCGATGGCAGCTGATTCCACTCACCCACCACCCTCTGAGTGAAAAACTTACCTCTGACATTTCCTCTGTACCTACTCCCGAGCACCTTAAACCTGTGTCTCTTGTAGCAACCATTTCAGCCCTGGAAAATAGCCTCTGAGAATCCACCCAATCTATACCTCTCAATATCTTATAAACCTCTATCAGGTTACCTTTCATCCTTCATCTCTCCAGGGAAAAGAGATCTAATTCCCTCAACCTATTTTCATAAGACATGTCACCCAATCCAGGCAACATCCTTGTAAATCTCCTCTGCACCCTTTCAATATCTTCCACATCTTTCTTGTAGTGAGGAGACCAGAACTGCACACAGTACTCCAAGTGAGATCTGACTAGGGTCTTAAAAAGCTGCAGCATTATCTCCCAACTCCTAAACTCAATCTCTCAATTAATGAAGGCTAGCAAACCATACGCCTTCTTGATCACATCCTCTACCTGCGAGGCTAATTTAAGAGTCCTATGGACCCGGACCCCAAGGTCCTTCTGATCCTCTACACTGCTAAGTCTTACCCTTGATATAATACTCCTTCATTCCATTGGACCTGCCAAAATGGACCATTACACATTTATCCAGGTTGAAGTCCATTTGCCACTTCTGCGTCCAGTCTTGCATCCTATCTATGTCATGCTGCAACTTCTGATATCCCTCCAGACTATCCACAACACCACCAAACTTTGTGTCGTCGGCAAACTTACCAACCCATCCCTCCACTTCCTCATCCAGGTCATTTATGAAAATTACAAACAGCAAGAGTCCCAGAACAGATCCCTGGGGCACTTCACTGGTGACCAACCTCCATACTGAAAAAGCATCCACAACCACTCTCTGCCATCTGAAGGCAAGCCAGTTCTGGATCCACAAAGCAACAGCCCCTTGGATCTCGTGCCCTGTCACTTTCTCAAGTGTGCTCCACTAGAAATAATGATGTGGAGATGCCAGTGTTGGACTGGGATAAACACAGTAAAAAATCTCACAACACCAGGTTGAAGTCCAACAGGTTTATTTTGTTGCAAAAGCTACTACTTTCAGAGTGCTGCCCCTTCATCAGGTGAGTGGGAATTCTGTTCACAAACAGGGTATATGAAGACACAAACTCAATTTATAAAATAATGATTTGAATGTGAGTCTTTACAGGTAATCAAGTCTTAAAGGTACAGACAATGTCAGTGGAGAAAACATTAAGCACAGGTTAAAGAGATTTATACTATCTCCAGCAAGTTAGTAAGATTTTGCGAGTCCAGGCAAGTCATGAGGGTTACAGATAGTGTGACATGAACCCAAGATCCCGGTTGAGGCCGTCCTTATGTGTGCGGAACTTGGCTATCAGTCTCTGCTCAGAGACTCTGCGCTGTTGTATGTCACAAAGGCCGCCTTGGAAAATGCTTATCCAAAGATCAGAAGCCAAATGTCTGTGACTACTGAAGTGTTCCCCAACAAGAAGAGAACACCCTTGCCTGGGAATTGTTGAGCAGTGTTCATTCATCTGTTATCATAGCATCTGCATGATTTCTCCAATGTACCATGCTTCAGAACATCCTTTCCTGCAACGTATCAGGTAGACAACATTGGCCAAGTTGTAGGAGTATCTACCATGTACCTGGTGGATGGTGTTCTCACGTGAGATGATGGCATCCATATCGATGTTCTGGCACATCTTGCTTAGGTTGCTGTGGCAGGATTGTGTGGTGTCGTAGTCACTGTTCTTCTAAAGGCTGGATAGTTTGCTGCAGACAATGGCCTGTTTGAAGTTGTGCAGTTGTCTGAACGCAAGAAGTTGGGGTGTGGGGATGGCCTTGGGAAGATATTTGTCTTCATCAATGACCAAAGCATCTCCACTCTGGGGAAGTACTGGATAAAGAAGGGTACTCTGTCTGTCATGTCCTGTGTTTGTCTTCTGAGGAGGTGAGTGCGGTTTTTCACTGTGGAGCATCGGATCTGTCGATCGATGAATCAAGTGCCTTATCCTCTTCTTATGAGGGCACTTTTTAGTGTCTGGAGGTGGCTGTTACAATCTTCCTCATCTAAGTAGATCTTGTGAATACAGAGGGCTTGTCCGTAGGAGATGGCTTCTTTAATGTGTTTAAGGTGGAAGCTGGAGAAGTGGAGCATCGTGAGGTTATCTGTGGGCTTGTAGTACAGTGAAGTGTTCAGGTGACTGTCTTTAATGCAACCAATTCCAGAGTGTTGTCCATGGTGAGTCTGATGTGGGATGGAACTTGTTGATGTCATCACATAGTTGTTTAAGTGATTGCTCACCATGAGTCCAAAGGAAGAAAATGTCATCGATGTATCTAATGTATAGCATCCGTTGAAGGTTCTTGTGCAGTGAAGAGGTCTGGTTTGAACCTGGGCATGAAGATGTTGACATACTGAAGTGCCAATTTTGTCCCCATGCTGTTGTGTGTGTCTGGATAAAGAACTGGTTGTTCAAGGTGAAGATATTACTCTATGTGTTTCTGCAGGAAGTCCATAGTGTCGCAAGATAAGATAGAGGTTCTTGTACAATGGATTTCAGGATGCCCTCAATGTAGCCAGAGAGGTTCTTGCACAGGGTCCCATTGCCCAATACAATGGTATGTTTGCCTTGTGTATCTTCGGGAGGCAGTAGAGATCTTCAATACAGGAAATACATGGGATGAAGGTGCTCTGAAGGTCCGGATCAAAGGTCTTGATCAGTCTGTTGAGTTGACAAATGTGTTCTTTGGTCGTATCTGTGGGTAATTGTCTGGAGTGTCCCTCGTTGTTCAGTTGTCGATACGCTTCTTTGCAGTAATCCATTCTGTTCAGTATGATAATGGCCCCTTCTTTGTCTGCTGGTTTGATGATAATGTTGCAGTTGGTCTTGAGAGCACGGATGGCGTTGCATTGTGCTTGGATGATGTTTGAGGCCGTCTTGTGAGTGCAACTGATGAATCTTATGTTGACACACCTCCTGATGGCTTGGGCATACATGTCAAGTCAAGGGGAATGGCCTTCCGGAGGAGTCTAATTCAACTCTTTCCTCGTCGGTTGCTGCACTGCAGATCTTTGTTGGATGTTCCGGTTCATTGGCCATCTCATTGTGTTCGCTATTGGCCTCTTGGAGTTTGTGGAAGAACTCCTGCAGCCTTATTTGCCTGATGAATGCCTCTGTCTGCTGCGAAACTGATGGGGTCTATTTTGGTGGTGGAGCAGAAATTGAGTCCTCGGCTGAGAACTTCAAATTCATCTGGTTGAAGTGTGTAGTCTGACAAGTTGACAGTGGACTTCCCTGCAGTGGTACTGTTTTCTACTGTGGTACTGGGGCAGGCTCAGTTACTGCTGGTGGTGATGCCAAGTTTCTCAAGTTTTTGCTGTGCACGTAGATGGTGGAGTTCCTTCGTCTCGTCTGCTTGGCAGAGTTTCGCAGCTGATCTGTGTGCAAGTTGAGAATATGGATTCTATCTTGGTTTCCAGGATGCGGTGTTTGCTGTAAAGCTGGTATATGAGATGGTTGAGGAGTTTGAGAAATGTGATGGCAAAGTTTCTCAGCGTAGTCTGTGTTATAGCTTGACCCGAGTGGGATCGTGATCTGTAGTCATTTCAATATCTTGCCTGCTTTCTTGCATCTTTGTTAAAACTCGATGTCTGTGTCAATATGCACAATCTTATTGAAGATCCTCTCCACTTGGAGCCGACAGTTTACAGTATTGGTGGTAATCATGATGCGGAGATGCCGGCGTTGGACTGGGGTAAACACAGTAAGAAGTCTCACAGCACCAGGTTAAAGTCCAATAGGTTTATTTGGTAACAAAAGCCATTAGCTTTTCGGCATCTTGTGCCGCTGGAAACAGACAGGGAAGCGAGGCATGCATTTAAATGACATTTTAAATATATTTAAATGCTATAACCAAGGCTGAGACTGAATTATCTGGATCCACTAGCCTCTCCCACCCAGTCAGAGTGTTTCATTCCAGTGGAGTTTAGAGAAGCTCCCCACTTTAGAGGAACTAGAAGCCTGACCCCACTGAAGTGAGGGAGTGGCAATTGGGGTCCCCCAGACGGTTGGGCTGTGGTGGGGTGGTGCCCCTAGTGCATGGAAACCTTGTGCCAATTTTTGCCCTGGCACTTTCCGATGGAGCAAAATGCCTACGTCAGGGAGAAACCTTGGCATTGGCCATCGGAAGATTGGCTGACAGGCAGACAGCAGTGAGTGGGAATAAAGGTGTCATTTTCAGGATGGCTAGTGATGTTCCAGTGTTGGGAACCACAACTTTTCACTGTATACATTAATGACGTGCAAGATGGAACTGAGCTATGGTTGCTAAATTAGCGGATAATACAAAGATATGTTGAGGGACAGGCACTGTTGAGGAAGTGTGGTAGCTGCAGAATGACTTGGACAGATTAGGAGAATGGGCAAAAAGGTGGCAGATGGAATACAACATTGGAAAGTGTGAGATTATGCACTTTGGTCAGAAGAATAGAGGTATAGACTATTTTGTAAATGGGGAAAAGCTTCAGAAATCTGAAGTATAAAGGAATTTGGGAGTGCAGTATCAGGACTCTCTTTAAATTAACATGCAGGTTCAGTTGGCAGTTATGATGTGGAGATGCTGGCGTTGGACTGGAGTAGACACAGTAAGAAATCTCACAACACCAGGTTAAAGTTCAAAAGATTTATCTGGAATCACAAACTTTTGGAATGTTGCTCCTTCAACAGGTGAATCGACCTTCATGCAACTGATGAAGGAGTAGCACTACAAAAGCTCATGATTCTAAATAAACGATTTGAAATGCAATGCTCGCATTCATTTGCATTCAAATCCCTGTTTGAAATGCATTCATACAACAGTAGGGATTTATTGCTAAAGTTGTATAAGGATCTGGTCAGATCCCATTTGGAATATTGTGAGTAGTTTTGGGCCCCATACCTGAGGATGGATGTGCTGGCATAGGAGGAAGTCCAGAGGAGGTTCACAAGAATGATCCCAGGAATGAAGGGCTTGTCATATGAAGAGCAGTTGAGGAGTCAGGGTCTATACTCACTAGAGTTTAGAAGAACGAGGAGGAATCTAACTGAAACTTCAGAACACTAAAAGGCCGAGATAGAGTGGAGTGATGAGGATGTTTCCACTAGTGGGAGAGATTGGAACTTGAGCGCATAATCTCAGACTGAAGGGTTGCAGTTGTATAAAACGTTAGTTAGACCTCATTGGAATACTGCATCCAGTTCTGGTCGCCTTACTACCGGAAGGACGTGGAGACTCTGGAGAGAGTGCAGAGGAGATTTACCAGGATGCTCCCTGGTATGGAAGGTCTCAGTTATGAGGAGAAGTTAGGCAAATTGGGGCTGTTTTCTTTAGAAAGACATAGACTGTGAGGAAATCTAATAGAGGTGTACAAGATTATGAGGGGGATAGATAGACTAAACAGGGTTAAGCTTTTTCCTAGGATGGACTCAAATAGCACGATGGGTCACAGGCTTAGGGTAAGGGGTCTAGCATCCAAATTATACTTAAAGGTATAATTTGGATGCTAGAGGGAGCTTTTTCACACAGAGGGTGGTGGGGGTATGGAATGTGCTGCCAAGGAAAGTGGTGGAGGTAGGTACTCTGGAGATATTTAAGAGATACTTAGATGGACACATGAACAGAATGAGAATGGAGGGATATAGAAAAGTGATTTAAAATAGGGATCATGAGCCTTGGGAGTCCCTGGGAAGTGTGTAAATAGTCATGATATTGATGTATTTGTTTTTATCCTACAGGTACTTTGGTCCGCTTTTTTGTCTAACAAGGGGCATACACACGATGGTTCATGAGAGGGCTGCTCTTGGATTTTTTTTGAGAGTATCCTAGTGCTTCACGTCGTCAGTGTACACTTGACCTGGACCATTTGATGGGCAACGCAACAGCTCAGTGACTATTGCTGTGCTGTGCAGATACATGGATTTGGGCCTGTGTCTGTGGGAGTTTGCGCATTCTCCCTGTTCTTGCGTGGGTTTTCTCCAAGTGCTCCAGTTTCCTTCCACATCCCAAGATGTGCTCTTAGGCTGATTGGCAAAACAAATTCTCCCTAAATTGTCTCAAATTTGGTTTCAGTCCATAGATCTATAAACATAGACAGGGATCACGGGTAGAAGTGGGAACATCGAGGTGGCAGTGCGGGCTCGTTGGGCCCAAGGACCTGTTTCCCATGCTGTTTTGTTCTTTGAATGCTCCTTTAAAACTGAGATCAGGATAAATTTCTTCAGAGGGTGGTAATCTGTGGAACTCATTGCCACAGGCTGTAGAAGCCAGGTCATTCAGTTTTTTTAGGAAGAGACAGATAGGTTTTAGATCATAAGGGATGAAGGCAGGAGAATGGGTTTAAGAATCATATCAGCAGGACTGAATGGTAGACCAAACTCGATGGGCCAAATGGTCAAATTCTGCTCCAATATCTTACTGTCTTAAGGTCATGGGGCAGTGCCAGAAGGTGGAGCCTGATGGAGGCCAAGGCCTCAGGGTGATTGGCAGGAGTGGGGTCCTTACTGCCAAACTGCATTGGGATCAATGGGGCAGGAGGGAGGCCAGCAACCAGGATGGACTTAGGGGCTGAAAATCAGGGTGATCCAGAACAAGGAGGAGCATAAATGGTCAGTGGGGGCAAGAGGCATGATCAGGCAGTGGTGAGTTGGGACTAGGGTTGGGGGGAGGGCAGGGTGGTTAGTGGGCAACAGGGGCAGCACTGCAGGGTTCACAGATTGGCCAGTGAGTAAGCTGACCAACAAACGAGACACTAACAGTTTGGGGCACTACACATGCACAGAGGTCTGCTGGTTTCAGCCTCTTGGGTGGGAATAGGCCCCGCCCCTGACATCTAATGTGATTTACGCTGGTGACCTTTGTATTGCACAGGATGTGGGTGATTCTAATGTGAAGTCCCACTGAAAAAAAATTACTCAAATTACTTGAAAACAAATTAGTTGTTTTTACCTACATTCTAACACTGACTACAAATCAAACTAATTTGTTAGCTGTTAATATTTTCCAGATGAAGTGAAGTGCACAGAAATCTAATTGCTCCTTACTTGCCACAGTGACACTCAGCTCACTGGTCTTCTCTCCAGCTTTGTTTCTAGCATGACAAGTATAAATCCCGGAATCCCCTTCTGCTATCTCATTGAAGATCAGCTCATTCCCATCCTGATAAACTCGTCCTTCAGTTGGAACTCGTGTGCCATCTCTATACCATGATATGACAGGCAAAGGCAGTCCTCTTGGTGGTGGGCATTCAACATGTTGCGTCGTATTTGCAATGAAAATCTTTGGGTTGAACGTTAGCATATCGCAGATTTCTGAATTAAAAAAAAGGTTTTAGAAGCAGTTCAATATTTTAGATACTTTATAATCCACTTTTTCCCTGCATTCTAATGCAGGTTGTATGTTAAAGCTGCAGGAAATCTTCATTAACACAAACATTTTGTTTTGAAAAACTTTACTCATAAAATATCTAAAAACATTTCAAAATGGTCAGACTGCAATTACGTTCAAATTTTCTACATAGTTCACGTGAACTCTAACATCCGTTGACATTTTATACTCAATAGATGGCAGTAGTGCCGCTTATTTGCAGTTTTATTCCAAAGACGATTCTTTGCTTTTTCAATTAATTGTGATAAACTTAATTTATATAAAGGCATATGGAGAATCTAAAAGCCAAGGATACAATTAAATCACCTTTTTAACAATCACTTATTTTTACTGATTTCTAGTAAGGATACTTTCCTACATTGATACTAAAATCACTACAAGGTAAAAGTGAGCTCTCACATCTAACTCCCAACAAGAACTTCCAGATGAATATGAACTCTCCATGACCAAAGACAGTTTACGTGGTGGGGGTGAGGGTGGCAAAGAGGGGTTGCACCACTATTATTCAGGAATACGTCAGGCCATCTCAGTTTTTTTTAACTCCAAAGGCACATCCTGCTTTGTAAAATGCACTGGGACTTAAAAAAAACATTCAACTAAGTTTCCTTAATAAAGGCTGTTTCCTTGTATGATTCTACACAATAATCTGTGCTGTAAATGGCTTCATTTCCCCCCTTACACAATGCAAACATTCAGTATTTTTACAACTGGTTCATCGAGCTCATCTTTATCTTTTAAAATGCATTTAGATAGTTACATAGAACATAGAACATAGAACATTACAGCGCAGAACAGGCCCTTCGGCCTTCGATGTTGCGCCGACCATTATAAAAAGCAATGCCCCTCCAAACTAAACCATTCCCTTCTCTTCCATATACTTATCAACTAACCTCTTAAACACCACCAAACCTGGTGCATCTACAACTGCCGCAGGCAGGGCATTCCACTCCCTAACCACCCTCTGGGTAAAGAGCCTACCTCTGATATCCGTCCTATAACTATCACCCCTTAATTTAAAGCTGTGGCCCCTCATGCTAGCTTTCTCCACCCTAGGAAAAAGGCTATCACTGTCCACCCTATCAAACCTCAAATCATCTTACATGCTTCGATAAGGTCTCCTCTTAGCCGCCTCCTCTAACGAAAACAACTCAAATCCCTCAGCCTCTCTTCATAAGACCTGCCCTCCATACCAGGCAACATCCTGGTAAACCTCCTCTGTACCCTCTCCAATGCCTCCACATCTTTCTTATAATGTGGGGACCAGAACTGCACACAATACTCCAAGTGCGGCCGCACTAGAGTTTTGTACAGTTGCAACATGACGTTGCGGCTCCGAAATTCAATCCCCCTACCAATAAAAGCTAAGACTCCATATGCCTTCTTAACAACCTTATCGACTTGACTGCCTACTTTCAGGGATCTATGCACAAATACACCAAGATCCCTCTGTTCATCAACACTATTAAGAATCCTACCATTAGCCCTATACTCTACACATTTATTATTCCTGCCAAAGTGCATTACCTCACACTTTTCCACATTAAACTCCATTTGCCACCTCTCGGCCCAGCTCTGCAACTTGTCCAAGTCTCTCTGCAAACTATAACACCCCTCTTCACTATCTACCACTCCACCGACTTTAGTGTCATCTGCAAATTTACTAATCCATCCTTCAATACCCTCATCCAGATCATTTATAAAAATTACAAACAGCAGGGGCCCCAAAACAGACCCCTGAGGTACACCACTTGTAACCGAACTCCACAATGAATATCTCCCATCAACCACCACCCTCTGTCTTCTGTCTGCTAGCCGATTCCTAATCCAATTAGCTAAATCACCCTCTATCCCATACATCTGCATTTTCTGCAGAAGCATTCCATGGGCCACCTTATCGTACGCCTTACTAAAGGTAAGGCGTACATACGCCTTACATAGGTACAAGGGGTATAGAGGGACATAGGCCAAATGCAGGCAATTGGGATTAGTTTAGTGGTTTTTATAAAGAGGTGGCATGGACAAGCTGGGCCAAAGGGCCTACTTCCATGCTGTAAAACTCTATGACTCTATGTGTGACTTCAGTGCCACACTAACTGGAAAGATACTTGCCCTCTGAAGGGCTCAATTGTATATATAAAACCACTGGGAAGAGAATAAAGAATAAAAATTTGATGAGTAGCTTAGTTTTGATTTAAGCATTGAATCAAGACAAAAAATACCAAGCACAACAGAGCATCTGAAATTGGCAGGGCCCAGGACACTACCTGAGGAATATTTGCAGTGATATTCTAGACCTGCGTAGTCACAACCTTTGCACTAGATATGGAAGCAGTGATGCGCACCCTTCCTGATTTTAGCATTGTTGACCATTTCCAACACTTTGCTGGTGACTGAAAGTAGAGTGATGTGGCAGTAATGTGTCCTACATTTTGTGGACAGGACATACCTGAGGAATTTTCTACATTGCCAGCTGGATGTCAATGATGCAGCTGTACTGGAACAGCTTGGCTAAGGTGCATTAATTCTGAAAAATGACTTCAGTACTGCTGGAATGTTTCCAGGGTCCACAACATTTTCATATATGAGATGCATGTGAAGAATCTCAGTCTTCAGCCATTTCTTAACATCACATGGCATGAATCAGATTGGCTAAAGACTGACATCTGTCATACTGGAAAACTCAGGAACAGGCTGAGACGGATCGTCACTCTGCACTTCTGGCTGAAGATGGCTAAAAATGCTTCAGTTTTGTATTTTTGTACCAATACACTGGAATTCCCCATCATTGAGAAAGGGGTGTCTATGAGCCTCCAGCCTGTGTTAGTTACTAACTGTCCACCACCATTCATGACTGGATGTGATGAGACTGCAGATTTGATTTGATCCATTGAGTGTAGGATCACTTAGCTCCGTCTAGTGTGTGCAATTTTCACTAGTCCTGCATGGGCAGCACAGTGGCCCAGTGGTTAGCACCACCTTACAATGCCAGGGAGCCGAGTTAGATTCCTGGCTTGGATAACTGTCAGTGCACTGTCTGCACACTCCCTCCATGTTTGCATGGGTTTTCTCTGGGTGCTCCAGTTTGCTCCCACAGTCCAAAAGATGCACCATACTAAATTCTTCCACGTGTACCCATACAGGCCCCAGAGTGCAGCAATGAGAGGATTTTCATAGCAACTTAGAACATAGAACATAGAACACTACAGCACAAACAGGCCCTTCGGCCCACAAGTTGTGCCGAACACATCAAAAACCTACCCAGCCATAGACCTATCTATAACCCCCAATCCCATTGGATCCCATATACTCATCCAGAAGTCTTTTAAAAGACCTCAGCGAGTTCGCCTCGACCACCACCGACGGCAGCCGATTCCATTCACTCACCACCCTCTGAGTGAAAAACTTTCCCCTAGCATCCCCTCTGTACTTGCTTCCCTGCACTTAAATCTGTGCCCTCTCGTCGCGACCATTTCAGCCCTGGGAAATAGTCTCTGAGAGTCCACCCTATCTATTCCTCTCAATATCTTGTAAACCTCTATCAGGTCGCCTCTCAACCTTCGTCTCTCCAGGGAGAACAGTCCCAGCTCCCTCAACCTGTCTTCATAAGGCATGCCTCCCAATCCAGGCAACATCCTTGTAAATCTCCTCTGCACCCATTCAATAGCTTCCACGTCCTTCCTATAGTGAGGCGACCAGAACTGCGCACAGTACTCCAAGTGTGGAGTATATAGTGTTCATTATAGTGTTAATGTAAATTTACTTGTGACATTAATAAATAAATAAAAATGAATTGTAACCTAATGGGTAGGATTGGGAGTCAGAGAGAGTTTGTGTGTGTGTGTGTGGGTGCGTGCACATGCATGTGTGTGGGTGCGTGCACATGCATGTGTGTGGGTGCGTGCACATGCATGTGTGTGGGTGCGTGCACATGCATGTGTGTGGGTGCGTGCACATGCATGTGTGTGGGTGCGTGCACATGCACGTGTGTGGGTGCGCGCGCGTGCAAATGCGTGTGCATTAGCAGAAGGCTTCCTTGCTTATTTTTCACCAGATATCGTGAGACTTCATGGGGTCCAGAGTGATTGTTGAGATCTCTCAGGGCAACTCCATCCTGAATATGAAGATAAGGAAGTATTGTTGCAACTATACCAGGCATCGGTGAGACCACACCTGGAGTAGTGTACGGTTTTGGTAGATGTGGAGCAGATATTTCCTCTTGTGGGGCATTCTAGGATGAGAGGTTAGGATAAGGGTGGCAAATTTAAAACAGAGTTGAGGAGAAACTACTTCTCCCAAAGGGTTGTGAATCTGTGAAATTTGCTACTCAAAGTGTGGTGGATGCTGAGACTATGGGTAAATTGAAGGAGGTGTTAGACAGATTTATAATTGGTCAAGGGTTAAAAGGTTATGGGAAGAAAGTAGGAAAATAGGGATGAGGACCATATCAGCCATGGCGGAGCAAATTCATTGGACCGAATGGCCTAATTCTACTCCTATATCTTGTTAAGTTATGAACTTATTACTGTATACCACTATTGGGGGAAGTGATAACCTCATGGTATTATCATTAGACTATTAATCCAGAACCTCGACTAATGATCTGGATCCCAGATTTGAATCTAACTGGCAGAATTTGAACACAGTAAAAAATATCTGGAATTAACAATCTACTGATGACCATGAAATTATTGTCGATTGTCATAAAAACCCATCTGGTTCACTTACGTCCTTCAGGGAACATAACCTGATCTGGCCTACATGTGACTCCAGAGCCACAGTAACATGGTTGAGTCTCAACTTCTCAGGCAATGAGGAAAGGGCAATTATTACAGGCCAGTCAGCAACATGTCCCACAAGTGGATAAAAGAATGCTATCATCTCTGCCAGGTATGTCCTGTGGGTAGGATAAGGCATATCCAGTATGATGATGGTGGAATTTGGGACAGTGTGTAAGATATGATTCTAAGGGTATAACAATATCAGGATGTAGTTTGACTAGTCTGTGGGACAGCTCTCCCAATTTAGGCACAAGTCTCCAAATTTGGGCGAGGGGGATTTTGCAGGGTCGACAGGGCTGAATGCAACTGTAATTTCCAATGCCTAGGTCAACACAGTGCGGTCATCTGGTTTCATGCCTTTTTGACTTTCTACTATTCTTCGGATGCTTTTTGTGTCTTTAAAGACAGATTGAAAATTGTTGTTCACAGTTTCTTTCATTTTTCTGTTTCCAGTACCAATTCCCCAGTCTCGTCCTCAAAGGGACCACTACTTATTTTATCAAAAGTTCTGTCTATCTGTTTTAACATTTCAGAGAGACTTAGAGATTTATAGCACGGAAACAGGCCCTTTGGCCCAACTTGTCCAGGCCACCCAGTTTTTACCATTAAGCTAATCTCATTGTGTTCAACATAGCAACTTATTCTCAATCTCCAAATTCTCCATTTAGAAATCATAGAAACTCTATAGTGCAGAAGGAGGCCATTCGGCCCATTAAGTCTGCACTGACCACAATCATACCCAGACCCTACTCCCATATTCCTACATATTTTACTCACTAATTCCTCGAACTTACACACTTCAGGACAGTAAGGGGCAATTTTAGCATGGCCAATCAACCTAACCCGCACATCTTTGGACTGTGGGAGGAAACCACAGTGCCCAAAGGAAATCCACACAGACACAAGGAGAACGTGCAAGTTCCACACAGACAGTGACCCAAGCTGGGAATCGAACCCAAGTCCCTGGAGCTGTTAAGCAGCAGTGCTAATCATTGTGCAACCATGCCGCCCATTTAGTTTTTTTTAAATATTATTTGCTGGTTTCTAAAAATTTCCCATTCATCTGGCCTACCATTAAATCTTCATAGTATGATACATCCTCTGTTCCTTGATTTCATTCTGATTTTCCTTAATTAGTCAGAGCTGGTGCATCCTTTTGGTAGAGTCTCTTTCTCAATGCAATATATATTTATTTAGTTTTGAAACATCTGTGCTGCTTTTCTACTGCATTATTTTTTAACCTATTTATTAAGTGCACTGTAGCCAGCTCTGTCGAACAATCTTTAAGTTTAAAAATATTAAATAAAAACTCAGATCGAATATTCATACCCTCAAACTTAATGTTATTTCTATCAAATTATGGTCACTAATGCCTAAAAGATTCCTAATTACGAATTTATTAATTAATCCTATCTTAATACTCATAGAGATAGCCCATTCCATGGTTGTTTTCGAGATGCAAGGGACGATTCTCCCATCCCATTGCACTGATTTTTTTAGTGCAGCTGGATGGAAGATTTCAGTGGGGCTGGGTTAGTGGGCGCCTGGTCACAAGTGCATCTCCCAATGCTGATTTCTGGCACCATCAGCTCAACACTGGAAATAGACACAGAGTTGCATAATTTATGTTAATTTGAATTTCAATGCTACTCAATGCTAATTTAAATGCTACTTGAATCATACAATGTGGAAGGAGGCCATTTAGCCCATCAAGTCTCAACCGAATACAATCCCATTCTTGCCCTATCACCACAACCCGTACATTTACCCTAGCTAGTCCCTTGATAGGATGGATTAGCCATGCTAAATTTAGCATGGCTAATCCACCATTAGTGGACCTAGGATTGAAATCTCCATGCCTGCTAGCAAGTCCCCCACTGCCAGAAGTATTTCACTCCAGCAGGATTTACAGTAGCTCCACACTTTTGGAGAACTTGTGGCCTACCCGACTGGAGTGAAGGGGGGTGAATTAGGACTCCGCTAGAGATTAGACACCAAGGAAGTGCCCCCTGGGCATTGACACTTTGTCAGTGCCAGGTAGTGCCCCATGGCTATGCCCAACGGGCAAAGTGCCAATGTCCAGGATGCACCTTAGCACTGCCCATCAGACATGGGTCAGTACCAAGGACCAGGTCCTGATGGGATTGATCGGGAGGTACATAGAACATAGAACATTACAGCACAGAACAGGCCCTTCGGCCTTCAATGTTGCACCGACCAATATAAAAAGCAATGCCCCTCCAAACTAAACCATTCCCTTCTCTTCCATATACTTATCAACTAACCTCTTAAACGCCGCCAAACTTGGCGCATCTACAACAGCTGCAGGCAGGGCATTCCACTCCCTAATCACTCTTTGAGTAAAGAACCTACCTCTGATATCCGTCCTATACCTCATACCCCTTAATTTAAAGCTGTGTCCCCTAGTGCTAGCTTTCTCCATCCTAGGAAAAAGGCTATCACTGTCCACCCTATCTACACCTCTAATCATCTTATATGTTTCGATCAGGTCCCCTCTTAGCCTCCTCCTTTCTAACGAAAACAACCTCAAATCCCTCAGCCTCTCCTTATAAGACCTGCCCTCCATACCAGGCAACATCCTGGTAAACCTCCTCTGTACCCTCTCCAATGCCTCCACATCTTTCTTATAATGTGGGGACCAGAGCTGCACACAATACTCCAAGTGCGGCCGCACTAGAGTTTTGTACAGTTGCAACATGACGTTGAGGCTCCAAAATTCAATCCCCCTACCAATAAAAGCTAAGACTCCATATGCCTTCTTAACAACCTTCTCAACTTGACTGCCTACTTTCGGGAATCTTTGCACATACACACCAAGATCTCTCTGTTCATCAAGACTACTAAGAATCCTACCATTAGCCCTATACTCTACACATTTATTATTCCTGCCATAGTGCATTACCTCACACTTTTCACATTAAACTCCATTTGCCACCTCTCGGCCCAGCTCTGCAACTTGTCCAAGTCCCTCTGCAAACTATAACCCCCCTCTTCACTATCTACCACTCCACCGACTTTAGTGTCATCTGCAAATTTACTAATCCATCTTCAATACCCTCATCCAGATCATTTATAAAAATTACAAACAGCAGGGGCCCCAAAACAGACCCCTGAGGTACACCACTTGTCACCGAACTCCAAGATGAATATCTCCCATCAACCACCACCCTCTGTCTTCTATCTGCTAACCAATTCCTAACCCAATTAGCTAAATCACCCTCTATCCCATACATCTGCATTTTCTGCAGAAGTCTTCCATGGGCCACCTTATCAAACGCCTTACTAAAGTCCATATATACCACATCAACCGCCTTACCCCCATCCACCTCTTTGGTCACTTTTTCAAAAAACTCAATGAGTTAGTAAGGCACGACCTACCCTTCACAAAACCATGCTGACTATCCCCAATCAATTCATTTCTCTCTAAATAACTATAAAGCCTATCCCTAATAATTCTCTCCAATACCTTGCCCACCACAGAAGTAAGACTCACTGGCCTATAATTCCCAGGAAGGTCTCTCTTCCCCTTCTTAAACAATGGGACCACCTTCGCTATCCTCCAGTCCTCCGGAACCACACCCGTAACCAACGAGGACCTGAAGATCAGAGCCAGAGGCTCTGCAATCTCCTCTCTAGCCTCCCAGAGAATTCTAGGGTAATTCCCGTCCGGCCCAGGGGACTTATCCAACTTCAAACCCTCGAGAATATCTAGCACCTCCTCCCTATCTACTTCGATACCTTCCAGTTTGCTACCCTGTACCTCAGTGTTCTCCATAACTACATTTACATCACCCTGCGTGAATACCGAAGAGAAATATTTATTCAGTGCCTCTCCAATCTCTTCAGGCTCCACACACAACTTCCCACTGCTGTCTATGACTGGCCCTAATCTTGTCCTAACCAATCTTCTATTCTTAACATATCTATTCTTAACATATCTAAAGGTGGGGGGGAACCCGCTGCCACTCTGCACTTTGGTATCATGAGCAGAGAGAGAGAAGCCAGCCATCAGGGCTGAGCCCAGGCATGCTTTTGTGGGGGGGTTGGTGAGCAATTTGGCCACTGGGGCAGGGGAAGCCAGTGCAGTATGGTAGCAGTGCTGCTTTACATCTCCAGGGACTTGGGTTCAATTCCCAGCCTGGGTTACTGTCTCTGTGGGTTTCCTCCAGGTGGTCAGGTTTCCTCGCACAGTCCAAAGGTGTGCGGGTTAGGTTGACTGGCTATGCCAAAATTGCCTCTTAGCATCCTGAGATGCAGAGGTTAGAGGGATTAGCGGGTAAATATGTAGGGATATGGGGGCCTGAGTGGAATTGTGGTCAGTGCAAGCTCCATGAGCCAAATGGCCTCTTTCTGCACTGTAGGGTTTCTATGGTGTGTGTGTGTGTGTGTGTGTGTGTGTGTGTGTGTGTGTCATAAGGACGTAAGAAATAGGAGCAGGACTGGGCCAGCTAGCCCCTCGAGCCTGCCCCACCATTCAATAAGATCACGGCTGATCTGATGGTGGTTCAGTTCCACTTACCCGTCTGCTCCCCACAACCTTTAATTCCCATATTGATCAGAAATCTGTCTACCTGTGACTTAAACACGGTTAACAAAGTAGCCTCCACTGTTTCACTGGGTAAAGAATTCCAAAGATTCACTAATCTGGGAGAAGAAGTTCCTCCTCAACTCTGTTCTAAATTGACTCCCCCTTACTTTGAGGTTATGCCCTCTAGTTCTTGTTTCCATTTTAAGTGGAAATAATCTCTCTGCTTCTACTCTGTCTAGCCCCTTCATTATCTTATATTCTCTATAAGATCTCCCCTCAGCTTCTAAACTCCAATGAATACAGGCCCAATCTACTCAATCTCTCCTCTTAAGCTAACCCCCTCATCTCCGGCGTCAACCTTGTGAACTTTCTCTGCACTCCTCCAAAGCTAATATATCCTTTCTCAAATAAGAGGAACAAAATTGCACAGAGTACTCTAGTTGCAGCCTCACCAGTACTCTGTAGAATTGCAGCAAGACCCCCCTGTTTTTATACTCCACCCCTCTCGTGATAAAGGCTAACATTCTATTCACCTTCTTGATCACCTGCTGCATCTGTAAACTGAGTTTTTGTGATTCGTGCACAAAACCCCCAGGTCCCTCTGTACAGTAGCATATTGTAATTTTTCACTGTTTAAATAATAGTCCATTTTGCTATTATTCCTTCCAAGTGCATAACCTCACACTTGCCAACATTATACTCCACCTGCCACATCCTTGCCCACTCACTTAGCCTACCCAAATCTCTCTGCAGACTTTCCGTGTCCTCCATGCAATTTGCTTTCCCACTCATCTTTGTGTCATCCGCAAACTTTGTCCTCCTACACTCTGTCCCCTCCTCCAGATCATCTATGTATATGGTAAACAGTTGAGGCCCCAGCACCAAATCCTGCAGCACGCCGGTAGTCACCAACTGCCAACTGGAAAAGCACCCATTTATTCCAACTCTCTGCTTCCTGTTAGATAGCCAATCCTCAATCCATGCTAACATTTTACTCCCAACTCCGTGTACCTTAATCTTATGCAGCAACCTTTTGTGAGGCACCTTATTGAATGCCTTCTGGAAAGCTAAAAGCACCGGTTCCCCTCTGTCAACCACATTCGTTAATCTTCATAAAAATCCAATAATCTCGTCAAGCATGACTTTCCCTTCGTGAATCATGCTGCATCTGATTGATTGAAACATTCAAAGAACAAAGAACAAAACAGCACGGAAAACAGGCCCTTCAACCCAACAAGCCCATGCCGCCACCTCGATGTTCCCACTTCTACCCATGATCCCTATCATCCCTGTCTATGTTTATAGATCTATGCATTGGAACCAAATTTGAGACAACTTAGGGAGAATTTGGTCTGTCAATCAGCCAAAGAGCGCATCTTTGGGATGTGGGAGGAAACCGGAGCACCTGGAGAAAACCCACGCAAGCACGGGGAGAATACGCAAACTCCCACAGACACAGGCCCAAATCCACGTATCTGCACAGCACAGCGATAGTCACTCAGCTGTCGTGTTGCCTATCAAATGGTCCAGGTCAAGCGTACACTAACGACGTGAAGCATTAGGATACTCTCGAAAAATCCAAGAGCAGCCCTCTCACAACCCATCGCGTGTATGCCCCTTGTTAGACAACAAGGCAGACCGAAGTGCCTGTAGGATAAAACAAATACATTAATATCATTGACAATTTACACACTTCCCAGGGAACTTCCACGGCTCATGATCCCTATTTTAAATCAGTTTTCTATATCCGTCCATTCCCTTTCTGTTCATGTGCCCATCTAAGTATCTCTTAAATAACTCCAGAGTGCCTGCCTCCACCACTTTACTTGGCAGCGCGTTCCATACCTCCACCACCCTCTGTGTGAAAAAACTCCCTCTAGCATCCAAATTATACCTTACCCCCCTCACCCTAAGACCGTGACCCCTCATGCTATTTGAGTCCATCCTAGGGAAAAGCTTAACCCTGTTTACTCTATCTATCCCCTTCAAAATCTTGTACACCTCTATCAGATCTCCTCTAAGTCTACGTCTTTCTAAGAAAAACAGTCCCAATTTGCCTAACCTCTCCTCGTAACTCAGACCTTCCATTCCAGGCAGCATCCTGGTAAACCTCCTCTGCACTCTCTCCAGAGTCTCCACGTCCTTCCGGTAGTAAGAACTGGATGCAGTATTCCAAATGAGGTCTAACCAACGTTTTATACAACTGCAACATTAAAAGCCAGCTCTTGGACACTATATCCCTTTCTATAAAGGCTAGCATATCATATGCTTTCTTCACAACTTTCTCCACTTGCTCTGCCACCTTCAGAGACTTGTGCATCTGCACCCCAGGTCCCTCTGCGTTTCTATACTCTTAATAGATCTACCCTTTATCATATACCTTTCCCCTACATTCTTTCTCCCGAAATGCCTCATCTCACACTTATCAGGATTGAATTCCATCTGCCATCTATCTGCCCAAGCTACCAGCCTATGTCCTGCTGCATCACCTGACAATGCTCCTCACTATCCGCAAGTCCAGCCATCTTTGTATCGTCTCAAACTTACTGATCAATCCACTTACTCCCTCTTCCAAGTCATTTATATATATTACAAATAGAAGAGGTCCCAGTACCGAGCCCTGCCGCACACCATTAGTGACCGACCTCCAGCTAGAAAAACACCCCTGCACTATTACTCTCTGTCTCCTATTACCAAGCCAGTTACTTATCCATCTAGCTACCTGTGCTTGTATCCCAGGTGTCCTGCTATTTCTTCCTTAACGGCCACTGACTGAGCTGGCCAGCAATCAGGAGGCTGGAAGATAGGGATCATTGTACATGCACCAATCTTGGCGTTGACAGATCGCTGCACATGCAGTAGGTGGCCCATCGTTGCAAGAATAAGCCCCGCCCCTGATTTTTAGAATGATTTACACTGTGCGCTCAGCAATGCACGGAGTGTGGGAGATTCTCCTCTAAACGTCCACTGAATAAAACAGCATGACTTACACCAGTTTTCACACAAATTCAACACTTGGAATTTTTTTTGAGAGAATCCCGGCCAAAACAAAATATTTGCAATACGCTATGAACTCATCCTCAAGAGTGCCTTTGCCAATCTAATTTCTCCAGTATACAAGATGATTAAAATTGCCCATGATTAATGTTATTCCTTTCTTATAAACCCCCATCATTTCATGATATATTCTCTGTCCTGCAATATAGCCTTTGCCAAGGAGCCTACAAAGTACACCCATTTGTGACTACTTTCCCTTTCATTTTTTTGTATATATTTCAACCAAACTGATTCTCGATCTTGATCTTCCAAGCCAAGATTGTTTCTCACTAGTGTATAGATCTTATCCTTTGTTAACAGAGTTCCCCTTGTATTTTTTCCTTTCTTCTCTCCTTCTGAAATATCAAATACTCTTGAATATTAGATTCCCAGTCTTGGCCACATTGCAACCAAATCTCCGCAATGGCTATCAGATGATATCCATTAATTTCTATTATCAAATCATCCATCCAGTTACAAATTTTTTGATGCAGTCATATAAATGTCCTGTAATTATGTGTTTTTACCATTTTCCCTATTTTTTACCTGATTTGCCAGTACACTCTTGTGTTTGCATGCTCTGTTCCTTCCTGTCATACACTGTCCATCACCCATATCTCTACTCTGGACTATTAAAAATATACAAAAGTTATACCATAGAAGGAGACATTCAGCCCATCTGGCTCACGCCAGCCTGAGGGCACTCAGGTGCTGCATCCAAGTCTGTCACTTACAGAACTTAAGATGTAGATCCAAATACTTTTAAAAAGAGTTTGGGGTCTCTGTCTCCACCAACAACTCAGGCAGCAAATTCTAGACACCCACCACCAACTGCATAAAAAGGTTCTTAATCATGACTTCTCTACACTTTCTGCCACTTACCTTGAATCTATGTGTCCTGATTCTAGAATTCTCCACCAAGGGAAACAATTTTATCCTATCCACTCTATTCTTAAAATTTTGTAGACCTCTATCAAGTCTCAGCCTTCTTTGTTCAAGGAAAATCACACCAATTTATTCAATCTCTCCTCATAGCTACACTTTTCTAGCTCAGGTAACATTCTTGTAAACCTCCTCTGCACTCTCGCTCCAGAGCAATTAATTACACCTTCCTGTAATATGATGACCAGAACGGCATACAATATTCCAGTTGTAACCTCAATAATGGTTTATACAATTCTAACATTATACCCTTACTTCTACATTCAATACCTCTGTCAGTGAAGGACAGCATTCCAAATGCCTTCTTTACAACCTTGTCTTTTTAAATATTTAGGGACCTGCATTCTTGTATGTCAAGTTCTCTTACTTCATCAACCCTTCATTGTATATTCCCATTTACTGTGTTTTCCCAAATGTTAATTTAAATGTCACTGAAAAGCTGCCGTGATCTTTAATTTACTTATGGTTAGAGCATCCTTCCTCCAACAACCTATTGCAGATGTAAAAAAGAATGAAAAATAAAAGCTAACCATTATTTTTTCCTTTCCAGCATTATGGTATTGCACTATGACTTCACACTACAATACATGGATATGATAGCTGACATTTAATATTTACATTATTCTTTAGTCATACCTGCCATATGCAGTGTAGCTTCCAGCATTGTGGGCTTCCCACTCGGACCCCAACCAACACATCTGTACATACCAAAGCTGCGAGATTTCACGTTGGTAAGTAGCAGGGAGCCATTAGCAAATACGGTTGTCCTAACGAGAAAAGATTCAGAATAAACTTAGATTTATGTTGCCCTCCGTTGGTTGTTTTGCAGTTCCCACATCCTAAAACTTCAGCATACTGAGATGTGGCTCCATCAACAGAGCTAACTAGACACATACTTCGTGCTGGAAAAAAGTCTTTCCTAAAATACAAGAGAACCATGGGACTTGTGAGAATGAAGATTTGATATATCTTAATTTTACTAGAAATATAGCACTGGAGAAATTAATGATTGATAAATCCCCAGGACTTGATCATCCATATGCCAGTTGTAGAAATAATGAATGTATTGTTGGCCATCTTCCAAAATTCAATAGATTCTGGAATAGTTCCTGCAAATTAGAAAGTTGCAAATATCACCCCAATATTTAAGAAAGGAGGAAGGGAAAAAATAGAGAACTGAAGACCTGTTAGCATGTCAACAGGAAGGGAAACTACTAGAAACTAAAGGATGTGATAACTGGTATATAGATAAGACGGAACGAGTGGATATGGAGTATTTGGATTTTCAGAAGGGTCCTGTTAAGATCCCATGAGAGGTTATTAAGCAAAATTAGAACACGTGAGATTGGGAGGGGTAATATAGTGGCATGGACTGAAGCTTGGTTAACAAATGGAGAACAAAATAGGAATAAATGGATCACTTATGGATGGCAGGCTGTGACAAATGGGTGCCACAAAGATCATTGTTTGGGGCCCAACTATTCACAATCTTTATCAATGATTCGAGTATGGGGACCCAAAACGAGGTGGGAATGAAGAGTTGTGAGGAGGGTGCAAAGGGGCTTCAAGGAGATTTAGACAAATTAAATGAGTATGCAAGAAAATGCCAAATGGAAACAGATTGTGGAAAAATGTGAAATTATGTATTTGGGTGGGACAAACAGAAATGCACAGTGTTTCTTAAATAGTACGGGACTGGGAAGTCCTGATGTCCAAAGAGACCTGGGTGTCCTTGTTCATAAGTCTCAAAGTGAGCATGCAAGTTTAACAAGCAATTAAAGCAGCAAATTGGACCAAATTGGAGGTTTTCCAGATCTGTAAGACTGAATATTACATGGAAACATTTTGAAACAAATCTTCAAATCTATCTTAGCAGCATATCCATTGGTTGAAAGCAAGTTGAATCACTCTTTTAAACTGGATGTAAGTTTGCTCAGGTTGTTTCTGGAAGCTCAGAATTTTTGACTGTACACCCAGGTTCGAGTTCCTACACAAGAAATTTTTGTCATCTCAGTTTAACAAGCCTTTGTTCGACAACAGGAAATAAATCTCATAGGCTTTTCCCACCAATCTGCTTTAGAATAAAAGAGTCCATGCCTTGCTAAAGCTTTTCAAATTAGACAAACATGCTTCCACATCCTCCTTATTACATCAGACTGTCAATTGGGAGTTCAATACTTAATCCTGAGCTCAGGTCATTTATCTCACTAGTTGCAACTCCAGTGGATGCAACTGATTATTCCCTACTCTGTTGAAGCTATGTCATAAAATCTCCACAATACAGAAGGAGGCCATTCGGCTCGTTGAGTCTGCACTAACCACAATCCCATTCAGGCCCTATTCCCATAATCCCACGTATTTACCCTGCTAATCTTCTGACACTAGGGTCAATTTAGCATGGTCACTCAACCTAACCCGCACATTTTTGGACTATGGGATGAAACCAGAGCACCCAGAGGAAACCCACGCAGAAATTGCAAACTCTAGACAGACAGTGAACTGACGTCGGAATTGAACCTCACTGTCTGAATTTCTACTCCTCATTTTTGCTGTGGACTCTTCTCTCCCTTTCCTCAAATCCTCTCTCCTCCTTTCTTTCCTGTCTTTTTTCTTTCCTCTTTATATTCTTGGAATTTTAGCTCTAGTTTCCACTGCTCCAGTTATCCTTGTTAATGCTGGCCTTTTGATTTACTATTGTCACACATATTTGTGAACAGTGAAAAGTATGGTTTCTTGCACACTGTACAGATAAGGCATATTGTACATAGAGAAGGAAAGGAGAGGGTACAAAATGTAGTGTTACAGTATCAGCTAGGGCGTGGAGAAAGATTAACTTAATGTAAGGTAGGTCCATTCAAACGTTTGACAGCAGCAGGGAAGAAGATGTTCTTCAGTCGTTTGGTACATATACTCAGACTTTTGTATATTTTTCCCGACAAAAGAAGGTGAAAGAGAGTTTGTCCGGGATGTGTGGGGTACTTAATTATGCTGGCTGCTTTTCCAAGACAACGGAAAGTGTAGACGAAGTCAATCGTTGGGAGATTGGTTTGCATGATGAACAGGGCTTCATTCACGACCCTTTGTATTTTTTTGCAGTCTTGGACAGAGCAGAATCCATACCAAGCCGTGATAAATCAGAAAGAATGCTTTCTATGATGCACCTGTAAAAATTGGTGAGAATCATAGCTGACATGCCAAATATCCTTAGACTTCTGAGAAAGTAGAAACATTGATGGGCTTTACGAACTATAGTGTCAACATAAAGAGACTAGGACAGGTTGTTGTGATCTGGACACCTAAAAACCTGAAGCCGTTGATCATTTCTACTTCGTCTCCATTGATGTGGACAGCGGCATGTCCTCCACTACACTTCTTGAAGTCAATGACCACCTCCTTCATTGTGAGGGACTGTCATTGCACCAATTTGCCAGATTCTCTCTCTCTTTTTGGTACTCTGCCTCATCATGGTTTGAAATCCGATCCACTACAGTGGTGTCATCAACAAACTTGAAAATCAAGTTGGAGGGAATTTGGCCACACAGTCATACGTATAGAAGGAGTATAGTAAGAGGCTGAGGATACATCCATGTGGGGTACCGGTGCTAAGGACAATTGTGGAGGTGTTGCTGCTGATCCTCACTGATTGCTGACGGGTTAGGAAATTTAGGATCCAGATGCAGCGGGAGGAACTGAGCCTCAAGCCGCAGAATTTGGAGATAAATTTCAGTGGAATAATCGTGTTGAGGGCTGAGCTGTAATCGATAAAATTGAGTCTGACATAGGTGTCTTTGTTATCTAAGTGTTCCAGAGTTGAATGTGGGGAGCGCAATAGTTATTAAGGAACATTGTCCGGCTTTTTTTTGGTTTTGGTACCGGGATGATGGTTGTCTTCTTGAAGCAGGTAGCGACCTCAGATTGTCATAAAGGGAACTTGAAGATGTCTGTGAATACCACCACAGGTTAGTCCATGTAGGATCTGAGTGCTCATCCAGGTACCTCTTCTGGGCCATTCATTTTCCATGGGTTGACCTTTGAGAAAGCTGCTTTGACATCTGCAACAGTAACCTTGGTGGTGGTGTATCTCTCACTGATCTCTTGTTCAAAACGGACTTATAATGTATTGAGCTCATCTGGGAGGGGTGTATTGGTGGTGGCGATTTTAAATGCCTTTATCTTGTAGCCTGTTATGTCTTGGAGACCTTGCCATAGTTGGCAGGGCCCACATGGCTAGCCTGGAACTTTAGCTTCGGTACTGTCTTTTGGCATCTTCAATGGATCTCCTTAGATCACATTTGGCTTTTTTTATATAGGTCAGGGTCACTTGACTTGAACGCCTCAGACCTAAACTTCATCAATCAGTGGATATCGCTGTTCATCCATGGTTTCCAGTTGGGAAACACATGGATTTTCTTCTTTGGCACACAGTCTTCTACACACTAATGAAGTCAGTTGCTGTCGTGACATATGCCTTCAGACTGGTCATAGAGCTTTTAAATACTGACCAGTCTATTGACTCTAAGCAGTCCTGTAGAAGAATATCTGATTCCTCATTCCAACGTTGCATAACTTTCTTTGATGGATTGTCCCATTTCAGTTTTTGCTTATAAGCATGGAGCAGGAGTACAGCCTTGTGGTGTGGTTTGCTAAGATGTGTGTGAGCGATACAGCAGTAGGCATGTTTGATATTTATGTATTCCACAGTAAGAAGTCTGACAACACCAGGTTTGACAACACTGTGTCAGACTTCTTACTGTGTTTACCCCAGTCCAACGCCGGCATCTCTACATCATTTGTGTAGCAGTGGTCAAGAATGTTTGGCCTCTGGTGGAACAGAAGATACATTGGTGGGTATCTTGGTAGGGCACCTTTGAGTATAGCCTGATTAAAGTCCCCGGCCATGAAGAACAAGGCTTGATGTGTTTTGTCTCAAGGTTACTTGTAATGGTGTACATTTTGTCCAGTATAGTCTTCACATCAGCCTGGGGTGGGATGTAAATTGCTGTCAGGATAATAGAGATCAACCACCGCAGGAGGCAGTAGGGGTGGCATTTTAGCATCAGGTGTACTTGGTCCAGGGAGTAGAAACTCGTCAGTGTTGCTACATCTAAGCACCACAAGATGTTGATTAAGATGCAGACCCTAACTCTCTTAGCCTTGCCAGAGCCCACTTTATGGTCCATTTGATGGATTGTAAAGCCATCTGATTGCTGGGCACAGTTCAGAATAGCAGCAGTAAGCCACGTCTCTATGGAATAGAGTATACAGCAGTCCCTCAATTCTCTTTTGAAAAATGAGTCTGGCTTTAAGCTTGTTAGTTTCAGATTCAACGCCTATCTCTTGCTGTTCAGAGGCAATTGAAAAATGGGAGACTAAAAGTTTGCAGATTTCAGGTTCTGTAGCTTTGCAAATACCCACTTCAAAATACCTAGCTATACTCCAATACTGTTCAACAGATAAGACTTCTAAAGTATCCTAAATTACTTTCATTTAATGGAAGTACTGGTCTTGAATTTGGAACTCAGTAAGAATCTAGCAACACCAATTTTAAATCCAACCGATTTATTTGATAGTAAATCTGCGAGCTTTTGACTTTCGTCTTCGTCAGGCAAATGCAGTGTTCTGGTCTGCAATAGCACACATATCAACACAGACAGTCACAGATTGCTGATTAGAATGCGAATCTTTACATCTAACCTGCTATTCAAGTGTTAAAGTGGCTAACAATGTGTGTGAAGGGAACACTGAGCATTGGTTAGAGAAATGTGTATTTTCTCCAGACAGCACAGTAAGTGAGGTTTTTTGCTAACCCAGGCAAGTCACGGGGGTTACAGAGAGGTTACAGAGAGGTTACAGAGGGGTTACATGAAGCCAAGATCCCTGTTAAGACCGTCCTCATGTGCGGAACTTGGCTATCAGTCTCTGCTCAGCGACTCTGCGCTGTCGTGTGTCATGAAGGCCCCCTTGAAGAACATTTACCCGAAGGTTGGAGGCCGAATGCCTGTGACTGCTGAAGTGTTCGCCCACAGGAAGGGAACTGTTTTGCCTGGTGATTGTTGAGCGATGCTCATTCATCAGCTGTTGTAGTGTCTGCGTGGTCTCCCCAATGTACCATGCTTCGGGACATCCTTTCTTGCAACGTATTAGGTAGACAATGTTGACCGAGTTGCAAGAGTATGTACCATGTACCTGGTGAATGATATTCTCACGTTTGATGATGTCGTCCATGTCTATGATCTGGCATGTCTTGCAAAGGTTGCTGAGGCAAGGTTGTGTGGTATTGTGGTCATTGTTCTCCTGAAGGTTGGGTAGTTTGCTGTGAACAATGAACTGTTTGAGGTTGTGCGGTTGTCTGAAAGCAAGAAGTGGGGGGGTGGGGATGGCCCTAGCGAGATGTTCATCGTCATCAATGATATGTTGAAGACTCCGGGGAAGATGTCGTAGCTTCTCCGCTCCGGGGAAGTACTGGACAACAAAGGGTACTCTGTCCACCGTGTCCCGTGTTCGTCTTCTGAGGAGGTCGGTGCGGTTTATCGCTGTGGCACGTCGGAACTGTCGATCGATGAGTTGAGCGCCATATCCTGTTCTCACGAGGGCATCTTTCAGCATCTGGAGGTGTCTGTCACGATCCTCCTCATCTGAGCAAATTCTGTGTATACAGAGGACTTGTCCATAGGGAATGGCTTCATAACGTGTCTATAGAGGAAGCTGGAGAAGTGGAGTATTGTCTGTCGGTTGCGGTACAGTGAGGTGCTGAGGTGACCATCCTTGATGGAGATGCGTGTGTCCAAGAATGCAACTGATTCTGGAGAATAGTCCATGGTGAGTCTGATGGTGGGATGGAACTTGTTGATATCATCATACAGTTGTTTCAATGATTGTTCACCATGAGTCCAAAGGAAAAAGATGTCATCAATGTATCTAGTATATAGCTTGGTTGAAGATCTCATGTGGTGAAGAAGTCTTGTTCGAAGCTGTGCATGAAAATGTTGGCATATTGAGGTGCATGGACGACATCATCAAACGTGAGAATACCATTCACCAGGTACACGGTACATACTCTTGCAATTCGGCCAATGTTGTCTACCTAATACGTTGCAAGAAAGGATGTCCCGAAGCATGGTACATTGGGGAGACCATGCAGACACTATGACAGCGGATGAATGAGCATCGCTCAACAATCACCAGGCAAAACCGTTCCCTTCCTGTGGGCGAACACTTCAGCAGTCATGGGCATTCGGCCTCCGACCTGCGGGTAAATGTTCTTCAAGGGGGCCTTCATGACACACAACAGTGCAGAGTCGCTGAGCAGAGACTGATAGCCAAGTTCCGCACACATGAGGACGGTCTTAATAGGGATCTTGGCTTCATGACACACTCTCTGTAACCCCCGTAACTTGCCTGGGTTAGCAAAAAACCTCACTTACTGGGCTGTCTGGAGAAAATACACAATTCTCCAACAATGCTCAGGATTCCCTTCACACACATTGTTAGCCACTTTAACACTTGAATAGCAGGTTAGATGTAAGGATTCACATTCTAATCAGCAATCTGTGACCGTCTGTGCTGATGTGTGCTATTGCAGACCAGAACACTGCATTTGCCTGATGAAGACGAAAGTCGAAAGCTCACAGATTTACTATCAAATAAATCGGTTGGATTTAAAATTGGTGTTGCTAGATTCTTACTGAGTTCTTACTACCCCAGTCCAACGCCGGCATCTCTACACCTTGAATTTGGAGACATACTCTCAGACTGTAAACCAAGAGGAAATTTGTCTGAAGTTGTTGAAATAAATTTTAGGAATAAATTTGATTTCCAGCTTCCATATCTCATCATCTATTAGTCCAATCCCAGGTGGACCCCAAGCTTCTGTTATGATCAGGTGAGAAGTGGTAGAAAAATTCTCCCTTTTTCCATTCCTCCATTAACTGCAACAGGTCTTCTTGCTTGCCATTTCAGTGTGTTTAACTATTTAACTGTTACAGTGTTAAAGACATTTTCAAAATAAAAAGGTAAGAGAGAGGCAAAAACAGTCATTGGACCACTGGAAAATGAGGTGGAGAAGTAATAATGAGAAACAAAGCAATGGCAGAGGAACTGAATAGTTACTTTGCATCAGTCTTTATGATGGAAGACAGCAGTGGGATATTAAAGCTCCTAGAGAAGCACGGGCACAGTGAGTGTAGTAGCCATTGCTAAGGAGAAGGGTCTGGGGAAACTGAAAGGTCTGAAAGAGGATAAGTCACCTGGGGAGGATGGGCTACACCCCAGGGTTCTAAAAGTGATAGCTGAGGAAATTGTGAAAGCATTGATGGTGATCTTTCAGCAATCACTGTAAACAGGGAAAGTAGCAAATGTAACACCACTGCTTACGAAGAGAGGAAGGCAGCTGATGGAAAATTATAAGCCAGTTAGCCTGACTTCAGTCACTGGCAAGGCTTTAGAGTCCATTATTAAAAATGAGGTCACTGAGTACTTGGAAGTGCATGATAAAATAGGACTGAGTGAAGAGGAGATCATGTGTGACAAAGCTGTTAGAGTTCCTTGAGGAGGTAACAAGGAAGTTAAATAAAGGAAAACCAGCATACGTAATTCAATTAAATTTCCAGAATTTTGACAAGTTGCCATGTAGGAGACTGTTAAATAAGTTAAGCACCCGTGGTGTAAAGGGCAAGATCTTGGCATCAATAGAGGATTGGGTGATTGACAGAAGGCAGGGAGTGGGTCTTTTTCAGGATGGCAGCCAGTGACTAGTGGTGTGTCTCAGGGGTCAGTGCTGGGACCACAGTTTTTCACAATGTACATTAACGATTTGGAGGAAGGAACTGAAGGCACTGTTGCTAAGTTTGCAGATGAAACAAAGACATCTAGAAGGACAGATAGTATTTAGGATGTGGGGAGGCTGCATAAGGACTTGGACAGGTTTGAATGAACAGTGGACAAAGAAGTGATAGATGGAATACAATGTGGAAAAGTGTGAGGTTATGCACTTTGGAAGGAGGAATGGAGGCACAGAATATTTTCTAAATGGGAAAAATGCTTAGGAAAATCAGAAACACACAGGGATTTGGGAGTTCTTGTTCAAGGTTCTCTTAAGATTAATATGCAAGTTCCGTCAGCATTTAGGAAGGCAAATGCAATGTTAATGTTCATGTCAAGAGGGCTAAGAATACAAGAGCAGGGATGTACTTCTGAGACTGTATAAGGCTCTGGTCAAACCCCATTTGGAATATTGTGAGCAGTTTTGTGCCCCATATCTGAGGAAGGATATGTTGTCCTTTCAAAGGATCCAGCAGAGGTTCACAACAATGATCCCTGGAAAGAAGAGTTTGAGGAATGGTTGAGGACTTCGGGTCTGAACCCATTGGAGTTTAGAAGGATGAGGAGGGATCTTATTGAAACTTACAGGATACTGCGAGGCCTGGTTATCGTGGATGTGGAAAGAATGTTTCCACAAGTAGGAAAAACTAGAACCAGAGGGCACAATCTCAGAATAAAGGGATGATCGCTTAAAACAGAGATGAGGAGGAATTTCTTCAACCAGAGAGTGGTGAATCTGTGGAACTCTTTGCCGCAGAAGCTGCAGAGGCCAGGTCATTGAGTGCCTTTCAGTCGAGACAGATAGCTTCTTAATTAATAAGGGGCTCCGGGTTATGGGAAAAGTCAGGAGAATGAGGATGAGAAAAATAGCAACCATGACTGAATGGCAGAGCAGACCCAATGGAACGAGTGGCCTAATTCTGTCCCTATATCTTGTGGTCACATACATAAACAAGTTTTCTTGTAACTTTAAAGTAAGAGAGAATAGTTTTTACTGTGCTCAAAGCTGATCTAATATAAACTCTCCATCTCTCTCACACACATGCAATTAAGAGTTCACATACACACAATGAAGTTACAAAGTGGAAAGGTGGATAAAATTGTTAGAGTCCAAAATTGTTAGTTTCAGGCTGGACTCAAGGATCTTGCTGGATTCTGTGTTCAGACAATTGAAAGACATTGATGGACAATTTCTATTTTTTCTTTTGGAATCAGTAGATTTGCTGCCAGTAATGTGTCAACAACAAGCCGCACACAAGATTGCAGGATGACTAGAAAGAGTATTCCCACTCAGAGTCTGTCTGCTCTCCGTCTTTCTATCATTCTTCTGACTGGCATGGGAAAAACAGCATGACACTGAAGTAAAATTTGCATATCAACATCACAACTCACTTTTATACAGTGGTCACAACATGCATGTTCTGTCTCAGGAATTGTTGGAGACAGAGATCAACAAATTTTACAAAGAGTTGCACAAAACATTGCAGGCCTTGAAACAGGCCATTTAAACCAACTGGTCTATGTCAGTGCTTATGTTAGAGGCTATCGGTAATAACTCAGGAAGCTGATTTGGAAAGAAATGGTATTTATTATTAAACACAAAATAAAACCACTATTCCAAGGCATACATACATAAGTCCTCACTACAACAACAATTTTGCAGAACCTTTCTGATGGCTGCCTTTAAAGGGTTCTGGTAAGGAGTTCTATCTGTGCAGGGTATCACTGTTATCAAGAGAACTCATGTTCAACAAGCCCCACAGGGAGATCAATTAGAGATTCCCCATGGAACTCATGGGGCTTATCACATGTGATGCTTGGGGAAATGCCTAGCTTTCCCTTAAATGCATCCCCTTCACCTCAACCATTCCTGATAGCAGCAAATTATTCATTTTAACCGTGTTCTGAGTAAACTGAACTTATTCGTGATTTGCCTTTATTTACAGCTTCTAGTTCTGGACACAAGTGGAAATTTATTTTAAGTCTATCCTATCAAACACCTTCATAATTTTGTAGACTTTTACAAGGTCTTCATTCAGTCTGTTTCTCAGACAACATAGAGAATAGGAGCAGCAGTAGGCCATCTAGTCCTTTCAGCTGCCCCACGATTCAATAAGATCATGGCTGATCTGAAACAGATCAGTTCCACTTTCCCACTTTCTCCCCATAACTCTTAATTCCCTTGTCTGTCAGAAATCTATCTACTCATGACTTAAATATATTCAGCAAGGTAGCCTCCACCACTTCAATGGGCAGAGAATTCCAAAGATTCACCACCCTTTGAGTGAAGAAGTTCCTCCTCAACTCCATTCTAAACTGCACCCCCTCATTTTGAGGCTGTGCCCTCTGGTTCTGCTATCCTTTCTAAACGGGAAGAATCTCTCTACCTCTATCCTATCTAGCCCCTTCATTGTCTTGTAAGTCTCTATAAGATTCCTCCTCAGCCTTCTAAACTCTAACAAGTACAGACCCAGTCTATTCAATCTCTCTTCATAAGCTAACCCCCTCATTTCCGGTATCAGCCTGGTCAACCTTCTCTGTACTCCCTCCAAGGCCAGTATATCCTTATGGATAACATTGGAATAGTTTAGGTTAGAGGGTCATTAGACGGTTCCACTAGTCGGCGCAACATCGAGGGCCGAAGGGCCTGTACTGCGCTGTAATGTTCTATGTTCCATCCTTACGCAAATGTGGGACGAGTACTCCAGTTGCTGCCTCACCAGTGCCCTGTACAGTTGCAGCGAGACCTCCTGCTTTTATATTCTATTCCCCTCGCGATAAAGGCCAAAAGTTCCATTCACCTTCTTGATCACCTGCTGCATCTGCATACTGGGTTTTTGCAATTCGTGCACAAGGATCCCCAGGTCCCTCTGCACTGTAGCATGCTCCAGCTTTTCGCCCTTTAAATAATAAATGGTTTAGTTTGGAGGGGCATTGCTTTTTATTTTGGTCGGCACAACATCGAAGGCCGAAGGGCCTGTTCTGTGCTGTAATGTTCTATGTTCTATGTTCTAATAATCCCTCCTACTATTATTTCTACCGAAGTGGATAACCTCACATTTGCTAACATTATACTCCATCTGCCAGGTCCTCGCCCACTCACCCAGCCTATGCAGATCTCCACAGACTTTCCATGGCTTCCATACAATTCGCTTTTCCACTGATCTTTGTGTCATGAGCAATTTTGTTACCCTACACTCAGCCCCCTCCTCCAGATTGTCTATGTAAATGGTCAACAGTTGAGGCCCCAGCATCGATCCCTGCAGCACTCCACTAGTCACCAACTGCCAACCAGAAAAGCATCCACTGATTCCAACTCTTTGCTTCCTGTTAGTTAACCAATCCTCAATCCACGCTAACACCTTACCCCCAACTCCGTACATCCTAACCTTTTACAGCAACCTTTTGTGAGGCACTTATTGAATGCCTTCTGGAAATCTAAAAACACACATCCACCGGTTCCCCTCTGTCTACCACACGAGTCACATCCTCATAGAAATCCAATAAGTTCATTAAACACAACTTCCTCTTCATGAATCTGTGCTGCGTCTGCTTGATCAAACCATTCTTTTCTAGATATCTTGCTATTTTTTCTTTGATGATGGATTCTAGCATTTTTCCAACTTCGGACATTAAGCTAACCGGTCTATAATTCCCTGCCTTTTATCTGCTACCTTCTTTAAACAGCGGCGTAACATTTGCCGTTTTCCAATCTTCTGGCACTTCCAGCTATCACTTCTGCCATTTCTTTCAGAACCCTGGGATGCATTCCATCCGGTCCCGGGGAATTGTCTATCTTCATTCCGTTTACTATATCAAATGCTACCTCTCATTACCATATCATTTGCATTAAGGACCTCATCTCCTACCATCTTCTATCTTTAATATTCAGCAAGCTATTTGTGTCCTCCTCCGTGAAGACCAACACAAAAAATTTCTTTAAAGCCTCAGCCATTTCCTCATTACCCTCCATTAAATCCCCCCTTTCATCCTCCAAGGGTCCAACATTTGAAACGAGATCCAGGCAGTTCAGTCTTTGCTGGTAACTTTTGAGAACCTCCTGATTGACATCATTGTAAATTTTTCCATACCTTCCCCTGTACACAACACTTTAAACTTTTTAATAGAAGATGGATAAATAATTGAAAGAGAGGAGAATACATGGCCATGGGAAGAGAGCAGTAGGTGGATTTGGATTGCTTCATCAAACAGCTACTGCAGACAAAATGGCTTGGAATGATTTCCTTCTTGTGCTTTGAAATTTGTATTTTTAAACTAAGCTGTCACATTTATAAAGATGTTTGATCAATACTCACTTGACTTCATTTTGATTGTCCTGTACCATTTTTGTCATATTTCATCAACTACTTAAGGCAGGAAAGAGAGGGGAGGTGACACACTGTAAACTAGAAGCAATACCAAATACTCAGGATTGATTCCTCTTTTTTATGGTCCGGGCTCAATGCTTCCTCGCCAGCAGCAGCCATTCAACCTAGATTTAGTCTCTCTCGCCTCCCTCAAAAACCAACATCAGAAAGCCATTCACTTTCTCTCTAATGTGCGCTCTACTTCTCAAATCTCTTTTTTTAAAATTATAGGACATGGGCATTGCTAGTTGCTCTTGAGAAAGTGGTGATGAGTTGCTGTGGGTTGACCGACAATGCAGCTGGAAATGGAATTCCAGGATTTTGACCCAACAACTGCGAAGGAACAGTGATATATTTCCAAGTCAGGATGGTGAATGGCTTGGAGAGGAACTTGCAGGTAATGGTATTACCATGCATCAGCTGCCCTGGTTGTGGCTATGGGTTTGGAAGGTGCTGAGGATGTTTGGTGAATAGTTGCAATGCATCTTGTAGTTAGCACACACTGCTACTGAAATGCTGGAGTGAATCAATATTTGTTGATGTGGTGCCAATTAAGAGGCTTCTTTATCCTGAATGATGTTGATCTTCTTGAGTGTTGCTGGAGCTGGACCCATCCAAACATGTGAGGAGTATTCTATCACACTCCTGACTTGTGTCTTGTCACTAATGGGCAGGATTTGGGAGTCAGGAGGTGAGTTACTCGCTGCAGTATTTTTAACCTCCGACCTGCTCTTGTAGCTACTGTGTTTTTGTCACGAGTCCTGTTGAACTTCTGGTCAACAGTAACTCCAGAGAGTTGACAACAGGGGATTCAGTGATGCTAACACCATTGAATGTCAAGGGCGGTGTTAGGGTGTCTCTTACTGGTGATAGCCATTGCTTGGCATTTGTGTGGCACAAATGTTACTTGTCATTTGTCAGTCCAAGCATTAATATTATGCAAATCCTGCTGCATTTGAACATTGGCTGCTTCAGTGTCTGAGGAGATGTGAATGGTGCTGAACACTGTGCAATCATTGGTGAACATCCCAACTTTTAACCTCATGACAGAAGGAAGGTCATTGATGAGCAGCTGAAGATTGTGGGACCTAGGACACTACTCTGAGGGACTCCTGCAGAGGTGTCCTGGAGGTCGGATGACTGACCCTTCACAATCACAATCATCTTCCTATATATTTAGTAGGACTCCAACCACTGGGGAGTTTGCTTCCTAATCCCCACTGATTCCAGTTTTGCTAGAGCTCCTTGATGTCACACACATGGTCGAATGCGATCTTGATATCAAAGGCTGTCACTCTCACTTCACTCCTGGAATTCAGTTCTTTTGTCCATGTTTGAACCAAGGCTGTAATGAGGTCAGGAACTGAGTGACCCTAGCGAAACTCAAACTGAGCTTCATGGAGCAGGTTACTGCTGAACAGGTGCTGCTTGATAGCAGTGTTGTTGACCCTTTCCATCACTGGACTTTCAATCAAGAGTAGACCGATTGGACAATAATTGGCAGGCTTGGATTGTCCTGCTCTCTCAGGACAGGACTGGGCAATTTTTCACATTCCTGGGTAGATGCCAGTGTTGTAACTGTACCGAAGAGCTTGGCTGAGCGAGCAGCAGGTTTTGGAACCGAAGTCTTCGGTATTATCACCGGAATATTATCAGGGCCATTCTATTCACATTTGAACTATTTCTTGATGTCACGTGAAGTGAATCAAATTGTCTGGAAACTGGTATCTGAAATGCTGAGGACAACTGGAGGAGGCCGAGATAGACCATCCACTTGGCACTTCTGGCTGTAAATTGCTGTGAATGCTTCAGCCTTACTTTTTGCACCGATATGCTGGTCTTCTCCATCACGGAGGGTGAGGATATTTGTGGAACCACCTCCTCCAGTGAGTTATTTGATTGTCCATCACCATCCTCGACTGGCTGCACAAGGACTGCAGAGCTTAGATCTTAAATCCCACTAGTTGCGGGATCACATAACTCTATCATTTGCTGTTTGTGCTATTTGGCATGCATCCAGTAGGAGCGGCTGAGGGACTTCACTGGTGCATTCTGGAAGAAGTCAGACCAGCAACATTTACCAAGAAATGGGAAGCAAAAGATCATGTCCAGGAATAAACAGCAGTTAGAGCATCCAGTGGAGGTGGCTGAGGGACATCACTGGTGCATTCTGGGAGAAATTGGAATAGCAACATTTACCAAGAAATAATTATTATACAAAACATTATTTTGTAAATTGAGTTTGTGTCTTTGTATGCCCTGTTTGTGAACCGAAATCCCACTCACCTGAAGAAGAAGCAGCACTTCGAAAGCTAGTGGCTTTTGCTACCAAATAAATCTACTGGACTTTAACCTGATGTTGTGAGACTTCTTACTATGTTTACCCCAGTCCAATGCTGGCACTTCCATATCATGATTACACAGAACATAGAACATTACAGCGCAGTACAGGCCCTTCGGCCCTCGATGTTGCACTGACCAATGTAACCAATTTTATGACCCTCTATCCTAAACTATTCCAATGCTATCCATATGCCGATCCACTGCCCATTTGAACACCCTTAAACTTGACAAGTCCACAACCGCTGCAGGCAGGGTATTCCACGTCCTTACTATCCTCTGAGTAAAGAGCCCACCTCTAGATCTGTCCTATAATTACCACCCCTTAATTTAAAGCCATGTCCCCTTGTGTTATCCATCCTCATCCGAGGAAAAAGGCTCTCACTATCCACCCTATCTAACCCCCTGATCATCTTACATGTCTCAATTAAGTCACCTCTTAGTCTTCTTCTCTCTAATAAAAATAACTTCAAGTCTCTTAGCCTTTCCTCATAAGACCTACCCATCATATCAGGCAACTTCCTGGTAAACCTCCTCTGCACCTTTTCCAATGCCTCCTACAGGAAACATTCCAGAGGATTGGAGACTAGTCAGTGTGGTTCCTTGTTCAAAAAGAATACCAAGAATAATCCAGATAATTACAGGCCAGTGAGCCTTACATCAGTGGTAAAGAAATTATTGAAGAAGATTTTTCGAGACAGGATTTATTACCACTTGGAAGTAAGTGGACGTATTAGTGAAAGGCAATATGGTTTTGTGAAGAGGAGGTCATGTCTCATGAACTTGATCGAGTTCTTTGAGGAAGTGATGAAGATAGGGCAATGGATGTTGTCTACATGGATTTCAGTAAGGCCTTTGTCAAGATTCCTCATGGCAGACTGGTGCAGAAGGTGAAGTCACATGGGATCAGATGTGAGCTGGCAAGCTGGATACAAAACTGGCTTGGTCAAAAAAGACAGAGGATAGCAGTGGAAGGGTGCATTTCTGAATGGAAGGCCATGACAAGTGGTATTTCTCAGCAATCAGTGCTAAGACCTTTGCTGTTTGTAATATGTATAAATGATTTGGAGGAAAATGTAACTGGATTGATTAGTAAGTTTGCGGACGGCACAAAGATTAGTGGATTTGCAGGTAGTGATGAGGACCATCTGAGGATACAGCAGGATATAAATCAGTTGAAGTCTTGAGCTGAGAGATGGAGTTTAATCCAGACAAATGTGAGGTAATGCATTTTGGAAGGTCTAATACAGACAGGAAATATACAGAAAATGCACGAACCCTTAAGAGTATTGATAGGCAAAAGGATCTGGGTGTACAGGTACACAGGTCACTGAAAATGGCAATGCAGGTGGAGAAGATAGTAAAGAAGACATACAGCATGCTTGCCTTCATTGGCCAGGGCACTGAGTTTAAAAATTGCCAAGTCATGTTGCAGCCTTGTAGAACCTTAATTAGGCCACACTTGGAATAGAGGTTCAATTCTGGTCATCTCACTATCAGAAGCATGTGGAGGCTTTGAAGAATGTACAGAAAAAATTTATCAATCTGTTGCCTGGTATGGAGGGCATCAGCTGTGAGGAGAGGTTGGAGAAACTTGGTTTGTTTTCACTGGGGCAATACAGGTTGAGGGGAAACCTGATTGAACTTAACAAGATTATGAGAGATATGGACAGAATGGATAGTCAGAAGGTTATTCTCAGAGTGGAAAAGTCACTTGCTAAGGGGCATAGGTTTCAAGTGCGAGGGGCAAAGTTTAAAAGAGGCAGATTTACGAGGCAGATTTTTACATAGAGTACTGGGTGCCTGGAAATGGTTACTAGGATAGGTAGTGAAAGCAGGTACAGTAGTGACTTTTAAGGGGCGTCTTGCCAAGTACATGAATGAGAGGGGAGTAGAGGGATATAGTCCCAGGAGGGGTAGGGGGTTTTAGTTAAGTCAGGCATCATGATTAAAGAGCCAAAGAGCCTGTTCCTGTGCTGTAATTTTCTTTGTTCTAGTCATGTTCAGCAGCTTCGTCAGTTTGATGCGTTATTTTTAGGTACACCTGGCGCTGCTTCTGACTTGCCTTCCTGCACTCTCCATTAAGCCACTGTTGATCCCCTGGCTTGACAGGTAATGGTTGAGTAGGGGACATGTTGGGCAATGAGGTAGCAGATTGTTCCATTGCTGTTGATGGTCCATAGCGCCTCGTAGATGCCCAGTCTAGATTGGTTCGAAGTCTGTCCCATTTAGCATGGTGATAGTGCAACACAGTACTGCGCAGATTATTTTCAATGTGAAGATGGGATAATATCTCCATAGGGACTTTGTGGTCATCACTCTTACTGATACTGCCATGGAAGATGCATCTGCAGCCAGTAGATAAGGATGAGGTCAAGTATATTTCTTTCCTTGTTGGTTCCTTCACTGTCTGCTGCAGACCCAGTTTAGCAGTTCTATCCTTTAGGACCTGACCAGTTCGATCAGTACTGCTGCTGTTGCTGAGCCATTCTTGGTGGTGGACATTGAAATCCCCCAGCCAGAGTACATTTTGTGTCCTTCATTGCTTCAAGTGTTGTTTAACATGGAGAACTGATTCATCAGCTTAAGGAGGATGGTATGTGGTAATCAGTCATAGGTTTCCTTGGCCATGTTTAACCTGAAGCCATGAGACTTCATGGTCCAAGTTGATGTTGAGGATACCCAGGCAACTCCCTCCCAACTGTCTACCACCGTGCCAGCACCTCTCCAGGGATGGTAATAGTGGTATCCAAGGTGTTATCTGTCAGGTATAATTCCATGAGAAAGACTATGTCAGGCTGTTGCTTGGCTACGGTATGAGACAGCTTTCCTAATTTTGGCACTAGCCCCCACATGTTAGTAAGGAGGACTTTGCAAGGTCAACAAGGTTGTTTTAACATTATCTTTTCCAGTGCGTAGGTCAATGTCAGATGGTCCATTCGGTTACATTTCTTTGTTGAGACTTTGTCGCGATTGATACAACTGAGGGCCTATTAGGCCATTTCAGAGAACACAGTTGTAAATCTATAGGCACATGTTGTCCAGATCAGTTCAGGACGCCATGATTCCTTCCCTAAAGGACATTCGTCAACCAGATTGATTTTTCCTACAATTGACAGTGATTTCATGGTCATCAGAAGATTCCTAATTCCAGATTTTTTTTATTGATTTCAAATTCCACCATTGCCAGAGGTGAAATTTGAACCCAGGTCCTCAGAACATTAGCTGAGTTTCTGGATTAATAATATCGCAATAATACCACTAGGCCATTGCCTCCCCTAAATGTCTACAATGCTTAAGTCAGGGATGCAATGTGCAACTCATCTTTCACTTAGAACATAGAACATTACAGCGCAGTACAAGCACTTCAGCTCTCGATGTTGCGCCGACCTGTGAAACCAATCTAAAGCCCATCTAACCAACACTATTCCAATACAATCTGTATGTTTATCCAATGATCATTTAAATGCCTTTAATGTTGGAGAGTTCACTACTGTTGCAGGTAGGCATTCCACACCCTTACTACTCTCTCAGTAAAGAACCTACCTCTGACATCTGTCCTGTATCTATCACCCCTCAATTTAAAGCTGTGTCGTCCTGTGCTGGCCATCTCTATCGACGAAAAAGGTTCACACTGTCCACCCTATCTAATCCTCTGATTATCTTATATGCCTCTATTAAGTCATCTCTTAATCTTCTCTCTAATGAAAACAGCCTCAAGTCCCTCATCCTTTCCTCATAAGAACTTCCCACCGTACCAAGCAACATCTTGGTACATCTCCTTTGCATCCTTTTCAATGCTTCCACATCCTTCCTATAATGTGACGACCAGAACTGTAAGCAATACTCCGTGTGGCTGCACCAGAGTTTTATACTGCTGCAATATGATCTCATGGCTCCGAAATTCAATCCCTCTATCAATAAAAGTCATCTCACCATAAGCCTTCTTAACAACCCTATCAACCTGGTTGCCAACTTTCAGAGATCTATGCACATGGATCTCTCTGCTCATCCACACTACCAAAGATCTTACCATTAGCCCAGTACTCTGAATTCCTGTTACTCCTTCCTAAGTGAATCATTTCACACATAGCTGCATTAAACTCCATTCGTCACCTCTCGGCCCAGCTCCGTACTTATCTATGTCCCTCTGTAACCTGCAACATTCTCCGTACTGTCCACAACCCCACTGACTTTAGTGCCATCTGCAAATTTACTAAACCATCCTTCTACGCCCTCATCCAGGTCATTTACAAAAATGACAAAGAGCAGCGGCCTCAAAGCAGATCTTTGCGGTACACCACTAGTAATTGAACTCCAGGATGAACATTTCCCAATCACACCACCCTCTGCCTTCATACAGCCAGCAATTTCTGATCCAAACCACTAAATCACCCTCAATCCCATGCCTCTGTATCTTCTGCAACAGCTTACCATGGCGAACCTTATCAAATGCTTTAGTGAAATCCATATATACCATATCAACTACTTTACCCTCATCCACCTCTTTGGTCACCTTCTCAAAGAACTCAGTAAGGGTTATTGAGTATCAAATTATTCCTTTCTAGATGATTATAAATCCTCTCTCTTATAACCCTTTCCAAAACTTTACCCACAACAGAAGTAAGGCTCATTGGTCTATAATTACCAAGGTTGTCTCTACTCCCCTTCTTGAACAAGGGGACAACATTTGCTATCCTCCAGTCTTCTGGCACTATTCCTGTATTCAATGACGAATGTTTGTAATTTTTATAAATGATCTGGATGAGGGTATTGAGGGATGGATCAGTAAATTTGCAGATGATACTAAAGTCGGTGGAGTGGTAGATAGTGAAGAGGGGTGTTATAGTTTACAGAGTGACTTGGACAAGTTGCAGAGCTGGGCCGAGAGGTGGCAAATGGAGTTTAATGTGGAAAAGTGTGAGGTAATGCACTTTGGCAGGAACAATAAATGTGTAGAGTATAGGGCTAATGGTAGGGCTCTTAATAGTGTTGAGGAACAGAAGGATCTTGGTGTATGTGTCAATAGATCCCTGAAAGTAGGCAGTCAAGTGGATAAAGTTGTTAAGAAGGCATATGGAGTCTTAGCTTTTATTGATAGGGGGATTGAATTTAGGAGCCGCAGCATCATGTTGCAGCTGTACAAAACTCTAGTGCGGCCGCACTTGGAGTATTGTGTGCAGTTCTGGTCGCCACATTATAAGAAAGATGTGGAGGCATTGGAGAGGGTACAGAGGAGGTTTACCAGGATGTTGCCTGGTATGGAGGCAGGTCCTATGAAGAGAGGTTGAAGGATTTGAGGTTGTTTTCGTTAGAAAGGAGGCGGCTAAGAGGGGATCTTACTGAAGCATATAAGATGATTAGAGGTTTAGATAGGGTGGACAGTGATAGCCTTTTTCCTAGGATGGAGAAAGCTAGCACGAGGGGACACAGCTTTAAATTAAGGGGTGATAGTTATAGGACGGATATCAGAGGTAGGTTCTTTACTCAAAGAGTGATTAGGGAGTGGAATGCCCTGCCTGCAGCTGTTGTAGATGCGCCAAGTTTGGTGGCGTTTAAGAGGTTAATTGATAAGTATATGGAAGAGAAGGGAATGGTTTAGTTTGGAGGGGCATTGCTTTTTATTTTGGTCGGCACAACATCGAAGGCCGAAGGGCCTGTTCTGTGCTGTAATGTTCTATGTTCTATGTTCTAAAGATCAAAGCCAAAGGCTCTGCAATCTCCTCCCTAGCTTCCCAGAGAATCCTAGGATAAATCCCATCCAGCCTAGGGGACTTATCTACTTTCATACTTTCCGGAATTGCTAACACCTCCTCCTTTTGAACCTCGATCCCTTCTAGACTAATAGCCTATATCTCAGTATTCTCGACAACACTGTATTTTTCCTGTGTGAATATGGACGAAAAATATTCATTTAGCGCCTCTCCTATCTCTTCAGACTCCATGTACAACTTCCCACTGCTGTCCTTGACTGGCCTTAATCTTACTCTAGTCGTTCTTTTATTCTTGACATACCTATAGAAAGCTTTAGAGTTTTCCTTGATCCTACCTGTCAAAGATTTCTCGTGTCCCTTCCTGGCTCTTCTTAGCCAGGAAGGACCTAAAGAGAGAGCTAACTTGCAACTCTCAAGCCCCTAACTGAGCCTTTAGATCTCAGCTTGACACAAGTGTCCTTCTTCATCTTCACAAGAGATTCAACATCCTTAGTAAACCACGGTTCCCTCACTCCATCATTTCCTTCCTGCCTGATAGGTACATACTTATCAAGGACGCACAGCAGCTGTTCGTTGAACAAGCTCCACATTTCAATTGCGCCGATCTCCTGCAGTTTCCTTCCACATCCTATGCATCCTAAATCTTGCCTAAATCACATCATAATTTCCTTTTCCCCATGTATAACTCTTGCCCTGTGATATAAATACCTATCCCTGCAGTATATACCTATCCCTTGGTAAAGTTTATTTATTAGTCACAAGTAGGGTTACATTCCCATGAAATGAAGCTACTATGAAAATCTCCAAATCATCATGCTCCGGCGCCTGTTCGAATACACTGAGGGAGAATTTAACATAGAACATAGAACACTACAGCAAAAACAGGCCCTTTGGCCCACAAGTTATGCCGAACACATCAAAACCTACCCAGCCATAGACCTATCTATAACCCCCAATCCCATTGGATCCCATATACTCATCCAGAAGTCTTTTAAAAGACCCCAGCGAGTTCGCCTCGACCACCACCGACGGCAGCCGATTCCATTCACTCACCACCCTCTGAGTGAAAAACTTTCCCCTAGCATCCCCTCTGTACTTGCTTCCCTGCACCTTAAATCTGTGCCCTCTCGTCGCGACCATTTCAGCCCTGGGAAATAGTCTCTGAGAGTCCACCCTATCTATTCCTCTCAACATCTTGTAAACCTCTATCAGGTCGCCTCTCAACCTTCGTCTCTCCAGGGAGAACAGTCCCAGCTCCCTCAACCTGTCTTCATAAGGCATGCCTCCCAATCCAGGCAACATCCTTGTAAATCTCCTCTGCACCCTTTCAATAGCTTCCACGTCCTTCCTATAGTGAGGCGACCAGAACTGCGCACAGTACTCCAAGTGTGGTCTGACAAGGGTCCTATAAAGCTGCAGCATTACCTCCTGACTCCTCAACTCAATCCCTCGATGAATGAAGGGAACTGCATTGACATGGCCAATGCACTTTCGGACTGTAGGAGGAAATCAGAGAACCCAGAGGAAACTCACACAGACATAGGGAGAATGTGCAAACTTCGCACAAACACTAACCCAAGCAGGGAATCGAACCCAGGTCCCTGGCGCTGTGAAGCAGCAGTGCTAAACACTATGCCACACAGCTCGAAAGAGTCCAAGATAAAGCAGTATATTTGATTACATTCTCAAGTCATACCATAGAATGCCATGAGACTCAATATCCACCAACAGCAAATACTTAAAGAATGCAGTGCAGCAACTCACAGAGGTTACGATTTCAACATTAATAAGAATCCATGGGTATTTCTGATTAAATCAAAATATGGAAGTTAATGCTCTTAATCACCTGATGAATTCTTTTTAAAAATTCATTTACAGGATGTGGGAGTTAGTAGCTGGCCAGCATTTATTCCCCATCTCAAGGTGCCCTTAAGATAGAGATGAGCCGCCTTCTTGAACTGCTGTAGTCCCTGATTTATAGGAACACCCAAAACGCTGTTAGAGGGAGAATTCTACGATTTTGACGCAGCTATAGTGAAGGAACAGCGATATATTTCCAAGTCAGTGTGGTGAGGAACTTGGAGAAAAACTTATAAGTGGTGGTTTTCTTGGATATCTGCTGCCCTCGTCCTGGTGAATTACTGCAGTGAATCTTATAGATGGTGCACACAGCTACCACTGTTCATTGATGGTGGGGGGATTGAATGTTTGTGGGAGGGATGATTCAACAAGACATCCCAACTCCTGTATGCGATGTTCTGACCAATGAAACCAAGATGCCAAATTCCTTTTTCACCACCCTGTCCACCTGTGCCTACACATTCAAGGACCATGAACCTGTCCTCTAGGTCTCTTTGTTCTATAACTCTCCGCAATGCGCTATCATTAATTGAGTAGGAACCAAAAGGGAAAAGGCTAGAAAATGTCAGCAGTTTGGCAGCATCTGTGAGGAGTGTAAAGAGCTTACGTTGAGTCCAGATGGCCCTTTGTCAAAGCTAAAAGGAATAGAAAGAGTAGCTCGTGCCCTGATTTGGTCTACTAAAATGTATCACCTCACATTTATCTAAATTAAACTCCATTTGCTATTCATTGACCCACTGGCCTAATTGATCAAGATCCTGTTGCAGTCGTAAAAAATCTTCTTCACTGTCCACTATCCCACCAATCTTGATGTCGTCTGCAAACTTACTAACCATGCCTCCTATATTCTCATGATGTAAAGATGCCGGCATTGGATTGGGGTGGTAAGAACTCAGTAAGAATTTAGCAACACCAATTTTTAATGCAGTGAACACTGCATTTGCTTGAGGAAGACACGGAGTGTTGAAAGCTCGCAATTTTACCATCAAATAAATCGGTTGGATTAAAAATTGGTGTTGCTAAATTCTTACTGAGTCCTACATTCTCATCCAAATCATTAATATAAAAGAAAAATCAGTGGACCCAGCACCAATCTCTGAGGCACATCACTGGCTATAGGTCTCCAGTTTAAAAAACAACCCTCAACAACCACCCTCTGTCTTCTGTCATTAAGCCAAATATTATCCAATTGGCTACCTCACTGTGGCTCCCGAGATATTTAACCTTATGCAACAACCTACCATGCAGTATCTTGTCAACAGTCTTACTAAAGTCCACATGGACAATGTCATCTGCATTGTCCTAATTCACCTTCTTGCTGACTCCTTCAAAAAACTGAACCAAATTCATGAAACATGGTTTTCCACTCACAAAGCCATGCTGACTGTCCTTAATCAGTCCCTGCCTCTTTAAATACCTGATGTAAAGATGCCGGCGTTGGATTGGGGTGGTAAGAACTCAGTAAGAATTTAGCAACACCAATTATTAATCCAACCGATTTATTTGATAGTAAATCCGCGAGCTTTCAACACTCTTGTGTCTTCCTCAGGCAAGTGCAGTGTTCCCTGCACTTGCACTTGCACTTGCCTGAGGAAGACACAAGAGTGTTGAAAGCTCGCGGATTTACTATTAAATAAATCGGTTGGATTAATAATTGGTGTTGCTAAATTCTTACTGAGTTCTTTAAATACCTGCAGATCCTGCGTCAAAGCAGCCAGCTTCAACATTTTCCCTTTGGTTACGCATAGAGAAAAACAAGCCTGACAAGTTTATGATGTGTGAATATCCAGGAATACTGGCAAGGCTGTCATTATTATCAGTTCCTGACAAAAGGGTTCAGCAAAACAAAACAGAAACAAGCTTTGAGAAAGTTGTTTCCTAATTAACACATGCTTCACACTTGTGTTTAAGCCCTGCCCTCCCCCACTAAGAATTTTTACAACACCAGAATAAAGTCCAACAGTTTTATTTGGCAGCATGAGTTTTCAGAGCACTGTTCCTACATCAGGTGAGTGGAACTTGGGTTCACAAACTGTGTATCTATAGCTGGAAACAAGATAATGGTTGGAATGCGAGTCTTAAAAGTCTTTATACGTACAGACAATGCAAGTGTTAAGCACAGGTTAAAGAGGTGTGAACTGTCGTCAACCAGGACAGTTAGTGAGATTTTGCAAGCCTAGGCAAATCGTGGGGGATTACAGATAGCGTGACATGAATCCACAATCCAGTTTGAGGCCGTCCTCATGCGTATGGAATTCGGCTACTAGTTTCTATTCAGTGATTCTGCATGAGTCTTGAAGGCTGCCTTGGAGAATGCTTACCCAGAGATCAAATGCTGAATGCCCATTACTACTGAAATGTTCCCCAGCAGGAAAGGAACTCTCCTGCTTGGTGATTGTTGAGTGTGTTCATTCATCTGTTGTCATAGCGCCTTAAACTTCCTAATTAGCAGTTAGGAAGCAAATGCAACATTATAAAGAACAAAACAGCACGGGAAACAGGCCCTTGGGCCCAACGAGCCCACGCCGCCACCTTGATGTTCCCACCTCTACCCTTGATCCTTGTCTATGTTTATTGATCTATGGATTAAAAACCAAATTTGAGACAATTTAGGGAGAATTTGTTTTGCCAATTAGCCTAAGAGCACATCTTTGGGATGTGGGAGGAAACCGGAGCACCCGGAGAAAACCCACGCAAGCACGGGGAGAATGCGCAAACTCCCACAGACACAGGCCCAAATCCATGTATCTGCACAGCACAGCGATAGTCACTGAGCTGTCGTGTTGCCCATCAAATGGTCCAGGTCAAGCGTACACTAACGACGTGAAGCACTAGGATACTCTCAAAAAAATCCAAGAGCAGCCCTCTCACGACCCATCGCGTGTATGCCCTTGTTAGACAACAAGGTGGACCAAAGCACCTGTAGGATAAAAACAAGTACATCAATATCATCATCTATTTACACACTTCCCAGGGACTCCCAAGGCTCATGATCCCTATTTTAAATCAGTCTTCTGTACCCCTCCATTCCCATTCTGTTCATGTGCCCACCTAAGTGGGCACATGAACTTTATCCCTGAAAGTAGGCAGTCAAGTGGATAAAGTTGTTAAAAAGGCATATGGAGTCTTAGCTTTTATTGGTAGGGGGATTGAATTTAGGAGCCGCAGCATCATGTTGCAACTGTACAAAACTCTAGTGCGGCCGCACTTGGAGTATTGTGTGCAGTTCTGGTCCCCACATTATAAGAAAGATGTGGAGGCATTGGAGAGGGTACAGAGGAGGTTTACCAGGATGTTGCCTGGTATGGAGGGCAGGTCCTATGAAGAGAGGTTGAAGGATTTGAGGTTGTTTTCGTTAGAAAGGAGGCGGCTAAGAGGGGATCTTATTGAAGCATATAAGATGATTAGAGGTTTAGATAGGGTGGACAGTGATAGCCTTTTTCCTAGGATGGAGAAAGCTAGCACGAGGGGACACAGCTTTAAATTAAGGGGTATGAGTTATAGGACGGATATCAGAGGTAGGTTCTTTACTCAAAGAGTGATTAGGGAGTGGAATGCCCTGCCTGCAGCTGTTGTAGATGCGCCAAGTTTGGTGGCGTTTAAGAGGTTAATTGATAAGTATATGGAAGAGAAAGGAATGGTTTAGTTTGGAGGGGCATTGCTTTTTATTTTGGTCGGCACAACATCGAAGGCCGAAGGGCCTGTTCTGTGCTGTTATGTTCTATGTTCTATAAGTATTTCTTAAATAACTCCAGAGTACTGGAGGATAGCGAATGTGGTCCCATTGTTCAAGAAGGAGAATATAGACTTTCCTGGGAATTATAGACAGGTGAGTCTTACTTCTGTTGTGGGCAAAGTATTGGAAAGAATTATTAGGGATAGGATTTATAGTTATTTAGAGAGAAATGAATTGATTGGGGATAGTCAGCATGGTTTTGTGAAGGGTAGGTCGTGCCTTACTAACCTTATTGAGTTTTTTGAAAAAGTGACCAAAGAGGTGGATGGGGGTAAGGCAGTTGATGTGGTATATATGGACTTTAGTAAGGCGTTCGATAAGGTGGCCCATGGAAGGCTTCTGCAGAAAATGCAGATGTATGGGATAGAGGGTGATTTAGCTAATTGGATTAGGAATTGGCTAGCTGATAGAAGACAGAGGGTGGTGGTTGATGGAAATTATTCATCATGGAGTTCGGTTACAAGTGGTGTACCTCAGGGATCTGTTTTGGGGCCCCTGCTGTTTGTAATTTTTATAAATGATCTGGATGAGGGTATTGAAGGATGGATTAGTAAATTTGCGGATGACACCAAAGTCGGAGGAGTGGTAGATAGTGAAGAGGGGTATTATAGTTTGCAGAGAGACTTCGACAAGTTGCAGAGCTGGGCCGAGAGGTGGCAAATGGAGTTTAATGCGGAAAAGTGTGAGGTAACTCACTTTGGCAGGAATAACAAATATGTAGAGTATAGGGCTAATGGTAGAACTCTTAATAGTGTTGATGAACAGAGGGATCTTGATGTATATGTGCATAGGTCCTTGAAAGTTGGCAATCAAGTCGATAAGGTTATTAAAAAGGCATACGGAGTCTTAGCTTTTATTGGTAGGGGGATTGAATTTCGGAGCCGCAACTGTTTGTCATTTTTATAAATGACCTAGATGAGGGTGTAGAGGGTTGGATTAGTAAATTTGCTGACGATACCAAAGTGGGGGGGAGTTGTAGACAGCGAGGATGGATGTTACTGTTTGCAGAGGGACATAAATAGGTTGCAGAGCTGGGCCATGAGGTGGCAAATGGAATTCAATACGGATAAGTGTGAGGTGATTCACTTTGGTAGGAATAACAGGCATATGAAATATAGGGCTAATGGAAGGACCCTTAATAGTGTTGTCGAGCAGAGGGATCTTGGGGTACAAGTACATAGCTCTTTGAAAGTTGGCACCCAGGTTGATAAAGTTGTTAAGAAGGCGTACGGTGTGTTAGCTTTTATTGGTAGAGGGATTGAATTTAGGAGCCGTGAGGTTATGTTACAACTGTACAAAACTCTGGTGCGGCCGCACTTGGAGTATTGCGTACAGTTCTGGTCGCCGCATTATAAGAAAGATGTGGAAGCATTGGAAAGGGTGCAGAGGAGGTTTACCAGGATGTTGCCTGGTATGGTGGGAAGGCTTTATGAGGAAAGGCTGAGGGACCTGAGGTTATTTTCATTAGAGAGAAGAAGGTTACGCGGTGACCTAATTGAGGCGTATAAGATGATCAAGGGATTGGATAGGGTGGATAGTGAGAGCCTTTTTCCTCGGATGGTGATGACCAACACGAGGGGACATAACTTTAAATTAAGAGGTGGTAGTTATAGGACGGATGTCAGAGGCAGGTTCTTTACACAGAGGGTGGTGAGGGCGTGGAATGCCCTGCCTGCAGCAGTTGTGGACTCGCCTACTTTGGGGGCATTCAAATGTTCGGTGGATAGGCATATGGATGATATTGGAATAGTTTAGGTTAGAGGGTCCATTGGCCAGCGCAACATCGAGGGCCGAAGGGCCTGTACTGCGCTGTAATGTTCTATGTTCTATGTTCTATGCAACGTCATGTTGCAACTGTACAAAACTCTAGTGCGGCCGCACTTGGAGTATTGTGTACAGTTCTGGTCCCCGCATTATAAGAAAGATGTGGAGGCATTGGAGAGGGTACAGAGGAGGTTTACCAGGATATTGCCTGGTATGGAGGGCAGATCTTATGAAGAGAGGCTGAGGGATTTGAGGTTGTTTTCGTTAGAAAGGAGGCGGCTAAGAGGAGACCTTATTGAAACATATAAGATGATTAGAGGTTTAGGTAGGGTGGACAGTGATAGCCTTTTTCCGAGGATGGAGAAAGCTAGCACAAGGGGACATAGCTTTAAATTAAGGGGTGGTAGTTACAGGACGGATGTCAGAGGTAGGTTCTTTACCCAGAGGGTGGTAAGGGTATGGAATGCCTGCTGCAATTGTAGATGCGTCAAGTTTGGTGGCGTTTAAGAGGTTAGTAGATAAGTTTATGGACAAAAAGGGAATGGTTTAGGTTAGAGGATCATTGCTTTTTCTTAATTGGTCGGCGCAACATCGAAGGCCGAAGGGCCTGTTCTGCGTTGTAATGTTCTACGTTCTATGTTCTACCTGCCTCCACCACTTTACTTGGCAGTGCATTCCATACCCCCACCACCCTCTGTGTGAAAAAACTCCTTCTTAGCATTCATGTTGTGAGGACTAGAATACAAGAGAAGGGATGTACTTCTGAGACTTATAAGGCTCTGGTTAGACCCCATTTGAAGTATTGTGAGAAGTTTTGGGATCGATAACTAAGGAAGGATATGTTGGCCTTGGAAAAGGTCCAAAGGAGATTCACAAGAATGATGCCTGGAATGAAGAGCTTGTCGTATGAGAAACAGTTGAGGACCCCCTGGGTCTGTACTCATTGGCGTTTAGAAGGATTGAAATTTACAGGATACTGTGAGGCCTCAATGGAGTGGACGTGGAAAGGTCCTTGATGAGATTACAGTCACTAGAGAGGCGGTGCTTGATGGGCTAATGGGGCTGAGGGCAGATAAGTCCCCAGGACCAGCTGGAATGCATCCCTGGGTCCTCAAAGAAATGGCAGAGGTGATAGTGGATGCCCTGGTAATTATCTTTCAAAATTCGCTGGACTCCGGAAAAGTGTCGGAAGATTGGAAAATGGCTAATGTTACGCCGCTGTTTAAAAAGGGTAGCAGACAGAAGGCAGGGAATTATAGGCCGGTTAGATTAACGTCTGTAGTAGGAAAAATGCTTGAATCTGTCGTCAAAGCAGAAATAACGAGGCACCTGGATACGAACGATTTGATCAGGCAGATGCAGCACGGATTCGTTTAGAGGAGGTCGTGCTTGACGAATTTATTGCAGTTCTATGAGGAAGTGACTAGTGAGGTAGATAGAGGGGAACCGGTGGATGAGGTGTTTTTGTATTTCTAGAAAGCGTTTGATAAGGTGCCTCACAAAACATTGCAGCAGAAAGTTAAGGTGCAGGGAGTCGGGGATAGGGTGTTAGATTGGATAGAGGATTGGTTGTCTAATAGAAAGCAGAGTGTAGGTATTAATGGGTGCTTTTCTGATTGGCAGCTGGTGACTAGTGGAGTACCCCAAGGTTCGGTGCTGAGGCCTGAACTATTTACCATTTACATAGATGATCTGGAGTAAGGGGTAGAGTGCAGGGTTACGAAATTTGCTGATGACATGAAGATGAGTGGAAAAGCAAATTGCGTGGAGGGTGTGAAAAGCCTGCAGAGGGATCTGGATAGGTTGAGTGAGTGGGCAAGGAGTTGGCAGATGGAGTATAATGTTAGCAAGTGTGAGGTTATCCACTTTGGGAAGAATAATGGTAGGAAGGACTACTATTTAAATGGAGAAAAACTGCAGAATGCGACGGTGCAGAGGGACTGGGGGTCCTTGTGCACGAATCGCAAAAACATAGTGTGAAGGTGATTAAGAAGGTGAATGCAAAGTTGGCCTTTATAGCTAGGAGGATAGAATATAAAAGTAGGGAGGTTCTATTGCAGCTGTATAGGGTGCTGGTAAGGCCGCAGCTGGAGTACTGTGTGCAGTTTTGGTCGCGCATTCGAGGAACGGATATATTGGCCTTGGAGGGGGTGCAGAGAAGGTTTACTAGGCTGATACCGGAGATGAGGGCGTTGGATTATGAGGAGAGACTGAATAGGCTAGGTTTGTACTCTTTGGAGTTTAGAAGGCTGAAAGGGGATCTTATAGAGACGTATAAGATAATGAAGGGGATGGATAGGGTAGAGGTTGAGAGACTCTTCCCGCTTAGCAAAGATAGCAGGACTAGAGGGCACAGCCTCAAGATTAGGAGGGGGAAGTTCAGATCGGAGTTGCGGAGGGGTTTCTTCACGCAAAGGGTGGTGAATCTTTGGAATTCTCTGCCTGATGAGGTGGTGGAGGCTTCTTCACTGAATATGTTCAAGTCAAGAGTGGATAGGTTTTTAATTGACAAGGGAATTAAGGGTTACGGGAAGAAAGCGGGAAAGTGGTACTGAACTACTACAGATCAGCCATGATCTTATTGAATAGCGGGGCAGGCTCGAGGGGCTGTATGGCCTACTGCTGCTCCTATTTTTTACGATCTTATGTTCTTAGGTTTTCACTGATAGGAAAAAACTAGGATCAGAGGGCACAACCTCAGGCTAAAGGGACAATCCTTTAAACCAGAGATGAGGAATTTCTTCAACCAGAGAGTGGTGAATCTGTAGAAGTCTTTGTCGCAGAAGACTGTGGAGGCCAGGTCATTGAGTTCTTTGAGACAGAAATAGATAGGTTCTTGATTAATAAGAGGTCAGGGGAGAGGAAAAGGGAGAGATTGGGGAAGAGAAAAATACCAGCCATGAATGAATGGCAGAGCGGACTTGATGGACCGAGTGGCCTAATTCTGCTCCTATGTCTTGTGGTCTTACGGTCCAAGGCAGCCTTCAAGATACACGACAATGCAGAATCACCGAACATAAACTGATAGCCAAGTTCAGCACGCATGAGGACAGCCTCAATCGGGATCTTGAGTACGTGTCACACTATCTGTAACCTCCATGATTTGCCTAGGCTTGCAAAATTCTCCTAACTATCCTGGCTTGAGACTATTCACATCTTTTTAACCTGTGCTTAACCCTCTCTCCACTCACATTGTCTGTACCTGTAAAAACTTGATTACCTGTTAAGACTTGCATCTCAACCATTATCTTGTGAGTGAGTTTGTGTCTATATATGCCCTGTTTGTGAACCCAATTTCCACTCACCTGATGAAGGAGCAACGCTTTGAAAGCTCATGCTACCAAAAAAACCTATTGGGTTTTTAATAGGTTTTCAATAGAGAGACTTCTTTCTGTACCTACCCCAGTCCAACCCAGCATCTCCACATCATGGCTCCCCCATTAAGACAGCATCCAAATAATAATCTTAAAACAATGGGACAAGCTGATTGCACCTGTAAAGTATTTAAATATTTTACTTGTCCATAGGATCAACCCAAACAATTTTTTCAGGGATCAGATTGCATCTAAATTCTAAACTTGGCTAGAACTAATTGCACGGATATTTCTGTTTTGCAATCTGTTGAATTGTCAACATGAAAATATCGAAAGCTTGATTCTGGCAATCTGGAATGAGAAGGTAAACACTTAACTTCTTTATAGTAATCCACCTTCTTAAATCCCTCTTCTCTGTCTCCTTTACCCACATTTTCAACAAGTATGAGGAACTTTTTGGACTTAGCCATCACAATTGAGGCCATATAATCAGCTGTCTCCGCCATCTCCCTCCCTTCCTCAAATCAGAGTGTGGACTGAACTTCCTTCAAGGTTCCCCACCCTCATCCTGGTTCTGAACTTGTATCTTTCTCTACTTACTCTCGCGTCTTCCTTTGCACTCTCCATGAGCTCATATTGTCTAAACAATTCACCTTTCGTCTCTACCTCATCAAACTGCTGAGCTCCCAATTTTTTACTGGCTCCCATGTTAGTCCATCTTGCCCAGAATGCCAAATTTGAATTCCTCCAATCAGATTTTGTGTTTGACACAGTGAAAAGTCACCAATGACATCCTCTGTGACTGTGTAAAAGGCAGACCATCTGTGATTATCCTTTTCAACCTATCTGAAACATCTGACAGTTGATCACTTCATCCTGCACCAACACCTTTGCAAATTTGTGAGATTGAATCAGATAACAAATTTGATTGAGTTTTTTGAGGGGGTAACCAAGAAGGCAGATGAAGGCAGTGAAGTTGATGTTGTCTATATGGACGTTCGCAAGGCCTTTGACAAGGTACTGCACGGTAGATTGTTGCATAAAGTAAATCTCACAGAATTCAGGATGAGGTGTCTAAATGGATACAAAATTGGCTTCTTCACAGAAGCCAGAGGATGGTTGTAGAGAGCTGTTTTCCAAACTGGAGGCCTGTGACCAGCAGTGTGCCTCAAGGATCAGTGCTCGGTCCACTTTATTTGTCATTTATATTAATGATTTGGATGAGAATAAGGAGGCATGGTTAGTAAGTTTGCAGATGACACCAAGATTGGTGGCATAGTGGACAGTGAAGAAAGTTATCCCAATTGCAATGGGATCTTGATCAGTTCGGCCAGTGGGCTGACGAATGGCAGATGGAAGTTAATTTAGATAACTGCGAGATGATGCATTTTGGTAGACTGAACGAGGGCAGGACTTACTCAGTTAATGGTAGGGCATTGTATTGAATAACAGAACAAAGATCTAGGGGTACATGTTCATAGCTCCTTGACAGTGGAGTCACAGATGGACAGAGTGGTGAAGAAGACATTCGGCATGCTTGGTTTCATCAGTCAGAACATTGAATACAGGAGTTGGGACGTCTTGTTGAAGTTGTACAAGACATTGGTAAGGCCACACTTGGAATACTGTGTGCAATTCTGGTCACCCTATTATAGAAAGGATACTATTAAATTAGAAAGACTGCAGAAAAGATTTACTAGGATGCCAGCAGGACTTGATGGATTGAGTTATAAGGAGAGGCTGAATAGGCTGGGACATTTTCCTCTGGAGCTTAGGAGGCTGGGGGGTGACATTATAGAAGTCTATAAAATAACGAGGGGCATAGACAAGGTAGACAATGACTATCTTTTCGCAAAGGTAGGGAAGTCTAAAACTAGAGGGCATAGATTTATGGTGAGGGAGAAATACAAAAACGTCCACAGGGACAATTTTTTCTGAAGGAGGGTTCTTAACTTTGGGGTTTTGTTATAAAGTGGAATAACAGAGATAGCTAGCTGTTAAGGATTATACTTTGCCCTATCCAAGTGTTTTGATTGATAAATGTTATGTTAATTCTTTTTGTTATATTCTGTGTTCTTAAATAAAGTTTGCTTTAATAAAAGCTTCCTAGTGGGTTAGTTGAGTCATACTTGGAATGAAACACTTTATGCTCACCTAATGCCAAAAATTAAACGTAAAAGTTGAAGTCTAGGCTAACTTCATAAAATATTTTGAAGTTTCTGATCTGGTCCTTAACAAGAGTTTTGGGTCCTGAGACAGGTAGGAACTGTACAAGGAGGGCTGGTTACACCTTAATAGGTCTGGAACAAACAGCCTTGTAGGGAATTTTGCTACTATGGTTGATGAGAGATTAAGTTCATTTGTCAGCGGAACGTGAACCTGAAGGGGAATTTGGAAAGAAAACAAAGCTGGTTCCTGTGCTGTACTTTTCTTTGCTCTTTGTGTGTGAGATGGAATATGTTAAGAAACCAATTAGGGAACAGTCTATTTTAAGTCTAGTATTCTGCAACAAGAAAGGACTAATTAATAATCTTGTAAAAGAACTTTTAGGGAAGAGTGACCATATAATGATGGAATCTTTCAATAAGATTGAAAACAAAGCAGTTCAGTCTGAAATTAGGGTTTATAAACTAAACAAAGGAAACTCTGAAGTTATGAGGGGGGCAGGTGGCTATGATGGATTGGAAAAATAAATGAAAAGGTTATGACAGTAAACAGGTAATGGCTAGTATTTAAACAATTAATCTATGCATTACAACAAATACTCAATCCTTTAATCAAAGGCACAAAAACCAACAGAAAAATGAGTCAACCATAGCTAACAAAGAAAGTTAAAGATTGTACTAGATAAAAGGAAGAGGCTTATAAAGTTGACAAAAAAGGTACTAACAGGATTGGAACAGTTTAGAATTCAGCAAAGGCGCACCAAGAAATTGATAAAGAGAGAATAGAACATGAATGTGAACCAGAAAGAAACAAAGAAGACTTTGCAACTCATTTTTATAAGTAAAAAAGAAAATGTTGGCAAAGACAAATGTGGAATTCAATTTAAAATACAGATGTGAGACGATAAAATCCAATACCAGTGTCTTGCGCTTAAACAAAGGAGACTACAATGGGATGAGAGAGGAGTTAGCTAAGGTAGAGCAAAGACTTTAAGGGAGCAAAGATTTTATGGTAGGACAGTTGAGGAACAGTGGAAGACTTTCAAAGCGATTTTTCACAGTGCTCAACAAAAGTATATGCCATTGATAAGGAAGGACTGTATAAAAAAAGGGAGAATCAGCCATGGATATCTAAGGAAATAAAGGAGGATATCAAATTGAAAGAAAGTGAATACAAAGTGGCAAAGATTAGTGTGAAACTAGAGGATTGGGAAATCTTTAACGGTCAACAGAAAGTCAGGTTATTCAATAGATTGATTCCAGAGTTGAAAGGGTTGGCTTATGAAGAAAGACGAAGTAGGCTGGGAATATACTCATTAGAATTTACAAGAATGAGGGGGGATCTTCATTTGATTTGATTTATTATTGTCACATATTAACATAGTGAAAATTATTGTTTCTTGCACACTATGCAGGCAAAACATACTGTTCATTGAGAAGGAAACGAGAGAGTGCAGAATGTAATGTTACAGTCATAGCTCAGGTGTAGAGAAAGATCAACTTAATGCAAGTCCATTCAAAAGTCTGACAGCAGCAGGGAAGAAGCTGTTCTTGAGTCAGTTGGTATATGATCTCAGACTTTTGTATCTTTTTCCCAAAGGAAGAAGATGGAAGACAGAATGTCAAGGATGCGTGGCGTCCTTAATTATGCTGGTTGTTTTGCCAAATCTCCACAGTGCAGAAGAGGGCAATTCAGCCCATCAAGCGGCAGGGTAGCACAGTGGTTAGCACTGCTGCTGCACAGCTCCAGAGACCTGGGTTCGATTCCTGGCTTGGGTCACTGTCTGTGTGAAGTTTGCACATTCTCCTTGTGTCTGTATGAGTTTCCTCTGGATGCTCCAGTTTCCTCCCATTGGCCATACTAAAATTGCCCTTAATGTCCTGAGATGCGTCGGTTAGAGGGATTAGTGGGTAAAATATGTAGGGATATGGGATTGAGCCTGGGTGGGATTGTGGTTGGTGCAGACTTGATGGGCCAAATGGCCTCCTTCTGCACTGTAGGGTTTCTATGATTTAAGCCTGCACTAACACAATCCCAACCAGGCCCTATCCCCATAACCCCACGCATTTATCCTACCAATCTCCCTGACACTAATGGGCAATTTACATGATCAATCACCCAAATTTGCATTTCATTGAGCTGTGGGAGGAAACCAGAACACCAGAAGAAACGCACACAGACACAGGAAGAATGTGCACACACACAGTGACCCGAGGCTGGAATTAAACTCAGGTTCCTGGCATTGTGAGGCAGCAATGCTAGCTACTGTGCTACCCACCTTACAGAAAAATATAACATTATAAAAGGAATGGATAAAATAGAAACAGGGAAGTCGTTTCCACTGATGGATGAAACCAGAACTAAGGGGCATAGTCCTAAAATGAGGGAAGCAGATTTAGGACTGAGTTGAGGAAGAACTTCTTCACCCAAAGAGTTGTAAATCTCAAGAATTCCTTGCCCAGTGAAGCAGCTGGGGCTACACCATTGAATGTTTTTAAAGTAAAGGTAGACAGATTTTTGAACAGTAAAGAAACTAAGAGGGCAGGTAAGTAGAGCTGAGTCCACAAAAAGATCAAGGGTGCAGGTTCGAGGAGCCACGGCCTGCTGCTGGCTCCTAGTTCTTATTACAAGCAAATTAGAGAATTTATAATGGAGAAATAGGAAAGTGACAGAGAAGCTAAATAATTAGAACATAGAACAATACAGCACAGAACAGGCCCTTCGGCCTTCGATGTTGTGCCGACCAAAATAAAAAGCAATGCCCCTCCTAACTAAACCATTCCCTTCTCTTCCATATACTTATCAATTAACCTCTTAAACGCCACCAAACTTGGCGCATCTACACAGCTGCAGGCAGGGCATTCCACTCCCTAATCACTCTTTGAGTAAAGAACCTACCTCTGATATCCTTCCTATAACTCATACCCCTTAATTTAAAGCTGTGTCCCCTCGTGCTAGCTTTCTCCATCCTAGGAAAAAGGCTATCACTGTCCACCCTATCTAAACCTCTAATCATCTTATATGCTTCAATAAGATCCCTCTTAGCCGCCTCCTTTCTAACGAAAACAACCTCAAATCCTTCAACCTCTCTTCATAGGACCTGCCCACCATACCAGGCAACATCCTAGTAAACCTCCTCTGTACCCTCTCCAATGCCCCCACATCTTTCTTATAATGTGGCGACCAGAACTGCACACAATACTCCCAGTGCGGCCGCACTAGAGTTTTGTACAGCTGCAACATGATGCTGCGGCTCCTAAATTCAATCCCCCTACCAATAAAAGCTAAGACTCCATAAGCCTTCTTAACAACTTTCTCCACTTGACTGCCTACTTTCAGGGATCTATTGACACATACACCAAGATCCTTCTGTTCCTCAACACTATTCAGAGCCCTACCATTAGCCCTATACTCTACACATTTATTGTTCCTGCCAAAGTGCATTACCTCACACTTTTCCACATTAAACTCCATTTGCCACCTCTCGGCCCAGCTCTGCAACTTGTCCAAGTCACTCTGTAAACTAAAACACCCCTCTTCACTATCTACCACACCACCAACGTTAGTATCATCTGCAAATTTACTGATCCATCCCTCAATACCCTCATCCATATCATTTATAAAAATTACAAACAGCAGGGGCCCCAAAACAGACCCCTGAGGCACACCACTCGTCACCGAACTCCACGATGAATATCTCCCATCAACCACCACCCTCTGTCTTCTATCTTCTATCTGCTAATTATTGTGTGTCGGTCCTCACTGAGGAAAATACGAGAAATATCCCAGAAATACTGAGAAATTAAAGGACTAGTAGGAATGAGCAACTGAAAGAAACTAATTTCAGAGAAAAAATAATATTGGATAAATTGGAGAAAATAGTGGGATTGAAAGTTAGTTATTCCCCAGGGATCCAATTATCGACATCCCAGAGTGCTGAAAAGGGTAGCTGTAGAAATATGCACTGGTGATCATTCTATAGACTCTGAAATGGTGCCTGCAGATTCAAAGATAGCAACTATTTAAGAAAGAAGGGAGAAAAAAGGAGACATTTGGCATGTTAGGCTGATGTCAGTAGTCAGAAAAGAATAACTTGGCACGTAGAAAAAAATGATCTGATTAGGCAGAGTCAACATGCACTTATGAAAGGGAAACCATGCTTGACAAATTTGGGAGTTTGCAAAATAGATAAAGGTTAACTATTGGACGTGACATACTTGGATATTCAGAAGGCTTTCAATAAGATTCCACACAAGTGGTTAGTAAACAAAATTAGAGCATATGTGATAGGGGATAATATACTATACTGGGGAGGCAAAGTGGCACAGAGGTTAGCACTGCTGCCTCACAGCACCAGGGACCGGGGTTTGATTCCTAGCTTGGGTCACTGTCTGTGTGGAGCTTGCACATTCTCCCCGTGTCTGTTTGGGTTTTCTCCCAAAAACATGTGAAGTTATCCACTTTTGTAGGAGGAACAGAGGTATATGGAGGTATAGGAGGAACAGAGGAACAGAGGGATTGAATTTAGGAGCCGCAGCATCATGTTGCAACTGTACAAAACTCTAGTGCGGCCGCACTTGGAGTATTGTGTGCAGTTCTGGTCCCCACATTATAAGAAAGATGTGGAGGCATTGGAGAGGGTACAGAGGAGGTTTACCAGGATGTTGCCTGGTATGGAGGGCAGGTCCTATGAAGAGAGGTTGAAGGATTTGAGGTTGTTTTCGTTAGAAAGGAGGCGGCTAAGAGGGGATCTTATTGAAGCATATAAGATGATTAGAGGTTTAGATAGGGTGGACAGTGATAGCCTTTTTCCTAGGATGGAGAAAGCTAGCACGAGGGGACACAGCTTTAAATTAAGGGGTATGAGTTATAGGACGGATATCAGAGGTAGGTTCTTTACTCAAAGAGTGATTAGGGAGTGGAATGCCCTGCCTGCAGCTGTTGTAGATGCGCCAAGTTTGGTGGCGTTTAAGAGGTTAATTGATAAGTATATGGAAGAGAAGGGAATGGTTTAGTTTGGAGGGGCATTGCTTTTTATTTTGGTCGGCACAACATCGAAGGCCGAAGGGCCTGTTCTGTGCTGTAATGTTCTATGTTCTATGTTCTATATTGTATTTTGATAAGGTGAGAGATTGGAAAGCATCAAGGTGTAATCTTACTGCCTACTCACATCACACCCCCGCCACAGCAAACATGGAGAATTTGGTGACAAAGCAAATCTTTGTTCATTGGGATGGGAAAATGCCAGTGCATGAATGGTTGGGAAATTCCAAGTCAATGTCCAAAGAGAACTAAGTGCCCTTGATTGTAAATCACTGAAAGCTGACATGCTAAATTAAGAAAGCAAACAGTATGTTGCCAAAGGATTTGAGTACAGAAATAAAGATGTGTCACTTCAACTGTACAGAAGCTTGGTAGGACGCCACCTGGAGAATTGTGTACACTTTTGATCCCCTCACCTAAGAAAGGACATGCTTGCTATAGAGGGAGTGCAGCACAGATTCAGCAGACTAATTCCTGGGATGGCGGTACTATCCCATCAAGAAAGATTGAAGTGGGCCGTACTCTCTGGAGCTTCAGAGAATGAGGTGCAATCTCATTGAAAGATACAAAATTCTTAAGGTGTCAGACAGCATAGATGCACAAAAGATATTTCCCCTGGCTGAGGTGGAGTCTAGAACCAGGCAATACAGTTTCAGAATAAAAGATAAGCCATTTAGGATTGAGATGAGGAGGAATTTCTTTACTCGAGTAGTGAGTCATTAGAATTCTCTACTCCAGAAGGCTATGGGCGGTTAGGTATCAAGTCTGTTCGAGACAGAAATCAGGACATTTCTAGATTCTAATGACATCAGGGGATACAAGGATAGCATAGGACAGAAGTTTTGAGGTAGACAATGAGCCACGTTCCAGTTGAACAGCAGTGTAGGTTTCAGGGACTGAATGGTCTTCTCCTGCTCCTCACCACCACTCCTTTCAACCCTTCCAAATGGCTCTAAATAATCAGATTACTTGTCTAATGTCCAGCACTGGATAACTAGAAATGTAAATATTAAAAATTGGGAAGATTGAAGCCATTGTTTTCAGTCCTGCTCCAAACTTCATTCCCTGGCTATTCACACCAACCTTTATGTAGGCAACAGCCTGAGATTAAATCAGTTTATTTGGAATCTTCATGTCACATTTGACCCAGAGATAAGCTTTCAACTACATTGACCAATTCTATCTCAGCTCTTCTGCTGCTGAAACCCTTATCCATGTCTTTGTTTCCTCCAGACTTGACTGTTCTAAATGCACTTTTGATTGATCTCCAATATTCCACTCTCAATAGACTTGATGTCTGTTGCTTACATCCTAAATTGCATTGAATCCCACTCACCAACAACCACTCCTGTGCTCGCTGACTTACATTAGCTCCCAGTTTATAAAGAAACACCTCAACTTTAAAATTCTCGTCTTTTGTCAAATCTCGTCCTTGTCCTTCCATACTCTGCAATTTCCTCCTGTCTAATAGCCCTCCAAAGTATCCATGCTCCTCTATTTTCAGTCTTGAGCATTTCCTGATTTTAATCACTCCCACACTGGTCATCTTGTAGATGGCTGCCTAGGCCCCAAGATCTGGAAATCCCTCCCGCAACAACCCACCTTTCTAAATTTCCTCCTTTAAAATATTCCTCAAAACTTCTATCTTTGACCAGCTTTCGGTCACCTCAGCCAATATTTCCTTATGTAAATGTATTATCTTTTATAATGCTTCTTCTGAAGCATTTAGGCCCATTTCATTATTTTAAAGCACAGGGATGTTGAATACACATGCTGGAGTTATAAAAGAGTTTGTTCTATTCCAAAAAAACTGCTGGTGAAGGATAGAACTGCTACCAATTTTACATAGTTACATATTTGTATTTATATACATGGAAAGTTGCACCTGAGCAAGACTGGGATTAACATTTCTGAGGGAAGTTAGTTGGTCTAGTTGGGGAGGGTTTAGGAAAACGTGGTTGCAGCGTGACCGGGAATTGAATATCCAGGGGTTTCAGACATTCAGGAAGGATAGACAGGAGGAAAAAGAAGGTGGGCTATGTTAATAAAGGATAATATCAGGGCAGTAGTAAGAGAAGATATAGGGTCCAAAGAGCATAGAACATAGAACATAGAACATAGAACATTACAGCACAGAACAGGCCCTTCGGCCTTCAATGTTGTGCCGACCAAAATAAAAAGCAATGCCCCTCCAAACTAAACCATTCCCTTCTCTTCCAGATACTTATCAATTAACCTCTTAAACGCCACCAAACTTGGCGCATCTACAACAGCTGCAGGCAGGGCATTCCACTCCCTAATCACGCTTTGAGTAAAGAACCTACCTCTGATATCCGTCCTATAACTCATACCCCTTAATTTAAAGCTGTGTCCCCTCGTGCTAGCTTTCTCCATCCTAGGAAAAAGCTATCACTGTCCACCCTATCTAAACCTCTAATCATCTTATATGCTTCAATAAGATCCCCTCTTAGCCGCCTCCTTTCTAACGAAAACAACCTCAAATCCTTCAACCTCTCTTCATAGGACCTGCCCTCCATACCAGGCAACATCCTGGTAACCTCCTCTGTACCCTCTCCAATGCCTCCACATCTTTCTTATAATGTGGCGACCAGAACGGCACACAATACTCCAAGTGCGGCCGCACTAGAGTTTTGTACAGCTGCAACATGATGCTGCGGCTCCTAAATTCAATCCCCCTACCAATAAAGGCTAAGACTCCATAAGCCTTCTTAACAACTTTATCCACTTGACTGCCTACTTTCAGGGATCTATTGACACATACACCAAGATCCTTCTGTTCCTCAACACTATTAAGAGCCCTACCATTTGCCCTATACTCTACACATTTATTGTTCCTGCCAAAGTGCATTACCTCACCCTTTTCCACATTAAACTCCATTTGCCACCTCTCGGCCCAGCTCTGCAACTTGTCCAAGTCACTCTGTAAACTATAACACCCCTCTTCACTATCTACCACTCCACCGACTTTAGTGTCATCTGCAAATTTACTGATCCATCCCTCAATACCCTCATCCAGATCATTTATAAAAATTTCAAACAGCAGGGGCCCCAAAACAGACCCCTGAGGCACACCACTTGTCACCGAACTCCACGATGAATATCTCCCATCAACCACCACCCTCTGTCTTCTATCTGCAGCCAATTCCTAATCCAATTAGCTAAATCACCCTCTATTCCACACATCTGCATTTTCTGTAGAAGTCTTCCATGGGCCACCTTATCAAACGCCTTACTAAAGTCCATATATACTACATCAACCGCCTTACCCCCATCCACCTCTTTGGTCACTTCCTCAAAAAACTCAATGAGGTTAGTAAGGCATGACCTACCCTTCACGAAACCAAAACGTGGAATCGTTGTGGGTGGAGAAAGTCACTGGGGGGTATGGTTTATAGGCCCCAAATAATAATTTTGAGATGGGATGGGCTCTAAAAAAGTAAATAATTGATGCATACAAAACAGATCAACGATAATTCTGGGGGATTTTTATCTGCATATCTGCATTTGAGGCATACAAGATGATCAGAGGGTTAGATAGGATGGACAGTGAGAGCCTTTTTCCTCAGATGGTGACGGCTAACATGAGAGGACATAGCTTTAAATAGAGTGGTGGTAATTATAGGATGGATGTCAGAGGTAAGTTCTTTATTCAGAGTGTAGTAAGAGCGTGGAATGCCCTGCCTGCAGCAATTGTGGACGCACCAACTTTAAGGGCATTCAAATGGTCAGTGGATAGGCATATGGATAACATTGGAATAGTTTAAGTTAGAGGGTCATTAGATTTGTTCCACTAGTTGGTGCAACATCGAGGGTTGAAGGGCCTGTACTGCTCTGTAATATTCTATGTTCTATAGATAGGGTCGACAGTTACTGAGAATTGATCTTATTGAAATATGCAAGATCCTGAGTGGACTTAACAGGGTGCACGCTAGGAGGATATTTCCCCTTATAAAAGATTCTCGAACTAGGAGAAGAGTTTAAAAATAAGGGGCCTACCATTTAAGACAGAGATGAGAAGAGATTTCTATTCTGACAATCGTTAATCTTTGGAATTCACTTCCCCTCAGAGAAGCAAAGGCTGAATTATTGCATATTTCGATGGCCAAGTTGAGCAGATTTTTGATCTGTAGGTCAACGATTATCAGCAGCAAGAAAGAAAGTGGAGTTATGGTCATAATCAGATCAGTCATGATCTTATTAAATGGTGGAACAGGCTTGAGGGGGTCAAATGGCTTCCTCGTGCTCTTATTTTTTATATAATGTTCTTTGTCCAATCAATGGACAGAAAAAAATGTTTGTTTGGCCTCTGACTTGGCACAAATAATCTTTTTAAAAGAGACCTCCTGGATTTTAACCTCCTGGAGATTTATTCCTCAACAAATCAATGAATTGTGAGCAATTGCAAAACGTGAAATTTTTATTTTATTTCTTTTTCACTCTTTGGGTTCAGTCATTATAGATAGCATATCAAACATTGCCTGGCTCAAGGTCATGTCATTACTAGGTTTGCCATACTTGACTGCAGAAAGCATTTGTTCAAGGCAAAGTTTAAATGAAATTTCTTTTAATCATGCAAGACTCAGGACCAGACCTCATAGGAGTGACTCAACTGATGTAATTTGTGGAATTCAATGAATAACTCCAAGATCATAACTATTTTTGATAGTTTACTCAGCTGGCTCGGTTTGTTAATGCGTTGCCTCATGTGATACCGAAGTCTACATATCTAATTTCTTCCTTAGATTAAATTGATATATGTTCAGTTAAGCAGCCTCACATGGAACAGTGATAGGATTATTCAATTTGTTAAATGCACCATTTAAGCTGAGACCTCTATCCTGTTCTGATACGACCTATGAATTTACCATGAATTTACTTACAGAACTACTAACTTAGGCTGTACATTTCCCTTTCATCACTTTGAACATTTCAAGGGCAGAAAGAAAGGAAGCAAGTGAGAGAAAAGTGACAGAATACATTCTGGTCCATGATACTGAATGTGTTTCTTAGTGGATGTACACTTAACACCAAGTATAGTTAATAATCAACATGCTGTTTGTTGTTTTAAATTATTACTCTTCTTGTCAAGCACTTGAGAAAAAAAGTTACCGTGATGAGTTATGGATGATGGAATTATCAAATAACCATTCCTGTCTAGGGGGAGGTGTAGCTGTGAACTGACAATGAAACATGGCATCCTCCTTCTTATTGACAATCTGGTCTTGAGGTCGGATTACAGGCTGTGGAAAACTGGCATCTGTAAGATATGGTGACAAATAAAACACAGATTACACAATATTTTATCACACTTTGGTCATTTGTTACTATTTCATTTATATGGGTCACAGGGCAAAAAAGGATACCCAATTTCTACCCTTCTCTGCATCAGCATTTGGACATGAACGTACATGAAAACTTAGCTGGCTACAAGAACCAAGAGTTGACACTATAACCTAAATAGGAGTACAACCAGCATATGTAAACAAAAGAATTTAGGGATCCAGGTACTAATGGCATTAAAATTTTGCTCACAGTTGCCACCCAAAAGTCAAATACGATGCAAACGTAAGCATAAAGGATATGCACTGCAATACAACATTGCGCTACATTAATACAGCAGCACAGTGACATAATGGTCAGCTCAACTGCCTACAACGTCAGGGATCCAGGTTCAATACCCGGCTTGGGTCACTGTCTGTATGGAGCCTGCACATTCTCACCATGGGTGTCCTACGGGTGCTCTGGTCTCCTTCCACAGTCTGAAAGACACGTGTTTAGGTTGATTAGCATGCTAAATTATTCCTCAGTGTACCAGAACAGGCACTGAAGTGTGGATTAGAGGATTTTCATAGTAACTTCATTGCAGTGTTAATGTAAGCTTACTAGTGACACTAATAAATAAGCTAATGCAGTCAGACAAATACTAGTCAGACTTCACTTGGAATAATATTTTAATTTTAGGCCCCATGATTTAAGAACAAAGAATAGTATAGCACAGAAACAGACCCTCTGGGGAAAGAAACACCAGCTTTGAAGAGAACATAGAACATAGAACATAGAACAATACAGCACAGAACAGGCCCTTCGGCCTTCGATGTTGTGCCGACCAAAATAGAAAGCAATGCCCCTCCTAACTAAACCATTCCCTTCTCATCCATATACTTATCAACTAACCTCTTAAACGCCACCAAACTTGGCGCATCTACAACAGCTGCAGGCAGGGCATTCCACTCCCTAATCACTCTTTGAGTAAAGAACCTACCTCTGATATCCGTCCTATAACTCATACCCCTTAATTTAAAGTTGTGTCCCCTCGTGCTAGCTTTTTCCATCCTAGGAAAAAGGCTATCACTGTCCACCCTATCCAAACCTCTAATTATCTTATATGTTTCAATAAGATCCCCCCTTAGCCGCCTCCTTTCTAACGAAAACAACCTCAAATCCTTCAACCTCTCTTCATAGGACCTGCCCTCCATACCAGGCAACATCCTAGTAAACCTCCTCTGTACCCTCTCCAATGCCTCCACATCTTTCTTATAATGTGGCGACCAGAACTGCACACAATACTCCAAGTGCGGCCGCACTAGAGTTTTGTACAGTTGCAACATGATGCTGCGGCTCCTAAATTCAATCCCCCTACCAATAAAAGCTAAGACTCCATATGCCTTCTTAACAACTTTATCCACTTGACTGCCTACTTTCAGGGATCTATTGACACATACACCAAGATCCTTCTGTTCCTCAACACTATTAAGAGCCCTACCATTAGCCCTATACTCTACACATTTATTGTTCCTGCCAAAGTGCATTACCTCACACTTTTCCACATTAAACTCCATTTGCCACCTCTCGGCCCAGCTCTGCAACTTGTCCAAGTCACTCTGTAAACTAAAACACCCCTCTTCACTATCTACCACACCACCAACTTTAGTATCATCTGCAAATTTACTGATCCATCCCTCAATACCCTCATCCAGATCATTTATAAAAATTACAAACAGCAGGGGCCCCAAAACAGACCCCTGAGGCACACCACTCGTCACCGAACTCCACGATGAATATCTCCCATCAACCACCACCCTCTGTCTTCTATCTGCCAGCCAATTCCTAATCCAATTAGCTAAATCACCCTCTATTCCACACATCTGCATTTTCTGTAGAAGTCTTCCATGGGCCACCTTATCAAACGCCTTACTAAAGTCCATATATACTACATCAACCGCCTTACCCCCATCCACCTCTCTGGTCACTTTCTCAAAAAACTCAATGAGGTTAGTAAGGCATGACCTACCCTTCACGAAACCATGCTGACTATCCCCAATCAATTCATTTCTCTCTAAATAACTATAAATCCTATCCCTAATAATTCTCTCCAATACCTTGCCCACAACAGAAGTAAGACTCACTGGCCTATAATTCCCAGGAAGGTCTCTCTTCCCCTTCTTAAACAATGGGACCACATTCGCTATCCTCCAGTCCTCCGGAACCACACCCGTAACCAACGAGGACCTGAAGATCAGAGCCAGAGGCTCTGCAATCTCCTCTCTTGCCTCCCAGAGAATCCTAGGGTAAATCCCGTCCGGCCCAGGGGACTTATCCAACTTCAAACCCTCGAGAATTTCTAACACATCCTCCCTATCTACTACAATACTCCCCAATTTGCAACCCTGTACCTCAGTGCTCTCCATAGCTACATTTCCAGCACTCTGCGTGAATACCGAAGAGAAATATTTATTCAGTGCCTCACCAATCTCTTCAGGCTCCACGCACAACTTCCCACTGCTGTCTATGACTGGCCCTAATCTTGCCCTAACCAATCTTCTATTCTTAACATATCGAAAGAAAGCTTTAGGATTCTCCTTAATCCTATCAGCCAACATCTTCTCGTGTCCCCTCTTAGCTCTCCTCAATTCACTTTTTACCTCCTTCCTAGCTAATCTATAGCTATCCATTGCACTACCTGAGCCTTCAAGCCTCATCCTGACATAAGCCTCCTTTTTCTTCTTAACCAGCAAATCAACTCTTTTCGTACACCAAGGCTCTCTTACTCGTCCATTTCCTCCCTGCCTGACAGGGACATACTTATCAAGGACTCTCAGCAGCTGCTCCTTGAATAAGCACCACATTCCAGATGTTCCCAGTCCCTGTAGTTCCCTAGTCCAATCTACGCACCCTAATTCTCTCCTGATGGCCTCATAATTACCCTTCCCCCAGCTATAACTACAGCCCCCAGCTTCATGCCTATCCCTGTCCATCACTAAGGTGAACGTAACCGAATTGTGGTCACTATCACCAAAATGTTCACTAACTTCCAAGCCTAACACCTGGTCTGGCTCATTGCCCAGCACCAAATCCAATGTAGCCTCACCTCTAGTTGGCCTATCTACATACTGAGTCAAAAAACCTTCCTGCACACTCTGTACGAAAACTGACCCCTCTAACGAGCTAGAGCTATAGCTATTCCAATCAATATTAGCAAGTTAAAGTCCCCCATCACAACTACCCTACTACTTTCACTCCTAATCAGAATTGACTTCGCAATCCTTTCCTCCACCTCTCTAGCACTATTAGGAGGTCTGTAAAAGACTCCCAACAGGGTGACCTCTCCTCTCCTGTTTCTAATCTCAGCCCATACTACCTCCACAGACAAGTCCTCATCAAACTTCTTTTCGATCACCGTGATACAGTCTTTGACCAGTAACGCCACTCCTCCCCCCCTTCTACCCCCTTCTCTACTCCGACTAAAGCATTTGTACCCCGGAACCTGCAACATCCATTCCTGTCCCTGCTCTACCCAAGTCTCTGAAATGGCCACAACATCGAAGTTCCAGGTACTGGTCCAAGCTGCAAGTTCCTCCCCCTTATTGCGAATACTCCTTGCATTAAAGTATACGCATCTCAAACCATGCCCCACCCCACCCGTACGCCGCTGTGTTTTACAACTCTCCTCTATAACCCCCTTACTCTCATCCCTCTCAGCACCCCAACTACTTAGGATCCCACCCCCCCCCCGAATCAGTTTAACGCCCCCATCATAGCCTTAGCAAATTTTCCCCCCAAGATATTAGTCCCCCTCTGGTTCAGGTGTAGACCATCTCTCTTGAAGAGGTCCCACCTATCCCAGAATGAGTCCCAATTGTTTTTTTTTAAAGCAACACAGCACGGGAAACAGGCCCTTCGGCCCAACGAGCCCGCGCCACCGTAATACCAAATCATTATCCTATTTTAATAGTCCTATATAATAGTATATATATTAATCCTAATTTGGAAAATTTTCACCATAGGGACAATTTGTTACCCAATCAGCCTAAGAGCGAATTTTTGGGTTGTGGGAGGAAACCGGAGTGCCCGGAGAAAACCCACGCAACCACGGGGAGAACGCGCAAACTCCCGCAGACACCGGCCCAATTCCAAGTGTCTGCACAGCCACATCGATAGTCTCTGAGCTGTCATGGTGCCCTTCAGGTGGTCCACATAAAGCACTCATATACGACATGAGGTACCAGGCAACCCATGAATCAACATCCAAGAGCTGTCCTCGCACCACCTGCCGAATGCGTGCTCAAATTATGGACCGAATTACCTGTGGAAAAAAGCCGTAGTTAAACAGTCCTAATATATCCCTCTATCTGCATACCGCTCATGTGGCTGTCCAAGAGACCCTTAAACAGCCCCAGCGTGCCTGCTCCCACCACCTTACTCGGCAGTGCATTCCACACCCCCACTACCCTTTGTGTGAAAAACTGCCCTCTAATATTCGTCCTATACATAGCCCCCCTCACCCTATGGCCATGACCTCTCGTCCTATCCATTTCTAAAGGTGGAAAAAGTTTACCTCCATTTACTCTATCTATACCCCTTATAATCTTATACACCTCTATGAGATCCCCTCTAAGCCGACGTCTTTCAAGGGAAAACAACCCCAGTCCATCTAATCGTTCCTCATAGGACAGTCCTTCCATACCAGGCAGCATCCTGGTAAACCTCCTCTGCACTCTCTCCAAGGACTCCACATCCTTCCGATAGTACGGAGACCAGAACTGGGCGCAGTATTCCAAGTGAGGCCTAACCAAAGTTGTATACAACTGCAACATCAAACTCCTACTCTTATATTCTATACCCTTTTCTATGAAAGCTAACATACTATACGCCTTCTTTGTCACCTTCTCCACCTGTGAGGACACCTTCAGAGACTTGTGAACCTGCACCCCCAAGTCTCTCTGCGTCTCTATGCTCCTTATAGTTTTACCTTTTATCCTATAATTCTCTTCTACATTTTTCCGGCCAAAATGCATCACCTCGCATTTTTCCGGATTAAATTCCATTTGCCATCTATCTGCCCAATCTACCAACCTGTCTATGTCCTGTTGTATTGCCTGACACTGCTCTTCTGTACCCGCCAATCCAAGCATCTTGGTGTCATCAGCAAATTTGCTGATCTCACCACCTACCCCTACTTCCAAGTCGTTTATGTAGACCACAAATAGAAGAGGACCTAGTACTGAGCCTTGTGGCACTCCACTAGTGACAGGCTTCCAGCTGGAAAAAGAGCCTTCCACTACTACCCTCTGTCTCCTCCTTCCGAGCCAGTTTTCGACCCATCTACATACCCGACCCTGTATCCCATGCGCCTTCACCTTCTCTATCAGTCTACCATGAGGAACCTTGTCAAACGCCTTACTGAAATCCATGTAGACGACATCAACAGCCTGTCCTTCATCAACTGTTTTTGTCACTTCTTCAAAAAATTCCACCAGATTCGTAAGACAAGACTTCCCCTTGACGAAGCCATGCTGCGTATCCCTGATCAGATCGCAGCGCTCCAGATGCTCATACATCCTGTCCCTAAGGATCCTCTCCATTAGCTTACCTATAACTGAAGTCAAGCTCACCGGCCTATAGTTCCCTGGGTGATCCCTCTGACCTTTTTTAAACAACGGTACTACGTTTGCTATCCTCCAGTCCTCTGGGACCTCACCTGTGTCCAAGGAAGAGACAAAGATTTGCGTCAGAGGCCCAGCCAAGTCTTCCCTCAACTCCCTTAGCAGCCTGGGGTAAATGCCATCAGGCCCCGGAGCTTTATATGTCTTTAAGCTGCCTAACAGCCCCAACACCTCTTTCCTCGTAATCCTTATTTCCCTCAACCAATCCTCAACTTTGTCAACATCAGGCACAGACATCTGTCCAGTCTCCTGCGTGAATACCGACGCAAAGTATTCATTCAGGATCTCCCCCATTCCCTCAGGCTCTAAGCATAGATCCCCTCCACTGTCCCTAAGAGGTCCAATCTTGCCTCTAACCATCCTTTTGCTCCTTACATAGGTGTAAAATGCCTTTGGATTTTCTTTAATCCTACCTGCCAGAGCCACCTCATGGCCCCTTTTTGCCTTTCTAATACCCCTTTTTAGATCCCGTCTACACTCTCTATAAGCTTCCAGCGCTATCTCAGTCCCTAGTTGCCTAAATCTAATGTAAGCCTCTCTCTTTTTCTTGATCAAGTCCTCAATCTCCCTGGTAAGCCAAGGTTCTCTAATCCTACCTTTCCCATCCTTCCTCCTTGCCGGCACATATCTTTCCTGCAGAGAGTTTAGTTTTCCCTTGAAAGACTCCCACATGTACCTCGTCGACCTGCCCTCAAAAAGCTTATCCCAATCCGTATCTTTAAGTTCTTGCCTAATCTGGCCGTATCTAGCCCTCCCCCAGTTAAATACCCTCCCTTTTGGGCCAGTCTCATCCTTTTCCATTAATATCCTAAAGCAGACAGAGTTGTGATCACTATTTGACACCTGCTCTCCTACCTCGACGTCAACCACCTGGCCTGGCTCATTCCCCAGAACCAAATCCAGTATAGCCCCCTCTCTAGTCGGGCCATCCACATACTGCTCCAAGGACCCTTCCAAAACACACTGTACAAATTCCTCCCCATCCACTCCTACAGCCCTGGGCACACTCCAATCTACTCCAGGAAAATTGAAATCTCCCACCACTACCACCCTATTTTTCCTACACTTATCTAAAATGTCCCTGCATATCCCTTCTTCCACAGCCCGCGGGCTGTTGGGCGGTCTGTAGTAAACACCCAACAGAGTAACCACTCCCTTCCTATTCCTCAACTCCACCCATAGAGACTCAGTTCCTAAATCATACATACCTATCTCCCTCTGCACTGCTATGACGTTGTCCTTAACTAATAAAGCCACTCCCCCGCCTCTCTTCACACCAACTCTGTCACACCTAAAACACTTATACCCTGGAATATTCAATTGCCAGTCTTGCCCCTCCTTCAACCACGTCTCGGTCACCGCCACCACGTCTAAACTCCTCGTGAACATTATTGCCTTCAGTTCATCTGTTTTGCCAGTCACACTCCTCGCATTAAAACACATGCACTGAAGACCCTCAGCTCTCGGAAATACCTTTCTACCTACTGGTGTTGCCCTATCATCCCTCTCTATCCCACTCCCAGTTCCTGCTGTCTCCCCACCCTCCCTCCCTATTAGTTTAAACATTTTTGAAACACTCCAGCTAACCTCCCAGCTAAAATATGTGTTCCCCTCCCAGTCAACTGCTCCCTATCCCTCATGAATAGGTGACCCTCCCTCCTGAAGACTTCCCAATGATCAATAAATATGAAGCCTTCTGCCCTACACCAATCCCTCATCCATGCATTTAGTTGGAGTGTCTCATTTATTACCCAATCGGTCCCAGGCACAGGCAGCAGCCCAGAGAACGCCACCCTGGAGGCCCTACCTTTCAGTTGAGCCCCCAACTCCCTAAACTGTCTACGCAAGTCCCCCCTGCGCTTTCTTCCTACATCTTTCTGTCCTATGTGAACTATTACATTTGCCTTAGACCCTCTTCCCTTCAAAATTCCCTCTACCCTCTCTGATACATCCTGGACCCCTGCTCCAGGGAGGCAGACTACCATCCTGGAGTCTCTCTTTTGCCCACAGAATCTCCTATCGATCCCTTTAACCATCCCATCCCCCACCAATATCTCACTTCCTACATTCCTGCTGGTCTCTGTGGCCTTCTGTTCCCCTTCACGTGCCCTCTCCATCACAGCTTTTACCCCCCCCTTGGTTTTCTGGGGATCCTCCTTAGAGATGGCCTTTGTGCCTTGATTTTTGTTCTTATTCCTTGTAACTGTACCCAGCCCATCCCTACTACTAGATCCTGGGGTCCCTGCAGGTCTGCCCTCCCTATTCATTGTGTCCTCATTTTCCCTCACCAGACAAACGTCCTCCAAGCGCAGCTCCAGCTGTCTCAACTTTGCTCGTAAACGCTGCAGTTCTAAACATTTTGCGCATATGTGGGGCTTCGAGAGACGTGATGCCTCCAAGGTTAAGGAACCTGAACCCCTCCCTCCTGCACCATCCACGCAGAATAATAATGGAATAATATTTTAATTTTAGGCCCCATGATTTAAGAACAAAGAATAGTATAGCACAGAAACAGACCCTCTGGGGAAAGAAACACCAGCTTTGAAGAGAGTTAACAATGAATCACTAGAAATATACCTGAGACAAAGTGACTTAACTCGAGGAAAGTCTGGAAAAACAGAATAGCGCTCTGATAAAACCACAAATAAAAGATAATGGCAAATAGTTAGGCAAAGGCTTTTATCTCCAGTATATAAATCAGAACAAAATATAAAGTTAACTAATTAAAAAGTTACATTTCAAGTTTGTACAGTGTAAGCAGAATGTAATGTTGTCTGCCTCACTGTTGCACAAATCAATTGGATGTTTAAAAGGGAGATGAAGCATGAGCACGAACAATAGTGGGCAGAAAATTGGATGATATGTAGAATTCAAATGGCTAATGAAAAAGCAGAACAGAATTGATCACTTAAATCTCTAAATAGAGTTTAGAAGGCAACAAATGGATTTTTCTTCTCTCTGATGACAACTTATGCCAGAGCCAAAGTTTTCTTGCTCTCCCTCCTACATTCTCAAATTTTTGAACATCCTCTGTTTTCACATGCAATTAAAAAGTTTTTAAAGATGTTAACATAGAACATAGAACATAGAACAATACAGCACAGAACAGGCCCTTCGGCCTTCGATGTTGTGCCGACCAAAATAAAAAGCAATGCCCCTCCTAACTAAACCATTCCCTTCTCTTCCATATACTTATCAACTAACCTCTTAAACGCCACCAAACTTGGCGCATCTACAACAGCTGCAGGCAGGGCATTCCACTCCCTAATCACTCTTTGAGTAAAGAACCTACCTCTGATATCCGTCCTATAACTCATACCCCTTAATTTAAAGCTGTGTCCCCTCGTGCTAGCTTTCTCCATCCTAGGAAAAAGGCTATCACTGTCCACCCTATCTAAACCTCTAATCATCTTATATGCTTCAATAAGATCCCCTCTTAGCCGCCTCCTTTCTAACGAAAACAACCTCAAATCCTTCAACCTCTCTTAACAATTTTCAATTTTAAGCTTAGTAGTGCCACACGAATAGCAAAGGCACACAAGTTAGGTAGAAAAAGGAATTAAGTTTCAGAGTTACAAAACCCTGATGAGATTTCAGAAGGCTATGTTGATCCAGAACAGACCTCAATCAACAATGTAGACATCTGAGAGGCAGCAGTTTTAAAATGAATCCATTTGTTCCTGCAACAAAACTGAAGTACGACCCATTTGTCAAATTCATTGACACAGTATTACCCATGCTTTAAGTATCCAAATTAACTAGTCAGTGAGAATAAAAGGAATTACATCAGTTAATTACTTTGACAATTGCATGCAAGGAGGAAAAAATCCTGAAAGCAGGCAAGTCCATAACTTTTATCCTTGGTATGCCAAAGGAGATAATTATGCACAGAAGCATACTGTTTATTTTCCAAGCACAGTGTCGCACCTAATCAAGTAAAAGTGATGTTCAGTCCCAGGATTACAATACATTGCTTTCGTCCTTTAACTTGGTCATATTACAGCATTGTTACTCCATCTGCATCAGACAGGCCATCTCATTTTTACTGTAACTAGATACTGAGGAAAAGATGGAATTTATTCCAGTTTGCTTGTCCGGTTCCTTCAATGTACCAACCTTGAAATACGTATGGTTCATTAGAGATATTATCTTACCTAACAGATCAATCTTCATTTACAACCAAAGCAAAACTGATTGTTTCATATCGTTTAATCGCCACCTGCTTCATAATCAAGCACCATCCTGCCCTTATCATTCCTATCATATCAGCTTTGTAGATAATAGATGGGCACCCGATCCACAAACATTCACTCCCTAACTATAGTACACACTGCTGCTTCTGTGTGTCTATCTACAAGATGCATTGCAGAATCTCATAAGGATCCTTAGACAGTGCCCTCCAAAACCATGACCAGTACCATTTGGAAAAATAAGGGCAGAAGACACATGGAAATACCACTACCTGGAACCCGCTTACCATTCTGACTTAGAAATATGTCACCACTCCTTCACGATCGCTGGGACAAAATCCTGGAACTCCCTCTCTAACTACAATATAAGTGTACCTATATCTCATGGTCTGCAGTGGTTCACAAAAGCAACTCACTATCACCTTCTCAAGGGCAAGAAGGAATGGGCAATAAATGCTGGCCTGGTCAACAACACCCACATTCCATTAATGAATAAAAAATAAACCTCCTCATAAAGGTTAAGTGGTCTGTAGCCAATTTGAGTTCCCCTATCAATTGCCCATCAGCTCCAAGATACTCAGCACAACTAGAAACTTAATTTACAAACTTCTACACTAACACTTAAAACATTATAAAATATCACTAGTTCCAAAATTCCAACATTGCTACCCAAATTAACTTATACAGCACCACTGTATGCGATAATAAGTTTTGTACATTTCTATTTTTCCAACTGTGTTGAGCACAACTATCTAAGGAAATATATTGCATGCAAGGACACCATGCCCAGAGGACCTGAGCTTTAATGGCTGCTCCAAACATAGGCTTCATTAATTGTCCCTTTGTGATTAATTAAAACGTTGCCAAAGTAATCAAATTACCCAGCAGCAAACTTCAGCCTACAAAAAGGCATAATCATTAAAAATAGCCAAAATATTTCCCTGGAATAAATAATGGCCACAAACTACTGCAGAAGGCAATGACCCAAATGGAAGCAGAATAAATCTCATCTGTTTTTCATAATTAGTTTCATGTAAATGTAAGTAGAACCCATTAATTCTATTCATAATCTGTAAATTTGTGAAAGTGGACATATTCAAAGGTGCAAGAAAGTTTCGCCCAGCCAGTTGCACAGTTTTTGTAGCACAGCCGGCCGGGAGATTCAAGCAGAGGCTATATCGTGGTCTCCCAGCTGGGTGTCATGGCTTCCACACGTTTCTGGTAGCCAGATTTCCTGCACCACTAGTTCTGCACTGATTTCTGTGTGGAGCTCCATAATTTATTCTAATGATAATTTAAATTCTATTTGCTTACTAGGCCTACTGGCCTCACCCCCACCAGGTGTGTTTCACTCCAGCGCGATTTAGTATAACTCCCCATTTGCAGGGAGCTGGCAGTCTGACCCCGCTGGAGTGAAGGGAGGAGACATTTGAGGCCCCCCAGAGATTTAGGTTGTCAAGAATGTGCATCCTAGGGCATTGTCAGCTTGACAGTGCCAGCCTGGAGTGGGGGCAGTGACTAGGCCATGGCGGGATCGGGTGGAGGGGCAAGGGGGGAGGGGATGGGGGAGGGGCAGCACTATGCTGCTGGCCTCTCCAGCAGGAATAGGTCCTGCCCACTGATTTTCAACAGGATTCACACTAATGCACTCTGCAGTACACAGATTGTGGGAGATTCATTTTGAAACTCCTGCTGAAAAAAAACAGCATGAATCACTCCAGTTTTTACACAAATTCAAAATTTTTTTGAGAGAATCATGCCCACAATTTTCAAGGTTTGTTTTACTTTTGTCACACCTAAAGTGGGATTCTGGACAGTTAGTTTCCAATGCTCAAGTTCCATGCAGGTGGCAGCAAGAATAAATCTATTCGGTGCACAATGGCATGCACTGTTGCCTCGCAGCACCAAGGTTTGATTCCTGGCTTGCATCGTTGTCTGAAGTTTGTACATTCTCCTCGAGTGCTCCAGTTTCTTTCCACAGTCCAAAGATGTGCAAGTTGGATTGATTGGCAGTGCTAAATTGTCACTTAGTATCGGGGGACTAAGAAGGTAACTATGTGGCATTACAGGGATAAGGAATGGATGGGATTGCATTTGGTGCAGACGTGATGGGCTGAATGGTCTCGTTTTGTTCTGTAGGGATTCTATGAAATGCTGAGGTCAATATGCACCTTAAGGTCTATTCATTTGGAAATGGCAACACTTGCAGCCAACCAAACACAAGAAAAAACACAAAGACAGAAAATGCTAAAAATACTTAGCAGGTTTGGCAGTATCTATGGAAAGTGATATTAATACATTATACCAGAATTGGAAAAATCATAGAGATCTAACATAGAACATAGAACATAGAACAATACAGCACAGAACAGGCCCTTCGGCCTTCGATGTTGTGCCGACCAAAATAAAAAGCAATGCCCCTCCTAACTAAACCATTCCCTTCTCATCCATATACTTATCAACTAACCTCTTAAACGCCACCAAACTTGGCGCATCTACAACAGCTGCAGGCAGGGCATTCCACTCCCTAATCACTCTTTGAGTAAAGAACCTACCTCTGATATCCGTCCTATAACTCATACCCCTTAATTTAAAGCTGTGTCCCCTCGTGCTAGCTTTCTCCATCCTAGGAAAAAGGCTATCACTGTCCACCCTATCTAAACCTCTAATCATCTTATATGCTTCAATAAGATCCCCTCTTAGCCGCCTCCTTTCTAACGAAAAACAACCTCAAATCCTTCAACCTCTCTTCATAGGACCTGCCCTCCATACCAGGCAACATCCTGGTAAACCTCCTCTGTACCCTCTCAATGCCTCCACATCTTTCTTATAATGTGGCGACCAGAACTGCACACAATACTCCAAGTGCGGCCGCACTAGAGTTTTGTACAGCTGCAACATGATGCTGCGGCTCCTAAATTCAATCCCCCTACCAATAAAAGCTAAGACTCAATATGCCTTCTTAACAACTTTATCCACTTGACTGCCTACGTTCAGGGATCTATTGACACATATACCAAGATCCTTCTGTTCCTCAACACTATTAAGAGCCCTACCATTAGCCCTATACTCTACACATTTATTGTTCCTGCCAAAGTGCATTACCTCACACTTTTCCACATTAAACTCCATTTGCCACCTCTCGGCCCAGCTCTGCAACTTGTCCAAGTCACTCTGTAAACAAAAACACCCCTCTTCACTATCTACCACTCCACCAACTTTAGTATCATCTGCAAATTTACTGATCCATCCCTCAATACCCTCATCCAGATCATTTATAAAAATTACAAACAGCAGGGGCCCCAAAACAGACCCCTGAGGCACACCACTCGTCACCGAACTCCACGATGAATATCTCCCATCAACCACCACCCTCTGTCTTCTATCTGCCAGCCAATTCCTAATCCAATTAGCTAAATCACCCTCTATTCCACACATCTGCATTTTCTGTAGAAGTCTTCCATGGGCCACCTTATCAAACGCCTTACTAAAGTCCATATATACTACATCAACCGCCTTACCCCCATCCACCTCTCTGGTCACTTTCTCAAAAAACTCAATGAGGTTAGTAAGGCATGACCTACCCTTCACGAAACCATGCTGACTATCCCCAATCAATTCATTTCTCTCTAAATAACTATAAATCCTATCCCTAATAATTCTCTCCAATACCTTGCCCACAACAGAAGTAAGACTCACTGGCCTATAATTCCCAGGAAGGTCTCTCTTCCCCTTCTTAAACAATGGGACCACATTCGCTATCCTCCAGTCCTCCGGAACCACACCCGTAACCAACGAGGACCTGAAGATCAGAGCCAGAGGCTCTGCAATCTCCTCTCTTGCCTCCCAGAGAATCCTAGGGTAAATCCCGTCCGGCCCAGGGGACTTATCCAACTTCAAACCCTCGAGAATTTCTAACACATCCTCCCTATCCACTACAATACTCCCCAATTTGCAACCCTGTACCTCAGTGCTCTCCATAGCTACATTTCCAGCACTCTGCGTGAATACCGAAGAGAAATATTTATTCAGTGCCTCACCAATCTCTTCAGGCTCCACGCACAACTTCCCACTGCTGTCTATGACTGGCCCTAATCTTGCCCTAACCAATCTTCTATTCTTAACATATCGAAAGAAAGCTTTAGGATTCTCCTTAATCCTATCAGCCAACATCTTCTCGTGTCCCCTCTTAGCTCTCCTCAATTCACTTTTTACCTCCTTCCTGGCTAATCTATAGCTATCCATTGCACTATCTGAGCCTTCAAGCCTCATCCTGACATAAGCCTCCTTTTTCTTCTTAACCAGCAAATCAACTTTTTCGTACACCAAGGCTCTCTTACTCGACCATTTCCTCCCTGCCTGACAGGGACATACTTATCAAGGACTCGCAGCAGCTGCTCCTTGAATAAGCACCACATTCCAGATGTTCCCAGTCCCTGTAGTTTCCTAGTCCAAATCTATGCACCCTAATTCTCTCCTGATGGCCTCATAATTACCCTTGCCCCAGCTATAACTACTGCCCCCAGCTTCATGCCTATCCCTATCCATCACTAAGGTGAACGTAACCGAATTGTGGTCACTATCACCAAAATGTTCACCAACTTCCAAGCCTAACACCTGGTCTGGCTCATTGCCCAGCACCAAATCCAATGTAGCCTCACCTCTAGTTGGCCTATCTACATACTGAGTCAAAAAAACCTTCCTGCACACTCTGTACGAAAACTGACCCCTCTAACGAGCTAGAGCTATAGCTATTCCAATCAATATTAGCAAAGTTAAAGTCCCCCATCACAATTACCCTACTACTTTCACTCCTAATCAGAATTGACTTCGCAATCCTTTCCTCAACCTCTCTAGAACTATTAGGAGGTCTGTAAAAGACTCCCAACAGGGTGACCTCTCCTCTCCTGTTTCTAATCTCAGCCCATACTACCTCAACAGACAAGTCCTCATCAAACTTCTTTTCTATCACCGTGATACAGTCTTTGACCAATAACGCCACTCCTCCCCCCCTTCTACCTCCTTCTCTACTCCGACTAAAGCATTTGTACCCCGGAACCTGCAACATCCATTCCTGTCCCTGCTCTACCCAAGTCTCTGAAATGGCCACAACATCGAAGTTCCAGGTACTGGTCCAAGCTGCAAGTTCCTCCCCCTTATTGCGAATACTCCTTGCATTAAAGTATACGCATCTCAAACCATGCCCCACCCCACCCGTACGCCGCTGTGTTTTACAACTCTCCTCTATAACCCCCTTACTCTCATCCCTCTCGGCACCCCAACTACTTAGGATCCCACCCCCCCCCCGAATCAGTTTAAAGCCCCCATCATAGCCTTAGCAAATTTTCCCCCCAAGATATTAGTCCCCCTCTGGTTCAGGTGTAGACCATCTCTCTTGAAGAGGTCCCACCTATCCCAGAATGAGTCCCAATTGTTAAGGAACCTGAACCCCTCCCTCCTGCACCATCCACGCAGCCATGAGTTCAAACTATCCCTTTCTCTGTTCATCTCTAAACTATCTCTTGGCACAGGCAAGAGTCCAGAGATAACCACTCTGCCTGTTATGGACCTAAGCTTCCACCCTAACTCCATAAATTTCTGTTTAATATCCCCTTCCCTTGTCCTACCTACATCATGTGTCCCCACATGAACTATGACTTGGGGCTTAAGCAAGTAGAATCAGGGAAATGGGTAGGGCTGGGTGAAAAACCAAAGGGAAAATCTTCGGTAGGGTGGAAGGCAGGAGAGATTAAATGACAAAAGGCATAATGATGCGAAAGAGAGTAATGGGTCAAAAAATAAAAAAAACATAGTATTACTGATCTGAAATTAATTATTGAACTCTGCATTGAGTCCAGAACGCTGTTAAATGCCTAGCCAAATGATAAGCCATTCCTAGAGTTTAATTCGAACAATATACGTGGCTAAGCTTAGAGAGGTCAGAATGGAAATTCAGTGGAGAACAAAGCAGCTTGCATGGACAGTTGGTGTCAAATGCAGTTTTTAATTTAAATCACTAAAGTCATAATGATATGTCTTCAGAAGGATTGAATTCTGTTTAAATCTGAGTTAAATGAACAGTAAAAGACTCAAAACACTGTAATAAATCACAAAATAATAGCACAGATTGAAGTCATTCAACCAGCTGAGTCTATTCCCATCCTTCAGAACCATTAAAAAGAATATTTCTCGTGCAATGCATGGCATGGTGGAGAAATGGGGATTCACACAGTGATTTTGCACAGTAGCTTAATCTGACTGCACAGCAATTAAACTTGGGAGTTCAACGAACAAAATGAAGTCTGAATGACATAATCATAAAGTAACAATGACAGAGCAACCAAAATTCCATAGCAATCTAATCACATTATAGATTAATTAATACTGAGATTTAGATTTCACTCCAAAAGCTAGTGAGATGCATTCACTCTCAATCCCACGTGAGCAGGGAGAGTTGTAAATACAAGACCGCAAGATGTAGGAGCAAGAGTAAGCCATTTGCCCCTTTGCCATTTGATAAGATTATGGTTGACTGAATGTGGCCTCAACCCAACTTTCCCTGTATGTCTTGCATTGACACCATTGCTGATGAAAAATAAATGCAGAATATTGCAAAAACTACAAAAAGGTGCAGGGAGCTAGGGAATGATAAGAATCTAGAGGAATGTAAGGCTTGTAGAAAGGAGCTTAAAAAGGAAATCAGAAGAGCCAAAAGGGGTCATGAGATGGCCTTGGCAGGTAAGATTAAGGAGAATCCCAAGGCATTCTACAAATATTTGAAGTGTGAAAGGACGAGAAGTGAAGGGATAGAACCATATAAAAGATGAAGGGGGAAGTCAGTGTTGAACCAGAAGAAATGGCAGAAGTAATGAGTACTTTGCCTCGATATTCACGGTGGAAAGTGATCTGGGAGGTTGTACTGCAGGTTTGCAGTGGACTGTAAAGATTGAGTATGTGGACATTAAGAAAAAGGATGTGTTGGAACTCTTAAATTTATCAAGATAGAAAAGTCGCTAGGACTCCAGGTACAAGTGAGATAAGTGATTGCTGAGCCCTTGGCAATGATCTTTGTGTCGTCGAAGGAGACAGGAGAGGTTCCGGAGGATTGGAGGATTGCAGATGTGGTTCCTATTTTCAAGAAAGGGAACAGGGATAGCCTGGGAAATTACCGAACGGTGAGTCTGACCTCAGTGGTTACATAGAACATAGAACATAGAACAATACAGCACAGAACAGGCCCTTCGGCCTTCGATGTTGTGCCGACCAAAATAAAAAGCAATGCCCCTCCAAACTAAACCATTCCCTTCTCTTCCATATACTTATCAACTAACCTCTTAAACGCCACCAAACTTGGCGCATCTACAACAGCTGCAGGCAGGGCATTCCACTCCCTAATCACTCTTTGAGTAAAGAACCTACCTCTGATATCCGTCCTATAACTCATACCCCTTAATTTAAAGTTGTGTCCCCTCGTGCTAGCTTTTTCCATCCTAGGAAAAAGGCTATCACTGTCCACCCTATCCAAACCTCTAATTATCTTATATGTTTCAATAAGATCCCCCCTTAGCCGCCTCCTTTCTAACGAAAACAACCTCAAATCCTTCAACCTCTCTTCATAGGACCTGCCCTCCATACCAGGCAACATCCTAGTAAACCTCCTCTGTACCCTCTCCAATGCCTCCACATCTTTCTTATAATGTGGCGACCAGAACTGCACACAATACTCCAAGTGCGGCCGCACTAGAGTTTTGTACAGTTGCAACATGATGCTGCGGCTCCTAAATTCAATCCCCCTACCAATAAAAGCTAAGACTCCATATGCCTTCTTAACAACTTTATCCACTTGACTGCCTACTTTCAGGGATCTATTGACACATACACCAAGATCCTTCTGTTCTTCAACACTATTAAGAGCCCTACCATTAGCCCTATACTCTACACATTTATTGTTCCTGCCAAAGTGCATTACCTCACACTTTTCCACATTAAACTCCATTTGCCACCTCTCGGCCCAGCTCTGCAACTTGTCCAAGTCACTCTGTAAACTAAAACACCCCTCTTCACTATCTACCACACCACCAACTTTAGTATCATCTGCAAATTTACTGATCCATCCCTCAATACCCTCATCCAGATCATTTATAAAAATTACAAACAGCAGGGGCCCCAAAACAGACCCCTGAGGCACACCACTCGTCACCGAACTCCACGATGAATATCTCCCATCAACCACCACCCTCTGTCTTCTATCTGCCAGCCAATTTCTAATCCAATTTGCTAAATCACCCTCTATTCCACACATCTGCATTTTCTGTAGAAGTCTTCCATGGGCCACCTTATCAAAAGCCTTACTAAAGTCCATATATACTACATCAACCGCCTTACCCCCATCCACCTCTCTGGTCACTTTCTCAAAAAACTCAATGAGGTTAGTAAGGCATGACCTACCCTTCACGAAACCATGCTGACTATCCCCAATCAATTCATTTCTCTCTAAATAACTATAAATCCTATCCCTAATAATTCTCTCCAATACCTTGCCCACCACAGAAGTAAGACTCACTGGCCTATAATTCCCAGGAAGGTCTCTCTTCCCCTTCTTAAACAATGGGACCACATTCGCCATCCTCCAGTCCTCCGGAACCACACCCGTAACCAACGAGGACCTGAAGATCAGAGCCAGAGGCTCTGCAATCTCCTCTCTTGCCTCCCAGAGAATCCTAGGGTAAATCCCGTCCGGCCCAGGGGACTTATCCAACTTCAAACCCTCGAGAATTTCTAACACATCCTCCCTATCTACTACAATACTCCCCAATTTGCAACCCTGTACCTCAGTGCTCTCCACAGCTACATTTCCAGCACTCTGCGTGAATACCGAAGAGAAATATTTATTCAGTGCCTCGCCAATCTCTTCAGGCTCCACGCACAACTTCCCACTGCTATCTATGACTGGCCCTAATCTTGCCCTAACCAATCTTCTATTCTTAACATATCGAAAGAAAGCTTTAGGATTCTCCTTAATCCTATCAGCCAACATCTTCTCGTGTCCCCTCTTAGCTCTCCTCAATTCACTTTTTACCTCCTTCCTAGCTAATCTATAGCTATCCATTGCACTACCTGAGCCTTCAAGCCTCATCCTGACATAAGCCTCCTTTTTCTTCTTAACCAGCAAATCAACTCTTTTCGTACACCAAGGCTCTCTTACTCGTCCATTTCCTCCCTGCCTGACAGGGACATACTTATCAAGGACTCTCAGCAGCTGCTCCTTGAATAAGCACCACATTCCAGATGTTCCCAGTCCCTGTAGTTCCCTAGTCCAATCTACGCACCCTAATTCTCTCCTGATGGCCTCATAATTACCCTTCCCCCAGCTATAACTACAGCCCCCAGCTTCATGCCTATCCCTGTCCATCACTAAGGTGAACGTAACCGAATTGTGGTCACTATCACCAAAATGTTCACTAACTTCCAAGCCTAACACCTGGTCTGGCTCATTGCCCAGCACCAAATCCAATGTAGCCTCACCTCTAGTTGGCCTATCTACATACTGAGTCAAAAAACCTTCCTGCACACTCTGTACGAAAACTGACCCCTCTAACGAGCTAGAGCTATAGCTATTCCAATCAATATTAGCAAAGTTAAAGTCCCCCATCACAATTACCCTACTACTTTCACTCCTAATCAGAATTGACTTCGCAATCCTTTCCTCAACCTCTCTAGAACTATTAGGAGGTCTGTAAAAGACTCCCAACAGGGTGACCTCTCCTCTCCTGTTTCTAATCTCAGCCCATACTACCTCAACAGACAAGTCCTCATCAAACTTCTTTTCGATCACCGTGATACAGTCTTTGACCAGTAACGCCACTCCTCCCCCCCTTCTACCCCCTTCTCTACTCCGACTAAAGCATTTGTACCCCGGAACCTGCAACATCCATTCCTGTCCCTGCTCTACCCAAGTCTCTGAAATGGCCACAACATCGAAGTTCCAGGTACTGGTCCAAGCTGCAAGTTCCTCCCCCTTATTGCGAATACTCCTTGCATTAAAGTATACGCATCTCAAACCATGCTCCACCCCACCCGTACGCCGCTGTGTTTTACAACTCTCCTCTATAACCCCCTTACTCTCATCCCTCTCAGCACCCCAACTACTTAGGATCCCACCCCCCCCCCGAATCAGTTTAAAGCCCCCATCATAGCCTTAGCAAATTTTCCCCCCAAGATATTAGTCCCCCTCTGGTTCAGGTGTAGACCATCTCTCTTGAAGAGGTCCCACCTATCCCAGAATGAGTCCCAATTGTTAAGGAACCTGAACCCCTCCCTCCTGCACCATCCACGCAGCCATGAGTTCAAACTATCCCTTTCTCTGTTCATCTCTAAACTATCCCTTGGCACAGGCAAGAGTCCAGAGATAACCACTCTGCCTGTTATGGACCTAAGCTTCCACCCTAACTCCATAAATTTCTGTTTAATATCCCCTTCCCTTGTCCTACCTACATCATGTGTCCCCACATGAACAATGACTTGGGGCTGACTCCCCTCACCCTTAAGAATCCTAAAAACCCGATCTGCGACATCCTGGACCCCAGCCCCTGGGAGGCAACACACCAGCCCTGAGTCCTGTTTATTACTATTTACCCTCCTATCTGTCCCTCTAACTATGGAGTCTCCTGTAACTAGGCCTGTTGGTAGGTTGCTGAAGAGGATTCTGAGGGACAAGATTTATAAACATTTAGAGAAGTTTAGTATGATCAGAAATAGTTAACACAGCTTTGTCAAGGGCAGGCCATGCCTTACGAGGCTAGTTGAGTTCTTTGAAAATGTGACTGAACACATTGACGAAGGAAGAGCGGTGGATGTCGTTTACATGGACTTCAACAAGGCATTTGAGAAGGTAAGAGGGCATGGGATCCAAGGGGCTTTGGCTTTATAGATCCAGAACTGGCTTGCCTGCAGAAGGCAGAAAGTGGTTGTGGATGGGTCTTTTTCTGCATGGAGATCAGTCACCAGTGGAGAGCACCAGGCATCTGTTCTAGGACCCTTGCTGTTTGTCATTTTCATAAATGACCTGAATGAAGAAATGGAGAAATGGGTTAGTAAGTTTGCCGACAACATGAAGGTTTGTGGTGTTGTAGATGGTCTGGTGGATTGTCAGCAGTTGCAGCGTGACGTAGATAGGACACAAGACTGGGCGGAGAAGTGGCAGATGGATAAATGTGTAGTGGTCCATTTGGCAGGACCAATGGAATGAAGAAGTACAATATCAAGGGCAGGAGTCTTAGCAGTGTTTAGGAGCAGAAGAACCTTGAAATCCGGGTCCATAGGATTCTTAAATCGGCCTTGCAGTGGAGGATGTGGTTAAGAAAGCGTATGATGTACTGGCCTTCATTAATCGAGGGATTGAGTTTAGGAATCGGGAGGTAATGCTCCAACTTTACAAGACCCTTGTCAGACCCCACTTGGAGTACTGTGCACAGTTCTGGTCGCCTCACTATAGGAAGGACATGGAAGCTATTGAGGGGGTGCAGTGGAGATTTATAAGGATGTTGCCTGCATTGGGAGGCTGCCTTATGAAGATAGGTTGAGAGAGCTAGGTCTCTTCTCCCTGGAGAGATGAAGGTTGAGAGGTGACCTGATAGAGGTTTATAAAATGTTGACAGGAATAAATCGGGTGGATTCTCGGAGGCTGTTTCCAGGGCTGAAATTGTCGCTACGAGAGGACACAGGTTTAAGGTGCTGGAAGGCAAGTACAGAGGAGATGTTTTTCACGTGAGTTTTTCACTCAGAAGGTGGTGAGTGAATGGAATGCTGTTAGTGGTGGTACAGGTGAACTCGCTGGGGTCTTTTAAGAGACTTATGGATGAGTACATGGGATTTAATGAGATTGGAAGTTACAGATAGTTCTATGGCCTGGTAGGCACTGATATGATCGGCACAACTTGTGGGCTGAAGGCCTGTTTGTGCTGTAGTGTTCTATGTTCTTATTAACTGAATTTAAACTTTACCAGCTTTTGTGGTGGAATCTGACACAGTGTCCCCAGAGCACTGGTCTGGGCCTCTTGTTTATTGGTCCAGCAAAACTACAACGACTCTTAGTTGAAGAGAGACGGAAAAAAAATTTTAAAAATGCTTGACATTTCTGAACTCTCTAACAATAACAGACTTGAGACTGGATACAATGAACTGTTTCCATTCTGAGCCAAAGAGCTTGACTGCATAACAATTATCACATTGTTTAAAAGGTACTTGGGCTCTTATTTACCAGATTTAACTTTCTGTGGTGAGTTTATTGGGCAATTAGTTTGAAAATTTAATAGGGTCTTGAAGACAACAGACAGACTAAGGACAGAGTGTCATTTGTATGGTCAACAGTGAAGCACAAGCCTTGGAGATTCACAATTCATGTCCTAAAACTTGCTGGTCAAATTGTACACTAATAATGCTGGGTCTAATCAACACACCTATTTTTTCAGCAGTTCCAGCCTATTATCACAGTAGCCTAATCCCTCTTCTCAATACAGAATTAAATATCTTGTAAAGTAGTCAATCAATTGTAGTTCTGGGATTCAATTCAAAGTGTCTGTTGTGGTAGGCTGTGACACTCAAATTTCCAATGTTACTCAAAGCCAAACAATTTTCTATGGTTATTTTTACAAGTTATGTGGTTTTACCACCCTGCTAAACTGGTTAGAATTCGAACAGGTTTAGTGGCTCCCGACTGCAGATCCATGAGGTGCTGTGGACAACCAATATCAACAGAACTGTACTTAACCACAATCCTCAACATCATAGCTTGCCATATTCACCACTCTACCATTAGAAGGGAGGGAATTAACCCTGGTTCACTGTAGAGTGCAGGGCGGCATGCCAGGGTCAACACCAAGCATACCTAAAAATGGGATGTCAACTTGTTCAGACTAACTTGTGTCAAACAGCATAAGCAGCAAGTACAAAGAACAATAAGAACAAACAAAATTACAGCCCAGGAACAGGCCCTTCGGCTCTCTAAGCCAGCACCGACCGTGCTCCCTGACTCAACTAAAAGCCCCTACCTTTCCAAGAACCATAGCCCTCCATTCTCATCCTACTCATATTTGTCAAGACGCTCCTTAAAAGTCACTATCGTATCTGCTTCCACTACCTCCCCCAACAGCAAGTTCCAGGCACACACCACTCTCTGTGTAAAAAATCTGCCTCATACATCTTCTTTAAATCTTGTGCATCGCACCTTAAACCTATGCCCCTTAGAAATTGACTCATCCACGCTAGGAAAAAACTTCTGACTATCAACTCTGTCCATGCTTCTCATAATCTTGTAAACTTCTAACAGGTCTCCCCTCAACCTCCGTCGTTCCAGTGAGAACAAACCAAGTTTCTCCAATCTCTCCTCATAGCTAATGCCCTCCCTACCAGACAACAACATAGTTAATCTTTTCTGTACCTCTCCAAAGCCTCCATGTCTTTCTGGTAGTGTAGTGACCAGAATTGAACACTATACTCCAAGTACGTCCTAACTAAAGTTCTATAAAACTGCAACATGACTTGCCAGTTTTTAAACTCAATGCCCCAGCCAATGAAGATAAGCATGTCGTTTGCTTTCTTGACTACCTTCTCCACCTCCATTGCCACTTTCAGTGACCTGTGTACCTATATACCCAGATTCCTCTGCCAGTTTATACTCTTAAGGGTTCTGCCATTTACATTATATTTCCTATCTGTATGAGACCTTCCAAATGCATTACCTCACATTTCTCTGGATTAAACTTCATCTGCCATTTCTTTGCCCAAGTCTCCAATTGATCTATATCCTGCTATGTCCTCTGATGGTCCTCAACACTACCCGCAAATCCACCAACCTTTGTGTCATCCGCAAATTTATCAAACTAGTTACATTTCCTCCAAATCAAATATATATATATACATATTACAAACAGAAAAAAATCCCAGTACCGATTCCTGAAGAACACCACTTGTCACGGCCCTCCATTCAGAAATGCACCCTTCTACTGCCGATATCAGTCTTCTATGACCGAGCCAGTTTTGTATTCACATTGCCAGCTCATCTCTGATCCCATGCGACTTCACCTTCTGCACCAGTCCGCCATGAAGGATGTCAAAGACTTTACTGAAGTCCATGCAGACAACATCCACTGCCCTACCCTCTCCCATCATCTTCGTCACTTCCTCAAAAAACTCGATCAAGTTAGTGAGACACAACCTCCCTTCTCAAAACCATGTTGCCTTTCGCTAACATGTCCACTTATTTCCAAGTGGGAACAAATCCTGTTTCGAAAAATCCTCTCCAATAATTTCTCTACCACTGATGTAAGGCTCATCGGCCTGTAAATATCTGGATTGTTCTTGCTACCCTTCTTAAACAAAGAAACAGCATTGGCTATTCCCCAATCCTCTGTTAGAAGTCTCACAACAACAGATTAAAGTCCAACAGGTGTATTTGGTAGCGCAAGCCACAAGCTTTAAGAGCGCTGCTCCTTCATCAGGTGAGTGTGAGTTCTGTTCACAAACAGAGCAAATAAAGACACAAACTCAATTTACAAAATAATGGTTGGAATGCGAGTCTTTATAGGTCATTAAGTCTTAAAGATATAGACAATGTAAGTGGAGAGAGGGTTAAGCACAGGTTAAAGAGATGTGTATTAGCTCCAGCCAGGACAGTTAGTGAGATTTTCCAAGTTCAGGCAAATCATGAGGGTTACAGATAACGTGACACGTACCCAAGATCCTGGTTGAGGCCATTCTCACATGTGCAGAAATTGTCCATCAGTTTCTGCTCACAATTCTGCATTGTCAAGAAGGCCGCCTTGGAGAATGCTTACCCGAAGATCAGAGGCTGAAAGCCCATGACTACCAAAGTGTTCTCCAACAGGAAGAGAACACTCTTGTCTGATGATTGTCGAAGGATGTTCATTCAAATAAACCGTTGTCGCAGCATCTGCATGATCTCCCCAATGTATTATGCCTCCAGATATTCTTTCCTGCAGCGTATCAGGTAGACAACATTGGCCAAGTTGCAAGATTATGTACCGTGTACCTGGTGAATGGGGTTCTCACGTGAAATAATGACATCCATGTTAATGATCCAGCACGTCCGGATGTTGCTGTGCCAGGGTTGTATGGTGTCATGGTCACTGTTCTCCTGAAAGCTGAGTAGTTTGCTGCAGACAATGGTCTGTTTGAGGTTGTTTGGTTGTTCGAAGGCAAGAAGTGGGGTTGTAGGGATGGCCTTGGCAAGATGTTCATCTTCATCGACGACATCTTGAAGGTTCCAAAGAGGATGTCATAGCTTCTCCACTCAGGGGAAGTGCTGGACAACAAAGAGTACTCTGTCGGCCTGTCCTGTGTTTTGAGGAGGCCAGATCATCAACATGGATGCCATCATCTCATGTGAGAACACCATCCACCAGCTACATGGTACAGATTCTTGTGACTCAGCCAACTTTGTATATGTTCATTAATGAGCTTCCAACCATCTTTAGGTCAGAAGTGGGGATGTTCTCTGATGACTGCACAATACTCAGCACATGATTCCTCAGATACTAAAATAATCCACATCCAAACATAACAAGACCTGGACAATATTCAGACTTGAGCTGACAAGTGGCAAGTAATATTCATGCCACACATGCCAGGGAAGAACTAACCATCGGCCATGACATTAAATGAATGGCATTACCATCACTGAATCTCCTACAATCAACAACAAGTTGCTATTGACCAGAAACTGAAATGGACTAGGTCTATAAATACTGTGACTACCAGAGTAGGTCAAAGGCTAAGAAGTAACTTATGAGTAACTCATCCCATGACAACCCACCTCCCCCTACTTTGTCTGTCCACCATGTTTAAAGGCACAAGTCCTGAGTGTAATAGAATACTGTCGACTTGCCTGTATGAACGCAGCTCCAACAACACTCAAAAAGTTCAAAACCATCTAGGATAAATTGATTGCTATCAATTATATGAACATTCAATCCCTTCACTACCAATGAACAATGGCAGCTATGTATACCATCTACAGTCTACACTGCAGAGGTTCACCAAGGTTCTTTAGACCAAACCCACAACTACTCCTATTAAGAAAGACAAGAGCAGCAGATACCTGAAATCACTGCCACTTAGTTGTCCCCCTCTCCTGCAAATCATTCACCATCCTGATTTAGAAATATATCACCATTCCTTCACTGTTACTCAGTGAAAATCCTGGAATTGTGGGTGCACGTACACCCAGGGACTTCAGCATTTCAAGAAGCTCACCACCACCTTCTGAAGGGCAAATAAAGGTAGTCAACAATAAGGAAGGACCTGACCATCGCCCATGATATTCAATGATATTACTATTGCTGAATCTCTGACGATCAACATGCTGGGCTACCACTGACCTATAAATACTGCAACTACCAGAGTAGGTCAAAGACTAGGAACCCTGCAGTGAGTAACACACACATCCTGTAAAAAATGAATTTTTAAAAAATATACATGTATATTACTTGAGCTGACTGTATTCTATCTTCAATCTGTCCTGATATTCTATGATGCTATCCAGACAAGCAAAATTCAATTTTTACCACTTACCAATGATCATCAGGGTGAAGTTATTATTGCTGCAAACATTTCCCACAGCATTCCTTGCACAGCAGTAATAAATCCCGTTATCATCAGGGCTGGCACTTTTCAGGGTCAAACTGTGCTCTTTGTTGTTAAACGTGTAATGGCTTGTATCTGTTAACTGGATACCATCTCTGAACCATTGCCAGTTGGGACTAAAGATTGAAGAAATAAAAACAAGTGTCACGAGGCTAAGTTCAAAGGAAAGGATAAAGAAAAATGGAAGAAAATATTTGAATTAAGGCAGTGTATAAAACATTTGTATTATAACATTGCTGTAAACTTATTTTGTGCTCAAACTAATAAAAGCAAGGCCAAAAGCTGAAAAAAGTAAGCAAAACACTCAGACCAGTTACCCACAATTATCGTAGATACAACAAAGAAATTATATTGAAGAAATGTAGCATTAAAGAATTATAATCAAAGCAGTAGAGAAGAATTTGTATGGGTAGATTACCTGGAGCTCCCAGGAAAAGGTGAATATTATATATCAAGAGTTAGTAGCACCATATAATCCCATCACCATTACCAAGAGCCAATAAGCATTTTTGTTTTTAAACAGCTGCATGACTGAACAGACAGAGTTAAACTGGGATTTACAAATTACTAATGATCTATACTTTTGTAAATGCCCTTGATATTGATGATGTAGATTTAGAATTTGTCTAACGTATTAAGGGACTTTTACAACTTACAATTGTTTTGTAAGTAAACATTGGAAAGTTATTGAACTTTATTTGACCCAGTGGAGGAGGGAATAAAAAAAAGAAAGGTTTTCATATTTTGGAAAAGTTTAGTTCAAAAACGCTGATGAGATGGCACAGTAGCACAGTGCTTAGCACTGCTGCTTCACAGCTCCAGGAACCTGGGTTTGATTCCCAGTTCACTGTCTGTGTGGAATTTGCACATTCATCCTGTATCAACATGGGTTTCCTCTGGGTGCTCCAGTTTCCTTCCACTGTCCAAAGATATGCAGCTTAGGTTGAATGGCCATACTAAATTGCCCCTTAGTGCCCAGGGATACATAGATTAGATGGCTTAGCGAGGCAAATAAGTGTGGGTATTGGGATGGGGCTTGGGTAGGATTGTGGTCAGTGCAGTCTCAATGGGCCAAATCGCCTCCTTCTACGACGTAAGGATTCTATGATTCTATGAAAGGAAAAAGGATAGGTAAGAAAACATGCAGAGTTGAGTTTTGTTAGCTGTCAGGAGGGGATATCTTGGGACCATTTCTGTGCTGAAACTGTGTGAAATCTGAAGCTGCCATTGAGAAATCAGAAAAGCCTTTTCCAAAAGCAGTCTTGTTTCTGAATTTTCTTGGACTTCCACAATAGAACAGAATATGATGAGAAGTCATGTGGTATATCTTTATTAAAGTGGGTAAAGCAGTTTAGATAATATTACTGGATTTTTTAAAGTTAAAAATCTAAGGAACTATTAACAATACAACGTGTTCACTTGTATGTTCTGATCAAATGGATTCTTTTGGGAAGGTTTTGCAAGACTTTTTAACTGTGCAACTTTAATCTCAAGTGCATAATGTTTTATTTTCTTCCTGTTAATAAATGTTTTAAATTTTTAAATCCCAAAAGTGTTTCTGAAATTCAATGCTTCTGGGAAGTTTCTCCTTGTTTTCCAAATACATAAAAAGGTGACAATAAGCAAGATAAGTTTCTCACAGGGATTGGCTTATTCAGTGAATAACATCTGCTATGACCATAACATCCAAGCAGAACAATGCTGCAGTTTGTCAATGTAGCATTCCAATCGTTTGTGGGTATTTTTTTCTATTATTTACCTAAAAATGTAGTATATGTAGTTTTCACTCCTGAAGAACTTCCTGGCATTAGCCCTGAATTTGAATCTGTCTTCTCATACTCTCAGTGAACTCTGATTAAATTTATTTGTATTTAACATTTCCTTACCATTTACGCTTTTGTTTAGGTGGCCCATTCCAACCCTACACATGAACTTTTCTGAGCCAGAATCTTACTGCTGTCATGTGCAGCTTCCTTTCTTCATGCAGGATGCTTTAGAAAGTGTCAGAACCAATCATATGTCAAATAGTTCACTCTTAACCTTCCTCAGTCGTCCAACTATCCTCCTATCTTCAATCTCCTTTCCCTACCCACAGTAACTGGAATATATTAGTCAAAGGATTGCAAAGTACATTGTCTTTTTTTTAATTAGTTTTGATGTCGCCACATAATTGACCAGTTTATTCTCCTTGGTCACCTCTATAATTTACCTTCATTGCACAAAACATTCTTATGTTTCTTGTCTATGTAAAAGTAGATTTTGCATCTGTTGTAATGGTTTCTCATCCCACATCAAATGTTCATGTGGGATCTGCTTAAGGTTTATCCAATATTCCTTTCTACTAATGAGCTGTATTATACATTTTCATTTTATCATCCATGTTATGGAATCAGTTTTCATAAGCATGAAACATACATAGGGTAATATTGGTAGGGAATTTCAAATTCCCCAATATTCATTGGGATAGTTGAAGCACGAAAAGCCGAGAGGGGGCGGAATTCTTAAGGTGCACCCAGGAGAACTTTTTGAGTCAGCATATCAAAAGTCCAACAAGAGAGGGTGTCGTACTGGACCTGTTTTTGGCCAGTCACATGGGAAAACTATCAGAGGGGAGCATTTTGGCAACAGTGGCCATAAATCAGTAGGGTTTAAGGTAGTTATAGAAAAGGACAAAGATGGGCTGGAAGTAAACGGTCTGAGTTCAGTGAAGGCTGATTTTAATATTCTAAGACAAGATCTGGCTAAGGTGGACTGGGAACAGTTATATGTATAAAATCCACATCAGACCACTGGGAATCATTCAGAGAAAGAGAGAAAAGGGCCAACATGTTCCCATAAATGTAAAGGATCAGACCAACAAATGCAGAGAACCCTGATGGCAAGGGATGTATAGGATTTTTTTTTGGGGGGGGGGGTGGTAGGTGCGCTCAAAATTAGGATAGTCAGTGTTGCTTTGTCAGGGAGAGATCATGTCTGCCAAATGTGGGTATGTTGATGAGGGCAGTGCAGTTAATGTAGTCTGCAAGGACTTTTAAGAAGGTTCCACATGGGAGATCAATTCCACATGGGAGACTGACCAAAGTACAAGACCCCCATGGGGTCAAAGGCAATTTGGATCCAAAATTGGCTTAGTGGCAGGAAGAAGGGCACGATGGTCAAAATTTGTTTTTGTGCTGAAAACTTGTGTCCAGTGGTACAACACAGAACGTAGAAAAGCTACAGCACAAACAGGTCCTTTGGCCCACAAGTTGCACTGATCATATCCCTATCTACTAGGCCTATCTAGAACCCTCAATCCTATTAAATCCCATGTACTCATCCAGCAGTCTCTCAAAAGACCCTAACAAATTCGCCTCTACCACCACCGATGACAGCCGATTCCACTCACTCACCACCCTCTGAAAAACTTACCCCTGACATCTTCTCTGTACCTATTCCCCAGCACCTTAAACCTGTGTCCTCTCTCAGCAACCATTTCAGCCGTGGGAAAAAGCCTCAGAATCCACCCGATCAATACCTCTCAACATCTTATAAACCTCTTTCAGATCCCCTCTCATCCTTCATCTCTGCAGGGAGAAAAGTCCAAGTTCCTTCAACCTATCCTCATAAGACATGCCACTCAATCCAGGCAACATCCTTGTAAATCTCCTCTGCACCCTCTCAATAGCTTCCACATCCCTCCTGTAATGAGGCACTCAGAACTGAGTACAGTACTCCGAGTGCTGTGTGACCAGCATCTTACAAAGCTGCAATATTATCTCCTAACTCCTAAACTCAATTCCTCGATTAATGAAGGTCAGTACACCATATGCCTGGGATAGCGGCACGGGTTCGTTGGGCCGAAAGGCCTGTTTCCCGTGCTGTTTTGTTCTTTGTTAAACACATCCTCCACCTACAAGGCCAATTTAGAGTCTATGGACCTGGACGCCAAGGTCCTGCTGATCCTCTACACTGCTAAGAGTCTTACCCTTGATATTATACTCCTTCATCCCATTTGACTTGCCAAAATGGACCATTACACATTTACCCAGGTTGAAGTCCATCTGCCACTTATCTGTCCAGTCTTGCATCCTATTTACATCACGCTGCAACTTCTGACATCCCTCCAAATTATCCACAATGCTATGCAACACGGGGGCAAACTTACCAACCCATCCCTCCACTTCCTTATCTAGGTCATTTATGAAAATTACAAACAGCAAGGGTCCCAGAACAGATCCCTGGGGCAATCCACTGGTGACCGATCTCCATGCAGAAAAAGACCCATCTACAACCATTCTCTGCCTTCTGCAGGCAAGCCAGTTCTGGATCCACAAGGCAACAGCTCCTTGGATCCCATTTCCTCTCACTTTCTCAAGTAATTTTGCATGGGGTACCATATGGTGGGAATCTGGAACTCACTGTCTGAAAAGATGGTAGCAGCAGGAACCTTCACAATATTTAAAAAGCATTCAGATGAGCACATGGAATGTCACAGCATAGAAAGCTACAAGTCAGGTGCTGAAAAATTGGATCAGAATAGATGCTTGATGGCTGACATAGACATGATGGATGAAGGGCTTCTTTTTGAATTGTAAAACTCATGACTCTACAATCTAAAATTATTTCCTGCCATAATCCTCAACACCACAACTACTGTACCTTTCGATTACTTTTACAACATAACAGCCCAAACAATAATCTGTACACGCCAGTCAACAACGTCGAACTCTAGTCACAATCTCCAAATCAAGGGTGCCTTACAGACCAAGCCGAGCTTCAAACTTCACCTTATTGATCATCAATGACTCACTCACATTTTCACATTAACCCTTCATATCTACTATTAAATGATACTTTAGCATTTTTCACTTTTTGAAAATGTTTGCTTGCCAGTCTTTGGTGTTTCATTCGAACTACAATTGAACTCATGAATTGCCTGCACTCACCATATGCAAAACTCACCCAATGTCAGCTAATCTAGCTTCTTGCCCCAAATGCTTTGAAATAATAGTCCTCACTTGCAAACCCCTCACCAGCTCAGTCCATCATAGGTTTCCAACCTCAGTCACGTGCCTACACAGATTTTTTTAATTCATTCACTGTCTGAGAATCATTTACAAGGCCAGCACTTGTTTCACATCCCTGACTGTCTGAAAAGTAGTGGTGGGGAGCTGCCTTCTTGAGCCACGATATGAGATGCCAGCATTGGACTGGGGTAAACACAGTAAGGAGTCTCACAACATCAGGTTAAAGTCCAATAGGTTTATTTGGTAGCACAAGCACTGCTCCTTCATCAGGTGAGTGGGATTTCTCCAAAGGCTTCAACATATCATTGATGAAGACGAACATCTCGCCAAACCCATCCCCTCAACTCCACTTCTTGCCTTCAAACAACCGCACAGCCTCAAACAGATCATTATCCGCAGTAAACTACCCAGCCTTCAGAGGAACAGTGACCACGTCACCACACAACCCTGCTACACCAACCTCTGCAAGATGTGCTAGATCATCGACATGGATGCCATCATCTCACGTGAGAATACCATCCACCAGGTACACAGTACATACTTTTGCAACTCAGCCACCAATGTCAACCTGATATCTTACAGGAAAGGATGTCCCAAGACATGGTACATTGGGGAGAGCACGCAGATGCTACAGCGATGGATAAATGGACACTGCTTGACAATCACCAGACAAAAGTTCCTCTTCCTGTTAGGAAGAGGCATCCAGCCTTTGACCTTCAGGTAAGCCATCTCCAAGGCAACCTTCATGACATGCAACAACGCAGAGTCACTGAGCAGAGACTGATAGCTAAGTTCCATACACATAAGGACAGCCTTAACCAGAATCTTGGGTTCATGTAACACTATCTGTAACCCCCACGATTTGCCTGGGTTTGCAAAATCTCACTAACTGTCCTGGCTGGAGACAATACGAATACTTTTTAACTGTGCTTAACCCTCTCTCTCCACTCACATTGTCTGTATCTTTAAGACTTGATAACCTGCAGACTCGCATTCCAACCATTATTTTGTAAATTGAGTTTGTGTCTTTATATGCCCTGTTTGTGAACTGAAATCCCACTCATCTGATGAAGGAGCAGTACTCCGATAGCTAGTGGCTTGTGCTACCAAATAAACCTGTTGTACTTTAATCTGGTATTATGAGACTTCTTCTTGAGCCGCTGCAGTCCATATAGTGCAGATACACCCACAGGGAGGGAGTTCCATGATTTTGACCCAATGACAGTGAAGGATATATTTCTAACTTAGATGAATAGCTTGGACAGCAACCTGCAGTTGGTGTTCCCAGGTATCTGCTGCCCATTCTTTCCAGATGATAGAGATTGCACGTTTGAAGGTGTTGTCAGGGCAGATTGGAAATATGTTACCTGGAATTTCAAGGAATTAAGGAGTTCCTGAAATATGAATTGCAAATAGGAACACACACAACTCATAGCCAGAGGGTTTGAATACAGAGATAGGGATGTTTTGCTGCAATTATATAGAGTGTTGATAAGGCCATACATGGAGTATTGTGTGCAGTTCCGGTGTCCTTATTCTTTGAAGATATACGTAGTAGAGTTAACAGGAGGGAACTAGTTGATGTAATATATTAGGACTTTCAGAAAGCGTTTGACAAAGTCTTACACAATAAGTTAATATGCAAGAGTGAGTGAGAGGGCACATCAATGGCAGATACAGTACAATTTGGATAAGTGTGAGATTATTTATTTTGGTAGCAAAACAAGAATGGCTGCAAGTTGGGAGAGGGAAGTGTGAAGTGGGACCTGGGTGTCCTATTTCATCAGTCACTGAAGATGAGCATTTAGGTGCAGCAGGTGATAAAGAAGGCAAATGGCTCTCATTGCAACAGGTTTTGAGTATAGGAGCAAGGATGTGTTGTTGCAATTATATGAGGCCTTGGTGAAGCCACACCTAGAGTACTGTGTGCAGTTTTGCTATTCTTTTCTGAAGAAGGATGTTCTTGTTCTCATGGGAGTGCAATAAGGTTTACCAGGCTGTTGGCAGGATTGGTGTATAAGGAGAGACTGGCAGTTCAGATGAACGAGGGGAGATCTCAGAGAGATTTATAAAATTCTAACTGGATTAGACAGGGTAGATGCAATGAGAATGTTCGTCATGGTGGGTAAGTCAGAACCAAGGGGTTATACCTGAGGATTCAGGATAAACTATTTAGGACAGAGGTGTGGAGACATTTCTTCATCCAAAGAGTGGTGAACCTGTGGAATTCATTACCACAGGAAGTAGCTGATGCCAAAACACTGAATATATTCAAGAGGCAGCTGGACATAGCATGCCTCTTGAATACATTCAAGGGGCAAATGGAATCAAACGTTATAAGGAGAAAACAGGAGAATTAGTAACCTCCTGATCCAGCTGAGTAAATTACTCAGAATTTACTCAGAATTGCTTCATAGAATCATAAAAACCCTACAGTGCAGAAGGAGGCCACTCAGACCATCAAGTCTGCACTTACTCTCCGACAGAGCATCTTAACCAAGCTCACCCTCTTGCCCAATCCAATAACACTACATATTTACCCCACTAATTTCCCAAAACTACATATCTTGGATACTAAGGGGCAACTTAATATGGCCAAGAATCTTACCTGCACATTTTTGAGCAATGCTGTGAAAATAAATTCTTAATTCAACAACTGGCAGTAAATTATTAGTTAACAACTGTCAATTTAGATCCATTTTTAACTTTCAAAATAATGATGTGTGGTTACCAAAAGAAATAACTTGCATGATATAATAGTATAATTGACTTCCAATTGAAACTGCACCTTACTGAATATAGTCCAAACATAAAAGAATGCTGACTGTACCACATGGGAATCAGTGGAATTATTCAATACAGGAAAAGCTTTCTCACCGGGGGTGCCCATCAATATGGCAGCGCAATGTGATCGGAGCAGATGTTTGTATTTCAGACATGTTGGTTGGATCTTTCAAAATCACTCCTCCAGTCTCTATCCCTGAAATATAGAAAGAAAAATTGAATGAACACAAAAAAAAACAGGATTTCTAGATGGCTACCAGTGCTATGCGCTAATGAGAGTAGGAATAGGAAGGTTAGGCAGATGAATGAGTGGCTTGAGAGTGGTGCACAGGGCAGGGATACGATTTTTGGATCATTTTACACCTGAACTGGAGGGGGACTAATATCCTGGTGGAGAGATTTTCTACAGCCACTTACGAGGGTTTGAACTAGTTTGGCAGAGGGTGGAATCCAAAGCCGTCGGTAGGCAGAAGAGAAGGTTATGGACAGCATAGAAGTTAAAGAGAGCACATTAAGTAGTAAAGGCAGTGCCAATAATCCTAGTATCTGACAGATCAGGCAAAAACAAGACAGAGAGCAATGGAAGTCCGGATTAAACTGTATTTATTTCAACGCAAGAGGTCCGAAAGGCAAGGCAGACGAACTCAGAGCATGGACTGGGATATTATAGCAATTACTGAAACATGGCTAAGGGAGGGATAGGACTGGCAGCTCAATGTTCCAGGGTACAGATGGTATAGGAAAGATAGAACAGGAGGTAAGAGAGGAGGGGAAGTTGCACTTTTGATCAGGGAAAGCATCACAGCTGTACTGAGGGGATATATCCGAGATTTTAACTTCCCCAACAATGACTGGGACAGCATAGTATTAGAGAGTTGAATGGAGACAAATTTGTTCAGTGTATTCAGGAGGAATTTCTCTTTCAGTATGTGGATGGCCTGATTAAAGAGGGGGCAAAACTTGACTTCCTCTTGGGAAATAAGGAAGGCAGGTGACAGAAATGTTAGTGAGGGATCACTTTGGGACCATTGACCATAATTCTATTAGTTTTAAGATAGCTATGAAAAATGATAGGTCTGGCCCAAAAGTTAAAATTTTAAATTGGGCAAAGTCAATTTTTATGCTATCAGGCAGGAACTTTCAAAAGTTATTTGGGGGAGTCTGTGGGAAGGCAAAGGGATGCCTGGTTAGTGGGAGGCTTTCAAAAGTATGTTAACCAAGGTTCAGGGTAAGCACATTTCTTTAGCATGAAGGGCAATGCTGGCAGAAACAGGGAACCCTGGATGACTCGGGATATTGAGGCCCTGGTCAAGAAGAAGGAAGCAGATGACATGCACAGGTAGCTGGGATCAAATGAATCCCTTGAAGAATGTAGGGGGTGTAGAACTAGAGTTAAGAGAGAAATCAGGAAGCCAAAAAGGGGGCACGAGATTGTTTTGGCAGATAAGGCAAAGAGCTTCTACAAATATAAAAAGTGCAAAAGAGTAACAAGGGAGAGGGTAGGGCTTCTTAAGGGTCAACAAGATCATCTATGTGTGGATACACAAGAGATGGGTGAGATCTTAAATGAATATTTCTCATCTGTATCTACTGTTGAGAAAAGCATGGATATTTGGGAACTTGGGAAAATAAATAGTGCTTTCTTGAGGAGCTTACATATTACAGAGGAAGAGATGTCAGAAGTCTTAAAGCGCATCAAGGTAGGTAAATCGCTGGGACCCGATCAAGTGTATCCCAGGACATTGTGGGAGGCTAGGGAGGAAATGGCAGGCCCCCAGCAGACATATTTGAATCATGGATAGTCAGGGATGAGGTGCCTGAAGATTGGAAAGTACCAAATGGTGTGCCTTTGTTTAAAGAGGGCTACAGACCAAAGCCTGTGAAGTACAGGCCAGTGAGCCTCACATCTATGTTGGGTAAGTTGTTAGAAAGTATTTTGAGAGATAAGATCTGCAGGCATTTAGAGATGCAAGGACTGATTAGGGACAGTTAGCATGGTTTTGTGAGTAGAAAATTATGTCTCACAAATGGTTTTTTGAAGAAGTAATGAAGGTGGTAGATTAGGGCAGTGCAGTTGATATTGTCTACATGGACTTCAGCAAGGCCTTTGACAAGGTATCGTATGGTAGATTGTTGCACAATGTTAAATCTCACAGGATCCAGAATGAGATAGCTAAATGGATACAAAATTGGCTTGATGACAGAAGTCACAGGTTGGTTGTAGAGGGTTACTTTTCAAACTGGAGGCCTGTGACCAGTGGTGTGCCTCAGGGATCAGTGCTGGGTCCACTGTTATTTGTCATTTATATGAATGATTTGGATGAGAATATAACAGGCATGGTTAGTAAGTTTTCAGATGACACCAAGTTTGGTGGCATAATGGACAATGAAGAAAGTTATCTCCGATTGCAACGGGATTTTGATCAATTGGGCCAGTGGGCTGACGAATGGCAGATGGAGTTTAATTTAGGTAACTGCGAGACAATGTATTTTGGTAGACTTTAACCAGAGCAGAACTTACTCAGTTAATGGTAAGGTGTTGGGGTGAGTTACAGAGTAAAGAGATCTAGGGGTACAGATTCATAGGTCCTTGGAAGTGGAGTCACTGGTGGATAGAGTGGTGAAGAAGGCATTCATCATGCTTCGTTTCATTGGTCAGAGCATAGAATACACGAGTTGGAACATCTTGTTGAAGTTGTGCAAGACATTGGTAAGGCCACACTTGGAATACAGTGTGCAATTCTGGTTACCCCATTATAGAAAGGATATTATTAAACTAGAAAGAGTGCAGAAAAAATTTACTTAGATGCACCTGGGACTTGATGGATTGAGTTATAAGGAGAGACTGGATAGACTGGGATTTTTTTTCCTGGAGTGTAGAAGGCTGAAGGGTGATCTTGTAGAGGTCTATAAAATAATGAGGGGCGTACATCAGCTAGATAGTCAATATCTTTTCCCAAAGGTAGGGGAATCTAAAACTAGAGGGCATAGGTTTAATGTGAGAGGAAAGAGATACAAAAGTGTCCAGAGGGGAAATTTTTTCACACAGAGTGGTGAGTGTCGGGAACAAGCTGACAGAGGTAATAGTAGAAGTAGGTACAATTTTGTCTTTTAGAAAGGGTTTAGACAGTTAAACAAGTAAGATGGGTATAGAGGAATATGGGCCAAATCGTGGCAATTGGGATTAACTTAGGGATTTAAAAAAAGAGTGGCATGGACTAGTTGGGCCAAGAGCCTGTTTCCATGCTGTAAGCTTCTATGACTCCTCCCTCTGCATCTAGACACTGACTTCCTAATCCACAGACCGCAGTCAATAAGGATAGACAACAACATCTCTTCCATAATTATCCTCAACACCAATGCCCCGCAAGGCTGACTCCACAGCTCCTTGCTATACTCCTTATACACTCATGTCTGTGTGGCTAAATTCTGCTCCAAATTCAATTTCAAGTTTTGCTTATGATATCACCATACTGGGTCAGATCGCAAACAATGTCAAGAAAGAGTCCAGGGAAGAGATAGAGAGTCTGGGTGAAATGGCACAGCATCAATAATCTCCCCCTCAACGTCAGTAAAAGAGACAGTCATTGACTTCAGGAAGCATAGCCAAGGACTTGCCCTGTCTACATCAACCCTGACGAAGTGGAAATGATTAAGAGATTCAAGATTCTAGGTGTCCAAATGACCAACATCCTGTCCTGGTTGCTCCAGGTTGATGCTATCATTAAGAAAGCCTACAACGTCTCTACTTTCTCAGGAACCTAAGGAAATTCAGCACATTCACGATGAATCTCACCAATTTTTACAGATAGACCATTTTACAGATAGACGATGAATGGAACCGACTGCCATCGGAGGTTGTTGAGGCAAACTCACTGGGGTCTTTTAAGAGACTTCTGGATGAGTATATGGAAAAGAATAGGATAGGGGGTTATAGATAGGTCTGTGGATTGGTAGATGTGATCGGCGCAACTCGTGGGCCGAAGGGCCTGTTTGTGCTGTATTGTTCTATGTTCTATGTTCTATAGAAAGCATCCTTTCCTGATATGTCACAGCTTGGTATGGCCCCTGCACTGACCAAGACCACAAGAAACTACAAAAGTTTGTGAACATGACCCAGTCCATCACACAAAACAGCATCCTATCCATTGACTTCATCAACACTTCCCACTGCCTCAGTAAAGTAGCCAGCATAATCAAATATCTCACACTTCAAACATATTTTCTTCTACCTTCTTTCATCAGGAACATAAGAACATAAGAAATAGGACCAGGAGTAGACGATCCAGCTCCTCGAGCCTGCCCTGCCATTCAATAAGATCATGGCTGCTGATCTGCAGTGGTTCAGTGTCACTTTCCCGCTTTCTCGCCGTAACCCTTAATTCCTTTGTCAATTAAAAACCTATCCACTCTTGACTTGAACATATTCAGTGAGGAAGTCTTCATCACCTCATCAGGCAGAGAATTCCAAAGATTCACCACCCTTTGCGTGAAGAAATTCCTTCACAACTCTGAATAAACACCACCCCCCCCAAACTTGAGGCTGTGCCCTCTAGTCCTGCTATCTTTGTTAAGCGGGAAGAGTCTCTCAACCTCTACCCTATCCATCCTCTTCATTATCTTATACGTCTCTATAAGATCCCATCTCAGCCTTCTAAACTCCAAAGAGTACAAACTTAGTCTATTTAGTCTCTCCTCATAATCCAACTCCCTCATCTCCGGTATCAGCCTAGGGAACTTTCTCTGCACCCTCTCCAAGGCCAATATACTCTTACTCGAATGCAGCGACCAAAACTGCACACAGTACTCCAGCTGCGGCCTCACCAGTATCCCCTACAGCTGCAAAAATACCTTCCTACTTTTATATTCTATCCCCCTAGCTATAAAGGCCAACATTGCATTCGCCTTCTTAATCACCTGCTGCACCTGCATACTGTGTTTCTGCAATTCATGCACAAGGACCCCCAGGTCCTCTGCACCGTCGCATGCTGCAGCTTTTTGCCATTTAAATTGTAATCCTTCCTACCATTGTTCCGACCAAAGTGGATAACCTCACATTTGCTAACATTATACTGCATCTGCCAGGTCCTCGCCCACTCACTCAACCTATCCAGATCCCTCTGCAGGCTTTCCACACCTTCCACACAATTTGCTTTTCCACTCATCTTCGTGTCATCAGCAAATTTCATCACCCTGCACTCAGCCCCTTCCTCCACATCATCTATGTAAATGGTACATAGTTGAGGCCTCAGCACCGATTCCTGGGGCACTCCACTAGTCACCAGTTGCGAATCAGAATAGCACCCCCCATTAATACCTACCCCCTGCTTCCTATTAGACAACCAATCCTCTATCCAATCTAATACCTTACCCCCAACTCCCTGCACCCTACCTTCTGCAGCAATCTTTTGTGAGGCATCTTATCAAAGGCCTTTTGGAAATCCAAAAACACCACATCCATCGGTTCCCCTCTATCTACCGCACTAGTCACTTCCTCATAGAACTCCAATAAATTTGTCAAGCACGACTTCACCTTAGCAAATCCGTGCTGCATCTGCTTGATCAAACAGTTCGTATGCAGGTGCCTTGTTGTTTCTGCTTTGACAACAGATTCAAGCATTTTTCCAACTACAGACGTTAAACTAACCGGCCTATAATTCCCCGCCTTCTATCTGCTACCTTTTTTAAACAGCGGCATAACATTAGCCGTTTTCCAATCTTCTGGCACTTTCCTGGAGTCCAGCGAATTTTGAAAGATAATTACTAGGCCATCCGCTATCACCTCTGCCATTTCCTTGAGAAGAACTCAGCAAGAATCTAGCAACACCAATTTTAAATCCAACCAATTTATTTGATAGTAAATCAGTTGGATTTAAAATTGGTGTTGCTAGATTCTTACTGAGTTCTTACTATCCCAGTCCAACGCCGGCATCTCTACATCATTTCCTTGAGAACCCTGGGATGCATTCCATCCAGTCCCGGGGACTTATCAGCCCTCAGCCCCATTAGCCTATCAAGCACCACCTCTCTAGTGACTGTAATCTTATCAAGGACCTCATCTCCTAACACCCTTCTATCCTTAATTTCTGGCAAGCTATTTACATCCTCCGCCACAGATTGACAAAAAAGTTATTCAAGCTTTCCGCCATATCCTTATCATCCAACATCAAACCACTCCTCTCATCCTCCAAGGGTCCAATATTAATTCTGGCCATCCTCCTATTCTTTATATATTTATAAAAACTTTTACTATCCTTTTTGATATTTCGAGCTAGTTTAGCCTCATATGCTATCTTTCTTTTTTTAATCACCTTTTTCGCCATTCTTTGCTGTTGTTTAAAACTTTCCCAATCGTCCATTCGCCCAGTATTTTTAGCCGCTCTGAATGCCTCAGCTTTTGATTTAACACTGTCCTTAATTTCCTTGGAGAACCATGGCTGATTTTCCCTTCTCCTACAGTCCTTCTTCACTATCGGAATATATTTTTGCTGAGTACTGAAAAAGATCTCTTTAAGAATCCTCCATTGTTCCTCAGCCGTACTCCTCCAATCCACAGTCGTCAATTCCTCTCTCATCCTATCATAGTCCCCTCTGTTCAAACATAGTATACAGTTCCGGGACACTACTACCTCATCCTCCAGTTACATCTTAAATTCTACCATACTATGACCACTTGTCCCTAGAGGATCTCTTGCATGAATATCCCTAATTCTACCTGTCTCATTACATGGTACCAGATCCAAGAAAGCATGCTCTCTCGTCGGTTCCATAACATACTGTTCAAGGAACCCATCCCGACAGCATTCCAAGAACTCTTCATCCAGCCAACCTTATCCGGTCACCCAGTCAATATGCAGATTGAAATCTTCCATTACTAACCATTCTGCACGCATCTCTCATTTGTTTGTTTATAGCCCGCCCCACCTCAAAGTTGTTATTTGGGGGCCTATAGACTACACCCGCCAGCGTCTTCCTCCCTTTACTATTCTTTAACTCCACCCTCAGCAATTCCACATTTTGCTCTTTGGGGCCTATATCCGTTCCTACTACCGCCCTAATACTATCCTTAATCAATAGAGCCACCCTACCTCCTTTTTCCTCCTACCTATCCTTCCCAAACACCTGAAAGCCCTGGACATTCATAGAACATAGAACACTACAGCACAAACAGGCCCTTCAGCTCACAAGGACACGAGAAGACTTTGCCTGATAGGATCAAGGAGAATCCTAAAGCTTTCTTTAGGTATGTTAAGAATAGAAGATTGGTTAGGGCAAGATTAGGGCCAGTCATAGACAGCAGTGGGAAGTTGTGCGTGGAGCCTGAAGAGATTGGAGAGGCACTGAATAAATATTTCTCTTCAGTATTCACGCAGGGAGATGTAAATGTAGTTGTGGGGAACACTGGGATACAGGGTTGTAAACTGGTAAGTATTGAAGTAGATAAGGAGGATGTGCTAGATATTCTTGAGGGTTTAAAGTTAGATACATCCCCTGGGCCAGACGGGATTTACTCTAGGATTCTCTGGGAGGCGAGAGAGGCAATTGCAGAGCCTCTGGCTCTGATCTTCAGGTCGTCATTGGTTACGGGTATAGTGCTGGAAGACTGGAGGATAGCAAATGTGGTCCCATTGTTCAAGAAGGGGAAGAGAGACTTTCCAGGGAATTATAGGCCAGTGAGTCTTACTTCTGTTGTGGGCAAAGTATTGGAGAGAATTATTAGGGATAGGATTTATAGTTATTTAGAGAGAAATGAATTGATTGGGGATAGTCAGCATAGTTTTGTGAAGGGTAGGTCGTGCCTTACTAACCTTATTGAGTTTTTTGAAAAAGTGACCAAAGAGGTGGATGGGGGTAAGGCAGTTGATGTGGTATATATGGACTTTAGTAAGGCGTTCGATAAGGTGGCCCATGGAAGGCTTCTGCAGAAAATGCAGATGTATGGGATTGAGGGTGATTTAGCTAATTGGATTAGGAATTGGCTAGCAGATAGAAGACAGAGGGTGGTGGTTGATGGGAGATATTCATCGTGGAGTTCGGTGACAAGTGGTGTACCTCAGGGGTCTGTTTTGGGGCCCCTGCTGTTTGTACTTTTTATAAATGATCTGGATGAGGGTATTGAAGGATGGATTAGTAAATTTGCAGATGACACCAAAGTCGGAGGAGTGGTAGATAGTGAAGAGGGGTGTTATAGTTTGCAGAGAGACTTGGACAAGTTGCAGAGCTGGGCCGAGAGGTGGCAAATGGAGTTTAATGTGGAAAAGTGTGAGGTAATTCACTTTGGCAGGAATAACAAATGTGTAGAGTATAGGGCTAATGGTAGGACTCTTAATAGTGTTGATGAACAGAGGGATCTTGCTGTATATGTGCATAGATCCCTGAAAGTTGGCAATCAAGTCGATAAGGTTGTTAAGAAGGCATACGGAGTCTTAGCTTTTATTGGTAGGGGGATTGAATTTCGGAGCCGCAACGTCATGTTGCAACTGTACAAACTCTAGTGCGGCCGCACTTGGAGTATTGTGTGCAGTTCTGGTCCCCACATTATAAGAAAGATGTGGAGGCATTGGAGAGGGTACAGAGGAGGTTTACCAGGATGTTGCCTGGTATGGAGGGCAGGTCTTATGAAGAGAGGCTGAGGGATTTGAGGTTGTTTTCGTTGGAAAGAAGATGGCTAAGAGGAGACCTTATTGAAACATATAAGATGATTAGAGGTTCAGATAGGGTGGACAGTGATAGCCTTTTTTCTAGGATGGAGAAAGCTAGCACGAGGGGACATAGCTTTAAATTAAGGGGTGGTAGTTATAGGATAGATGTGAGAGGTGGGTTCTTTACCCAGAGAGTGGTAAGGGTATGGAATGCCCTGCCTGCTGCAGTTGTAGATGCGCCAAGTTTGGTGGCGTTTAAGAGGTTAGTAGATAAGTTTATGGATGAAAAGGGAATAGATTAGGTTAGAGGGTCATTGCTTTTTCTTAATTGGTCGGCGCAACATCGAAGGCCAAAAGGCCTATTCTGCTCTGTAATGTTCTATGTTCTAAGTTGTGCCAATCATAACTATACCTACCAGGCCATAGAACTATCTGTAACTCCGAATCCCATTAAATCCTACGTACTTATCCAGAAGTCTCTTCAAAGACTCCAGCGAGTTCGCCTCTACCACCACTGACAGCAACCGATTCCATTCACTCACCACCCTCTGAGTGAAAAACTTACCCCTAACATCTCCTCTGTACTTGCCCCCCAGCACCTTAAACCTGTGTCCTCTCGTAGCAACCATTTCAGCCCTGGGAAATAGCCTCTGAGAATCCACCCCATCTATTCCTCTCAACATCTTATAAACCTCTATCAGGTCACCTCTCAACCTTCGTCTCTCCAGGGAGAAGAGACCTAGCTCCCTCAACCTATCTTCATGAGGCATGCCCCCCAATCCAGGCAACATCCTTGTAAATTTCTTCTGCATCTTCTTAATAGCTTCCACATCCTTCCTATAGTGAGGCGACCAGAACTGCACACAGTACTCCAAGTGGGGTCTGACGAGGGTCTTATGAAGTTGCAGCATTACCTCCCGACTCCTAAACTCAATCCCTCTATTAATGAAGGCCAGTACACCATATGCCTTCTTGACCACATCCTCCACTTGCGGAGCAGATTTAAGAGTCCTATGGACCCGAACCCTAAGATCCTTCTGCTCCTCAACACTGCCAAGACTCCTACCCTTGATATTATACTGCTTCATCCCATTGGTCCTGACAAAATGGACCACCACACATTGAACATAGAACATAGAACATAGAACAATACAGCACAGAACAGGCCCTTCGGCCTTCGATGTTGTGCCGACCAAAATAAAAAGCAATGCCCCTCCAAACTAAACCATTCCCTTCTCTTCCATCTACTTATCAATTAACCTCTTAAACGCCACCAAACTTGGCGCATCTACAACAGCTGCAGGCAGGGCATTCCACTCCCTAATCACTCTTTGAGTAAAGAAGTTGAAGTCCAGTTCCTAGTCCCTGTCCCCCTGCAACCACGTTCCCGTAATGGCCACTAGATCATATCCATTTGCGCCAATTTGCGCCATCAGCTCATTCACTTTGTCCTGAATGCTTCAAAAAAGGAACAAAAGTCTTTGATGAAGTATCCCGACTCAAGAACAGCTTCTTCCCTGCTGCCATCAGACTTTTGAATGGACGCATCTTGTATTAAGCTGATCTTTCTCTACACTCTAGCTAATGCTGTAACACTATATTCTGCACCCTCTCTTTCCTTCTCCTTTATGTACTCCATGAATAGTATGTTCTGTCTGTATAGCAAGAAGCTATAGTTTTCATTATATGCCAATACTTGTGACAATAATAAATCAAATCAAAATCAAACTTCTTGAATGTGCTCTTTACCCATCCAGGTGACTGCTTTTAAGTATGCCATCACCTTTCTGACTTGAGACTTGTAGGTGATAGAGCCACTTTTAAGGGGATTAATCTTCTATTGTTCTTTCAATTCAGGAGCCATACTCTTAGATTGGAAAATTGCACTTGTCAATGTGCCAATTTGAGAAAGAGGTTATCCAGGGGATAATAGACTAGTTAGCATAATATCTGTCATTGGGATCCTGCATAGTCCACAGTTAGGAAGATGATAACTGAAATACTTGAAATTTTTCAGCTGATCAAAGCGAACCAACATTCATAACGGATAAGTCATGGTTGATGAATTCTTCAAAGTTATGACTGAAGAGAACAGGGAAGTGTCTATTGATCTTATTTATATGTACTTCTAAAAGCATTTGATAAAGTTAGAGAAGATGGTGACATAACTGGACTAGTACACAGAACATAGAACACTACAGCACAAATACGCCCTTCGGCCCACAAGTTGTGCCGATTATATCAGTACCTACCAGGCCATAGAACTATCTGTAACTCCCAATCCCAGTAAATCCCATGTACTCATCCAGAAGTCTCTTAAAAAGACCCCAGCGAGTTCGCCTCTACCACCACTGACAGCAACCAATTCCATTCACTCACCACCCTCTGAGTGAAAAACTTACCCCTAACATCTCCTCTGTACTTGCCCCCCAGCACCTTAAACCAGTGTCTTCTCATAGCGACCATTTCAGCCCTGAGAAATAGCCTCTGAGAATCCACCCTATCTATTTCTCTCAACATCTTATAAACCTCTATCAGGTCACCTCTCAACCTTCATCTCTCCAGGGAGAAGAGACCTAGCTCCCTCAACCTATCTTCATAAGGCATGCCCCCCAATCCAGGCAACATCTTTGTCAATCTCCCCTGCGCCCTTTCAATAGCTTCCACATCTTTCCCATAGTGAGGCGACCAGAACTGCACACAGTACTCCAAGTGGGGTCTGACAAGGGTCTTATAAAGTTGCAGCATTACTTCCCGATTCCTAAACTCAATCCCTCTATTAATGAAGGCCAGTACATCATAAGCCCTCTTGACCACATCCTCCACTTGCGGGGCAGATTTAAGAGTCCTATGGAGTCCTAGAGTCCCCAAGATCCTTCTGCTCCTCAACACTGCCAAGACTCCTATCCTTGATATTATACTCCTTCATCCCATTGGTCATTCCAAAATGGACCACCACACATTTATCCGCGTTGAAGTCCATCTGCCACTTCTCCGCCCAGTCTTGCATCCTATCTATGTCTCGCTGCAACTTCTGACATCCCTCCAGACCATCCACAACACTACCAACCTTTGTATCGTCGGCAAACTTACTAACCCATCCCTCCACTTCCTTATCCAGGTCATTTATGAAAATGACAAACAGCAAGGGTCCTAGAACAGATCCTGGGGCACTTCACTGGTGACTGACCTCCATGCAGGAAAAGACCCATCCACAACTACTCCCTGCCTTCTGCAGGCAAGCCAGTTCTGGATCCACAAGGCCAACGCCTGTTGGATCCCATGCCCTCTCATCATCTCAAGAAGTCTTGCATGGGGATCCTAGTAGTACAAAGACCCAAGCTAATGCCCTGGGAAAAGGTATTTAATTTCCACCGTGGAAGCTGAATCAATTTAAATTCAATGAATAAACCTGCAAATAACAACTAGTCCAATAATGGTGTATCAGTTGTATCAAACTCTTACAGAAAACTCAAAAAGGAATGAATTCTATATCAACTTGGTCAACAGAAACAACAGTGGCACATTTGCTCTGCATAATATTCTTGTGCTAAAACTGGACAGCTGTTCCACAGATGAGCCAAGCAGCAGCCTGACAATTACACTCAAATTCCTTACACTTCCCAGACACCACTATCACCATCCCTGGGTATGTGCTGCCTCATCAGAAGTGGTGACATAGTGTTGACATAATCAGTCGGAAGGGATTTGCCCTGCCTCTGTAATTCATGAAGTCTCATGGTTTCAGGTCAAATATGAGCAGGGAGTGGGGAAACCTTTTTCTGATTATCATCTATTTACAAACATTAGGGCTTTCTCCCCTTGTAAACATAATCTGTGACTTATCATCTCAGCTTAGATGTTGTCCAAGTTCAGCTATAGGTCGGTATGGAGTGATAATTGAGGGAGAGTGATGGATGGAGCTCAACATTGATTTAGTTAGCTAACTGCCGATAATGCTCTTATGAAGGAGAATAGGCCATTGATGCAAGAGGATTGCTATCATGATCAAAGGAATTACTGCAATCATGTTTAGCAGCTTTTCCAGCAGCAGTGAGAGAGGTGCTCACACAGCAGTTCATGGGATGGGAGAAAAGGCGGCAGTCCAAGAGAAACAGGCAAGTAGTGGAGGAGACCTTTGGGATCCTACTCTCAAATCATTTTATCATTTCGGAAATTGATGAGGGCACTGGGCTCTCCACTGAGTACAGTCAGAGCTAAGCTTCTGGCACCACAAGTGCCAGACTGTACAGTACTGTACAGGTCAGGAGGAAGGAGGAGGGAAGATCAATCGCGATTAGGGCTTCATTAGTTAGGGGAACAGACAAGACATTTCTACTGCCACACACGACTCTAGGATGGAATGTTGCCTCCCTGGTGCTAGGGTCAGGGATGTCAAAGAACTCACCATTCTAGGATACAGAATCTCAGGCACAGCAACGAAGTGTGTAAAAGAGATGGTGTCGCATTATTAATTAAGGAGTCAGTTACTGCACTAAGATGGGATGACATCTTGGGACAGTCTTCAAATGAGGCTTTGTGGGTAGAGGTTAGGAATAACAAAGGGACAGTCACATATGTGGATTGTATTATAAGCCCCAAGAAATCAATGGGCAATAGAGGAGCAGGCATGTAAAATAATAATAGGATAATTATATTACAGGATTTCAATTTCCCCAAGTTTAATTGGGACAGTCAGTGGACTAAAGGACTTTGAAGGAATCTTCAAAGCTTCGGGTGAGCTTTTTTATATCAATATGTAGAATGTCTAACAAAGAGTGCCATAAATTCAAATCAGCTAAGCTCATTCAACAAACAAATGGGAAAATAACTCACATATTCCTACCATTAGAACATAGAACATTACAGCACAGAACAGGCCCTTCGGCCCTCGATGTTGCGCCGACCAATTAAGAAAAAGCAATGACCCTCTAGAGAGCCACCATTGGGCACTTAGTTTCTTTTTGGCAAAATTCCAACCTTAATCTTTTGGAACAGGTAGAAATGCAGCACTGCACATTGAATGTATGCAACAGTGGAATATAGTCACGGGTCTGATTAATTATATTTATTTCTGTTACAAGCAGGTTCGGTATCAAGCTTATAGGCAATGAAAGAAAATCTGGTGTGGTCAGATCATTCCTCACCTTCTACAGTGGCCAAGGAGAACTCCCAGACCAAGGAAAAGCTTCCATTTTGAGAGTCAAGGAGTCTGAGCAAAAATGTTCTAATTACGGAGAAAGACCATTGATTGAAATCTTCAATGGCATTGGTGAATGCAGCATAGTTAGCCAATTCAGCAAAAACTCCAGCAGGATGGGAGGCAGAATGCTAATCGGACCCCTAGGTTATGGAGGAAAAACAAACTCAATTCTATAAGCTGCAAATCACTACCCAGGAGTCTTTGCACAGTCAAATACTCACAACATTCATTAAATGAGGTTTAAGCATAAATAATGAGGTATAAAAACAGCACAATGTTATTTCTTAGCTGAAATCAATTAGAAGGGAGGCGAAGTTTCAGACAATAAAAGGCTTCCAGAACATAAACATTAATTGGTGAAAAATGATCTGGAAGATTGTTGGAAAATGATCTGGGAGGTTGTACTGCAGGTTTATGGAGGACTGAAAAGATTGTGCATGTGGACGCTAAGAAAGAGGATGTGTTGGAAGTTTTAAGTTTATCAAGATAGATAAGTCGCCAGGACCAGATGGGATGTACCCCAGGTTGCTATGGGAAATGAGGGAAGAGATTGCAGAGCCCCTGGCAACGACCTTTGCGTCATCGATGGAGACGGGAGAGGTTCCAGAGGATTGTGGGTGTGGTTCCTATTTTCAAGAAAGGGAACAGGGATAGCCCAGGAAATTACTGACCAGTGAGTCTGACCTCAGTGGTTGGTAAGCTGATGGAGAGGATTCTGAGGGACAGGTTTTATGAACATTTAGTGAAGTTTAGTATGATCAGAAATAGTCAACACGGCTTTGTCAAGAGCAGGTCATGCCTTAGAAGCCTAGTTGAGTTCTTTGAAAATGTGACTGTTCACATTGACGGAGGAAGAGCAGTGGATGTGGTCTACGTGGACTTCAGCAAGGCATTTGATAAGGTCCCGCATGCAAAATGTCTTGAGAAGGTGTGAGGGCATGGGATCCAAGGGGCTGTTGCCTTGTGGATCCAGAACTGGCTTGCCTGCAGAAGGAAGAAAGTGATTGTGGATGGGTCTTTTTCTCATGGAGGTCGGTCACCAGTGTAGTGCCTCAGGGATCTGTTCTAGGATCTTGCTGGTTGTCATTTATGAAAATGGATGAGGAAATCTGTTCTAGGACCCTTGTTGTTTGTCATTTTCATAAATGACCTGGATGAGGAAGTGGAGGGATGGGTTAGTAAGTTCACTGACGACACGAAGGTTGGTGGTGTTGTGGATAGTCAGGAGGGATGTCAGAAGTTGCAGCAAGACATAGATAGGGTGCAAGAACGAGTGAAGAAGTGGCAGATGGACTTCAATGTGGATAAATGTGTAGTGGTCCATTTTGGCAGGTCCAATGGGATGAAGGAGTACAATATCAAGGGCAGGACTCTTAGCAGTGTTGAGGAGCAGAAAGACCTTGGGGTCCGGGTCCACAGGACTCTTAAACTGGCCTCACAGGTGGAGGATGTGGTTAAGAAGGTGTATGGTGTACTGGCCTTCATTAATGGAGGGACTGAGTTTAGGAATCGGGAGGTAATGATGCAACCTTATAAGACCCTGTCAGACCCCACTTGGAGTACTGTGCGCAGTTCTGGTCGCCTCACTACAAGGAGGATGTGGAAGCTATTGAGAGGGTACAGAGGAGATTTACAAGGATGTTGCCTGGATTGGGAGGCATGCCTTATGAAGATAGGTTGAGGGAGCTAGGTCTCTCCCTGGAGAGACGAAGATTGAGATGCGACCTGATACAGGTTTATGAAATGTTGAGAGGAATAGATAGGGTGGATTCTCGAGACTATTTGCCAGGACTGAAATAGTCACTACAAGAGGATACAAGGTGCTGGGGAGCAGGTACAGAGAATCAGGGGTAAGTTTTCACTCAAAGGGTGGTGAGTGAGTGGAAACGTCTGCCATCAGTGCTGGTAGAGGCGAACTCACTGAGGTCTTTTAAGAGACTTTTGGGTGAGTACATGGGATTTAATGGGATTGAATTATAGATAGGTCTGGTAAGTATGGATATGATTGGCGCAACTTGTGGGCTGAAGGGCCTGTTTGTGCTGTATGTTCTATGTTCTATTACTTGAATACAGAAGTTTCATTTTTGCACAATAAATCTGGCTGTCCATAGTCAGTATGTGACGCTTTTGCAAGTTTTTTGAATGTTTATTGCTTGCTATGGGGATACGATCGGAGTAAAGTACTTTCCTAGATGAAAGATAGGAAAGGGGAGACAAGGTGAAAGTAAATAAATGTCAATTAACATGTTCTGCTCAATCATTTCGACAAATTTTTTCATTATAGTGAGTATTTAGAGGGTGATTTAGCTAATTGGGTTAGGAATTGGCTAGCAGGTAGAAGACAGAGGGTGGTGGTTGATGGGAGATATTCATCTTGGAGTTCGGTGACAAGTGGTGTACCTCAGGTGTCTGTTTTGGGGCCCCTGCTGTTTGTAATTTTTATAAATGATCTGGATGAGGGTATTGAAGGATGGATTAGTAAATTTGCAGATGACACTAAAGTCGGTGGAGTGGTAGATAGTGAAGAGGGGTGTTATATTTTGCAGAGGGACTTGGACAAGTTGCAGAGCTGGGCCGAGAGGTGGCAAATGGAGTTTAATGTGAAAAGTGTGAGGTAATGCACTATGGCAGGAATAATAAATGTGTAGAGTATAGGGCTAATGGTAGGATTCTTAGTAGTCTTGATGAACAGAGGGATCGTGGTGTGTATGTGCATAGATCCCTGAAAGTAGGCAGTCAAGTCGAGAAGGTTGTTAAGAAGGCATATGGAGTCTTAGCTTTTATTGGTAGGGGGGTTGAATTTCGGAGCCGCAACGTCATGTTGCAACTGTACAAAACTCTAGTGCGGCCGCACTTGGAGTATTGTGTGCAGTTCTGGTCCCCACATTATAAGAAAGATGTGGAAGGCATTGGAGAGGGTACAGAGGAGGTTTACCAGGATGTTGCCTGGTATGGAGGGCAGGTCTTATGAAGAGAGGCTGAGGGATTTGAGGTTGGTTTCGTTAGAAAGGAGGCGGCTAAGAGGAGACCTTATCGAAACATATAAGATGATTAGAGGTTTAGATAGGATGGACAGTGATAGCCTTTTCCTAGGATGGAGAAAGCTAGCACGAGGGGACACAGCTTTAAATTAAGGGGTGATAGTTATAGGACGGATATCAGAGGAAGGTTCTTTACCCAAAGGGTGGTTCGGGAGTGGAATGCCCTGCCTGCAGCAGTTGTAGATGCGCCAAGTTTGGTGGCGTTTAAGAGGTTAGTTGATAAGTATATGGAAGAGAAGGGAATGGTTTAGTTTGGAGGGGCATTGCTTTTTATATTGGTCGGCGCAACATCGAAGGCCGAAGGGCCTGTTCTGTGCTGTAATGTTCTATGTTCTATGTTCTATTTAGCATAAGCATAAAGACTCATTGTAGGGGACTGATTTAGAGTAGAACTGAGATGGAGTGCATTAATTGTTAATGATTGCTGATGCATTTTTTTTAAATTCAGTCATAGAACATGGGCATCGCTGGCTGGCCAACACTTATTACTCGTCTCTAGTTATCCGAACGCAGTTGGCAGTCAACCACATTGCTGTGACTCACAGGTAGGCCAGACTTAGGTAAGAATGGCAGATTTCCTTCCCTAAATGACATTAGTGAACCAGATGGGTATTTCTGAATGTTAACAATAGTTTCTTGGTGATCAATAGATTCTTAATTTCAGATTTATTTAATTGAATTCAAATTCTACCAGCTGCCGTGGCGGGATTCAAACCCTGGGTTCCCAGAACATTCGCTGAGTTTCTGGATTAATAGACTAGCGATATCACAGGACTGATTTCAGAAACTTGAACTTTCAGAAACACAACTTGTGAGAGAAGTTTTAATAACTTTCACTACGTGGATACGAAATAGGAAGCAGAGAGTAACGGTCAATGGATATTTTTCAAGCTGAAGGAAGGTTCTCCTTGCCTTTCCTGAGATATCTTAATGATCTGGACCCTGATGTACAGGGGACAATTTCAACATTTCCAGATGGCATGAAACTTTGACATATTGTAAACTGTGAAGACTACAGTGTAGAACTTCAAAAGGACGTGGAATGGACAGGTATATGGCAGATGATATTCAATTTGTGACTTGATGCGTATTGGTAGAAGTAGATAGAGAAACAATAGAAAATATGGGGTAAAATTCTAAAAGGGGTGCCAGAGCAGGGGATCCTGTGTGTATTTGTGCATTGATCATTAAAGATAACAGGACAAGTGGAGAAAGTAATTAATAAAGCATATGATGTTTTGGGCTATATTAATAGGGGCACAGAGTACAAGAACAAGATGGTTACGCTGAACATATACAAGACACTAGTTAGTCCTCAGCTGGAATAACATGTACAGTTCTTAGGAAGAATGTGAATGCAATGGAGTGCACAAGTTTACAAGAATGGTTCTAGGATTGAGAAACTTCAGTTGTGAGAATAGACTGGAAAGTCTAGGACCGTTCTACTTGGAGACAATAAGGCTAAGAGGAGATCTAATAGAAATGTTCAAAATCATGAGGGATCAGGACAGAGTAAATAGAGAGAAAATGTTCCTGGTCATAAAACCAGGAACATTAGCTATAGTATAATAGCTATAGCTCTAGCTCGTTAGAGGGGTCAGTTTTCGTACAGAGTGTGCAGGAAGGTTTTTTGACTCAGTATGTAGAGAGGCCAACTAGAGGTGAGGCTACATTGGATTTGGTGCTGGGCAATGAGCCAGACCAGGTGTTAGGCTTGGAAGTTAGTGAACATTTTGGTGATAGTGACCACAATTCGGTTACGTTCACCTTAGTGATGGATAGGGATAGGCATGAAGCTGGGGGCAGTAGTTATAGCTGGGGGAAGGGTAATTATGAGGCCATCAGGAGAGAATTAGGGTGCATAGATTGGACTAGGAAACTACAGGGACTGGGAACATCTGGAATGTGGTGCTTATTCAAGGAGCAGCTGCTGCGAGTCCTTGATAAGTATGTCCCTGTCAGGCAGGGAGGAAATGGTCGAGTAAGAGAGCCTTGGTGTACGAAAAAAGTTGATTTGCTGGTTAAGAAGAAAAAGGAGGCTTATGTCAGGATGAGGCTTGAAGGCTCAGTTAGTGCAATGGATAGCTATAGATTAGCCAGGAAGGAGGTAAAAAGTGAATTGAGGAGAGCTAAGAGGGACACGAGAAGATGTTGGCTGATAGGATTAAGGAGAATCCTAAAGCTTTCTTTCGATATGTTAAGAATAGAAGATTGGTTAGGGCAAGATTAGGGCCAGTCATAGACAGCAGTGGGAAGTTGTGCGTGGAGCCTGAAGAGATTGGTGCGGCACTGAATAAATATTTCTCTTCGGTATTCACGCAGAGTGCTGGAAATGTAGCTATGGAGAACACTGAGGTACAGGGTTGCAAAGTGGGAAGTATTGTAGTAGATAGGGAGGATGTGTTAGAAATTCTCGAGGGTTTGAAGTTGGATAAGTCCCCTGGGCCGGACGGGATTTACCCTAGGATTCTCTGGGAGACAAGAGAGGAGATTGCAGAGCCTCTGGCTCTGATCTTCAGGTCGTCGTTGGTTACGGGTGTGGTTCCGGAGGACTGGAGGATAGCGAATGTGGTCCCGTTGTTCAAGAAGGGAAGAGAGACCTTCCAGGGAATTATAGGCCAGTGAGTCTTACTTCTGTTGTGGGCAAAGTATTGGAGAGAATAATTAGGGATAGGATTTATAGTTATTTAGAGAGTAATGAATTGATTGGAGATAGTCAGCATGGTTTTGTGAAGGGTAGGTCGTGCCTTACTAACATCATTGAGTTTTTTGAAAAAGTGACTAAGGAGGTGGATGGGGGTAAGGCGGTTGATGTGGTATATATGGACTTTAGTAAGGCATTTGATAAAGTGGCCCATGGAAGACTTCTGCAGAAAATGCAGATGTATGGGATAGAGGGTGATTTAGCTAATTGGTTAGGAATTGGCTAGCAGATAGAAGACAGAGGGTGGTGGTTGATGGGAGATATTCATCGTGGAGTTCGGTGACAAGTGGTGTGCCTCAGGGGTCTGTTTTGGGGCCCCTGCTGTTTGTAATTTTTATAAGTGATCTGGATGAGGGTATTGAGGGATGGATCAGTAAATTTGCAGATGATACTAAAGTTGGTGGAGTGGTAGATAGTGAAGAGGGGTGTTTTAGTTTACAGAGTGACTTGGACAAGTTGCAGAGCTGGGCCGAGAGGTGGCAAATGGAGTTTCATGTGGAAAAGTGTGAGGTAATGCACTTTGGCAGGAACAATAAATGTGTAGAGTATATGGCTAATGGTAGGGCTCTTAATAGTGTTGAGGAACAGAAGGATCTTGGTGTATGTGTCAATAGATCCCTGAAAGTAGGCAGTCAAGTGGATAAAGTTGTTAAGAAGGCATATGGAGTCTTAGCTTTTATTGGTAGGGGGATTGAATTAGGAGCCGCAGCATCATGTTGCAACTGTACAAAACTCTAGTGCGGCCGCACTTGGAGTATTGTGTGCAGTTCTGGTCCCCCCATTATAAGAAAGATGTGGAGGCATTGGAGAGGGTACAGAGGAGGTTTTCCAGGATGTTGCCTGGTATGGAGGGCAGGTCTTATGAGGAGAGGCTGAGGGATTTGAGGTTGTTTTCGTTAGAAAGGAGGCGGCTAAGAGGAGACCTTATCGAAACATATAAGATGATTAGAGGTTTAGATAGGTGGACAGTGATAGCCTTTTTCCTAGGATGGAGAAAGCTAGCACGAGGGGACACAGCTTTAAATTAGGGGTATGAGTTATAGGACGGATATCAGAGGTAGGTTCTTTACTCAAAGAGTGATTAGGGAGTGGAATGCCCTGCCTGCAGCTGTTGTAGATGCGCCAAGTTTTGTGGCGTTTAAGAGGTTAATTGATAAGTATATGGAAGAGAAGGGAATGGTTTAGTTTGGAGGGGCATTGCTTTTTATTTTGGTCGGCACAACATCGAAGGCCGAAGGGCCTGTTCTGTGCTGTAATGTTCTATGTTCTATGTTCTAAAACGATCAAAAATAAGGAGCACAAATTTAAGGTAATTTGCAAAAGAAGTAAAAAAGTGATGTGATGAAGATCATTTTCACTCAGCAAGTGGTTCAGGTGTGGAATGCACTGCTTGGAAGTGTGGCAGAAATAACTTCAACTCAAGCTTTCAAGAGGGCATTGGATGATTATTTGAATAGAAACAATGCGCAAAGGTACAGAGAGTCGGAAGGGGGATGATATTAATTATGATGCGCATTTGAAGAGTTGATGCAGACATGATGGGCCAAACTGCCTCCTGCGATATAGCAATTCTGTGATTCTATGAAATACTGTATTCAAAAAGGATAACATTGCTTTCTGCTTGTCTCAGTTAAATTTAGCAGCACCCAATTAAATGAAATATGGACATTAGCAATCTGTAGAAGCAGCTACAGTATATGGAATTAACCCATTATCTTTCCATGACAATAATGAATATGCCACATATTAAGAATAAAAAGTGCTGAGTATTCTCTATTTCTTCAAGTTCACAAACACCTTTTCTATTTTGACTTTACATTTTCCATGTTCTATTTCTTTCAGAATTTTCTCTAGAACAATTGCTAACTGTTCCCACAGATGATTTCTAAATGCTAGACTTCTCAAAATGCTCCTCAGATCCTCAAAGTAACATTACTTGAACTTTACTAAACTTTTTACAGTAATACAGAAGCTGCTCTATTCAGAAAACACTAATACTCACATTTAATATTGAAGGATGCTGTTGCAGTTCTAGCTTCCTCTCCAGTGACTGAATTCCGAGCTATGCATTGGAAGTCTCCACTGTCCTTCCTCCGATCGACTGCTGTAAATTGCAGATTGCTGCCTTCAACAAAGCGTCTCTCTGAAGTCGTCACAGGATTCCCATTTAGCAGCCACTCAAACACAATGTTCGTTGGCATCTCAACTTCACAGCGGAGAATTGCACTGCGCCCATGCAAAGCATCTTGGGAATAGGGCTCTTTGGTGAAGAGAATTATCGCCTGCACACAGCATGCTAGAGAAAAAAAAAGTTTGGTTTCTTATTGCAAACTTTGTACCAATCCCTGTGACAGATGGCTAACAAGAATCTGAATGTCAGAATGATGCACTTTTTTTTCACCTCTGCAACTTGCTTCTGATATTATTGCAACATGGTAGAACAAGTTCCACTGTGAACTATGGAGTTTCAAGTACATTTAATCAATTATAAACGTGAACTGCGGCTGCTTAGTGGTACTGTATTCAAGGAGATATACTCAGCATTCAATCAAGGAGTAAGAAAGAAAACAGAGAACTACAGACCAATTAGCCTAACACTGGTTGTCACAGAAATGTTGGTCTGTTAAAGCAGTCAGTATTTTCAGACAAAGAAAACATGGCTTTATGAATGGGAAATCATGTTTAACAAATTGTGATTTTTGAAGATATAATCAGTGACAAGGTAAAGATGAACCAGTAGATGTGAACTATCTGGACTACCAAAATGCATTCAATAAATGATACACAAAAAGTTAACTGACAAGATAAACATAGAAATACTGGAACTAGAAGCAGCAGTAGGCCATTCAGTCCTTCAAGCCTGCTCTGCCTTTCATTCTGATCATGGCCAATCGTCAAATTCAATATCCTGATCAAGCCTTTCCCCCTTACCCATTAATCCCTTTAGCCCAAGGGTGACATCTAATTTCTTCTTGAAATCAGACATTTTGGCCTCAAACTACATTCTATGGTAGTGAATTCTGCAAATTCATTTCTCTGGGTGGAGATATTTCTCCATATTTCAGTTCTAGAATTTACTCCCCTTATCCTCAAACTATCACCCCTTGTTCTGGACTCCCCACCATCAGGAACATACATTCTCTACCTACCCTGTCTAACCCTGTTAGGATCTTATAGAAACTCATAAAATTCTATCTTACTCTGCTAAACTCCAGTGAATACAGTCCTAACTGACTTAATCTCTCCTCATTTGATAGGTCTACCATCCCAGGAATCAGCCTGGTAAACCTTTGCTGCACTCCGTCTACAGCAAGAACACTCTTCCTCAGATAGGGACACCAAAACCACACACATTTTTCCAGATGTGGCCTCACCAACACCCTATACAATTGGAGTAAAATACCACTCTTTCTATACTCAAATCCTCTTGCCATGAAGGCCAACATACCATTTGCCTTCTTTACTGCCTACTGCTCCTGTGTGCTTACTTTTAGTGACTGATGCACGAGGATACCAAGGTCTCGCTAAATATTCAACTCTCAATTTACACAGCTACTTTGCTATTTTTGCTACCAAAGTGGACAACCTCATATTTATCCACATTATACTGCATCTGCCATGCATGTACACATTCACTCACTCAACCTATCCAAATCACACTGAAGCATCTCTGCATGGAAACATGAAAATAGGTGCATGAGTAGGCCATTCAGTCCTTTGAACCTGCCACACCATTCAATATGATGGTGGCTGATCATGAACTTTCAGTATATCACTCCTGCTTTCTCTCCATATCCCTTGATCCCTTTAGCTGCAAGGGCCATTTCCAATCTCTTTTGAACATATATAACAATATACATCCTTCTTATGGCTCATCTTTCTGCCCAACTTATATCATCTGCAAATTTGGAGACAATAAATTTAGTTCCATCTTCCAAATCATTCATATATGTTGTGAATAGTTGGTGACTGAGTACAGGTCCCCACTAGTCTTTGCCTGTCAACAAGAAAAATACCCATTTATGTCAACTCTTTGTTTCCTGTTAACCAGCTTTCGATCTATCTCAAGACACTACCTGCAATCCCATGCACTTTAACTTTACATAGTAGTCTGCTATGTAAGACCTTGTTGAAAGCTTCTGAAAGTCTAAATAAAGTAAATCTACTGGTTCTTCTTGGTCACTAAGACTTCTTGTCATCTTGACTTAAGAATAAGAATTGTGTAAGGACAGTGAGTATTGTTTTGTAAACACTTTCACCCATGGGAGCTTTGGAGTTGCTTTTTAAAAATCATAGAATTGGGAGGAGTTAATGGTTCAAAGTAGTTTCTGCAGAATTTACTTGCTGCCTCAGTAATCATGATTATGTAAACAGATTGGTAGGGGGTAATCTGCCAGTTCTGTTATTGTATGGACACAGCAATCAACAGTTTTTTGAACTGCCATGAATAACAGATAGAAAGAAATAGGCAGCTCCAAAAGCAGCTAATTATTTCTCAGCAGAGTTAAAGTGTATCCAAACTTGTTGAATGAGCCACCCTGCTGGCTGAATTTCCAGATTAAACCAAATGCCTTTTGGGTACAAAGAGGAACTTCAAATATGTGTATATTTATTCGAGATGCAAGACTTACATTTACAGAATTTATATTTTGTTTAAATCATTCCAAAGAAATAATTTATCACTTCAGTTTTTTTTTTGGATATAAATTTGGAAAGAGAAAAGATTGTTAAAAGGCAGGACAAAATCTGGAAAATTTTAGTTGTATCACCTTAAACAGAAGCTTTGCAGAGTACTTTTCACTATCATATGCATTGACAAATATTGTCATCTGGTTAACCAAAGATAAATTGTGAAGTATTACATGTTTAACTAAACACCGATCTAAATCCATACCTCTTTTCTGAGAGCCCTTTTGTCTGAAGTTTGTGTTCAACATCTAATATTAAAATCATCACCCAATTGAGACAATACAGGTTTTCAACTTTTGTAAAGCATCTCAGGCACCCTAGCTCCGTGGCCTGCTTATGTTCAAGTTACATAACTGGTGATACAGTTAAGGTTTTTTTATGACAACCTGTAATGTACCAGAAAAACAAAACACTGCATTAACTTTAAAGATACTCAACGTGACAAGGATTAATTGTAAAATACAATCCTCTTCTATTATGAGTCACCTCTATTTGGGTGGAATGCCTCCTCTTATTTTGCCAGAAGTACCTAACCAAAGAATGTGTCTTTTTGATGTATAGTGAGCTTGCAGTATGCTTTTCAGACAAAAGTATGACATGCAAGGAAATCTACCAATGTGCCAACAGTCTCCAAATTAACTTTTTGAAAAAGCCACACATGCCACACTTGGTAACCCAATATTATTTGGACATTTTTTCCATTTATCATAGGTAACAAGTAACTTACAATACTTTCTCTTCTTGATCCTGTACTTAATGATATTATCCAAAAGCACAATATTACTTTTTACGTGTAAGCTGATTACATTGAAATCACCTCTTCTCTCAATTCCTCCAGTGTTGCTAAATTATCAGATTGCTTACCTTACATCTAATACTGGATGAACAGAAATTTCCTCCAAGTACATACTGGGTGGACTGAAACCATTGTTTTTGGACACTGCTCCAAACACAGTTCCTTAGCTACTAACCCTATTCACCTCCCTGCTCTAATCTCATATTTTTGCCATCCTGTGGTGTCATACTTGACCCCCCAAGTTAAAATCCAAACTCATATTTGTAGGATCACAAAGGCCACTTATCTCCACCTCCATCATTTGATTTGATTTATTATTGTCACATGTATTAGCACACAGTGAAAAGTATTGTTTTTGCATGCTGTACAAAGCATACCATTCATAGAGAAGGAAATAAGAGAGTGCAGAATGTAGTATTATAGTCATAGCTAGGATATAGAGAAAGATCAAGTTAATGCAAGTGAAGTCCATTCAAAAGTCTGATGGCAGCAGGGAAGAAGCTGTTCTTGAGCTGGCTGGTACATGACCTCAGACTTTTGTATCATTTCCCTGATGGAAGAAGGTGGAAGAGAGAATGTCTGAAGTGCGTGAGGTCCTTATGCTGCTACTTTGCCAAGGTAGCAAGAAATGTAGACAGAATCAATGGATGAGAGGCTGGTTTGCATGATGCATTGGACTACATTCACGACCTTCTGCAATTCCTTGCAGTCTCGGGCAGAGCAGGAGCTATACCAAGTTTTCTTGATATGCTTTCTATGGTGCATCGGTAAAAGTTGGTGAGAGTCATAGCTGACATGCCAAATTTCCTTAATCTTCTGAGAAAGTAGAGGCATTAGTGGGATTTCTTAACTATAGTGTCGGCATGGGGGATAGGACAAGTTGTTGGTGATCTGGACACCAAAAAACTTGAAGCTTTCGATCATAATATCATAATACTGCCTCAGCTTTTGCTTCAGCTCAGAATGCCAAAGATGCACAATCCTCATGAGTCAAAAAAGTTCTCTACATCTCAGAACTAAATCATAATAGGCCGTTTATCCTGGAATTATACGTCTCATGTTTTAGATACTCTGACCAATGAAAACAATCTCTGGGTCAAGCTCCTTCAAAATTTTATAGGTTTGAATGGAATAGTGTCTCACTTCTAAGCTCCAGAAAATATAAGCCAAATTGACTTAGCATTTTACCTAGGACCTCATCACAGGGTCCAATATGGTGAACCTTTGTTATACTGCCTCCAATGCAAGGATATCCTTTGTGAAAATGTGGAGATCAAAATTGTACATAGAATATCAAATGTGATCTCACCAAAACCCTGGACTGACAACTTTATTTTTGTACCCCAATCCCTTTGGAATAAAGGTTAACATGCCATTTGCCTTCCAAATTGCTCGTTGCACCTGCATGTTATCTTTTGCTTGTGAAAACAGAGAGCGGTATAGTAGCACATGTTTAGCACAGCGTTTAGCACTGCTGCCTCACAATACCAGAGACTCGGATTCAACTCCCAGCTTGGGTCACTGTCTTGTCGTGTTTGCATGTTCTCCTCATGTCTGCGTGGGTTTCCTCTTGGGTGCTCTGGTTTCTTCCCACAGTCTGAAAGACATGCTGGTTAGGTGCATTGATCCAAACAGGCACCGCACTAATGCAACAAGGTGAATTTCACAGTAACCTCATTGCAGTGTTAATCTAAGCCTTTTTGTGACTTCACTTTTCCCAAATCTGTTTGAATGTCAACAAGTTTCACACTTTTTAATTAATAATGTGCTTTATTCTTATAACCAAAATAAATATCTTCACCCTGCCCATCTGTCATTTTGCTGCCCACTCATTTAACTTGCCTACATTTGCAGTCTTTGCAAATGCTCACTATGGTGTTATCAGCTTCTCCATCTAAGTCATTAATATGGATTGTTAATAGCTGAGGCTCCAGTATAGATCCTTGTGGATCCTTGTGGCACTCCACTATTCACTGCCTGTCAACCTGGAAAAACCCTGTTTATGCTCACTCTGTTTTCTAACCGTTAATCAATCCCCTCTTCATGTATCGCACCCATGAGCCCATATGTTACTTACTAACCTATTGCTAAACACCCTTGGGCAGCATGGTTGTACTGTGGTTGGCACTGCTACATCACAGCGCCTGGGACCCAGGTTGGATTTCCAGCTTGGGTCATGTCTGTGTGGATTTCCTCCACATAGAAAAAAAACTACAGCACAAACAGGCCCTTCGGCCTACAAGTTGCGCCGGACATGTCCCTACCTACTAGGCATACTTATAACCCTCTAAGTTCCATGTACTTATCCAAAAGTCTCTTAAAGGACCCTATCGAGTCTGCCTCCACCACTGCTGCAGGCAGCCAATTCCACACACCCACAACCTTCTGGGTGAAAAACGTACCCCTGACATCTCCTCTGTACTGACTTTCTAGCACCCTAAACCTGCGTTCTCTTTTAGCAACCATTTCAGCTCTGGGAAAAAGCCTCTGAGAATCCACTCAATCAATGCCTCTCATCTCTTATACGTCTCTATCAGGTCACCCCTCATCCTTCATCTCTCCAAGGAGAAAAGACTGAGCTCTCTCAATCTATCTTCATAAGGCATGCCACCAATCCAGGCAACATGTTTGTAAATCTCCCCTGCACCCTTTCTATGGCTTCCACATCCTTACTGTAATGAGGCAACCAGAACTGAGCACAGTACTCCAAGTGGGATCTGATTAGGATCTTATACAGTTGCAGCATTATCTCCCAACTCCTAAACTCAATTCATCGATTGATGAATGCCAGTATACCATAAGCCTTCTTAACCACAGCCTCTACCTGCGAAGTTGCTTTGAGCATCCTGTGAATCCAGACTCCAAGAACCTTCTGATTTTCCACACTGCTAAGAGACTTACCCTTAATATTATAATCTGTCATCCTATTTGACCTGCCAAACTGAATTACCACACTCCGGGTTGAAGTCCATTTGTCATTTTTCAGTTTTTTTTTAAATTTTAAACCGGAAACTGGAAGAAGTTGCAGGGAGGCCTGGGTAGTAGTTTTTTTCTCTTCCTATAGAAGTTACTCAACTTAGAGAATCAACCTCATTGTTCTTTGGAGCATAGCAGAGAGACAGCGATTGGTGAGAGGAGAGCTTGAGGGTAAGCTACGGAGATTTTTTAATTAACTTCTTTAGTATTTCTTTAAATTTAAACCAGAAACCAGAATTCACACAAGGCTTGGGTAGTAGTTTTTTTTCTCTCTCCCTCCATAAATTGGAACAGTGAGGAATCCCGATACTCTACATGTGTAGAGTATCTCCCCCTCTCCCCTCTAACCTAAAAAAAAAGAGAGAGAGTGACTCGGAGTGAGAGCAGGTAAGTTTTTTTTGTTTCTTGGTAAGGGACGTAATAAGGATGGCAGTGCAGACAGTGTGATGTTCCTCCTGTGGGATGTTTGAGGTGGTATCCCAGCTGAGTACACCTACAGGAAGTGCATCCAATTCCAGCTCCTATGTTAAGGACCTCGAGTTGGAACTGGAGGAACTAAGAATCATTTGGGAAACAGAAGCGGCTATTGATAAAAGTTACAGGGAGATAATTACTCCTAAAAGTGATACATGGTTGACCACTAGAAGGGGTAAGAAGCAGTCAGAGCAGCAATCCCCCAAGGCTGTTCCTCTCCAAAACAAGTACTCTGTTTTGGATGCTGTTGGGCAGGAAGACTCAATGGGAGTAAGCCATGGGGTATAGATCTCCAGAGTAGAGCTTGTCCTTGACGCTCAGCTGGGAAGGGGAAAGAAGAGAACAGGATTAGTGACTGGGGATTCCATAATTAATGGGACAGATAGGAGAGTCTGTGGGAACAAGCGAGACTCACGGTTAGTATGTTGCCGCACAGGTGCAAGGATCCGTGATGTCTGTGATTGAGTATTCAAGATCCTTGAGGGGGAGGGGAACCAGCTCCAAGTCATGGCTCATGTAGGCACCCATGACATAGATAGGAAAAGGGAAGGGGATGTAAGACAGAAATTCAGGGCGTTACGGTGGAGGCTTAGGGCTAAAACAAACAGAGTTGTTATCTCTGGTTTGTTACCTGTACTGTGGGATAGAGTGGAGAATAAAGAGAGAGAACATTTGAACTCGTGGCTAAAAAGGTGGTGCAGGAGGGAGGGTTTCAGATACTTGGACAATTGAGCTGGGATACCACCTCAAACATCATACTGGAGTAGGTGGGACCTCTACAAAATGGATGGTTGCACCTGAATCAGAGTGGTACTAACATCTTGGGGGGGGAAATTTGCCAATGCTATTCGGAGGGGTTTTAAACTGATTCAGAGGGCAGATGGGAACCTGAATTGTAGCTCCAATATACAGGAGGATGAGAACAGGGAGGTCATGGATAAGGCTTCTAGGTCGCAGCAGTGTACTGGCAGGCGGAAAGATGGTTTGAAATGTGTATACTTTAATGCGAGGAGCATATGCAATAACGTGGATGAACTTGCAGCCTGGATTGGTGCCTGGGACTTCAATGTTGTGGCCATTTCAGAGACATGGATAGAGCAGGGACAGGAATGGTTATTGCAGGTTCCAAGGTTCAGATGTTTCGGTCAGAGCAGAGAAAGTGATAGAAGAGGGGGAGGCGTGGAATTGTTAATCAAGGGCTGTATTATGGTGGCAGAAAGGACGTTTGAAGTGGACCTGTCTATTGAGGTAGTATGGGCTGAAATTAGAAATAGGAAAAGAGAGGTCATCCTGATGGGGGTTTTGTATAGGCTCCAAAAAGTTCCAGAGAGGTAGAGGAAAGGATTGTAAAGATGATCTTGGATAGGAGCGAAAGTAACAGGGTAGTTGTCATAGGGGACTTTACAAATATCGATCGGAAAAGCTATAGTTCAATAACACAGTGCATAGACAGGCCAACAAGAGGTGAGGCTACACTGGATTTGGTACTGGGTAATGAACCAGACCAAGTGTTAGACTTGGAAATAGGTGGGTACTTTGCTGATAGTGACCACAACTCGGTTACGTTTACCTTAGTGATGAAAAGGCAGAAGTTAAAGCTAGGGGAAAGGTAATTATGAGGTTAATACGCAAGATTTAGGACACGTAGGTTGGAGTAGGAAACTGCAGTGGTTGGGAACAACTGAAATATGGAGCTTGTTCAAGGAGCAGCTACTGTGAATCCTTTATATATATCTGTCAGGCAGGGAGGAAGTGGTCGAGCGAGAGAACCGTGGTGTACTAAGGAAGTTGAATCTCTGGTGAAGAGGAAAGAGGCTTATATAAAGATGAGACGTGAAGGCTCAGTTATGGCACTGGAGAGTTACAAATTAGCCAGGAAGGAGCTAAAGAGAGTTAAGAAGAGCCAGAAGAGGACATGAGAAGACTTTGGCAGATAGGATCAGTAGCTTTCTATAGGTATGTCAAGAATAAAAGACTGGTTAGGGCAATTTTAGGGCCAGTCAGAGACAGTAGTGGGAAGTTGTACGTGGAGCATGAAGAGATAGGAGAGGCACTAAATGAATATTTTTCGTCGGTATTCAGGCAGGAAAAAGTCAATGTAGTCAAGGAAAATACTGAGATACAGGCTTTTAGACTAGGTGGGATTGAGGTACATAAGAAGGAGGTGTTAGCAATTCTTGAGAGTATGAAAATAGGTAAGTCCCCTGAGCCAGATGGGATTTACCCTAGGATTATCTGGGAGGCAAGGAAGGAGATTGCAGAGCCTTTGGCTTTGATCTTCATATCGTCATTGGCTACAGACTGGATAATGGCAAATGTTGTCCCCTTGTTCAAGAAGGGGAGTAGAGACCATTCTGGGAATTATAGACTGGTGAGCCTTACTTCTGTTGTGGGCAATGTTTTGAAAAAAATTATAAGGGATAGGATTTATAATCATCTAGAGAGAAATAAATTGATTAGGGATAGTCAACACGGTTTGTGAAGGGTAGGTCGTGCCTCACAAAACTTATCGAATTTTTTGAAAAGGTGACCAAAGAGGTGGATAAGGGTAAGGGTAGACATGGTGTATATGGATTTTAGCAAAGCGTTTCATAAGGTTTCCCATGGTAGGCTACTGCAGAAAATGCAGATGCATGGGATTGAGGGTGATTTAGCAGTTTGGATCAGGAATTGGCTTGCTGATAGAAGACAGAGGGTGGAGGTTGATGGGAAATATTCAACCTGGAGTTCAGTTACAAGTGGTGTACCTCAGGGACCTGTTTTGGGGCCACTGCTGTTTGTCATTTTTATGACGAGGGTGTAGAAAGATAGGTTAGTAAATTTGCTGACGACACCAAAGTCAGAGAGGTTGTAGATAGTGAGGATGAATGTTACAGTTTGCAAAGCAATATAGATAAGCTGCAGAGCTGGACTTAGAGGTGGCAAATGGAGTTTAATACAGAAAAGTGTGAAGTGATTCACTTTGGTAGGAGTAACAGGAATACAGAATATAGGGCTAATGGAAGGACTCTTGGTGATGTCGACGAGCAGAGAGATCTCGGTGTGCACACACATAGATTCCTGAAATTGGCATGCAGGTTGATAAGGTTGTTAAGAAGGCGTACAGCATATTAGCTTTTATTGGTAGAATTTTTGAATTTCGGAGCCATGAGGGCATCTTGCAATTGTACAAAGCTCTGGTGCGGCCGCACTTGGAGTACCGCGTACAGTTCTGGTCGCGGCACTATAAGAAAGATGTGGAGGCATTGGAAAGGGTGCAGAGGAGATTTACCAGGATGTTGCCTGGCATGTTGGGAAAGTCTTATGAAGAAAGGCTGAGGGACTTGAGGTTATCTTCATTAGAGAGAAGAAAGTTAAGAGATGACCTAATTGAGGCATACAAAATGATCAGAGGGTTAGATAAGGTGGATAGTGAGAGCCTTTTTCCTCAGATGGTGATGGCTAACATGAGGGGACATAGCTTTAAATTGAGGGGTGGTAATTATAGGACGGATGTCAGAGATAGGTTCTTTAGTCAGAGGGTAGTAAGGGCTTGGAATGCCCTGTCTGTAGCAGTTGTGGACCCGCCAACTTTAAGGGCGCTCAAATGGTCAGTGGATAGGCCTATGGATAACATTGGATTAATTTTGGCTACAGGTCATTAGATTGGTTCCACTGCTCTATTTCTCCGCCCAGTCTTGCATCCTATCAATGTCTCGCTGCAATATGCTCACATGCTCCAGTTTTCTCCACATTCCAAAAGGCATGCTGGTTAGGTGAACTGGCCATGCTAAATTCTTCCTCAGTGTACCAAAGAACAAAGAATAATACAGCACAGGAATAGGCCATTCGGCCCTCTAAGCCTGCACGCTCATGCGCCCAACTAGATCATTCATTTGTATCCCTCTATTTCCTGTCTGTTCATGTGGCTAATTCTTAAATGATCCCAGCGTGTTTGCCTCAATCATCTTGTTTGGCAGTGCATTTCAGGCCCCCACCACCCTCTGTGTAAAATATGGCCCCCGACATCTGTGTTGAACCTTGCCCCCCTCACTTTGAATTTGTGACTCCTTGTGTTCATAGAACATAACAGCACAGTACAGGCCTTTCGGCCCTCGATGTTGCGCCGACCAGTGGAACCAATCTAATGACCCTCTAACCTAAACCATTCCACTGCTATCCATATGCCTTTCCACTGACCATTTGAACACCCTTAAAGTTAGCGAGTTCACAACTGCTGCAGATAGGGGATTCCGCACCCTTACTACTCTCTGAGTAAAGAGCCTACATCTGACATTCGTCCTATAACTACCACTCCTTAACTTAAAGCTATGTCCCCTCATGTTAGCCATCACCATCCGAAGAAAAAAGCTCTCACTGTCCACCCTATCTAACCCTCTGATCATCTTGTATGCCTCAATTAGGTCACCTCTTAACCTTCTTCTCTCTAATGAAAATAACCTCAAGTCCCTCAGCTTTTCCTCATAAGATCTTCTCACCATACCAGGCAACATCCTGGTAAACCTCCTCTGCACCCTTTCCAATGCCTCCACATCTTTCTTATAATGCGGCGACCATAACTGTAAGCAATACTCCAAGTGCGGCCGCACCAGAGTTTTGTACAGTTGCAACATGACCTCACGGCTCCAAAATTCAATCCCTTTACTAATAAAAGCTAACACACCAGACGCCTTCTTAACAACCTTATCAACCTGGGTGCCAATTTCAGGGAGCTATGCACATGTACACCGAGATCTCTCTGCTCATTGACACTACTAACAGTCCTTCCATTAGCCTATATTCTGTACTCCTGTTACTCTTACCAAAGTGAATCACCTCACACTTTTCTGTATTAAACTCCATTTGCCATCTCTCGGCCCAGCTCTGCAGCTTATCTATGTCCCTCTGCAAACTGTAACATCCATCCTTACTGTCTACAACTTCTCCAACTTTGGTGTCGTCAGCAAATTTACTAACCCATCGTTCTACACCCTCATCTAGGTCATTTATAAAAATGACAAACAGCTGTGGACTCAAAACACCACTTGTACACCACTTGTAACTCAACTCCAGTTTGAATATTTCCCATCAACCACCACCCTCTGTCTTCTATCAACAGCCAATTCCTGATCCAAACTGCTAAATCACCCTCAATCTCATGCGTGCTCGTCACCTCCGATCTGGGAGAAACCTTCCCACTGTTCATCCTTTCTATGTCCTTCATAATTTTATACATCTCTATTAGATCACCCTTCATCCTCCGTCTTTCCAGGGAGAACAACCCCAGTTTACCCAATCTCTCCTCATAGCCAAGACCCTCCATACTAGTCAATATCCTGGCAAACCTTTTCTGTACTCTCTCCAAAGCCTCCACGTCCTTCTGGTAGTGTGGTGACCAGAACTGGACGCAGTATTCCAAATGTGGCCTAACCAACGTTCTATGTAGCTGCAAAATTACATGCCAACTTTTATATTCTATGCCCCATCCAATAAAGGCAAGCATGCCCTATGCCTTCTTCACCACTCTCACCACCTTTAAGGATCTGTGGACTTGCACACTCAGGTCCCTGTGTGTCCATATCCTGTTGGTTCTGCCATTTATTGTACAGCCCTTCCCAATGTTAGATCTACTGAAATGCATCACTTTGCATTTATCTGGATTAAATTCCATCTGTCATTTCTCCACTCAATTTTCCAGCCTATCTATATCCTGCTGTATTCTCTGACAATGTTCATCACTATCTGCAACTCCTGTGATCTTTATGTTGTCTGCAAACGTACTGATCACATCAGCTACATTTTCTTCCAAATCATTTATATATATCACAACAGCAGAGGTCCCCGTACAAAGCCTTGCAGAACACCACTAGTCACAGACCTCCAACCGGAAAAAGACCCCTCCACTGCTACCCTCTGTCTTCTATGGCCAAGCCAGTTCTCCACACATCTCACTAGCTGACCTTATCCCGTGAGATTTAACCTTTTGCACTAGCCTGCCATGAGGACATTGTCAAATGTTTTACTAAAATCCATACAGACCACATCCACACCAATCATTTTTATCATCTCCTCAAAAAAACTCAACCAAATTTGTAAGGCATGCCCTCCCTCATACAAAACCATGCTGTCTATCGCATGAGAACTGAGATTATTCAGTTCTAAAATGTGCATATATCCTATCTCTAAGAATCTGCTGCAACAATTTCCTCCCACGAACGTCAAGCTCACCAGCTTGATGTTCACCCGGGTTATCCTTGCTACTCTTCTTAAGTAACGGGATCACATTTGCTATCCTCCAATCCTCTGGGATTTCACCTGTATCCAGTGAAGAGGCAAAGATTTCTGTTAGAGCCCCAGCAATTTCATCTCTTGTCTCCTTGAGCAGTCTAGGATAGATGCCATCAGGCCCTGGAGATTTGCCTGTCTTAATGTTTCCTAAAAAATCTAACACTTCCTCCCATGTAATTGAGACTTTTTCTAATGGGTCAACACATCCCCCTGAGACACTATCAGTCAATATATCCCTCTCCTTTGTCAATACTAATGCAAAGTATTCATTTAAGATCTTACCTACTTCCTTGGGTTCTAAGCATAATTCCCCTCCTTTGTCCCTGAGAGTTCCGATTGTTTCCCTGATAATCCTCTTGTTCCTAATGTATGTACAAAATGCCTCAGCATTCTCCTTAATCTTGTCTGCCAGAGACATTTCATGACCCCTTTTTGAGTTCTTTTCTACTTTCTCTGTAATCCTCCAGTGCTCCATCTGTTTTTAACTGCCTGGATCTTACATATGCCTCTTTTTTCTTTTTGATTAGACCACAGTTTCACTGTATCAGAACAGGCGCCAGTGTGGGCAACTAGGGGGGTTTTCATTGTAGTGTTAACGTAAGCCTACTTGTGACACTAATAAAAAAACTTTATCAAATGAAAGCCTTTTGCAAATCCAGGCATACCTCATATATTGATTTCTGTATCTACATCCTCAAAAAAACTCTAATAAATTTGTTAAACAGATTTTTTGCTGGTAAAAACATGTTGATTTGTTCTAATCATTCTCTGCTTTTTTGAGTGCATTGTAAGAATTCCTTAATAACAGATGCTAGCATTTTCCCGGGAAGTAACGTTAGGCTAGCTAAGTGACCTGTAGTTCACTGTTTTCTCTCTCTCTCTCCTTTCTTGAAAACTGTCGTAACAATACCAATTTCCAAACTAGCTGGACCATTCCTGAATCCAAGGCATTTTGAAAAATTATAGCCAGCATATCCATTATCTCTGCAGTTATCCCTTTTAGAACTGCAAGGTGTAGACCATCAGATTCCAGGGATCTGTGGGATTTTATGCCTTAAGTTTCTGCTGATCTCAATTTCTCTAATTTCCTTGTTTTATCTAGCCTCTACGTTATCATCTATTTATGTTACTGAAACTCTCATTTATTCCTTCCTTACCTGACTATTCCAATGTCCATCCTGGCTGTTCTCCCATACCCTCCATAAACTTGAAGTCATCCAAAACTTTGCAGTGTGTGTCTCAACACGTTTTCCTATTATTCTATACTTACAGACCTGCCTTTCTTTTCAAATCCACTCACAGCCTCACTGCTCCCCATCTCTGTAATGTCGTGTCACTCTAAATAATAAGCTTCCCCTTTTTTTAAGTAAGAATCACTTTATTATTCTCCCTCAGTGTACCTGAACAGGCACCAGAAAATGGCGACTTAGGGATTTTGACAGATTTGGTGTTAATGTAAGCCTACTTCTAACAATAATAAATAAATAAACACAGTGGCTTTCAGAATTATCTAAAACTTACAGGAAAGTACAATTTACAATGGGACATATTTTGATTTGATTTATTATTGTCACATACAATATACAGTGAAAAATATTGTTTCTTGCCTACTACACAGACAAAACATATTATTCATACAGAAGGAAACGAGAAAGTGCAGAATGTAGTGTTAAAGTCATAGCTAGGGTGTAGAGAAAGATCACAATGCAAACTAAGTCCACTCAAAAGTCTGACAGCAGCAAAGAAATAGCTGGTTTTGAGTTGGTTGGTACGTGACGTCAGACTTTTGTATCTTTTTCCTGAAGGAAAAGATACCTCCCTCCCTTCCTCCCCCAGTCAATTTGACAGCAGAATGGCAGCGTGATTCCCCCACCCAATGATCACTCTCTAAAAGCTCTGCCCGCTTTAAGCCCCACCACCATGTTCGATGGGCAGTGCGAAGTTTCCCCTGGGCATTGGTACTCTGTCCTTTGGGCAGTGTCAAGAGGTACAGGCTGGCACTCCCAAAGTTCCAATGCCAAGGGGGCAATCTCCATGCCTGACCCTGATTGCCCTCCTTCATTCAAACAGGGTTAAGTTGCCAGTTCCCCGAAAATGGGGAGCTACTGCAAACCATGCTGGAGTCAAATACTCCTGGTGGGGTGGGAGAGACTACGGGCCTCGAGATTTCAGTCCTGGGCCCGAGAGTTACCTTTAAATTAGATTAAAATTCCCTATTTAAATAATTCATGAAGGTCCACACCTATTTCCATCGTGGAGCTGACAGTGCCAGGTCACATGCTTGGGTATCGGACGTGTCCAGTGTGGATTGCGCTAATTTGCTGCTGAAATCTCCCATCTTGCTGCACTAAAAAAATCAGACACCCCCATTACATTCTGTATTTAGATATGTCAGCTGTAGTTTGCTGACATATAATTTAAATAATCCACAAAGTATCTTTTGGTGGATAGATAGTTTTAAGAGATGTTGCACACAGAGAGCGTGCTATAACTGTTTTGTTTTGATCTTTAATCTGGGGTTATACCGCATCTATACCTGTTTTGGTCGTCTTATATGTTCTGACCCACAAAAACCTCAATCATCCTACACAAAGAATATCATCAGCATTCTTCAATACCCACCACTACCCAAGTTTAATAAACTGATATTAAAGTTTCATCTTTAAGTTAAGGAGAGTCATGAAACACTCTAGGCTCACCCTTCTCTTGTAACCAAATCTGTGTTCAGTTTAGGAAACAGATAATACACAACAGCTATTCATTTATAATCTAGTACTGGTTAATAGGTTAATGAAATTAGAGAGTTTCTATACAAAGAAACTAACCATAATTTGATTAGGAACACAAGTACAGCCTCAAATAAATGGCATTTGAAGTAATTTGATTTCACTGATCTGCACAATTAGGGTTAATAAATATCACATGCTATTATAAGTAGGAAAAGATTTATAGCCAGGTAAACAATTTAGCTAAACATTCAAATCATACACAAGACTATATGCTTTACTTTTACCCAAGTTGCATAAGTCAGGAATGTAATGGAATACTCTCCACTTCCCAGATGAATGCAGCTCTAACAATACTCCAAAAGCTCAACATCATCCAGGACAATGCCACCCCCAATTAAGTGACATCCCATAAACCACTTTCAACATTTACTCTCTCCACCAATCTCTACACAATGGTAACAGTGTGCACCATCTACAAGGTGCACTGCAGGAATTCTCCAAGGCTTCTTCATCATCACCTTCTGACAAATCTTTCCAACCTAGGACAATAGCAACAGATGCATGGGAACAAAAACACCACAAAAGTTGCAAATGAAAATTTGATGGGAATGCATAAGTACTGAATCCCTCCTTGAGCTCTGCATAGCCATTAATGTTCTTTTATCCATCAATCGTTCTTTCTTCTCTACGGTTTCTCCAACAATTCAGAAATAAGACGAAAGAGTCAAACTTCCCAAAAAAGATATGACAAAAATCTGAAAACCAAAATTTTTCACTTTTTTTCAGCAAGCTACCCCACACAATTTCCAACATACTGTCAATTTTATTTGGCAGTTGGGAGTTGGGAGTTACACAATGGGGTGCAGGGGCAGGGCAGGAAGGAGGCACAGGGGGCAGGGGAAGGGGGGGTAGGGGGGAAGGGAGATGGAGGGAAAGGGTAAGGGGGGAGGGGGGAGGGGGGCGGGGGGAGGGAGGAGGTAGGGTGAAGGGGGGAGGGAGGGCGGGGGGGAGAGGGGGAAAAGGGTGGAGGGAGGGCGGAGGGCGGGGGGGAGAGGGAAAGGGGGGGAGGGGGAGGGAGGGGGGGGAGAGGGAAAGGGGGAGGGAGGGCGGGGGGAGAGGGAAAGGGGGAGGGGAGGGCGGGGGGAGAGGGAAAGGGGGAGGGAGGGCGGGGGGAGAGGAAAGGGGAGGGAGGGCGGGGGGGAGAGGGAAAGGGGGAGGGAGGGCGGGGGAGAGGGAAAGGGGAGGGAGGGCGGGGGGAGAGGGAAAGGGGAGGGAGGGCGGGGGGAGAGGAAAGGGGGAAGGGAGGTGAGGGGGGAGAGGGAAAGGGGGAGGAGGGCGGGGGGAGAGGGGAAAAGGGGGAGGGAGGGAGAGGGGGGAGAGGGAAAGGGGGAGGGAGGGGGGGGGAGGAGGAAAGGGGGAGGGAGGGCGGGAGAGGGAAAGGGAGAGGGAAAGGGGGGAGGGAGGGCGGGGGGAGAGGAAAGGGGGAGGGAGGGCGGGGGGAGAGGGAAAGGGGGAGGGAGGGGGCGGGGGGAGAGGGAAATGGTGGAGGGAGGAGGCGGGGGGAGAGGGAAAGGGGAGGTCGAGGGCGGGGGGAGAGGGAAAGGGGGGGGAGGGCGGGGGAGAGGGAAAGGGGAGGGAGGGCGGGGGGGGGGGGGGGAGGGAGAAAGGGGGGCGGGCGGGGGGGAGGAAAGGGGGGGAGGGCGGGGGGAGAGGGAAGGGGGGGGGAGGGGAAGGGGGGATGGGAGAGGGAAGGGGGGGAGAGGGAAGGGGGAGGGAGGGCGGGGAGGGAGGGCGGGGGGGGAGAGGGAAGGGGGGAGGGAGGGCGGGGGAGAGGGAAGGGGGGAGGGAGGGCGGGGAGAGAGGGAAGGGGGGAGGGAGGGCGGGGGGAGAAGGAAGGGGGAGAGGGCGTGGGAGAAGGAAGGGGGAGGGAGGGCGGGGGAGAGCAGGGGGGGGGAATGGGGAGGGAGGGCGGGGGGAGGGGACGGGGGAGGGAGCGGGGGGAGAGGGGGGCAGGAGGGCGAGGGCGGGGGGAGAGGGAAGGGGGAGGGAGGGCGGGAGGGAGAGGGAAGGGGGGAGGGAGGGGGGAGGGAGGGGAAGGGGGGAGGGAGGGGGGGGGAGGGCTGGGGGGGGAGGGAAGGGGGAGGGAGGGCGGGGGGGGGAGGGAGGGCGGAGGGAGAGGGGGGGGGGAGGAGGGCGGGGGGAGAGGGAAGGGGGGAGGGAGGGCGGGGGGAGAGGGAAGGGGGGGAGGGAGGGCGGGGGGAGAGGGAAGGGGCGGGAGGGAGGGCGGGGGGAGAGGGAAGGGGGGAGGAAGGGCGGGGGGAGCGGGAGGGAAGGGGGGGAGAGGAAGGGGGGCGAGGGAAGGGGGGAGAGAGAAGGGGGGAGGGAGGGCGGGGGGAGGTAAAGGGGGTGAGAGTAAGGGGGAGAGGTAAGGGGGAGAGGGTAAGGGGGGAACGTCGGGGCGGGTGGGGTGGAGAGGGAAGGGGGGGAGGGAGGGCGGGGGGGAGGGAGGGCGGGAGGGAGGGAGGGAGTGCGGGAGGGAGGGGGGCGGGGGGGAGGCGGGGAGGGAAGGGGGGGGGAGGGCGGGGGGGGAGGAGGGAGGAGGGCGGGGGGGGGGGGGGGGGGGAGGGAGGGCGGGAGGGAGGGAAGGGTGGGGGGGAGGGACGGGCGTGAGGAGGGATGAGGGGGGGGGGAGGGCCCTGGGGGGAGGGAGGGGGGAGGGAGGGGGGGGGGGAGGAAGGGGGGAGGGAGGGCGGGGGGGGAGGGAAGGGGGGAGGAGGGCCGGGGGGGGGAGGGAGGGCGGGGGGGAGGAAGGGGGAGGGGGAGGGCGGGGGGGGATGGAGGGGGGGGAGGGAGGGAAGGGGGGAGGGAGGGCGGGGGGAGGGAAGGGGGGAGGGAGGTCGTGGGGGAGGGAAGGGGGGGGAGGCGGGGGGAGGGAAGGGGGGAGGGAGGGCGGGGGGGAGGAAGGGGGGAGGAGGAGGGGGGGGGGGGAGGGAAGGCGGGGGGGGAGGGGAGGAGGGGGGGGGGAGGAGGGGGGGAGGGAGGCGGGGGGGGGGAGGGAAGGGGGGATGAGGGCGGGGGGGGGGGAGGGGGGGGAGGGGGGGCGGGGGGGAGGGAAGGGGGGGGGAGGGAGGGAGGAGGGCGGGGGGAGGAAGGTGGGGGAGGGAGGGCGGGGGGGGGAGGGAGGAGGGCGGGGGGGGGAGGGGGGGAGGGCGAGGGGGGGGGAGGGAAGGGGGAGGGAGGGCGGGGGGAGGGAGGGCGGGGGGGAGGGAGGGGGGAGGGAGGGCGGGGAGGAGGGAAGGGGGAGGGAGGGCCGGGGGGAGGGAGGGCGGGGGGGGAGGGAAGGGGGAGGGAGTGCGGGGGGGGAGGGAAGGGGGGGGGGAAGGGGGAGGGAGGGCGGGGGGAGGGAGGGCGGGGGGGGAGGGAAGGGGGGAGGGGAGGGCGGGGGGGGGGAGGGGAGGGCGGGTGGAGGGAAGGGGGGGAGGGAGGGGGGGGGAAGGAAGGGGGAGGAGGGGGGGGAAGGGGAGGAGGGGGGAGGGAGGGGAGGGAAGGGGGGAGGGAGGCGGGGGGAGGGAAGGGGAGGGGGGGGGAGGGAAGGGGGGAGGGAGGGCGGGGGAGGGAGGGGAGGGGGAGGAGGGCGGGGGGGAGGAGGGGGAGGGAAGGGGGGAAGGGGGGGGAGGGAAGGGGGGAGGGAGGGCGGGGGGGAGGGTACGGGGGGGAGGGGGGAGGGGGGGGAGGGAGGGCGGGGGGGGAGGAGGAAGGGGGAGGGAGGGGAAGGGGGGAGGGAGGGGAGGGCGGGGGGGGGAAGGGAGGGCGGGGGAGGAAGGGAGGAGGGGGGAGGGAGGGGAGGGGGGGGAGGGAAGGGGCGGGAGGGGGGGGGGAGGGGGGGGGGAGGGAAGAGGGAGGGAGGGCGGGGGGGGGAGGGAGAGGGGGGGGGCGGGGGGGGAGGGAAGGGGGGAGGGGGAGAATGGGGGAGGGCGGGAAGGGGGGAGGGGAGGGGGAGGGCGGGGGGGAGGGAAGGGGGGAGGGGGGCGGGGGGGAGGGAAGGGGGAGGGATGGGGGAGGGGAGGGGCGGGGGGAGGGCCGGGGGGAGGGAGGGTTGGAGGGAGGGCGGGGGGGGGGCGGGGGGAGGGGGGAAGGAGGGGAGGGGGGGGAGGGAGGGCGGGGGGGGAGGGAAGGGAGGGAGGAGGGAGGGGGGGGGAGGGAAGGGGGAGGGAGGGCGGGGGGGAGGGAAAGGGGGGAGTGAAGGGGGGAGGGATGGGCCGGGTGGGGGGAGGAAGGGGGGAGGGGAGGGGGGGGGGGGGAAGGGGGAGGGGAGGGGAGGGCGGGGGGGGAGGGAAGGGGGGAGGGAGGGCGGGGGGGGGGGAGGGGGAAGGGGGCGGGGAGGAGGGCGGGGGGGAAGGGAAGGGGGGAGGAGGGCGGGGGGAGGAAGGGGGGAGGGAGGGCGGGGGGGGAGGGAGGGGGGAGGGAAGGGCGGGGAGGGCGGGGGGGAGGGAAGGGGAGGGAGGGCGTGGGGGGAGGGAAGGGGGGAGGGAGGCGGGGGGGGCGAGGGAGGGGGCAGGGAGGGCGGGGGGGGAGGGAGGGCGGGGGGGGAGGGAAGGGGGGAGGGAGGGCGGGGGGGAGGGAAGGGGGAGGGAGGGCGGGGGGGGAGGGAAGGGGGGAGGGAAGGGGGGAGGGGAGGGGCGGGGGGGAGGGAAGGCGAGGGGGGAGGGAAGGCGGGGGGAGGGAAGGGGGGGGAGGGCGGGGTGGGAGGGAAGGGGGGAGGGGAGGGCGGGGGGGGAGGGAGGGGGGAGGGAGGGCGGGGGGGGGAACGGGGGGAGGGAGGGCGGGGGGGAGGGAGGGCGGAGGGAGGGAGGGAGGGGGGGGAGGGGAGGGGGGGGAGGGAAGGGGGGGGAGGGAAGGGGGGAGGAGGGAAGGGGGAGGGAGGGCGGGGGGGAGGGGAGGGGGGGAGGGGAGGGGGGGGAGGGAAGGGGGGAGGGAGGGCGGGGGAGGGAGGGCGGGGGGGAGGGAAGGGGGGAGGGTGGGGGGGGGGGAAAGGGCGGGGGGGGAGGAAGGGGGGGGGAGGGCGGTGGGGGGGAGGGAAGGGGGGGGAGGGGGGGGCGGGGGGGGGGGGGAGGGGAAGGGGGGAGGGAGGGCGGGGGGGGAGGGAAGGGGGGGGGAGGGAGGGCAGGGGGGAGGAGGGCAGGGGGAGGGGGGAGGGCGGGGGGCAGGGGGGCGGAGGGGGGGGGGGGGGGGCGGGAGGGAAGGGGGGAGGGAGGCGGGGGGAGGGAAGGGGGGAGGGAGGGCGGGGGGTGGGAAGGGGGAGGGGGGGCGGGGGGGTGGGAAGGGGGGGGGGAGGGCAGGGGGGGGGAAGGGGGGAGGGAGGGGGAGGGAGGGGGGGTGGGAAGGGGGGAAGGGCGGGGGGGAGGGAAGGGGGAGGGGAGGGCGGGGGGGAGGGAGGGCGGGGGGGAGGGAAGGGGGGAGGAGAGGGCGGGGGGGAGGGAAGGGGGGAGGGAGGGGGGGAGGGAGGGCGGGAGGGATGGGAAGGGGGATGAGGGAGGGCGGGGGGGGGAGGGGGAGGGAGGGAAGGGGGGAGGGGGAGGGGGGGAGGGGGGAGGATGGCGGGAGGGGAAGGGGGGAGGGAGGGCTGGGGGAGTGAAGGGGGGAGGGGGGGGGGGGGAGGGAAGGGGGGGAGGGGGCGGGGGGGGGAGGGAAGGGGGGAGGGGGGGAGGGGGGAGGGAAGGGGGGAAGGGGGGGGGGGGGAGGGGAAGGGAGGAAGAGGGGGCGGGGGGAGGGAAGGGGGAGGGGGGGAGGGGTGGAGGGGGGGAGGTGTTGGTGGAGGGGGGAGGGGGGGCGGGGGGGAGGGAGGGGGGGCGGGAAAGGGGGAGGGAACGGGGGGAGGGAAGGGGGGGAGGGAAGGGGGGGGGGGGAAGGGGATGGAAGGGGGCGGGGGAAGGGGAAGGGGACAGGGGAAGGGGCAGGGAAGGGGCAGGGGAAGGGGCACGGGGGCAGGGGAAGGGAGGGGGCCCAAGAGGGGGAAGGGGCAGGGGAAGGGAAACAAAGAACAAAACAGCACGGGAAACAGGCTCTTCGACCCAACGACCCCGCACCACCACCTCGATGTTCCCACTTCTACCCATGATCCCTGTCGTCCCTGTCATCCCTGTCTATGTTTATCTATGCATTAAAACCAAATTTGAGACAATTTAGGGAGAATTTGCTCTGCCAATCAGTCTAGGAGCATAGCTTTGGGATGTGGGAGGAAACCGGAGCACCCGGAGAAAACCCACGCAAGCACGGGGAGAATGTGCAAACTCCCACAGACACAGGCCCAAATCCATGTATCTGCTTAGCACAGCAATAATCAGTGAGCTTTCGTGTTGCCCATCAACTGGTCCAGGTCAAGCGTACACTAACAATGTGAAGCACTCGGCTACTCTCGAAAAATCCAACAGCAGCCCTCTCACAACCCATCGCGTGTATGCCCCTTGTTAGACGAGGCAGACCGAAGTACCTGTAGGATAAAACAAATACATCAATATCATCGACTATTTACACACTTCCCAGGGAACTCCCAAGGCTCATGATGCCTATTTTAAATCAGTTTTCTCCATCCCTCCATTCCCATTCTGTTCATGTGCCCATCTAAATATCTCTTAAATAACTCCAGAGTACCTGCTTCCACCACTTTACTTGGCAGCACGTTCCATATCCCCACTACGCTGTGTGTGAAAAAAAACTCCCTCTGGCATCCAAATTATACCTTACCCCCCTCACCCTAAGCCCGTGACCCCTCATGTTATTTGAATCCATCCTCGGAAAAAGCTTAACCCTGTTTACTCTATCTATACCCCTCATAATCTTGTACGCCTCTATCAGATCTCCTCTAAGTCTACGTCTTTCTAAGGAAAACAGTCCCAATTTGCCTAACCTCTCCTCGTAACTCAGACCTTCCATACCAGGCAGCATCATGGTAAACCTCCTCTGCACTCTCTCCAGAGTCTCCTCATCTTTCCGGTCGTAAGGCAACCAGAACTGGAAATAGTATTCCAAATGAGGTCGAGACAGCATTTTATACAACTGCAACATTAAAGACCAGCTCTTGTACTCTACACCCCTTCCTATAAAGGCTAGCATACCATATGCTTTCTTCACAACCTTCTCCACTTGCTCTGTCACCTTCAGAGACTTGTGCATCTGCACTCCCAGGTCCCTCTGCATTTCTATACTCTTAACAAGTCTACCCTTTATCATATACCTCCCCTCTACATTCTTTCTCCCAAAATGCATCACCTCGCATTTATCAAGATTGAATTCCATCTGCCATCTATCTGCCCAAGCTACCAGCCTATCTATGACCTGCTATATCGCCTGACAATGCACCTCACTATCCGCAAGTCCAGCATCTTTGTATCGTCTGCAAACTTGCTGATCACTCCACTTACTCCCTCTTCCAAGTCATTTATATATATTACAAATAGAAGAGGTCCCAGTACCAAGCCCTGCAGCACATCACTAGTGACCGACCTCCAACTGGAAAAACAGCCTTCCACTATTACTCTCTATCTCCTATTACCAAGCCAGTTACTTATCCATCTAGCTATCTGTCCTTGTATCCCATTAGCCTTGACCTTCTCGACTAACCTCCCATGAGGGACTTTGTCAAACGCCTTACTCAAATCCATATAGACGACATCAATGGCTCACCCTTCGTCCACCGTTTTCCTCACTTCCTCAAAAAATTCTACCAGATTTGTAAGGCAAGACCTCCCCTTAACAAAGCCATGCTGTGCATCCCTAATCAGATCGCAACACTCTAGGTGCCTATACATCCTAAGAATCCCCTCCAACAGCTTCCCTTCCACTGATATCAAACCCACCGGCCTATAATTTCCAGGGTTATCCCTACTACCCTTTTGAAACAACGGTACAACATTAGCTATTCTCCAGTCCTCTGGGACCTCACCTGTGTCCAAAGAAGAGACAAAGATTTGCATCAGAGGCCCAGCAATTTCACCTCACGCCCCCCTAAGCAGCCTGGGATAAATGCCATCAGGCCCCAGAGATTTATGAGTTTTAATGCTACCTAGAAGCTCTAACATTTCTTCCCTCGGTATGGATATTTCCCTCAACTGATCTACAACTCCCTCAGAGACAGGACTGGTCAAAAAGCCCCTCTCCTTCGTAAATATTGACGCAAAGTATTTATTCAGGATCTCCCCCATTCCCTCAGGCACTAAGCACAGTGGGGAAGGGAAAGGAGAGCAGCGGGGGAAGTGGAAGGGGAACAGCGGGGTAGGATAGGGGGACACAGAAGGACAGCAGGGGAAAGGGAGGAGGACAGAGGGGGAAGGGGAAGAGGGGAAGAGGGGCAGAGGGAGAGGAAGGAAGGTAGGGGGAAGGGGAAGGGGGGCAGAGGGGAGAAGGGAGCGCAGAGGGGGGGAAGGGGGCGCAGAGTGGAGGAAGGAGGCAGCGGAGGGGAAGGGGAAGGGGCCAGTTGGGGAAGGGGAAGGGAGGCAGCGGGGGAAGGGAAGCAGCAGGGGAAGGGAGGCAGGGGGCAAGGGAGGCAGGGGGACACACCATCAGGTCACTGGCCAGAGACAGTGTGCCCTTCCAACATGCCAGGCAGGCACTGCCCAAGGGGCACTACCCACCCTTGCTCCTAATCACCCTGGGAGTTTCAATAGCCTCCAATACCATCAGGAAGGCCAACACACCAAGTCGCTGTGATCATCTGCGATCCTTGCCGATGAGGACCCCTCCACAGGCAAAGTCAGAAAGATATGTGAGCACAGATTGTTCAGTCTCATGCTCACTAATTATATTTAAATAGATTTATGAATACTTAAATCAGCCATGCACCCTTATTGATTGCAAGGCTGATTACGACAGCAGACCCTGCCTGAGAATATCGCACGAGGTGAGAATTTGCACACAAAACCCAATTTTTGCCTCTCGCTTATATTTCCCGTCCACCATACTACTCAATCAACAAAGAGTGGCATAAAGATCACCTAATCCATAGATCTATAAACATAGACAGGGATCACGGGTAGAGGTGGGAACATCGGGGTGGCGGCGCGGGCTCATTGGGCCAAAGGGCCTGTTTTCTGTGCTGTTTTGTTCTTTGTTATAAAAATGTGCTATGTAAAGTATTAATTGTAATGTCACCTGCCGGATATGTATTGAATGCTTTGAAAAGAACATTTTCAAAAAGCTATTAAGTTTCATTTGTGAAGGCTATAAGGCATTTTATACAGACAGACAGAGATTACAGAACTCTGGGATGATGGCTACAATGAGCCCTAGATTGAATCTAGGGAGAGGTCACATGACCTGCTCTTGGATGTTAAATATACTGAATTTGAACTAACAGACAAGAGCAGCAGTCTTAGCCCCCATACTTACTGTCTCTTTCTGTCTCTCGCTGTGAAACCTCTCACAACAAAGCTCAAGCTTGTTTGAGGTTTGAAAAGAAACCCATCAAAAAAATTATTGCCGTAAACCAGGAGTTTTTGAAAAGGAGATTTCCACCTCCCTACTGGCTTCAAGAGCAAAGAGAATCAATCAACTACGATTGTGCAGTGACAAGGCTGAATATCTCATTCTGTACAGTACATTCTGCAGTGTAGGGGTTCTATGTCAGCTACAGTGAGAAACCAAAATGTTAGTAGTCATCATGAAAAGTGGCCACTTAACCAGACTTCTGTCAGCCTGCTTTTCCCTTGAAATTATAGCTCTTTGATCAATGAAGTTAAATCGATAGCAAGAACTGATAATAGGATCAGAAGGCATAGAATCTCTGTGGGTAGAGTTGAGGAATTGTAAAGATGAAAGGACCCTGATGGGAGTTATATACAGGTCCCCTTGCAGTGGGCAGCATATAAGACAGCAAATAAATCAAGAGATAGAAAAAGCATATAAAAAAGGCAATATTACAATAATCGTGGGTGACTTCAATATGCAGGTGGACTGGGAAAATGAGATAGGTAGTGGTCTCAAGAAAAGGAATTTGTGTAATGTCCAAGAGCTAGTTTTTTTGAAGCAGCTTGTGACGGAGCCTATAGAGCCTGGGGAGCTTGGTGGCACAGTGGTTAGCATGATGTCTCACCGCGCCAGGGAACTGGGTTTGATTCCCAGCTTGGGTCACTGTCTGTGTGGAATTTGCACATTCTCCCCATGTCTGTGTGGCTTTCGTCCGGGTGCTCTGGTTTCCTCCCACAGTCCGAAAGATGTGCTAATTAGGTACATTGATCCGAACAAGCACCAGAGTGTGGCAACGAGAGAATTCCACAGTAACTTCATTGCAGTTTTAATGTAAGCCTTACTTGTGATTAATGAATAAACTTTAGGGATCAGGCAATTCTGGATTTAGTGATGTGTAATGAGGCAGACTTGATTAAGAAATTTAAGGTGAAGGAACCCTTGAGACAGAGACCACAATACGATGGAATCTATCCTGCATTTTGAGAGGGAGAAGCTGGAATCAGATATAACTGTATTACAATTAAATAAAGATAACTACAAAGACAAGACAAAGAAGCTGGCCAAACTTGATTGGAAAGGGAGCCTAGAAGGGAAGACAATGGAGTAGCAATGGAAGGAGTTTTTGAGAGTTATTTGAGAGGCACAACAGAAATTCATCCCAAGGAGGAGGAAACATGCTCAGGGGAAAACAAGGCATCCATGACTGACGAGAGAAGTCAAGGACAACATAAAAGCCAAAGAAGCAGCATAAAGTGTCAAGGATTAGTGGGAAGCCTTTAAAAGTGATCTGAGGACAACTAAAAAAGCAATAAGGGGAGAGAAGATGAAATATGAGTATAAGTTAGCTAGCAATATCAAAGAACATAAGAACTAGGAGCAAAAGTAGGCCATCTGGCCCCTTGAGCCTGCTCCGCCATTCAATAAGATCATGGCTGATCTTTTGGTGGACTCAGCTCCACTTACTGACCCACTCACCATAACGCTTAATTCCTTTACTGTTCAAAAATTGATCTATCTTTGCTTTAAAAACATTCAATGAGGTAGCCTCAAGTGCTTCACTCGGCAGGGAATTCCACAGATTCCTAACCCCTTGCGTGAAAAAGTGCCTCCTCAACTCAATCTGCTTCCCCTTATTTTGAGGCTATGCCCCCTAGTTCTAGTTTCATTCATCAGTGGAAACAACTTCCCTGCTTCTATCTCATAAGATTATGAAAGGAATAGATATGTTTCTATATGGTCTCCTTTCATTCTTCTGAATTCCAGTGAGTATAGTCTCAGTCTACTCAGTCTCTCCTCATAAGCCAAGCCTCTCAACTCCAGAATCAATCTAATGACTCTCCTCTGCACCCCTTCCAGTGCCAGAGTATCCTTTCTCAAGTAAGGAGACCAAAACTGTACACAGTACTCAAGGTGTAGGCTCACCAGCACCTTATACAGAGACTGATAGGCAAGTTCCGCACACGAGGACGGTCTTAACAGGGATCTTGGCTTCATGTCACACTACCTGTAACCCTCGTGACTTGCCTGGGTTAGCAAAAAACCTCACTTACTGTGCTGTCTGGAGAAAATACACGATTCTCTAACCAATGCTCAGTATTTCCTTCACACACATTGTTAGCCACTTTAACACTTGAATAGCAGGTTAGATGTAAAGATTCGCATTCTAATCAGCAATCTGTGACTGTCTGTGTTGATATGTGTGCTATTGCAGACCAGAACACTGCATTTGCCTGACGAAGACGAAAGGTCAAAAGCTCGCAAATTTACTATCAAATAAATCGGTTGGATTTAAAATTGGTGTTGCTAGATTCTTACAATGTAACATAAACAGGGCCTAAGTTTTATGGCTGATAAAATTGGATATCCTAAATTAAAGAATTGGATGTATTAAAAATCAAACGCAGTCAAACCTCAGGTAGGCCAGTTGTACAAATCATAAACCTGTCTGTGGCTGACTCATCAGCCTCCTATCAAAGGTCGTTGCACTCTACTGGTACTTAGCAGGAGATTATTGCACCCCCTTGAAATACATCAGCCTATTGTTAGAAGCAGTCAAATCTCAGGCAGGCCAGTTGTACAATTCATAAACCTGTCTGTGGCCGACTCATCAACCTCCTATCAAAAGTTGTTGCACCCTACTGGTACTTAGCAGGAGATCATTGCACCCCATTGAAATACATCAGCCAATTGTTAGAAGCCCACATAGGGCCAGACGTTCAGTCGCCGAGAGTTCCTGCAGTTGGCTTAATCTGATAACAGGTCACATGTAAGCAGCAGCATGGAAATGGACACCTGGGGGCAGATCCTGGTGTCCTGTCAGGCAGACATCAAGAAACCCACTGGGTATCGGAACCCCCTCCTGTGACTTCATTGGCCAGAGAAGTTTCTGGAAAGGCTAGCAGGCAGGGGATAAAGGAACACATTTTCAGACTCCAGAAGACTCGGGAAGAGGGAGGAAGACTCGGAAGATTCGATTCGGAAGACTGACCAGAGAAGGAAGGAAGAAGCTGCTGCATCAAGACTCACCTTTGTGACGACTGACCAGAGGGACTCAGAGAATCGAGCCTGCAGTTTGACCCAAACCATCTTTGCGGGTAGTATATCTGATTTTGGGGTATTCTCTTTTTTTATGTGGGTAATTTAAGGGTTAATTGTTAATAAACTTCTTGAACCTTTACTTGTATTTGTCCTTTGTCCACCTTGCAAATAAGGGCACCGGGGTAAAACATTGGAATAAGCAAACTGGTCAAAAAGGATCAGAGATTTTAAAATACAACAACAAAGGCACCCAGATCCCTCTGCACAACAGCATGCTGCAATTTTTTACCATTTAAATAATAGTCCATTTTGCTGTTATTCCAACCAAAATGGATGACCTCACATTTACCAACATTGTACTCCATCTGCCAGACTCTTGCCCACTTACTTAGATTATCTATATCCCTTAGCAGACTTTCAGCATCTTTTGCACGCTTTGCTCTTCAGCCATCTTAATGTCATCTGCAAATTTTGACACACTATACTTGGTCCCCAACTCCAAATCACCTATGTAAATTGTAAACAACTGCAGTCCCAACACTGATCCCTGAGGCACACCACTAGTCACTGATCGCCAACAGGAAAAACACCCATTTTCCCCCACTCTTGGCTCTCTGTTAGTTAACCAATTTTCTATCCATACTACATAACACTGTGCACCTTTATTTTATGGTCTTGGGTCTTGTCAAATGCTTTCTGGAAATCCAGATACACCACATCCACAGGTTCCCCACTGCCCATTGCACATGATAATGTTCTCAAAGAATTCCACCGAATTAGTTAAACATGGCCTGCCCTTCACGAGCCCATGCTGCAGCTTACCAATTTATATCCAGATGTCTTGCTATTTCTTCCTTGATGATAGATTCAAGCATTTTCCCTATTACAGAAGTTAAGCTAACCAGCCTATAGTTACCTGCCTTTTGTTTACCTCCTTTTTTAAACAGTAGCATCACATTTGCTGTTTTCCAATCTGCAGGAACTACCCCAGAGTCCAGCAAATTTTGGTAAATTACCATTAGTGCATTTATTATTTCTCCCGCCATCTCTTTTAGTACCCTGGAAGCATTCCATCAGGACCAGGAGACTTGTCTATCATTAGCCCCATTAACTTGCCCAACATTACCTCTTTTGTGATAATGATTGTTTCTAGGTTCTCATCTGCCATTGCCTTCCTGTCATCAATTTTTAACATGTTATTTGTGTCTTCCACTGAAGATCAACACAAAATATCTGTCCAATGCCTCAGTCATTTTCTAATTTCTAGTTACTACATCCTCCTTCTCGTCCTCTAAAAGACCAATGTTTACTTTTGCCACTCTTTTTCATTTTATATATTTGTAGAAACTTTTGCTATCTGTTTTGATATTGAGCTAGTTTACTCTCACAATCCATCTTACCTTTATAGCCTTTTTCATGGCTTTCTGCTGACCTTTAAAGCATTCCTAATTCTCTAGGTTCCCACTTACCTTTGCCACTTTCTATGCATTTTCTTTCAATTTGATACGACCTTTATTTCCTTAGATAGGCATGGCTGATTATCTCTTTTCCTAAATTCTTTGTCACTGGTATATACTTTTGCTGAGCACTGTGAAAGATCGCTTTGAAAGTCTTCCACTTTCAGTCCTCCGCTGAAAATAGGGAAAGCTTTTTCAATATATAAAAGGTAAGAGAGAGGCAAAAATAGCCACTGGATCACTGGAAAATGAGGCTGCAGAAGTACTAATATGAATAATAGGAATGTGGGAGGCTAGAAAGAAAATTTTGGGTCCCCTAGAAGAGATATTTGAATCATCAATAGTCACAGATGAGATGTCTTAAGACTGGAAGGTGGCAAATATGCCTTTGTTTAAGAAAGGCTGCAGGGAAAAGCCTGGGAATTACAGGCCGGTGAGCCACACATCTGTCGTGGGTAAGTTGCTAGAAGATATTTTGAGAGACAGAATCTACAGGCATTTAGAGACGCATGGTCTGATTAGGGGCAATCAGCATGACTTTGTGAGTAGAAAAATATATCTCACAAATTTGATTGAGTTTTTTGAAGGGGTAACCAAGAAGATTGATGAGGGCAGGGCAGTTGATTTTGTCTATATAGACTTTAGTAAGGCTTTTGACAAGGTACCGCATGGTATGTTGTTGCATAAGGTTAAATCTCACGAGATTCAGGATAAGGTAGCTCAATGGATACAAAATTGGCTTGATGACAGAAGCCAGTGGATGATTGTAGAGGGTTGTTTTTCAAACTGGAGGCCTGTGGCCAGCAATGTGCCTCAGGGATTGATGCTGGGTCCACTGTTATTTGCCATTTATATTAATGATTTGGATGAAAATATAGGAGACATGGTTACTAAGGTTGCAGATGACACCAAGATTAGTGGCATAGTGGACAATGAAGAAGGTTATCTCCGATTTCAATGGGATCTTGATCAACTGGGCCAGTGGACTGACGAGTAGCAGATGGAGTTTAATTTACATAAATGCAAGGTGATGCATTTTAGTAGATCGAACTGAGGCAGGAACTGAGGGCTTTGGGGAGAGTTACAGAACAAAGAGGTCTGGGGGTCATGTTCATAGTTCCTTGAAAGTGGAGTCACAAGTGGACAGAGTGGCGAAGAAAGCGTTCAACATCCTTGGTTTCATTGCTCAGTTGGGATGCCTTGTTGAAGTTGTACAAGACATTGGTAAGGCCACAGTTGGTCACCCTATTATAGAAAGGATATTATTAAACTAGAAAGAATGCAGAAACGATTTAATAGGATGCTATCAGGATTTATGGCTTGAGTTATAAGCTGAGGCAGGATAGACTGGGGTTTATTTCTCTGAAGCAAAGGAGGCTGAGGAGTGATCTTATAGAGGTCTAAAAAACAACGAAGGACATAGATCAGCTGGATAGTCAAGATTTTTTCCCAAAGGTAGGGTATCTAAAACTAGAGGGCATAGCTTTAAGATAAGAGGGAAGAGATGCAAAAAGGTCCAAAGGGATAATTTTTTCGCACAGAGAGTGCTCAGTTTATGAAACAAGCTGCCAGAGAAAATAGTAGAGGCTGGTATAATTTTGTCTTTTGGAAAGCATTTAGAATATTATATGGATAAGATGGGTATGGAAAATATGGTCCAAATGCGAGCAATTGGGACTAGCTAAGGGCTTTAAAAAACTGGCAGCATGGATACCTTTGACTGAAGGGCCTGTTTCCATGCTGTAAACTTTTATGACTCTATGATACAAAGTTATGGCAGACGAACTGACTAGTTACTATGCACCAATCATCACAGTTGCCTTGTGTGCCAGAGCTACAGGAGAGTCAGGGATGAATGTAGTGGCCACCGCTAAGGAAAAGGTTCTGGGAAAACTGAAAAGTCTGAAGTTGGATAAATCATCTGGACTGGATGGACTCCATCCCAGGGTTCTGAAAGAGATAGCTGAGGAAATTATGAAGGCATTGGTGGTGATCTTTCAGGAATCACTGGAGGCAGGGAGGGTCCCAGAAGGCTGGAAAGTAGCTAATCTAAGAAGGGAAGAAGGCAGCAGATAGGAAATTATAGGCTGGTTAGCCTGATTCCGGTCATTGGCAAGGTTTTAGAGTCCATTATTAAAGATGAGTTCGCAAAGTACTTGGAAGTGCACGATAAAGTAGGACTGAATCAGCATGGCTCTGTCAAGGGAAGATCATGTCTGAGAAATCTGTTAGTATTCTTTGAAGGAGTAACAAGGAAGTTAGATAAAGGAGAATCATTGGATGTGACTTATTTGAATTTCCAGAAGGCCTTTGACAAAGTGCCACATGGGAGACTGTAAAATATGTTTAGAGCCCATGGTGTTAAGGGTAAGATCCTGGCATGAACTGAGGACTAGCAAAAGGCAGAGAATGGGGATAAAAAGGTCTTTTTCAGGATGGCAGCCAGTGACTAGTGATGTGCCTCAGGGGTCACTGCTGGGACCATACCGTTTCACAATATATGTCAACGATTTGGAGGAAGGAACTGAAGGCATTGTTGCTAAGTTTTCAGCTGATACAAAGATATCTAGAAGGACAGGTAGTATTGAGGAAGCAAGGGGATTGCAGAAGGACTTGGACAGGTTAGATGGGCAAAGAAGTGGCAGATGGAATACAATGTGGAAAAGTGTGAGGTTATACACTTTGGAAGGAGGAATGGAGACATAGACTAATTTCTAAATGGGAAAATACTTAGGAAATCAGAAACAGAAAGGGACTTGGAAGCCATTGTTCAAGATTCTCTTAAGGTTAACGCGCAGATTCTGTTGGCAATGAAAAGATAAATGCAATGTTAGCATTCATGTCGAGGGCACTAGAATACAAGAGCAGGAATGTAGTTCTGTGATTGTATAAGGCTGTGTTTGGATTGTATAAGGATTGTATTGTGATGGTCAGATCCCATTTGGAATATTGTGAACCGTTTTGGGCCATATCTAAGCAAAGATGTGTTGGCCTTGGAAAAGGTCCAGAGGAAGTTCACAAGAATGATCCCCGGAATGAAAAACTTGTCATATGAGGAACGGTTGAGGACTCTGGGTCTGTACTTGTTGCAGTTTAGAAGGGTGAGGGGGGACCTTATTGAAACTTACAGGATACTGCGAGACCTGGATAGAGTGCTCATGGAGAGAATATTTCCATTAGTAGAAAAACTAGAACCAGAGGACACAACCTCAGACTAAAAGAACGATCCTTTAAAACAGAGATGAGGAGGAATTTCTTGAGACAGAGAGTGGTGAATCTGTAGAACTCTTTGCCGCAGAAGGTTGTGGAGACTGGGTTATTGAGTGTCTCTAAGACAGAGGTAGATACGTTCTTGATGAATAAGGGGGTCAGGGGTTATGGGGAAAAGGTCAGAGAATGGGGATGAGAAAAATATCAGCCCTGAATGAGCAGTGGAGCAGACTCTGATGGGCCAAGTGGCTTAATTCTGCTCCAATGTCTTATGGTCTTAATATTTACAAGTTTAGGAACAGGAGAAGTTGGATGGGGGGAGGGAGGAGTTTAATGCCAAGATTTTTAGCAAAATTTTAAATATCTATGAAACACATAAATATACCAATAATGTGCAACCTTCTTTCAAAGCTCTTTCAAAATGCAGCATTTTAAAGTAATCCAATTTGGAATTTTGAGGTAATGCATTTTGGAAGGTCTAATACAGACAGGAAATATACAATAAATGGCAGAACCCTTAAGAGTATTGATAGCAAAGGGATCTGGGTGTACAGGTACACCGGTGACTGAAAGTGGCAATGCAGGTGGAGAAGATAGTCAAGAAGGCATAAGGCATGCTTGCCTTCATCCGGCAGGGTATTGAGTTTAAAAATTGGCAAGTCATGTTGCAGCTTTATAGAACGTTAGTTGGGCTGCAGTTGGAATAGTGTTCAATTCTGGTCTCTACACTACCAGAAGGATGTGGAGGCTTTGGAGAGATGCATAAAAGATTTACCACAATTTTGCCTGGTTTGGAGGGCATTAGCTATGAGGCAAGGCTGGAGAAACTTGCTTTGTTCTCACTAGAGCGAAGGAGGTTGAGAGAAGACCTGATTAGAAGTCTACAAGATTATGACAGGTATGGACAGAGTAGATTATCAAAAGCTTTTTCCCCAAGGTGGAGGAGTCAGTTACTAGGGGGCATAGGTTTAATGTGCGAGGGGCAAGGTTTGAAAGAGATATACAAGGCAGATTTTTTTTACACAGTGTAGCGGGTGCCTGGAACTTGTTGCCGGGGGAAGTAGATACGGTAGTGACTTCTAAGGTGCATCTTGACAAGTACATGAATGAGATGGGATCAGAGGGATATGGTCCCCAGAAAGGTAGACGGTTTTAGTTCAGACAGGCAACTTGACTGGTGCAGGTTTGGAGAGCTGAAGGGCCTGTTCCTGTGCTGTAATTTTCTTTGTTCTAATACATGAGTGAACTATCTTTAATCCTACAGTATATGAATATCATGCTTGTAGTGTTTTGAAGCTGTTTCAGACCTGCGTGCAGTGTGGCTTTCCTTGGCATTTAGTATGATATGTTCATAGTGAGGGATCATACTGGGAATGAGTTAATGACTATTAAACAAAGAACAAAGCATAATACAGCGTAGGAACGGGCCCTTCAACCCTCCAAGCCTGCGCTGCTCATGAGCCCAATTAGACCATTCATTTGTATCCCTCTATTCCTATTAATGATCATTTAAATTGAACCAAGGGGACACATTTGTTGGTGGGAGGGAAGAAATGAAACATCACACAAATGGGCATTCCTCTGCCCCTTCAAAATCTACTGACTCCAGAAACTGATTCCATTCTTCTCTGTGGTAACTGTCTGAAGTTGCACCAAGCCGTTTTCATCTTTGGTATTGCATTTCACCCAGAAATTAAATTCCGACTACACATGATCACTAAAATCACCCATTTCCTTCTCCATAACATTGCCTGGCTGCACCCATATCTCAGCTTAACTGCAACTGAAACTCTCATGTGTACCTTTGTAACTTTGGGAGTTGAGTTATTCGAAAGTAGTCCTGAAAGGTTGCCCATATTCTATCCTGTACCCATCATAACCTTCAGGTCATTCAAAACCCTGCTGCACACATCCTAACTGGCACCAAATCCTATTCCCCTATCATCGTTCTGTTCACTCAAGATCAATTAATATTCAAAAGTAGCCTTTATCAGAATTGCTCTGGTTTCATTTTGACAGATGTAAATAAAAACAGAAAATTGTATTCTTAACAAATTGGACATTGAGGGAGTAATAATAAAGAAGAAAGGACAATGTGATCAGCCACATTAATGGCTGCACAGAGCTCAAGGAAGGATGCAATATTGTGCATTCCTGTCAAAAGTTTCCCTTGCAACTTTGGTGAAGACTGTTTTGATGCTGAGAGAGCTTACTACTTTGGTATGAAAGGAACACCTTATAATGAGATGAGTTATCTGGTTATCCACTTGATGCCTAAGATGCAGAATAGGGAACAGTTATCTCTCCTACTTCTCCCTTCCCTGAGGCATACCCAACATTACTAGAAATCTTGTCCAAAGCCATAAATTTGTGTTCCTAAATCCTATATCAACTTAACTTTGGTTATCTTCTCCAAATGTCAATAATTTTGCACACTTCAATCAATTCACTCTTCCTTTTCTCCAAGAACAACAACTTGTCCAACTTAATTTCATTCAGCTTTTCCTAATTTACTTGGGTTCATCACAATGCTGATTGATTACCCTTCCCCAACCCCAAATATCACTCACCTATTCCTCTTACATTCAAGTATCTCCCAACTTCATTTTTCCACATGGTCTTTGGCCTGCTTCCCTTTTTTCCTGGTATTCCCACCTCAATTACTTTACCCTCTCTCTGCAATGGATAACCATATCATTTCAATCTCTTCTCAACTACTTTCTTTGATGCTCTTATAATCTGCATTAACTTTGATATTATGCTTTCGTACTAATTCCATACATCCACCTCAGCATCCACATCTCATTAGTATTCAGTTGTTGTTCAGCTCTTGACATTGTCCAAGTTTCTTATTTTGTAACAAGGCCTACATAACCTAATAATATACGTTGTGATACAATAGTATAACCCTAACCATGTAGCAAAATTATCTAATTGATGGGACCATTCCATTAAATCTCCTCTGCACCTTCTCAAGGGCCTTCACTTCTTCTCTAAAATGTGATGGCCAGAACTAGACACAATAGAAACATAGAAACATTAAAAAAATTACAGCACAATACAGGCCATTCTACTCACAATGTTGTGCCAAACATGTCCCTACCTTAGAGATTACTAGGTTTACCTATAACCCTCTATCTTACTAAGTTCCTTGTACTTATCTAAAAGTCTCTAAAAAGACCCTATCGAATCTGCCTCCACCACTGCAGGCAGCCCATTCCATAAACCACCACTCTGAGTGAAAAATTTACCCCTGACATCTCCTCTGTACCTATTCCCCTGCCTTAAACCTGTGTCCTCTTATGGTAACCATTTCAGCCCTGGGAAAAAGGACTCTAAAAGGGCTCTAGAAATACTCTAGTTATGGCCTCATCAGAGCTACATAAAAGGTTCTGCATAACATTGCTGTTTTGTATGCCATATATCTATTTACGAAGCCAATGATTCTGTATACTTTACAAATTACTCTCCCATCTTCAAAGATCTAAGTACATGAACCCCAGGTGCTTTGTCCCTACATAGTCTTTAGAAAGGTGCCATTAAATCATCTCCCTATCCCTTCTGACAAAATGTAACATCTTGCATTTCCATCTGTTTCTTGTTTATTAACTTATCAATGTCATGTTGCAGTCAATTGTTGTCATCGTCACTGTTTGTGAAACCTCCAAGTTTGGCATCATTGGCAAATTATAAAATTTTATATATTCCAATATCCAAGCTATTTACTTGCTAATTACTTGACCCTTGCTAAATATCATCCACCCATCCTCCAGTCTGAGAAACATTCACCACAACATTCTGTTCTCAATCATTAGACTATCTTTTCTAATCCAAATTGACACAGACGCTCATACTGCATTGGCCTCAACTTTGTTAACCAGCCTTTTATGTGCTTTATGTGCTTGGTATGGGGCAGAGATGAGGTGTTTTACAGCAGTGAAAGAAAACAAAGTTTTGGTAATGGATAGATATGGAGTTTAAGTTCAATTTGGACTGAAGAGGACTCCAAGTCTGAAAATAATAAATTTAAGCCTGAAACAAAGGTCAAATATCACAATAAAGCTAGCAACAAAGTGGAGTATGTCATGAATACCATACCTGATGCTGAGTTGGACTACATGATAGCTCCATCAAGATTTGATGTTACTCAAAAAATCCAACATGATTTCTCCCTGCCACTGTGTTTCCCTCAAATTCAGAGCTATAAACCTATTTAAAATTAAAGTTCTAACTGGATCCCGCAGTAAGCAACATTGGAACTGGAGGGAACAAGAAACTGTGAATAGCTGCACTATCCTGAAGCTACTTTTAGACATGGGTACTGGAGTGAACCATGTATAGGCAGTGAAAGCGCTTGGAGCAGGAGAACTGGAGCACTTTGACACAAAAATCAATGGTGTTTATTGTAAGACTGCAGATACAGCAATAAGGTTTTGGAAGAAAAACAAGAGATAATTAAATATTAGACTGAAGGAAAAGGAAAACATTCATGAGGCTGTTATTATGAGGTAGAGAAAACACAATGGACTAGTCTGTAGCGTTGCACGTGGTTTATATATGATGTGCATTGCAGGTTATTATAGTATTCCAACATTACAGGCTTCAGACAAATCTGTTTTCAAATGTGTCAGAAATCCAGAGTTGAATGAAAACGAGGGTTGTTAAACTGAAGCATAAGTTATAGGTGGATTTCAGGATGAAATACATCTGCATTACAAAATGCTTAACAGTTTACAGCAAACAATTTCATAGCATGAAACATATAGCTAACAAGACATACCACACTGCACTCTGAAGATGTTCCATTAAATTTGTATTTGCTGAATTAAGCATCTTGAAACCAGTACTTGTTATTATGTCTTTGCTCATTAAAGAACCTCTCAAAAAGGACAATAACAATTTAAATTGGCATGAGATTGGCTTTAACCAAGCTATATTCCCACCACTGCCTCACATTTTGTGTCAATTAACAGCCACAATAGGAATCTTCAAGCCAAGACTACTGCTGCAACAGAAATGCTTCCATTGGTCTTCATCCATATAAGAGAACATACAGAGCAAATCCTGAAACAGGATCAAAGTTCAGCATTCATCAAAACCTCAACGTTTAATACAGCAGGTGACCAACCAGCCAATCCCTCAGACAAAAACATAAGCTTGGCCATGGCAGAAATTTAAACATTAATTGTCTAATACTATTCACTCCCCCACCACCTCAAGTCAAATTTGAAAAAGATCAAAAACAAAGTGGAGACAAACTTTGGTTACAGTCAAAAATTGATTGTTAGGTACTTCAATTTAGACACACAGTAGACTTCAACCCTATCAACTTTACCCCACATCCAAATTAAAAATACAATTCTTAACTACTATTTTGGTGAAATTTTGCTATTGTTCACTCTACAAGCTAATCAGCCTAACAATGGTTTAGGCAATCAGTAGGCAGAGGACTGAAAAAAACAGAAAACTATCTTCCTTGCAAAGCATGCACAGCAGACAAAAGATATATTAAGTCAGCAAGAAGCTGGGGATATAGGTGTATAAGATTTAAAGGAAACTTTTCTGGGGCAATGTTTTGAGTTCCATACAAGCAGTTTAACTGAAACACTTAACAGAGAATATTTAGAAGACCCATGTTTTCCTGCAATGCTACTTACACTGGAGAAATATTTGTGTGATTGTGAAAAAAAAAATCTTGCCCAAAGAAAAGGGGGTTTCAAAGAACTACTATCAAATGGTGAATGAGTTCAGTCAGGTATTTGTATCACTCCTTAAGCTGCATTAATACTAAATTTTCAATTTCTGCAGCTCTTTTGAAATATTCTAGTAAGAAAACGTTACCTCAAAAAGAAATCCATCTGTACACACAGGCACTAAGATTTGATTACCAACATCGCTCAGTGAAGAATGAACAAGGATTAGTGTGGCAAAGAGTGATCACAGTAGTTAGAAGATGCAACGCTGGGAAAAGAACATGTGAGTAAATCAAGTTTACATCACTGAATCACAATTGTTCTGCAGAAGGCAGCCATTCGGCCTATCGTCTTTGCCCATCTCTCCAAACAACTCTTGTGACTCAGTACCATTTCCTTCTATTTCCCCGTATGCCTGCACATTGTTTCTATATCATCTAACGCCCTCTTGAACATTTCTCATGTTCAAGAGGATGTTAGATGATATAGAAACAATGGTTTCCTTCTAGCAGTGTAACAGTTGTGATTCAATAGTGTAAACTTGATTTACGCAGAGGTCAAATGTTCTTTTCACCACCTTGCACCTTCTAACTTCTGGAATCATCCTTTGCCACTGTTGAATACAAGAGTTGGGACATCTTGTTGAAGTTGTACAAGACATCGGTAAGACCACACTTGGAATAATGTATGCATTTCTGGTCACCCTGTTATAGAAAGGATATTATTAAACTAGAAATAATGCAGAAAAGGGTCACTAGGATGCTATTGGAACTTGATGGATTGAGTTATAAGGAGATTCTTTTCTCTAGAGCGTAGCAGGCCAAGGGGTGATCTTATGAAGGTTTATAAAATAATAAAGGGCACAGATCAGTTGGATAGTAAATATCTTTTCCCAAAGACAGGGGAGTCTAAAACTGGAAGGGTTTCTCCAGGTGCTCTGGTTTCCTCCCACATCCCAAAAACGTGCTCTTAGGCTGATTGGTGTAACAAATTGTCCCTAAATTAGTCTTCCCTCAATCTTCCCCAATAGGTGTAGACAAAGGTCATAGGTTGAAGAGGGCACTCATAATGCTAAAACGGCGGTGCAGGATCATTGGGCCGAAGGGCCTGTTTCCCATGCTGTATTGTTCTTTGTTCTTTGTATAAATTTAAGGTGAGAGGGGAGAGATACAAAAGTGTCTAGAGAGGCAATTTTTTTCATAGAGAAGGTGACATGATGTGTGTCTGGAGCAAGCTGCCAGAGGTAGTAGTAGAGACAGGTAGAATTTTGGTCTTTTACAAAGCATTTACAAAGTTACATAGGTACGATGGCTATAGAGGGATATGGGCCAAATGTGGGCAATTGGGATTAGCTTAGAGGTTTTAAAAAAGAAAAGCAGCATGGACATGTTGGGACGAAGAGCCCGTTTCCATGCTGTAAACCTCTATGAGTCTGTGACTTCAATTAAACTTACGTCCCCACCACATTTCCAGACAGTGCATTCCAGATTGTCTTAAATCTGTGCCCTCTTGTTCTTGACTCTTTTAAGAGCAGAAACAGTTTCTTCCTATTTACTCTGTCCAGCCGCCTCATAATTTTGGGCATCTTTATTAAATCTCCTCTTCACCTCTTTTACAGGGAGAATTGTCCCAATCTCTCCAATCTATCCTCATAACTGAAGCTTCTCATCTCTGGAACCATTTTTGTAAACCTCATCTGCATGCTTTCCAATGTGTTCTCATAAGAACATAAGAAATAGGAGCAGGAATAGGCCAAGTAGCCCTTCAAGCCTGTCCCGCCATTTAAGAATATCATAGCTGATCTGAAGTGAATCAGTTCCACTTTCCCACTTTCTCCCCATAACCCTTAAAATCTCATCCTTTCCACTGTGTACTGCCCAAAACAGTACTGTAGCTAAGGTCTTGTATCCATTCACCATAACCTCCTTGCTCTTGTATCCTTTTAATAAAGTCCAGGATATTATCTATATTCTTATTACGTGTTCTCTCCACCCGTTATGCTACCTTCAATCATTGATGCAGCACAGTGGCACAGTGGTTAGCACTGCTGCCCCACAGCGCCAAAGACCCAGGTTCAATCTCAGACTAACGTCATTGTCTGTGTGGAGCTTGCACCTTTTCCCCATGTCTGCAAAGATGAATTGGTCATGTTAAATTACCCCTTCGTGTTAGGGGGAATTGCTAGGGTATATACAATAGGTTATGGGGATAGGGCCTGGTTGGGATTGTGATCAGTGTTGACTCAATAGGCCAAATGGCCTCCTTCTGCACTGTAGGATTCTATGATCTATCATGCACACACACACACACACTCAGATCCATCTGCTCTTGCAAATTTTCTAAGAATTTTACATTTTATTTTATATTGTCTCTTCATGTTCTTCCTACAAAATGCATCATCTCATATTTCTAGGAGATTTTCTCCCTCTCCCTCATCAATTGCACAATTATTTGCATTTTTCTCATTCTCATTCACACAATTTCTCTTCCTCATTTTATTCACGTTCTTTTTTCAACAGATATTTCCTTAAGCTAATAAAATTGAATCTTTGGAATTCTCTGCCCATTGAAGTCACAGGTAGATAGATTTCTGATCAATAAGGGAATTAAGGGTTATGGGGAGCAGGCAGGTAAGTGGAACTGAACCACTAACAGATCAGCCACGATCTTATTGAATGGCGGGGCAGGCTACAGGGGGTTAGATGGCCTACTCATGCTCCTATTTCTTATGTTCTTAAAATTAACGAACATTGAAATAGTTTTGGTGGGATGGCAGAGTGGCACAGTGGTTAGCACTGCCACCTCACAGAGCCAGGTGTTTCTTCAGAAGGAACTCTTCAAATGCAGACAATAAAAACAACAAAACTTACTCCAATTGATAAATTAAAAGAAGGGTTTAAAAAAAAAGTACAGCACATGCAGGCCTTCAGCCCTCAGTTATGCCGAGCTATGTCCAAACCCAAGATCAAGTTATCCCACTCCCTATCATTCTGGTGTACTCTATGTGCCTGTCTAATAACCGCTTGAAAGTTCCTAAAATGTCTGACTCCATTATCACAGTAGGCAGCGCATTCCACACCCCACCCACTTTCTGAATAAAGAATCTACCTCAGACATCCTTCCTATATCTCCCACCATGAACCTTATAGTTATGCCCCCTAGTAACAGCTATATCCACCCAAGAAAATAGTCTCTGCATGTCCACTCTATCTATCCCTCTCATCCTCCTCCGGTCTAATGAGAGAAGTCCCCACTCCCTCAACCTTTCTTCATAAGAACTATCCTCAAAACCAGGCAGCATCCTGGTAAATCTCCTCTGCACTCTTTCCAATGCTTCCACATCCTCCTTATAGTGAGGTGACCAGAACTGATCACAGTATTCCAAATGTGGTCTCACCAACGTCCAGTATAGTTGCAGCATAACCCCAAGGCCCTTAAACTCAAACCACCTGTTAATAAATGCTAACATATTATAAGCCTTCTTGACAGCTCTATCCACTTCAGTGGCAATCTTCAGAGATCTGTGGATATGAACCCGAAGATCTCTCTGTTCCTCCACATTCCTCAGAACCCTGCCATTGATCCTGCAATCCACATTTAAGTTTGTCCTTCCAAAATGAATCACCTCGCACTGATCAGAGTTAAACTCCATCTGCCACTTTTCAGCCCAGCTCTGCATCCTATCAATGTCTCTTTGCAGTCTGCAAGAGCCCTCCACTCCATCCAGTCTTCCACCAATCTTGGTGTCGTCAACAAATTTACTAACACACTCTTCAGCTCCCTCTTCCAAGTCATTGATAAAAATCATAAAAAGCAGAGCACCCACCACTGATACCTGTGGTATACGGCTGGTAACTGGCCTCCAGTCTGAAAATTTTCTCTCCACCACCACGCTCTATAAGACAGGCAGTTACTCATCCAATCGGCCAAATTTCCTTCTATCCCACACCTCCTTACTTTCTTCATGAGCTATCATGGGGAACCTTATGAAACGTCATACTAAAGTCCATGTAGACCTCATCAACTACTCTACCTTCCTCTACATATTTAGTTACTTCCTCAAAGAATTCAATCAAACTTGAGGGGCAGGACTTATTCCTCACAAAACCATGCTGACTATCCCTGATTAAACTGAATCTTTTCAAATGGTCATAAATTCTATCTTTCAGGATCCTTTCCATTAACTTACTGACCACCGAATTAAGACTAACTGGCCTATAATTACCAGGATCAGTCCTATTTCCTTACTTGAAAAGGGGAACACCATTTCTCTCCAGTCCTCTGGCACTATCCCTGTGGACAGCAACCCAAAGATCAAAGCTAAAGGCTCCATAATCTCATCCCTTGCCTCCCAAAGTATCCTAGGATGTATACCATCTGGCCCAGGGGACTTATCCACCCTCGGGTTTTTCAAAATTGCTCATACATCTTCCCTCAGAACATCTACTTCCTCCATCCTATTAACCTATATCACGCACTCCTCAAAAACATGCCTCACCTATTTCGTGATTCCATGCATAAGTTCCCACTACTATCCTTGACTGGCCCTAACCTCATTAGTCATTCTTTTATTTCTCACATAAGAGTAAAAAGCCCTGGGGTCTTCCTTTATCCAATCCAAAGACTTCTCATGCCCCCTCTTAGGTCTCCTCAGCCTTTTTTTTAAACTCATTCCTAGCTATCATAACCCTTAGGCAACCCAACTGAACCTTGTCTTTTCATCCTTACATACGCTTCCTTTTGGAGTAGTAAAAGAAACTTTTATTACTCAATATTTGGGACCTCACCCTAAGCCCCACAATTCCCAACAGGCTCTTATTTATACTGATTCAGCTAGTCAGCTAACCTTCACATCATTTTATAATTGGTTTCATAATTTACTGGGTCAGCTGACCCTTTCAGCTTGTTACCATTGGTCACATTACATCCGATACAAAGCTGCCACTGATTACGTTCTAACACCAGGCAAAGAAGTTTGATTCGGTGGCACAGTTGTTAGCACTGTCGCTTCACAGCTCCAGGGTCCTGGATTCAATTATCGGTTTGGGTCATTGTCTGTGTGGAGTTTGCACATTCTCCTCGTGTCTGCGTGGGTTTCTTCTGGATACTCTGGTTTCCTCCCACAGTCCGAAGATGTGCGGGTTAGGTTGATTGCCACGCTAAGAAATTGCCCCTTAGTGTCCAGGGTAACGGAGGTTAGAGGGATTAGTGGGTATAATATGTAGGGATGTTGGGGTAGGGTTTGGGTGGGATTGTGTTCAGTGCAGACTTGATGGGCCGAAGGGTCTCTTTCTGCACTGTAGGGTTCTATGATTCCTGGCTTGGGTCACTGTACTTCATCCAGTTCTGGTCGCCTTACTAGCAGAAGGATGTGGAAACTCTGGAGAGAGTGCAGAGGAGGTTTACCAGGATGCTGCCTGGTATGGAAGGTCTGAGTTACGAGGAGAGGTTAGGCAAATTGGAGCTGTTTTCCTCAGAAAGATGTAAACTTAGAGGAGATCTAATAGAGGTGTACAAGATTATGAGGGGTATAGATAGAGTAAACAGGGTTAAGCTTTTTCCTAGGATGGACTCAAATAGCACGAGGGGTCACGGGCTTAATTTGGATGCTAGAGGGAGTTTTTTCACACAGAGGGTGGTGGGGGTATGGAACGTGCTGCCAAGTAAAGTGCAGGAGGCAAGCACTGTGGAGCTATTTAAGAGATACTTAGATGGGCATATGAACAGAATGGGAATGGAGGGGTATAGAAAACTGACTTAAAATAGGGATCATGAGCCTTGGGAGTCCCTGGGAAGTATGTCAATAGATGATGATATTGATGTTTTTATCCTACAGGTGCTTTGGTCCACCTTGTTGTCTAATAAGGGGCGTACACACGATGGGACATGAGAGGGCTGCTCTTGGATTTTTCAAGAGTATCCTAGTGCTTCACGTCGTTAGTGTATGCTTGACCTGGACCATTTGATGGGCAACACAACAGCTCAGTGACTATCACTGTGCTGTGCAGTGCAGATACATGGATTTGGGCCCATGTCTATGGGAGTTTGCGCATTCTCCCCGTGCTTGCGTGGGTTTTCTCCGGGTGCTCTGGTTTCCTTCCACATCCCAAAGATGTGCTCTTAGGCTGTTGGCAGAACAAATTCTCCCTAAATTGTCTCAAATTTGGTTTCAATCCATAGATCTATAAACATAGACAGGGATCACGGGTAGAAATGGGAACACTGAGGTGGCAGCACGGGCTCGTTGGGTTGAAGGGCCTGTTTCCCGTGCTGTTTTGTTCTTTGTTCTTTGTATTGAGTTTGTACGTTCTCCTGTGTCAGCGTGGATTTCCTCCAAGTGCTTTTTACTACAGTCTGAAAAGATGTATTGCTTAGGTGCATTGGCCCTGCTAAGACCTCCTTCACTATACAGGCACCTGCGTGAGGCGACTAGGGGATTTTCACAGTAGCTTCATTGGTGTGTTAATGTAAGCCTACTTGTGATACTAGTAAGTAAAATAAAATGCTGCTATGCTGTTGGTCTGGTCAGACCCTCTCAATTTAGTGAAATCTCTGGACAAATCCATACCAGAATATGACACTTTGTATTATCTAAGTACATACAAAATATTAATCCATACAAATGGCAAGATGATTTGGGTTTGCTACATCTTCCTGTCTGTGTACTTAGAGTTGTGTAGCCTGCAGAGGCCTTCTTCAACATCCTCCAGGTGCCATTGTAACACATGCTCATTCCATCTTATTTTTGTCAAACAGCTTCTGCAGTATTAATTATGCCTGATGGAGGATTCAGCAAAAAAATTCTTATTTTCATTGATGGGGGATGAAATTTCACACTTTCCAAAGTGGAAATTAGTACCCCACATGGAATACTAAATATTCCCATAGCCTGGTTTGGAATCGAGTATTTTAACATACAAGTCTACCAAATATTTATTACTTCCATTTCTCAAATTTCTCTACTGTAGCCACATTGTCTGAAACTGTGATTTCTACAACATCTCAACAATGTCTTGTCATTAATCAGAAAAGTGTGCTCCACGCTTCTGCACTTCATATTTGGAAAGTTATAGGTCAAATAGTTCAGATGGGACACTTTTTGTACAGTGTGTGCAGGCAAGTTTCCTGATACAATATGTGAATAAGCCAACAAGAGCTGGAACTAACATTGGATACTGGATGATGAACTGAGCCAAGTGTTAGCTTTGTTTGTGGGAGAGCACTTTAGAGATAATGGCCACAATTCGGTGTCCTTCATTATTGCAATGGAGAGGGATAGGGTCACATGACAGGGCAAGGATCGTTATGATGCGATTAGGCAAGAATTAGAGAACACAAGATGGAAACAGAGACTGTCAGGAATGGGCACAAATGAAAACTGGAACATTTTCAAGGAACAAATACTGCATGTCCTTGATAGGTACATCCCTGGCAGGCAGAGAGGAAATGGCTGAGTAACAGAGCCACGGTTCACAAAAGAGGTTGGATGTCTTGTTAAAAGGAAAAAGGAAGTGTATATAAGGATGAAAAAACAAGGTTCAGTTGGGTTGCTTAAGGGTTACAAGGTAGCTAGGAATGAGTTAAAGAAAGGACTTAGTAGAGCTAGGACGAAGCATGAGAAGTCTTTGGCGGGTCGAATAAAAGAAAACCCCATGGCTTTTTACTCATGTGAGAAATAAAAGAATAACCAGGGTGAGGTTAGGGCCAGTCAAGGACAGTAGTGAGAGCTTATGCATGGAGTCAGAAGAATAGGTGAGGCATTGAATGAATACTTTTCTTCAGCGTTCACTAAGGAGAAAGGCCATCATTTTGAGGGATGTGTGATACAGGTTGATAGGATGGAGGAGATAGATGTTCTAAGGGAAGATGTAAGAGCAATTTTGAAAAACCTGAGGGTGGATAAGTCCCCTGGGCCAAATGGGATACATCCTAGGATACTTTGGGAGGCAAGGGATGAGATTGCGGAAACCTTTAACTTTGATCTTTGGGTCCTCACTATCCACAGGGATAGTCTCAGTAAAATTTGACAACACCAATTTTAAATCCAACCGATTTATTTGATAGTAAATCCACGAGCTTTCGACCTTTGTGGCCTTCGTCAGGCGAATGACGTGTTCTGGTCTCCAAAAGCACACACATCAGCACAGACAGTTTACAGATTGCTGATTTGAATGCGAATCCTTACACCTAACCTACTATTCAAGTCTTAAAGTGGCTAACAGCAGAGGTTAGAGGGATGTGTATTCTCTCCAGACAGCACAGTAAGTGAGGTTTTTTGCTAACCCAGGCAAGTCATGGGGGGTTACAGATAGTGTGACATGAAGCCAAGATCCCTGTTAAGACCATCCTCATGTGTGTGGAACTTGGCTATCAGTCTCTGCTCAGCGACTCTGCGCTGTTGTGTGTCGTGAAGGCCCCTTGAAGATCATTTACCCAAAGGTCGGAGGCCGAATGCCCTTGACTGCTGAAGTGTTTGCCCACAGGAAGGGAACTGTTTTGCCTGGTGATTGTTGAGCGATGTTCATTCACCCGCTGTCGTAGTGTCTGCATGGTCTCCCCAATGTACCATGCTTCGGGACATCCTTTCTTGCAACATATTAGGTAGACAACGTTGGCCGAGTTGCAAGAGTATGTACCGTGTACCTGGTGAATGGTATTCTCACGTTTGACAATGTCATCCATGTCAATGATCCAGCATGTCTTGCAGAGGTTGCTGTGGCAGGGTTGTGTGGTATTGTGGTATTGTGGTCATCCCCCCCCCCCCCCACTACACTCCCCCCACCCTCCCTCCACCATTTTGTATGTAGATTGGTTTCTTAATTTCACCTTGCAAAGTTTGGCTCTAATTTTTTTTAATCCTTAGGACTAGTCCCAGGCTATCCAACTAGGGGAAATATTTTCTGTTTTATATGAATTTCCTATAATATTTACAGTAGGATCTTCAGGTATCATATTGAAAACTCTGGAATGTGTACAATCATTAAGGCGGTCTATGTAGAAACGATTTTGTGAATTGCAAGGCTTGATCTTCAAAAGTGAGTCCACGATAACAGAGTTGCAATGAGATTAGATGATTTAGTATTTACTGACATCTGGGTGGGTTGCTGAAAAATCCATAGGATTTCTTTTGGTCGCATTTGCTATTGTGCACAGTGTGTCTGTTAAATCTGTCTATTAACACTGAATGTTAGAATACAATATGGTTGTTGTAAAGTGCTCCATATTTTTGAATTTGTGGAGTTAAGTTTATTTTTGTTCAAAACTTGTGGAATCTTTTGGCTTAGTGTGCTGAATTTCAAACTTTGCATACTTCAAACAAAACTTCATTGGTTCCTGACCTGATCTTACAATAACTTGAGGTCTGGTCTAGAATGATAATGTAATATACGTCTTTCACCCATTTCTTCAAGGTACGACTCCGCCACAAACCTTCCTTTACTTGGGGATATCAATATTGTACCTACTCAACATTCTGGCTCTGAAGATTGTTCTACACTCAGGTTTTGTGTTATTATTTAGAAGCGTTCTGACATTCCATTAGTCAAATCTCAACTTGTAGTTATTTGCCCAGAATTTTCTTTATGTTTCAATTAGTGATTATCCTGGCACATGAAGGAGGTCAAGTTGTGCCAAGATTTCCTTTTCTTTTTTATCCCTGGACTGGGGAGAGCAGTACTGAACCCAAAATCAGAGATGCATGTGTTAAAGGAACATGTGGGTTAGTTATATGGGTAAGATGGGTATAGAGGGGTCTGAGCCAAATGTTGGCAGTTAGGATTAGCTTAGGGGTTTAAAAAAAAAGAGGGTGGTGTGGACAAGTTGGGCCGAAGGGCCTGTTTTCATACTGTAAACCTCTATGACTATGTCACCAGCCCTAAAAATTACCATAATTCCTGGAGTGTGCTGGTGGCCAGGGCATCTTTTATCAGCCACTCCCAATCCTCCAGAGGATGTAAGCCTGACATATTGACTTTGTAATCCACATCAGTTACTAATAGTGCTTTGATTGTAGAGAATCGCTATTTGTGACCTACCTGTATCCACACAAATAAAGGTAGAGACCATTCAAATTTTTTATGTACTCACTTAACCTGCATCAATGTTACATTAGTTTGAGGCAGTTCCAGCACTGCATCTTCATCTGAGCTATTGGTGAGCTCTGCATATGGTAGGGAAGCCGGCTAAGGCCTGGAAGAACAGGCGCACCCTGTTGAGAATATTGCCCTAGAGGCAGCCAATTAGAATGCTCTGTCTAGGATCTGGACAGCCTGGGCCTTGGCTCTACCCTTTGCAACTGCATCCTGAACTTCCTAATCACAGACCACAATCAGTAAGGATGAGTGACAACACTACCTCCCCAATCATTCTCAACACTGGTGCCTCAAGATTGTGTTAACCTCAGCCCCTTACTATTTCCCTTACACACATATGGCTGTGACAAACTTTCCCTCCAACTCGATTTTCAAGTTTGCCCTCGACACAACCGTAGTGGGTCGAATCTCAAACAATGAGACAGATTACAGGAATGAGATAGAGAATCTGAAGAACTGGTGCAATGACAGTAATCGCTCCCTCGATGTCAACAAAATGAAGGAGATAGTCATCAACTTCAGGAAGCACGGTGGTGAACATGTCCTTGTTTACATCAATGGGGACAAAGTAGAAATGGTTGAGAGCTTCAGGTTTTTAGGAATCCAGATCACCAACAACCTGTCCTGGTCTCCTCATGCCAACACTATAGCTAAGAAAGTCCACCAACGCTTCTACTTTCTCAGAAAATTTTTACATATGCACTACAGAAAACATTCTTTCTGGTTGTATCACAGCTTAGTTTGGCTCCTGCTCAAGACCTCAAGGAACTGCGAAAGGTTTTGAACGTAGCCCATCCATCACATAAATCAGCCTCCCATCCATCAACTCCAGCTACACTTCCCACTGCCTCAGAAAAGCAAGAAGCATAATTACGGTCCCCATGCACCCTGAATATACTCACTTCCACTTTTTTTCTGGCAGGAAAAAGATACAAAAGTTTGAGGTCACATATGAACTGACTAAAGAATAGCTTCTTCCCTGCTGCCAGTGGACTTTTGAATGGATCAATCTCGTACTAAGTTGATCTTTCTCTACACTTTAGCTATGACTTCATTCTGCACTCTCTTCTTTCCTTCTCTATGAATGGTAAACTTGTCTGTATAGCACTCAAGAAACAATACTTTTCACTGTATACTAATACACGTGACTACAATAAAAAGATTTGTATAGTTTTGATATTTGGAAAAACTTGACTTGTATGATTCCCAGAGTAGAACTGTAAGGCAACATAAAATTTACTGAATCATCTCAAAAGAAATCCATCAACAAGATTCACCTTTTTAAGACCAATAGAAACACTGCAAAGCAATCATGAATTGACATGAATTAATTCTGCCGAGTAGTCAGCAAAAGTCTCTAGAAGTTCAAATTTTTGTCATGTGTAAATTGACTACCCCATTTCCTATATAAAATTGAGTACAAGTGTTGGGAAATTATGTTGCAGCCTTATAAAACCATGCTTGGGCTGCATTTGAAGTATTGCGTGCAGTTCTGGTCATCACACTAGCAGAAGGACGTGGAAGCTTGAGAGTGTAAAGAAGGTTCACCAGAATGTTGCCTCATTTTGAGGATGTTGTCTCTGAGAGGTTGAATAAACAAGGATTATTTTCACTGGAAAGACAGAGGCTGAGGGAGACCTGATAAAAAAAAAAATTACAAAATTATGGAAAGCATAGATAAGATGAAAAGCCTGTGACTTTTTCTTAGGGTGGAAGTGTCAATTACAAAGGGGCACAGGTTCAAAGTGAGGGGGCCAGTTTCTATACTGTATTTTTTGGGGTTTTTTTGTATAACAATTAACTATGCTTCAAAATCAATTCATTACATGTAAAATGCTTTGATCATGAAAAGTGCTATATAAATGGAAATCAATCTTTATAATTGCTGGATTAATATTCAGGACTTCTTACCAAATACATCTGAGTGCCAACACCAAAAATCACAAAGTTGAGAAGCTAACAATTACCAAACTGTTGGACAATAAAAATGATCTTGACAGCGTTGCCTGCATCTTGAGAACAAAAAGCAATTTCTTACAATGATTTTAACAACACAATTTACATTTTTTTCTGCTTCTCAATGACTAGGTACTGCAGCATTTAAACGTCTTGAACTTGACTTCAAAGCTAAGAAAGAAAAGCTGCTTTTTGATGCCAAATGTCAACTTGTAGTCTGAAGCAAAGTTGAAGTACTTGCTAAATTCCTATATTTATAAATGAAATAACCTCAAAATTAAAAATATACTAACTTTGTTTTTGTTCAGGTTCCTGACTCTTCTAATTGCCATCAAATCTCCCTTTTGCCATTTCCCTCTCTCAAATCTTCGCTGTGAACTAGGGCTCGGGAGAGGAGTACTGAAGGACAGGTATAACAACTTTTGAGATGAAGGACTACTGTGTTAAATCTCAAGCTAGAGGGTCAGTGAGATGGTTAGCAGAGACCAGGAGCATCACAGCAGGAAAGGATACTGCAAAATATGCCAATCGAGTCAGGGAGCCCTATGTCAGACCTGGCACAAAACAATGTTAAAAATAAAAACAAACTTTGATGCTGGATGTGAATACTATTAACTGACAGATGTTAAAGTAGAATGACTTAAAGCAGGGCAGCTTAGGAGCTTATTGTATACTCTTTGCCCTGTTGCACATTAATGGAGATGATTAAGCTTTGGTGTCACGTCAAAGATTATTTCAAAATTAAACAGGCAACTTCAAACCAACTGGAAAAGTGCCAACTCATGAAAGGTCACACAACTGGCATTTCATCTTCTGAGCTGTGGTCAGAGGTTAAGCACCTGGGAATGTTTTCAGACTAAGCCAGCATAGTGGAATAAACGAAGTAATAAGCCTCTACTGATTACTGATGCACTTTCATTTTGATCTACAGAGTTGGGAGAAATCATTCTGACTTTGCTAGTTTTATCTCTTCTCTCTAGTTCTGGCACAATTTGAAAATCGAATAACTATTGAGATTCTAATGCCAGCTCTGACAGAGTTATCCAAACTTGAAACATTAGTTCTGTTTTCTCTCCATAGATGCTGTCTGTTTTTGCTTCAAATTTTAGCATCCACAGCAATTTGCTTTTATTGAAATTCTGGTTCTGAGTAAGGTCTGGTCAGATTTTGATGTAGGGTTTACATTTGACTAAAAAGTAAATCTCTGACTTTGTTTTATAGATAAATTTTTGGATTGCCAATCTCCTATATCCATTGATCCATGCTGCATTCCTTTCAATCTAGGCCAACTTGTTTATTCATTCATGGGATGAGCGAGAAGGTGTTATGATCAGCCATTTCAAGCCATTGCCATCAGTGTGGCGAACATACTTGCTAGGACTTCTTGATGCAACATTCAGTTAACTTTTGTTTTGACGTCAAGGGTAAGCACTCTCCCATCTGTTATTCATTTCTTGAGTCCGTGTTTGATTGTCATGAAGTTTGGAGCAGTGTTGTTATGGTTGTTACAGTTCAATTAGTATGCAGGTTATTGGTAAGTAAGTAATGCCTGGTCCCATTATCGAAAACCCCATCTATCACTTTGAAGTCCTTTGCAGTCTTGGACAAAGCAAGAACCATACCAAGTTGTGATACAACCAGAAAAGATGCTTTCTATGATGCATCTGTAAAAGTCAGTGAGGGTCATATCTGACATGCCAAATTTCCTTTGTCTTGTGAGAAAGTAGAGGCGTTGCATTGGTGGGCTTTCTTAAATATACTGTCAGCATGGGATTGAGGAAGGGGAGGGAGAGGTCATGTTGTTGACAATCTGGACACCTAAAATGTTGATGCTGTCAATCCTTTCTATTTCATCCCCATTGATGTAGACAGGGCATGTTCTCCTTTACACTTCCTGAAGTCGATGATAATCCCCTTCATTTTGTTGACTTAATTCCATAAGTCTGACTTTGCCCATAACAAAATTTTATTGATCTCAGATTTAATATTAATAATTGATTTAGAAGCATTTGCCATTTACAGAAGAGTTACAGATTTCACCCTTCTGTGGAGTGTTTTCAAATTTTATTCCTGAAAGATCTTGTTCTAATTTTTTCATTTTACCCTTTGTTGTAGATTCCAAATCTATTGTATCTGTTCCTCATAAAATATAAAAATTTTAATCAGATCATCGATTACCTTGTAAATTCCAGTGATTGCAACTCTAGTTTGTGTAAGATCTCATAATTTAATCCTCGGAGACCAAATATACTGCCAAGGCCAATTATGCCCAGTGCATTGCTCAGAATTGCTTGCAATACTCCAGTCTCACATAATGAGGACTTTTATGTAACTGTAGCATAGCTTCCTTCCTTTTGTAGTCCTCTATCTTAACATTCCATTACTTTATTTTCATGACATTTGCTTGATCTTTAGAACTCAACTGGCTCTAACTATTTACTTTTGTAAACTTAATGTGAATTATTTCATGTGTCTATATTGGATCAATAGCTTTCATTTACTTACTATTATTCCTGGTGTTGACTTGAGTATTGGTAAGGCACTGAAGATTGCATCTGCACTTGGGTTTAGCACTGATCAATCAATTTTTTTAACCAATATATTGTGGGCCTATTGTAGATTTGCTAACATTGAGAGAGTTGGCTCAGCAGAGATCCTATTGCCATAGAATAGCTTTGTTAGCACTGTTGAGTTTCCATTGCATGAGCCAAAGCTTCTTGGAGGGTGGTAAGGTGGTAGGGAGATACAATAGGGTAGTGATGCCAGCAAGATCTTCACATTTGAGTGAAACTTCATCTAAAAATCACTCGATTGGGAGAAAAACCAGTGGGGGAGAAAATGGTAATAGAGGAGAAGAAATACATGTTTTCTTTGTAGTGGTGATAAAACCATGAGGCATGTTTGAAAATAGGGTAAGTTTAACTTGAAGACTGACGTACGATGAGAAATTGTGGCATTTGGTAACTTCACAAAAGAGATGGAGTATAATTAAGGGCAGTTTCATTGTACTGTCTAGTTCTCAAGCATATAATTATGTCACACAAATACACATTAATCCTAGTTTGCAAGCAAGTCTATGTTTTAGAAAATTAAATGCAGCTTAAATTGCACTGATAATTTCCCAGATTTATAGACTAGGTGACAGTATTATCTGCTCTTCAAACTCCTACAGGCATGAAATATTAAGCTTGGGCTTATGCAGGTCAAATTATCTTCCCAGCAACAACAAACAGAAAGCAAGCTGATCCCTGAAGGTATTTGCTTTGCAAGGTTGAATGGCCATTAAGCACTGTCTTGCATATTTCTTCAAACAATATCTTTTCAGTTTTGACTATTTTCTAGGTTAGATTTAATGTTTATGCAAAAAACGTAGCTTTGGATTCTGAAACTTCATCATGGATACTGCGGGAACCTTTGCAAGTGAAGAAGTGCTTTCTACAGCTGAGTGAAACAATTAGGAATAATTCAAATAAGCTGACTCATAACATGCAGTTCGTTTAAATCAAGTTTGTGTTGTGTCTGTTAGATACAGGAGTCTGGAATGGCTGCTCAGATTTCTAGACTGACTGCGGTGAATTAGATGTCTGCCACATCATCTGGTTAAGGAATTGGCAAAAAATACTGATTGCTTCAAGATGTGGATAAAACATTACCTTATATAGCAGAAATAAACTGATTTCAATAAAACAGGGTGTTAACTGTTCCATCATACTCTGCAAATTCACAACGCTACATTGAAATAGAATCTATGCAGCATTACCCTCTGTCCCCAAATCCTGTATTGTATTTAGTATGATTTTTCCTTTATGGGTCAAAAGTAGGAAATCATGATTTAGTTTGTGCAGATATCCTTTTCTTTTGAGTGAAGGCAATTTATTACATGTATTCACATTGAACAAAGAGATTGCTTTCGAACTGTAGCATAATTCTGTTCCAATAAAGGAAATTTGATAAATAGTATCAAGGGTACTAACTTACCTGCACTGCGTGTGAAGACTCTCAGAACTAGAATACGTTTTAGGATCCAGAGGTATTTTGGGGGAGAACACATGCAGATTAAGAGTATTGGTAAAGACGTCCTGAAGTTCTGAAAAACATTTAAGCTACTATCATGCCTTTTGATGCCTTGCTTCATTTCCACTGCCATCCCAATTTTGCACATTAAGCCTTATGTTCCTGCTTTAAAGAATTAGTTCCTTTCAGAATGTGAAAGTGAAAAACTATAATTTTTTTATATTCTAACAAAAATGACAATTATATACAAAGTGCACTGTTGATAGTTTTCAATATTTTGCATTAAAAGAATCACAATGACTTAAATTTTCCTTTCTTTCTACTTTATGCAGAAGGAGAATCCCAAGGCCTTCTACAAATACGTGAAAAGTAAAAGGTTGAGAAGAGAAGGGATAGGGCCTATAAAAGGTGAAGGGGGAAAAGTCTGTATGAATCTGGAAGAAATGGCAGAGGTGCTTAACGAGTACTTTGCCTCGGTATTCACGGTGGAAAGTGAACTGGGAGATTGCACTGCAGGTTTGTGGCATACGGAAAAGATTGAGTATGTGGATGTTAGGAAAGAGGATGCGTTAGACCTGTTAAATTCTATCAAGATAGACAAGTCGCCAGGACCGGATGGGATGTACCCCCAGGTTATTGTGGGAGGTGAGGGAAGTGGTTGCAGAGCCCCTGGCGATGATCTTTGCGTCGTCCATGGAAACGGGAGGTGTTCCGGAGGATTGCGGATGTGGTTCCTATCTTTAAGAAAGGGAACAGGGGTAGTCCAGGAAATTACCGACCGGTGAGTCTGACTTCAGTGGTTGGTAAGCTGATGGAGAGGCTTCTGAGGTATAAGATATATGAACATTTTGAGAAGTTTGGACTGATTAGAAATAGTCAGCATGGTTTTGTCAAGGGCAGGTCATGCCTTACGAGCCTAGTTGAGTTTTTTGAAAACGTGACTGAACACATTGACAAAGGAAGGGCGGTGGACGTAGTGTACATGGACTTTAGTAAGGCGTTTGATAAGGTCCCATATGCAAGGCTTCTGGAGAAGGTGAGAGGGCATGGGATCCAAGGGGCTTTGGCCTCGTGGATCCAGAACTGGCTTGCCGGCAGAAGGCAGAGAGTGGTTGTGGATGGGTCTTCATCTGCATGGAGTTCGGTAACCAGTGGAGTGCCCCAGGGATCTGTTCTGGGACCCCTGCTGTTTGTCATTTTCATAAATGACCTGGATGAGGAAGTGGAGGGAGGGGTTAGCAAGTTCGCCGACGATACAAAGATCGGTGGGGTTGTGGATGGTCTGGAGGGATGCCAAAAGTTGCAGCAGGACATAGACAGGATGCAAGACTGGGCGGAGAAGTGGCAGATGGACTTCAACACAGATAAATGTGTAGTGGTCCATTTTGGCAGGAATAATGGGATGAAGAAGTACAATATAAGGGGTAGGAGTCTTAGTAGTGTTGTAGAGCAGAAGGATCTCGGGGTCCGGGTCCATAGGACTCTTAAAATCGGCCTTGCAGGTGGAGGAAGTGGTCAAGAAGGCGTACGGTGTACTGGCCTTCATTAATCGAGGAATAGAATTTTGGAGTCAGGAGGCAATGATGCAGCTCTATAAGACCCTTGTCAGAACCCAGTTGGAGTATTGTGCGCAGTTCTGGTCGCCTCATTATAGGAAAGATGTAGAGGCTATTGAGAGGGTTCAGAGGAGATTTACAAGGATGCTGCCTGGATTGGGAGGCAGGCCTTATGAAGATAGGTTGAGGGAGCTGGGACTCTTCTCACTAGAGAGATGTAGGTTGAGAGGCGGCCTGATAGAGGTTTATAAAATGTTGAGAGGAATAGATAGGGTGAACTCTCAGAGACTATTTCCCCGAGCTGAAATGGTCACTACGAGAGGACACAGATTTAAGGTGCAGGGAAGCAAATACAAAGGAGATGTCAGGGGCAGGTTTTTCACTCAGAGGGTGGTGAGTGAATGGAACCGACTGCCGTCGGAGGTTGTTGAAGCAAACTCATTGGGGTCTTTTAAGAGACTTCTGGATGAGTATATGGAAAAGAATAGGATAGGGGGTTATAGATAGATCTGTGGATTGGTAGATGTGATCGGCGCAACTCGTGGGCTGAAGGGCCTGTTTGTGCTGTATTGTTCTATGTTCTATGAACATATTTTACAGTTAAGAGTGCAACTATCAGAACTTGGTCACCGTTCATCTGGGCATATAATACTGTGTTGTTTTTAGTTCACATGCACTGATGATCTTGCCTCTGAAAGGAATGTGCACGTCATATCAGACTCCTTATGCTGGGTATGGTCCAGATTAAGGGTGGAGCTGATATTGTGATATTTTGTTTGATCTGAGTTCTGAGATTAATTCTGGTCTTGCGTACTACTCATCAATACTCACATTGATCATGCTATCCTTCATAGTGATTGGTTGGTTTGCCTAACAAAGTATTCCCTTGTTGAAAGCATCTTTTAAAGATTTGGGTTCAAGACAGCCTGAAAATTCCCCAGTGGTCGGTAACGACCATATATAAAGGGTACACTTTTCTATAATGCCTAACGCAATCTTGGAACATCCATAAGATATGGGGGCAGAATTAGGTCACTCAGCTCATCAAATCTGCTCCACCATTCAATCATGGCTGATATTTTTCTCATCCCCATTCTCCTGCCTTTTTCCCATAACCCCTGATCTTCTTATCAAGAATTTATCTATCTACTCTATCTTAAATACACTCAATGACATGGCTTCCACAATCTTCTGCAGCAAAGAGTTCCACAGATTCACATTCTGGCTGAAGAAATTCTTCCTCATCTTCGTTTTAAAGGATTGTCCCTTTAGTCTGAAGTTGAGCCCTCTAGTAGCAAAAACTAGAACCAATGGAAATATCCTCTCCATGCCCAGTCGAGGCCTCGCAATATCCTGTGAGTTTCAATAAAATCCCACCTCATCCTTCCAAACTCAGAGTACAGACCCAGAGTCCTCAACCATTCCCCATTCAACCAGCTCTTCATTCTAGGGTTCATTCTTGTGAATCTCTTCGGGACTCTTTCCAAGGCCAACACATCCTTCCCTAGATACAGAGTCCAAAACTGCTCAATACTCCAAATGAGGTCCAACCAGAGTCTTATACAGTATCAGATGTACATCCCTGCTCTTGCATTCTAACCCTCTTGACATGAATGCTAACATTGCATATACCTTCCTAACTGCTGACTGAAGCGGCACGTTAACTTTAAAAGAATCTTGACCAAGGACTCCCAAGTCCCTTTGTGCTTCTGACTGCCTAAGCATTTTCCCATTTAGAAAATAATCTATGCCTCTATGTCTCCTTCCAAACCTCACAGTTTTCACATTGTATTCCATGTGGCACTTCTTTGCCCACCGTCATAGCCTGACCCAGTTCTTCTGCAGCCCCCCGCGTCCTCAGTACCACCTGTCCCTCAACATATCTTTGTATCATCTGCCAAGTCAGAACACTGACTTCAGTTCCTTCATTCAAATTGTTATTATATATTGTGAAAAGTTGTGGTCCCAGCACTGACCCGAGGCACACCACTACTCTCTGACTAGAATAAATGGATGCTTTTCTGATTGGCAGTTAGAGACTAGTGGCATGCCACAGGGATCGGTGCTGAGGCCTCAACTGTTTACCATATACATAGACGATCTGAAGGAGGGGGCTGAGTGTAGGGTAACAAAGTTTGCTGATGACACGAAGATGAGTGGAAATGCAAATTGCGTGGAGGATGCGGAAAGTCTGCAGAGAGATTTGGATAGGCTGAGTGAGTGGATGAGGACCTGGCAGATGAAGTATAACGTTGGCAACTCTGAGGTTATCCACTTTGGAAGAAATAATAGTAGGATGGAATATTATTGAAATGGTGAAAAGTTGCAGATGCTACTGTGCAAAGGGACCTGGAGGTCCTTGTGCAAGAATCGCAAAAACTCAGTCTGCAGGTGATCAAGAGGCCTAATGGAATGTTGGCCTTTATCACGAGGGGGATAGAATATAAAAGCAGGGAGGTTTCGCTGCACTGTATGAGACACTGAGGCCGCAACTGGAGTACTGTGTGCAGTTTCGGTCCCCTTATTTGCAAAAGGATATATTGGCCTTGGAGGGAATACAGAGAAGGTTACTAGGCTGATACAGATGAGGGGGTTAGCTTATGAGGAGAGATTGAGTAGATTGCGCCTGTACTTGGTAGAGTTTAGAAGGCTGAGGAGAATCTTAGAGACATATAAGATAATGAAAGAGCTAGATAGGATAGAAGTAGAGAGATTCTTTCCACTTAGAAAGGAAACCAGAACTAGAGGGCATAACTTCAAAACAAGGCGGGGGGAACAGTTTAGAACAGAGTCGAGGAGGAACTTCTTCTCTCAGAAGGTGGTGAACCTCTGGAATTCTCCGCCCATTGAAGTGGTGGAGGCTACCTCGTTGAATATGTTTAAGTCACGGGTAGATAGATTTCTGATCGATAAGGGAATTAAGGGTTATGGGGAGCAGGCGGTAATATGGAACTGATCCACTTCAGATCAGCCATGATCTTACTGAATGGCTCAAAGGGCTAGATGCCCTACTCCTGTTCCTATTTCTTATGTTCTTATGGCTGCCATCCTGAGAAAGACCCCTTGATCCCACACTCAGCTTTCTGCCAGTCAGCCAATCCTCTATTCATGCCAAGATCTTACCCTTAACACCATGGCCTCTTAATTTATTTAACAGTCTCCTACATGGCATCTTGTCATAGGCCTTCTGGCAATCTAAGCAAATCAAGCCCACTGCATCACTTTCATCTAACTTCCTTGTTACCTCCTCAAAGAACAGATTTGTCAGACATGACCTCCCCTTGGTGAAACCATGCTGCTCATCTTTAATAACAAACTCTAAAATTTTAGCAATGATCAAAGTTAGAATAACCAGCCTATAATTTCCCATCTGCTGCTTCCCTTCTTTAATAACAGTGTTACATTAGCTACTTTCCAAACCTCTAGCTCAGTGATTCGTGAAAGATCATCAATGCCTCCACAATTTCCTCAGCTCTCTTTTTTGGAATCATGGGGTGTCATTCATCCAGTCCTGATGATTTATCCAGACCTTTCAGTTTCCCCAAAACCTTCTCCTTAGTGCTTACTACTACGCTTATTTGTGCCCTGATTCTCTTGGAGCTCTGGCATACCACTGGTGTCTTCCGCTGTGAAGACTGATGCAAAGTAACCAGTTTTTCTGCCATTTCTTTGTTTCCAAGTATTACTTCTCCAGCCTCATGCTTCAGTGCTCCAATGTGTATTTCTGCTTCTCTCATCTTTTATATACTGAAAAAAAACTCTTCCTTTTTTTTTAATATTAGTAGCTAGTTTACACTTGTATTTCATCTTCTCCCGACTTATTACTTTTTTAGTTGTCCTCTGCTCACTTTTAAAGCTTCCCATTAATCCTCACCACTTTGTATGCTTTTTCTTTTGCTTTGTTTTTATGCTGTCTTCAACTTCCCTTGTCAGCCATGGATGCCTCGTCCTCCCCTGAGCACATTTCCTCCTCCTTGGGATGAATAACCCTTAAAAGTTGCAGCCATTGCTGCTCACCGTCTTCCCTGCTAGGCTCCCTTTCCAGTCAAGTCTGGTCAGCTCCTCCCGAATGTCTTTGTAGTTACCTGTATTTAATCATAATACCATTACACCTGAATCCAGCTTCACAGAATAAATTCTATCCCAAGGCACTTTACACAGGGCAGTGACACAGGGTTGGCACTGCTGCCTCACAGCCTGTGTGGAGTTTGCACATTCTCCCCTGTCGGTGTGGTTTCCTCCGAATGTTCCGGTTTTCTCCCCCAATCCAAAGAAATGCAGGTTAGGTGGATTGGCTATGCTAAATTGCTGTTAAATGTCAGGGGGACTAGCTAGGGTAATTACACTAGTTAAGGTGTTATGGGGATAGAGCTTGGGTGGGATTGTGGTCAGAGCAGACTCAATGGGCCGAAGAGCCGTCTTCTGGACTGTAGGAATCTATGATTTACAGCCAATTTAGCATATGAAGTGCAGTCAAGGTTGTCGGAAACTGATTGATTTCCCTTCAGTTAATACTGTGGAATCTTTTTCAACTGCGTGAGAGAATAGATGAGATCTTGATTTGATATCTCATCTGAAAGATGGCACCGCCAACACTCTAGCGCCATTAGCGCCAGCGTAAACTTATGCTCAAGTCTCTGTAATATAACCACAATCTCCTAACTCTGGCACATATCCCACATGTAAATATAAATGATGAGTTTGGTTTCAACTGGAGTATTATATCCAGTTCTGCACCCCACGTTTCAAGAAGGATATGAAGACATTTGAGTGGGTGGAAAAAAAGATTATCATTGTGTCTCCAAGGATGAGGTACATAACTACCATGGATGGATTAGAGAAAGTAGGGCTTGGAAAAAGGAGAAAGGCACGTCAAAGGAGATTTGTTTGAGATGCTCAAAATTATGAAAGTCCTGGACTTGCATGAGTAGATCAGGAGAAACTGATGCCTTTAGAGGAGAGGACACCCATTTAAAATTTGAGTGGCGTTAACTAATTTCCTCTTGCAGAAAATTGGGAAAGGAGGAAGTCAAAGACAACTAATGGTGCTGCATCCAATGATTTTATATGGTTCAACCTTATAAACTATGGTCTGCTATACAAGCTGATGTATCATAGTGCAATTACTCATCAGAGCTGAACTGTGCTAATGTGATTACTGTGCTGGGGAAGAAGGTTTTTTGTCCAGTGAATCACACACCACTCTCTCACTGGACTTTCAGAAGATCAATTAATCTGATTTTTCTGAAGATAAAGATAGTTGATTGCACTGACATTCTAGCTTCCTTTGAAACTTGACTGACAACTAGCAATGCTTTTTTGTAAATGGAAGCTTCCCTGTTCTTGGTGTAATTTCTGCAGCTGTCTGTTCAGAACTGTCAAATGATAGTGTGCTCATTTTTTATATCGTGGTTTCTCCTTGCAATTTTTTTTTCTATTTAATTACCTATTTTTGTTGCTGTTTCAGATCTTCGCTTTTAAAATGTTTGCTCTGCTGAACTCTTTTCCCAATAGTTTCTGCCTCAGATAATCTTCCCTTTTCTCCATATCCATGCTGCGATTCCTCATTCTGTGATTTTAATCTACCTCAGCTTTCATACTGAATTTACTGTCCTTTGAGCCTCAATAAACCTGAAATTTGTAGAATTAACAGTCAGTTTTTTGGCTTTAACATCTATGATGCTTCATTACTCCCATTGCCTTAATCAGTAACATGGTCAAATTTGACCATTTCCTTTCATAGCCCTCTCGACATATCTCCTTCAAACCACACTTCGTTCTGCACCTATCTTTGGAAAATCTTCCATTGTCACTTACAATCACTGTTTCAAACTCTCACAGAGAATCAGAGTGCAGAAGGAGGCCATTCAGCCCATTGACTCTACATTGACCACAATCCCACCCAGGCCATATCACCATAATCCCATGCATCTATCCTAGCTAATTCCCCTAACACTGAGGAGCAATTTAACAGGGCCAATCCACCTAACCTGCACATCTTTGGACTGTGGGAGGAAACCTACGCAGGCATGGGAAGAACGTGCAAGCTCCAGCCAGACAGTGACCCAAGCCGGGAATTGATCCTGCGTCCCTGGTGCTCTGAGGCAGCAGTGCTAACTAATGCCACCTGCCCCTCAAAATGTAGGCCAACATTTTTTAGCTTAAGTTACTTTCTGTCCCTCCATTCTGACTCCTGAGTGATGCATGTCCCTTGGTGCCCTAATTACTCATCCTTTCAATTCCTAATTTCCCATCATTCACAAATTACCATTTCTAATGCAGTTGCTTGGTACTACAGAACATGAACAATGCTGAAAAAGAAAAAGTTGCTGAAACTTTTTATCTTGCACCCAATAGGACAAATGCAAAAATGCTACTTTCTAAAAGATCACAATATTTTATGTTGCAGGGGAAGATTGCTGATTTGTTGGCAAGTTGACTGACCAGAGCGTTGCTGTGGGGAGAGCAATAGGGAACCACAGATTCCCTAACAGTACAAGGCTGGAACATGTTTCATTGTTTGCATAAAGCTTCCTTGATGAAATATTCATATATAGGGACCCATTCCATGGGAACAAGAGGAACATGTTCAAGCCTTGCACTTTTCAAAATTACTAGGGAGCTTGGTGAGTCTATAATTCTCCATTACCTTCTCCATGGCACTGCCTTGACCAGAGTCAATATGCCAAGCAATCAGCACGCTTTCTTCTGCAGTACAAAGTGTTTTGATTGATTTGTCATAGGAACATAAGACATAGGAATAAGGAGCCAAAGTAGGCAAATTCAGCCCTTCAAGCCTGCTCTGCCATTCAATCAGATCATGGCTGATCTCTTTCTCTGGTCTTAAATATACCTCCCCGCCTGTTCCCCATATCCTTTTTATATCTATCTTCTTCTTGAAACCATTCAATAATTCTGACTCCACCATGAAAAGGGACATCGAGTTCCAAAAATTCACCACCCTCTGCAAGTAGTTGTGCCCCCTCATCTCAGTTTTAATTCTACAGCTTCTCAACCTATACATGTGACCTCTTATCCTAGATTGCCCCATAAGAGATAACATTTGGTCTACATTTACTTTATCAATCCCTTTTGCAGCACAGTAGCTTCTAGTGTTTCCAATTCACCTGGACCTTTGTAAAATCCAAGGCATTTTGAAATATCACAACCAATGCACCCACTATTTCTGCTGTCACCTCCGTTGATACCATAGGATGTAGGTCATTAAATCCCAGAGATCTCTCTGCCTTAATCCCATTCATTTATTCAATAATCTTTCCCAGTGATTGTTATTACACCTGTTTTCTCTACATTACTGACAGTTTTTGGAAAATCTAAATTATTCTCTACCATGAAGACATATTGGTTTAGTGCTTCTGTCATCTCAGTATTCCCCATGAATACCTCACCAGTATTGACCTCAAAAGGGCCAAAATTTACTACAGCTGTTCTCTTTCTCTTTATATACTTCTAAAAGCTTTTGGTATCTGTATTTATGTTTTCTGCTCGTTTCTTTTCGTGGTTCATCTAAGCTCCTTTCATTTTATTTTTATTTCCTTTTACTGAACCTCTAGTCTGCCATTAGCTTCTGCAGTTTAGTATGTCTTAGGGCTTGCCTTTATGTTCTCTTTTGATTTCTTTGTCTAATAATAGAATGTTGTTCTCCCTTTTACAACTCCTCTTCCTTCCAGGAATGTAGTTTAAGTCAATATCTCCCTGAACATCTACTATTGTTCCTCAATTATCCTGCCCTCTATTTCTATTAAGTAGTCTCACAACACCAGATTAAAGTCCAACAGTTTTATTTGGTAGCAAAAGCCACTAGCTTATGGAGCGCTGCCTCTTTGTCAGATAAGTGTGAGTTTTGCTCACAAACAGGTGTATAAAGACAAAATCAATTTACAAAATAATACTTGGAATGCAAATCTTTACAGATAATCAAGTCTTAAAAAAGTACAGACAATGTGAATGGAGAAAGGGTTAAGTACAGGTTAAAGAGATGTATGTAATCTCCAGACAAGACAGTTAGATTTTGCAAGCCCAGGCAAGTCATAGGGGTAAACTCAGTAAGAGGTCTGACAACACCAATTTTAAAGCCAACCGATTTATTTGATAGTAAACTTGCAAGCTTTCGGCCTTTGTAGCCTTCATGAGGCGAATGAGGTGTTCAAGTTTACTATCAAATAAATCGGTTGGATTTATAATTGGTGTTGTCAGACCTCTTACTGAGTTTACCCCAGTCCTTCGCTGGCATCTCTACATCAAGTCATGGGGGTTACAGATAGTGTTACATGAACCCAAGATCTCGGTTGAGACTGTTCTCATGTACGTGGAACTCGGCTATCAGTCTCTGCTCAGCGATTCTGCATTGTTACGTCGTGAAGGCCACCTTGGAAAATGCTTACCAGAAGATCAGAGGTCGAGTGCCCATGACCACTGAAATGTTCCCCAACAAGAAGAGAACACTCTTGCCTGGTGATTGTTGAGCAGTGTTCATTCATCCGTTGTTGTAGCATCTGCAAGATCTCCCCAATGTATCATGTCTCGGGACATCCCTTTCTGCAACATATCAGGTAGACAATGTTGGCTAGGTTGTAAGTATATGTATCATGTACTTGGTGGATGGTGTTCTCACACGAGATGATGACATTCGTATTGATGATCCAGCATGTTTTGCAGAGGTTACAGTGGCAGGGTCGTGTGGTTTCATGATGCTCTCCTGAAGGCTGGGTAATTTGCTGCAGACAATGGTCTGTTTGAGGTTGTGCGGTTGTTTGAAGGCAAAAAGTGGGGGTGTGAGGACGGTCTTGGCAAGATGTCCATCTTCATCAATGACATGTTGAAGGCTCTGGTGATGTCATAGCTTCTCCCCTCTGGGGATGTACTGGATGACAAAAGGGTACTCTGTCTGCCATATCTGTGTTTGTCTTCTGAGGTCCATGCAGTTTTTGGCTGTGCTGCATTGGAACTTTAGATCGATGAGTCAAGCTCCATATCCTGTTTTTATGAGGCACCTTTCAGCACCTGGAGGTGTCTGTTGCGATCCTCCTCATCTGAGTAGATCCTGTTTAAACAGAGAACTTATCCATAGGGAATAGCTTCTTTAACATGTTTAGAGTAGAAACTGGAAAAGTGGATCATCGTGAAGTTATCCATGGGTTTGCAGTACAGTGAAGTATTGAGGTGACCATTCTTGATGGAGATACATATGTCCAATAACGCAACCGATTACAGAGAATAGTTCATGGTAAGTCTGATGGTGGGATGGAACTTGGTGCCTTCATATAGTTGTTTAAGTGATTGCTCACCATGAGTCCAAAAGAAAATGTCATTGATATATCTAGTGTATAGCATCGGTTGAAGGTCCTGTGCAGCAAGGAGGTCTTGTGCATTAAGACGTTGACATGTTGGATGTCTCAGCTGAGGTTGGCATATTGACATCAACGCAACAGACCCATCAAGTCCTTTGATCAGGACCTTCAGAACACCTATGTGCTCTCATCCCACATACTCCCCGCGTTGGAGATCTTTACTGCTTCCTGAAGATACTCAAGGCAGACACACCTGGCTGTCCCATCGCATCAGGCAATGGGGCCTGTGCGAAAACCTCTCCAGCTACATCAAGGGCATCCTGAAACTCACTGTACAAAGAACCCCCAGCTTTTATCATGACAGACTTCCTACCGAAACTCAGCACACGTGGAGCAGTTGAACCAGGAGCACTCCCCATCACAATGGATGTCTCAGACGTTACTCCAGCATCCCCCACAACAATGGCATTATTGCAACTGCCTCAATACCCAACGCTGACAACTGCCAGTTCCCAGAAGCAATTTTACAACTCATCCTGCACCACAATGTCTTTACCTTCAGTAACTAGTTCTTCATCCAGACACACGCAACAGCCATGGGGACCAAGTTCATACCTCAATATACCAACATCTTCATGCACAGGTTCAACCAAGACCTCTTCATCGCACATAACTTTCAACCAATGCTATACACTAGATCCATCAATGACATTTTCCTCCTTTGGACTCATGGTGAACAATCACTGAAACAACTATATAATGACATCAACAAGTTCCATCCCACCCTCAGACTCACCACAGACGATTCTCTGGAGTCGCTGCATTCCTGGACGTACGCATCTTCATCAAGGATGATTACCTCTGCACTTCACTACCCTACAAGTCCACGGATAACCTCATGATACTTCACTTTTCCAGCTTCCATCCTAAACACGTTGAAGAAGCTATCCCCTACGGGACAAGCCCTCCACATACACAGGATCTACTCATATGAGGAGGATCCAGATGTTCAAAGATACCCTCATAAGAGCAGGATATGGCACTCAACTCACTGAACAACAGTTCCGACGCGCCACAAAGACAAACCACACCAACCGTCTCAGAAGACAAACACAGGACATGGTGGCTAGAGCATCCTTCATCGCCCAGTACTTCCCAGAGTGGAGAAGCTGCAACTACTTCTCCAGAGCCTTCAACGTCATTGATGAAGACGGGTGTCTTGCCAAGACCATCCCTACATGTTGCCTTCAAACAACCGCACAACCTCAAACAGACCACTGTCCGCAGCAATCTACCCAGCCTTCAGGAAAACAATGACCAAGACACCACATAATGCTGCCACAGCAATCTCTGTAAAACGTGCCGGATTGACATGGATAACATCATCTCACGTGAAAACACCATCCACCAGGTACATGGTACATACTCTTGCAACTCAGCCAACGTTGTCTACTTGATATGCTGCAGGAAAGGATATCCCAAGGCATGGTACATTGGAGAGACCATGCAGACATTACGACAACAGAATCGTATGAATGAACACCACTCGACAGTCACCAGGCAAAAGTGTTCTGTCTGTCTGCTTCAGCAGTCACGGGCATTCAATTTCTGATCTTCTGGTAAGCGTTCTCCAAGGCAGCCTTTATGACACACAATAACGCAGAGTTGCTGAGCAGAGACTGATCGTCAAGTTCCACACACGTGAGGATGGCCTCAACCAGGATTTTGGCTTCATGTCACACTACCTGCAACCCCCATGACTTGCCTGCATTTGCAAAATCTCACTAACTATCCTGTCTGGAAACAATACATATCTCTTTGACCTGTGTTTAATGCTCTCTTCATTCACGTTGTCTGTACCTTTAAGACTTGATTACCTGTAAAGACTCACATTCTAACCATTATTTTGTAAATTGAGTTTATGTCTTTATGTGCCCTGTTTGTGAACAGAACTCCCGCTTACCTGACAAAGGGGCAATGCTCCAAAATCTAGTGGTTTTTGCTACCAAATAAACCTGTTGGACTTTAAGCTGGTGTTGTGAAACTTTTTACTGTGTTTACCCCAGTCCAACGTTGGCATCTCCACATTTCAATTATTTTTGCCAACTCTTTTTTCAGGCCCGTATAATTACCTCTTTCCATTGCTAAACCTCTCATATGGCACTCTGTCTTCTCTTGCTCAATCTGAATCTGAAATTCTAGCATGCTGTGATCATTCTTTCCAAGAGGATCATTGTCAACAAGACTATTTGTCAACCCTTCTTTGTTACATAATACTAAATCTAAAATAGCCTGTACCCTGGTTTGTTCCATATTGCTCTAAGAAACAAACCTTCATACACACTATGAAATCTCCCTAGAGGCTACTTTTGCCAATTTGATTAATCCAGTCAATAAGCATGTTAAAATCACCCATGATTACTAATGCAACCTTCTTACAAGCTCTCGTTATTTCTTGGTGTATACTATGTCCCACTATATATGTATTACTCAGGGGCCTGTAAATTAACTTTTACCAAGATGTTTTCTTTTTTGGTTTTTATTTCCACCCAGATTGATACAACAAATTGGCGCTCAGTACCAATCTCATTCCTTAATACAGCCTTGACGTCATCTTTAAACAATAAAGTAACACCACTTCCAGTCCCATATTATTTATCCTTTCAGAATACTGAGTACCCTTGGACGTTCAACTCCCAGTCTCTGTCCTCCTGTAACCATTTTTCAGTAATCCCTGCCAAATCGTACCCGTTTGTTTGTATTTGATCTTATTCCGAATACTGGTGTGCATTTACATAGTGTTTTTAAATATGTCCTACTGGTTTGTCTTTTCTTTGCAGGGTTTTCTTGTGAACTATGTTTGGCACACATTTTCACATGCTTTATTACTTTGATAATTGTTAAGATTGGCCCGGTTTGTTCATCCCGTTATCCTCTACCCTCTCCTCACATAGTAACTTGATATTTGGTTCCTATTTGCCACTATATTCCTTGCAGTTTTACCCTTCATTTGTCCTGGTAAGTACAAGATGAAAATCCTCAGAGACGTCTCTTTTTAGTAATACTGAATTTCTAAAGTATCAGAAATAAATTGTTGATTCCAAGTGTTTTCAAAAATGTTTACATTAAATTAAATTTAGACATCAGATATTTAGATTCTGTAAATTGCATTTTTGTAGTTTTTGCTGTTATCCAGAAGAATGACTTTATTGAAATCTTTCATAATTTCAAAATCTTTCATAATTTTAAAAATCTCTAAAAGGCTACCTCTCAGTCTTCCCTTTGCAGAAGGGAGACACAACCTTTTTATCTTTTCCTGATAGAGACAATATTGTTGTTCTCGTATCACCCTTATAAATTGTTTTTGCATCCATCACAGTGGCTCCATTTCCTTTTCAAAATAGAGAGTTAATTTCCTTTCTTGAATTGTTTGTTTTGAAAGTAAATGGTGTTTAAATAAAAAAGATAAATACCATTTCACTGGTTCATTCTACACAAGTATAGGTTTAAGCGTTTTTTCATTTGGTCTTTTAAATTGGATTCTGAGAACTGATTATTAATGTTATTCAATAGTTCCAAGCAAAACTGGGTCTGCAGGACTACCGCAACAAGATTTAAAAGCAGACGCAAGGCAACTAAAATGCAGTGTAAACCAATATAAAGATGCCTTTCAGTTAAAGGTCATTGCGTATAACGATAAAGTAATATTAAAAGGTTTAGGCAGCAGCTGGATCCGGAAAATGGGAATAAATTTCTTCTGCTAAACTGTAATGAACTTTTTACCGATGCAAATTGAGGACTTGTTATAATACTAATTTTCAGCATTGGACAGATTCACTTTCCTCCAAGGATAAAGGCAAATTCAATTGAATCCCGATCAATACAGAACTAGATTGCCAAATGTTTGTATTTGGTTTAAAACTCTTATAAAGCACATGGGTTTATTTATTATAAAACCTCAGTTATAGTGCAGAATGGTGAGGAAAAACAATGTAAATAGAAAATATAGTTTGAAAAAAATTAGATGAATTTTACATTAAATATTCAAATGTTATTTTCCTTTCCTTCATACAGCATTCACTGCCTAACGGCAAGGTAGCACAGTGGTTAACACGCTGCTTCACAGCACCAGGAATACACGTTCAACTGCAGCCTCGGGTCACTGTCCCTGAGGAGTTTGCACTTTCCCCCTTTGTCTGCATGGGTTTCCTCCCTTTGTCCAAAGATGTGCAGGTTAACATAATAATAAAAATTGACCCGAGCATCAGAGGGATTAGCAGGATAAGTGTTTCCGTTATGGGAATAGGACCTGGCTGGCATTGTGGTTGGCATAGACTTGATGAGCCAAATGACTTTTTTCTGTACTGTCAGGATGCTATGAACCAATAAACAGGACAAGTGCTTGAAGCATTCCAGGCCATTGTAATCTATAAGCTATACACTATCTTCATATTTTTATAAGTTTTTAAACAACCAACATTGCACAAGATAGCAGCACTGAGCACAATGCCAAAACAATTTCATTGTGTAAAATTAAGTCAAGTGCAGAGAAATATTAGTAATAGTTTCTTAAAAATTTCTGGGTCATCTCATTTTGTGTCACGTCTTCTAATTTTGAAATAATTTTTCCTAACTTGTCCTTGCTTAGTATTGGAGACAAAGTCAAATATTAAAATTGTTCCTTGACATCTTGTCTCTAATCTTATACTTATGATTTTCTATCGCTGTTTCTGAAACTGACCTTGAATTTAACAGCTGTTCCATGTTTTCTGCAAAATCAGCACCCACACACCATGAAGACTACAGTCAGATTAAAATATGGTCAGCTCTGTTTGATGTGGAGTACATACATAGTATGCAGTAAGGCTCATGTCTATAAAGGTAGAATTATGGGAGATGAAAAAATTTTTGAAAAATAACTGTTTGATGTTTGGAGAGTTCCAAATTTCTAAGAGTCTGGTGCTATACAGCCAGAGCAGAATGTAGCTGGAGAAATCAATCAATTGACTTGTTAAAAAAATTTCACAGGACATGGGTATATCTGGCAAAACTTGCAGTTTTTATTGCTCATCCCCAAATGCCCTTGAGAAGGTGATGGCATCATGCCTTCTTGAACAGCAGTGTAGGAACACCTACAGTGCTGTTGGCAAGGAGTTCCATGATTTTGACTAAGTTACATTAAAGGAACGGTGTTAAAGTTCGCTACGACAATGGATGAATGAACACTGCTCGACAATCACCAGGCAAGACTATTCTCTTCCTGTTGGGGAATACTTCAGCAGTCACGGGCATTCAGCCTTTGATCTTCAGGTAAGTGTTGTCCAAGGCGGCCTTCACAGACACAAGAACGCAGAGCCGCTGAGCAGAGACTGACAGCTAAGTTCCGCACATGAGAATGGCCTCAACACCCACAACTTGCCTGAACTTGCAAAACCTCATTTTGAAAAAGACTTATCAAAAGCATATGATATTTGATAACTTTGTCTAGTATGTTTGTTAATCATGAGTTTTATGCTATTTAAACAGGTTTTAGCTGTACAGTATTGTGAAATGAACAGTACCAGATGATTTTTTTTTATATACAGCATAAAGATCAGTGCGTGTCACTAGATAATTCATACCCTGGGTAAATATAAGAATAATTTTTATTTTTCAATGTGACAAATTGCAGGAGCACTGCACTGGAGCTGCATCACAGAATGGCATAAAAATTATAACTTTTTATTAATTTATAGGACATTGGTTAGGCCAGCATTTATTGCCTGTCCTGCATTACCCTTGAAAAGGTGGCACTTACCTTCTTTCAAATTGCTACAATCACTAAGGTACTTTTAAGAAGGGAGCTCCAAGATTTTTACCCAGCAACATTGAAGGTGACATATTGCTAAAGCTGGATGGGAGTGGCTTGAAGGGTGAGATGCTGCCTTGATGTCAAGGGCAGTCACTCTCATCTCACTGCTTTTGCTCATGCTGAAAGGTGACTGTAATTAAGTCAGGAGCTGACTGACCCTGGCAGAACCCAAACAGAGCATCAGTGAGTGAGTTATTATTGACTAAGGGCTGTTTGGTAACCTAATCCATCACTTCACTGATAATAGAGTAGATGAACAGAGTGGCAACCAGCTGGGTTGGATTTGTCCTGTTTCTTGTGTATAGGACGTGCCTGGGCAGTTTCCCACATTCTACTCGGGGTTATTCAGCAAGTGCTGCCCAATCACATCCAGTGGATCTCTTTGATTTTGCAAGTATGGGACTGATTAAGTGGTCAGTACTTTGCATATTACAAACAATATATTTGGTTCAACCAGGCAATCATTGGGATATGCGACCAATGCACTTGCCATCACACCAACACTGACATTCATACCACGCAATTGAGCAAGGTAGTGTATGCTGATCATCTTTTGTAGACTGATGGCAGCATCTGTCAATGGGAAGTATCATTCACATAATAGCCACTACACAGGAACAGTGAGAAATGGCTTGCTTAATTTGACATTCAAGCTCGAGAGGATTTGCCAATCAGCCAAGCAGAACCTTTTTTGCCAGAATTATAGAATGCTACAGTGCAGAAGAGGCCCTTCGAGTCTGTACCACTGCATGAAAGGCCCTGACCTGCCCACCAAATCCCACCTATCAACACTTGGCCATAGCCTTGAAGTTATGGCATGCTGAGTACTCATCCAGGTATTTTCTTTAAAGGAGGTGAGGCATCCCACCTCCACCAACCTTCCAGGCAGTGTATTTGAGACCATCACCAGCCCCTGAGTAAAGGGGCTTTCCCTCAAGTTTTTTCTCAACCTCCCCCCTCTCACTTTTAACTTGTGTCCCCTCATAACTGACCCTTCAATTAAGGGGAACAAGCTGCTCCCTATTCATCCTGTCCATGCCCCTCAAATTTTGAACATCTCAATCACAGAATCAGTGATTTACAATATGGAAACAGGACTTTCAGCCCAACTTGTCCATGTCGCTCTTTTTTTTTTTAAAAAAACCCTAAGCTAATCCTAATTGCCTGCATTTGTCCATATCCCTCTATACCCATCATACCCAGGTAACGATCTAAATGCTTTTTAAAATAAAAAATTGAATCTGCCTCTGTTACCACCTCTAGCAGCTTGTTCCAGATAATCACCACTTCTGAAAAAATTGCCCCCAGACACTCTTGTATTTTTCCCATCTCACCTTAAACCTATACCCTCTAGTTTTAGACTCCTCTAATTTTGGGAAAAGATATTGACTATTTATCTTGTCTGTGTCCCTCATTATTTTATCAACCTTTAAAGGTAATCCCTCAGCCTTCTACGCCCCAGAGAAAAAAGTGCCAGTCTATTTAGCCTTTCCTTATAAGTCAATCAAGTCTCAGTAGCTTCCTAGGAAATCTTTTCTGCACTCTTTCTAGTTTAGTGCCCTATCTATTAATAGGGTGACCAGAATTGCACACAGTATTCCAAGTATGGCCTTACCAATGTCTTGTACAACTTTAACAAGACATCCCAACTCGTGTATTCTAGGTTCTAATCGATGAAACCAAGCACGCCGAATGCCTTCTTCACCACTCTACCCACCTGTGACTCCACTTTGAAGAAGCTATGAACGTGTACCTCTAGGTCTCTTTGTTCTGTAACTGTCCCCAACGCCCTACCATTAGCTGAGTCAGTCTTGCCCTGGTTTAATCTACCAAAATACATCACCTCGCATTTGTCTAAATTAAACTCCATTCGTCAGCCCACTGCTCAATTGATCAAGATCCCGCTGCAATTGGAGATAAGCTTCCTCACTGTCCACCATATCACCAATCTTGATGTCATCTGAAAACTTACTAACCATGTCCCCAATGTTCTTATCCAAATCATTAATATAAATGACAAATGGGCCCAGCACTGATTCCTGAGGCATACCGCTGGTCACAGGCCTCCAGTTTGAAAAACAACTCTCTAAAACCACCCTCTGGCTTCTGTCAAGAAGCCAATTTTATATCCATTTAGATACCTCACCCTGGATCCCATGAGATTTAACTTTATGCAACAACCTACCATGCGGTACCTTATCAAAGGCCTTGCTAAAGTTCACATAGATAACATCAAGTACGCTGCCCTCATCTATCTTCTTGGTAACCCCTTTCAAAAACTTAATTAAGTTTGTGAGACATGATTTTCCACTCAAAGCCATGCTGACTGCCTCTAATTAGCCCTTGCATCTCTAAATGCTGTAGATCTGTCTCTCGAAATACCTTCCAGCAATTAACTACCACACACGTGGGCTCACTGGCCTGTAGTTCCCAGGTTTTTCCCTGCAGCCCTTCTTAAACAAAGACACACCATTTGCCACTCTCCAATCTTCAGACACCTCACTCGTGACTATTGATAATTCAAATATATCAGCCAGGGGGCCCACAATTTCCTTCCTACCCTCCCACAATGTCCTGGGATATACCTCATCAGGTCACACAGATTTATCTACTTTGATGCGCTTTAAGGCTTCCAGCACCTCCTCCTCTGTACTATGTACACTCCTCAAGACATCAATATTTAATTCCACAAGTTCCCCAACATCCATGCTTTTCTCAACAGTAAATTCTGGATGAGAAATATTCATTTAGGATCTCACTCATCTCTTGTGAATCCGCACATAGATTACCTTGTTGATCCTCAAGAGGTCCTACTCTCCCCTTTGTTACTCATTTGCCCTTTATGTATTTATAGAAGTCCTTTGGATGCTCCTTTGCTTTATCTGCCAAAACAATTTTGTGTCCCCTTTTTGCCCTCATGATTTTTCTCTTAATTCTTCTCCTATGCCCCCTATACTCTTCAAGAGGTTCAGTTGATCCCAGCTGCCTAAGCACTTCATGTGCTTCTTTCTTCTTGCCCAGGGCCTTAATATCCTGAGTCATCCAAGGTTCCCTACTTCTACCTTGCACTTCAGGTCACTCCTCAGGATGAGAGTTATCATCACAGAATTGCCAGCCTCTGACCTGCATTTAGAGCAACGTATTTATACAGCAAGCTCAGTTCAGTTTTCAATCAATAACAGGCCCCAGGGTGTTAGTACTGGATCATTCAGCACTGGTAATGACATTGAACATTAAGGGGTATTGTTTGGATAGCGGTACAGTGGCAAGCACTGCTGCTTCACAGCTCCAGGGACTTGGGTTTGATTCCCACCTTCAGCCACCATCTGTGAGGAGTTTGCATGTTCTCCCCATGTCTGCGTCATTTCTCCAGATGCTCCAGTTTCCTCTCAGTCCAAAGATGTGCAGGTTAGGTGCGCTGGCCATACTAAAATTGCCCATTAGTGTCCCAGGATACATAGCTTAGAGGGATTAGCAGGATAAATATATGGGGCTACAGGGATAGACCTTGGTGGGATTGCTGTCGTTGCAGACTCAATAGGCCGAATAGGGTCCTTTTGCATTGTCGGAATTCTATGATTCTCTTAGTGGAAATGGTCATGGTATGGCACTTGTGTAGCACGAATGTTACTTGCCACTTATCAGCCTGAATGTCATCCAGATCTTGTGGCACATAGAACCCTACAACGCAGAAAGAGGCCCTTCAGCCCATCGAGTCTACACCGACCACAATCCTACCAAGGCCCTACCTCCATAACCCTACATATTTTACTCCCTAATCCCTCTAACCTAAGCATCTAAGGACACTAAGAGGCAATTTTAGCATGGAAACAAACTGATTCAGTATTGCAAATGATGCTTGACAAACACTTCTGATCATATAATGGAAGGAAAATCATTAATGAAGCAGCTGAAATATTTGGTTTTGGGACACTATCCTAAGGAATTCTTCAAGTGGTATTTGGGACTGAGGTGCTAGACCTCTAACGACCGCAACAATCTTCCTTTGTGGCATCCAATTCCCACTGTCCCCAGTTTTTCTCAGGCTCCTGGATGCCACATTCAGTCAAATGCTGCCTTGATATTGAGGGTAGATCACCGAATTCAGCTCTTTCATCCATTTTTGGACCAAGGCCGCAATGAAGGCAGGAGCGGAGTGACCCTCGCAGAACTCAAACTGAACAAAAATCTGTTCATTGATGCTGAGTGTTACTTGATCTGTCAACAGGTTGGGAAATGATTGGCTTGTTGGATTTCTTGTTCTTTTAGAGGACAAAACATACCTGGGCAGTTTTTCATTTTGCTAGTTTTGCAGCTGTACTGAACCAGTATTGCTGAGGTCATACTGCATTCTATAGCGCACCTCTTCAAGGCTATTCCTGGAATGTTGTCAGGATCCATAGCCTTTGCGACATCCAGTGCCTTCACCCATTCCAATATCGGAAGGAGTGAATTGAATTGGCGAGGATCGGTAACTGTGATACTTGGCAACTAGGCACTTCTGGCTGAAAATATTTTTCAAACGCTTATTCAGTCTTGTCTTTTGTACTGATGTGCTGCATTCCCTCATCACTATGGATAGAGATATCTGCATAGCTGTCACCTCCTCTAGTTATTTGTCTACCACCATTCATGATTGGATTTGGTAAAATTGCAGAGCTAAAATCTGATCAATTTTTTGTGGGATCATTTTGCTCTGTTGATTACATGTTGGTTTCGCTGTTCAGCATGCAAGTAGTCCTGTGTTATAGATTCACCAGGTTGCACCACAATTTTAGGTATACCAAGTGCTACTGCTGACATGTCCTCCTGCACTCATCTTTTGACACAGTAAAAAGTCTCAACATCATTTCTTACTGTATTTATCCCAGTCCAACATCAGCATCTCCACCTCATCTTTTGAGCCAGCATTGATTGATTTAATCTTCATGATAGATTGTGGGATATGCCAAGCCATAAGGTTACATATGAATGCCCAGTTTTGAGTTGCAAGAACTGGTTGAAATCTGTCCCATTTGGCACAGTGGCAGTGCCACACAACACAGTGAAGGATACCATCAATGAGAAGATGGAACTTCGTCTCCAGAAAAACTGCATGTTGCTTGATCCTACAAAAACATCTGGTAGAATGAGGATGAATTGAAGTAGGTTTTTTTTCCTTCAGTTCCTTCATGAACTGCCATAAACTCAGTCAGTAGTGGTGCTACAAGTCCGTCTTGGTTAGATACTGAAACCCCCACCAAGAAAACATTGTGCCATAGTTACCATCTGTGCTTCCTCCAAAGAGTACAGCAGTATTGAATCATCAGCTGAGAAGTAGCATTAAGTGGTAATTCACGAAAGGTTTCTTGCAAATATTTGACCTGATACCATGAGACTTCATGGACTCGAGTATTGTCGTTGAAAACTCCCTGGGAAATTTCCTCCCAGATGTATATCTGTGCCATTACACCTGTGGGTGATACAAGACATATCCAGAGATGGCGATCATGTCTGGGGCACTGCCTATGTGACATAATCCTGTGCATATGACTGTCAAGCAGTTGCCTGACTAGTCTATGGGACAGTCTATCCAATGTTGGCATGAGCAAAGATACCTCAACAAATACCTACTGCCATTCCTTTATTAATCCATGTTTATCCCAGTAACTGTTGATTTTTGTCTCAAATTATTTTAAGAAGCTTCACCACCATGGAGTTTCAAATGAATTGACCTGTAGTAGTTGTGCTTATCTTTACACTCTTTTCTGAGCAAAGGTGTAACATCTGCAATTTTCTAATCTCCTGGTACCATCCCAAATCTAAGGAAGAGTGGAAAATTATGGTCAATGCCTCTGCAATTCAACACACCATATCTGGATCGTTGGAGCAATATGTGGCTGGCCGACTAGAGAAGGGGCTATATTGGATTTAGTTCTGAGTAATGAGCCAGGGCAGGTGGTTGATGTTGTAGTAGGGGAATATGTGGCTAACAGTGACCACAATTCTGTCTACTTTTGGATACAGATGGAAAAGGATGCTTGTTGCTCTAGGGGCAGTGTGCTGAATTGGGGGAAGGCTAACTACGGTTGGATTAGGCAGGAACTTACAGAAACTGATTGGGAACGGTTGTTCGAGGGCAAGTCCACGCCAGGCACGTGGGACTCTCTCAAGGGAATACTGAAAATGTTGCAAGATAAATATGTGCCGGCCAAGAGGAAAGATGGGATTAGAGAGCCGTGGATTACTAGGGATATTGAGGACTTGGTTAGGAAGAGAGGCGTATGATAGGTCAATGCAGCTGGGAATGGAGACAGCGTTAGAGGAATATAGAGAGAGTAGGAGGGAGCTCAAACGGGGAGTTAGAAGGGCAAAAAGGGGGCATGAAATGATTTTGGCGGATAGGATTAAGGAAAACGCAAAGGCTTTTTACTCCTATGTTAGGAATAGGAGGGTGGTTAGAGGGGAAAACAAAAAATAAGACCTCTTAGGACAGAGGAGGGGAACTGTGCTTAGAGCCCGAGGGAATGGCGGAGATCCTGAATGAATACTTTGCGTCAGTATTCATGAAGGAGAGGGACTTGTTGACAGCTCCTGTCTCTGAGGGAGCTGTGGACCAGTTGAGGGAAATATCCATACCAAGGGAGGAAGTGTTAGAGCTTCTAGGTAGCATTAAAACTGATAAATCTCTGGGGCCTGATGGCATTTATCCCAGGCTGCTTAGGGAGGTGCGAGGTGAAATTGCTGGGCCTCTGATGCAAATCTTTGTCTCTTCCTTGGACACAGGTGAGGTCCCAGAGGACTGGAGAATAGCTAATGTTGTACCATTGTTTAAAAAGGGTAGTACGGATAACCCTGGAAATTATAGGCCGGTGAGTTTGACGTCAGTGGTAGGGAAGCTGTTGGAGGGGATTCTTAGAGATAGGATGTATAGGCACTTAGAGCGTTGCGATCTGATTATGGATACGCAGCATGGATTTGTTAAGGGGAGGTTGTGCTTTACGAATCTGGTAGAATTTTTTGAGGATGTGACGAAAACAGTGGACGAAGGGCGAGCCGTTGATGTCATCTATATGGATTTTGCTAAGGCGTTTGACAAAGTCCCTCACGGGAGATTAGTTGAGAAGGTCAAGGCTAATGGGATACAAGGACAGGTAGCTAGATGGATAAGTAACTGGCTTGGTAATAGGAGACAGAAGGCAATAGTGGAAGGGTGTTTCTCTAGCTGGAGGTCAGTCACTAGTGGTGTGCCGCAGGGCTCGGTACTGGGACCTCTTCTATTTGTAATATATATAAATGACTTGGAAGCGGGAGTAAGTGGAGTGATCAGCAAGTTTGCAGACGATACAAAGATGGCTGGACTTGCGGATAGTGAGGAGCATTTTGTCAGGCGATGCAGCAGGACATGATAGGCTGGTAGCTTGGGCAGACAGATAGCAGGTGGAATTCAATCCTGATAAATATGAGGTGATGCATTTCGGGAGAAAGAATGTAGAGGGGAGGTATATGATAAAGGGTAGACCTATTAAGAGTATAGAAATGCAGAGGGACCTGGGGGTGCAGGTAAACAAGTCTCTGAAGGTGGCAGAGCAAGTGGAGAAGGTTGTGAAGAAAGCATATAGTATGCTAGCCTTTATAGGAAGGGGTATAGAGTACAAGAGCTGGCCTTTAATGTTGCAGTTGTATAAAACGTTGGTTAGACCTTATTTGGAATACTGCGTCCAGTTCTGGTCGCCTTACTACCGGAAGGACGTGGAGACTCTGGAGAGAGTGCAGAGGAGGTTTACCAGGATGCTGCCTGGTATGGAAGGTCTGAGTTACGAGGAGAGGTTAGACAAATTGGGACTGGTTTCCTTAGAAAGGCGTAGACTTAGAGGAGATCTAACAGAGGTGTACAAGATTATGAGGAGTATAGATAGAGTAAACAGGGTTAAGCTTTTTCCTAGGATGGACTCAAATAGCACGAGGGGTCATGGGCTTAGGGTGAGGGGGTGTAAGGTATAATTTGGATGCTAGAGGATGTTTTTTCACACAGAGGGTGGTGGAGGTATGGAATGCGCTGCCAAGTGGTGGAGGCAGGCACTCTGGAGTTATTTAAGAAATATTTAGATGGGCACATGATCAGAATGGGAATGGAGGGGTATAGAAAACTGATTTAAAATAGGGATCATGAGCCTTGGGAGTCCCAGTGAAGTGTGTAAATAGATGATATTGATGCACTTGTTTTTATCCTACAGGTGCTTTGGTCCACCTTGTTGTCTAACGAGAGGCATACACGCGATGGCTCGTGAGAGGGCTGCTCTTGGATTTTTTTTTTGAGAGTGTCCTAGTGCTTCACGTCATTAGTGTACGCTTGACCTGGACCATTTGATGGGCAACATGACAGCTCAGTGACTATCGCTGTGCTGTGCGGATACATGGATTTGGGCCTGTGTCTGTGCGAGTTTGCACATTCTCCCTGTGCTTGCGTGCGTTTTCTCCGGGTTTTCTCCCACATCCCAAACATGTGCTCTTAGGCTAATTGGCAAAACAAATTCTCCCCAAATTGTTTCAAATTTGGTTTTTAATCCATAGATCTATAAACATGAACAGGGATTGCGGGTAGAGGTGGGAACATCGGGGTGGCGGCACAGGCTCGTTGGGCCGAAGGGCCTGTTTCCCGTGCTGATTTGTTTTCTTTGTTCTTTAAATCTGCTCCTGGTGTGTGTTCTCAATTTTAAGCATAGACAGTATATCCAATACCTCTTACCAACTTTAAGCTTTTCTATTTCTCTGGATTACCATCTCTTTCACCTTGTCCTTGGTATCATCATGTTCTTTGGCAAGACAGGTACGAAGAATTAATCTTATCCTGGAGCTTGGCCTCTGTGTGCAACTTCAAAAGGTGTGTGGAAATTTGGTGAGAAAAGGATGATCAATGGAAGGGACATTTTTTTCTAACCCTGTAAGAATTCATTTTTCCTCCATTACATGGGTGAAAGTGAGCAATTGGTATCTGGTGAATGTTTAAGTGGTGATAAGATCTATTTTCTAAAGCTTAAAATATTACTGGAGTTTGTGTTAAGATTAATAAATAATTAAATTAATTAAAGCTCATCAGTATCGCAGGACAGGTGATATGTCAAGACATGTAAGAGTTCATTAATACCAGTGTTGTCCAGGGAAAGCACATCTGCAGTAAGTGGTTGTGGATCGACAGACACGTTGACTCAGTCATCAAGCTGTAGGCCGACCCATAACAACACAAGTGTGATATCTGGACAGACTTTTGCACAGAATAGTCACATCTCTTCAGATAGGATATTCAGGTTCAGAATGTGATCAGGACAAGAATGTGACTGCAGCTGAGGCAGGTAAAGGAATCCAGAGGACAGAAGTGCCAACATCTGCAAACATCCAATAGGTTTGAAGTTTTTCCAGCTTGTTTGGGCGAGAGAGGGGGCTGACTGACTGTAGCACTGAGGTACAGGAGGTGATGGCAGAGGCTGCAGCAGCAAGAATGTAGTGATAGTACGAGATAGTATAATGAGAGGGATTAACATTGTTGTTTGTGGCAAAGAGTGAAAGTCCAGCTCTCTGTATTGCCTGCTGGTGCCAGGTTCAGGACATCTGCTCAGGGCTGGAGAGGAACTTGCAGTGCAAGGGAGGGGATTCAGTGGTCTTGATCCATGTAAATACCAATGGCATAGACAGGACAAGGAAGGATGTTGTGCATAGGCTGCGTGAGGAACTAGGCCCCAAGAAGCAGAATCTCAAAGGTAATAATTTTGGATTATTACTTGAGCCTATTATCAAATTGGCATATGACAATCAGATTAGAGAAATTGATGTGTGGTTCAAAGACAGATGTGGGAAAGGTGGGTTGTGATTCATGAGGTACTGGCATTAGTACTGGGGAAACTGTTGTATTGTTGGGACAGCCTACACCTGAACTGTGCTGAGACTGGTGTTCTAAAGAGCCATTTGACTAGAGAAATGGAGAAAGTTTTAAATTAAATAGTAGGCAATGATTCAAATTTGGGAAAATGTGGTATATCAAAAACACAAGACAAGAGACAGAGCTGCAAATACGGGAAATGATAAACAGATATGAAGCAAAGGGACAGATTACAAATCTAAGGCTAAAAGAACAAGAACTTACGGCTCTATAATTGAATGCATGAAGGGTTCAAAAGAGATGCATTAACAGTATAAACAGAAATTAATAAGTACAATCTGATAACTATTGCAGGCATATAGCTACAGGAAAACAGAGTGATTCAGAATATTGAGGGATATGTGACATTTAGTTACATGTTAATTAATGATGGTATTAACACGAGACAAGGGATGCTCCAAGTTCAGGAAATCAGGATGAAGCAGCAGATTGGAAGAAGATTAGAAATTCTAAAGGCACTTAGGGAGTGGTGTGTAGGCCCATTAATTATAAATACATGGTAGGTCAGAAAAGGTAATGGGAACTTGTCAGCAATAAACAAGGCAGATTTTAACCTATATTTGAATGAAAAAAATCAGATAAGTGAAGATAGTGTAAATGAAGAGTTCATAGAATGTTTCTGGATAGTTTCTTGGAACAGCATGTTCTGGAACTAGAGGACACATTTTATTAGACCTGTTATTATATTGTGCAATGAGACAGGATTAATTGATAACTTCATTGCGGTGGCTCTTGGAATAATCACTTGTAGTTAGCTTGGTTTATAGTTTTTATGGTCTGACTGTTAAAACACGGAAATTTTAAACGTGCACCAGCTGAATTTCTGGACAATTCTAATATTAGACAAAGCTCAAGTATGTTGAGTATCACCTTGGCCTGAAAACTGCTATTCCATGTCTCGCTGCACCACATTTCAGAAGGACGTGGAGCCTTTGGAGAGAATATAGAAAAGATTTACCAAGATGTTGCTTAGTATAGAGGGCGTTAAGCTACGAGAAGAGATTGGAGAAACTTAGTTTGATCTCACTGGATCGATGGAGGTTGAGGGGCGATTTCATAGAAGTCTGCAAGATTCTGAATGGCATGGACAGAGTGAATAGTCAGAAGCTTTATCCCAGGGTGAAAGGCAGTTACTAGGGGGCATGGGTTTAAAGGTGCAGGGAGCAAGGTTTAAAGGAGATGTAAAGAAAAGTTTTTTTTTCAAACAGGTGGGTGCCTGGAATTGGCTATTCGGAACAGATAATGAAAGCAGCACAGCAGGGAATCACAGCAATTTCTGCAAACATTTTTATATCTCAAAACTGAATACATCCAAATAGTCATTCTTTTACAGAAGCTGCAAATTCTGATGGTGGGGTAATCTACTGCTATAGAATCAGAGAATACCTATAGTGCAGGCAGCCATTCAGCCCATTGGGTCTGCACCAATTCCCCCAAAGAGCATCTTAACATGCCCACGTAATCCCACTTATTTACCATAGCTAATCCACCTAATCTACATCAATTTGGAAAGAAACCAGAGCACTCAGAAGGAACCCACACAGACACAATAAGAAATGCAAACTCCACACAGACAATTCACCCAAAGTGGAATCAAACCCAGGTCCTTGGCACTGTGAGGCAACTGTGCTAATCACTGTTCCACCATTGTGGTGAACCTCCTCATATCTAATTCCTTCAACTCTCCTTTTAAACTTAATGTATTTCTATTTTGCTTTCAATTGCATACAATCTTAGAGCAAGGGGTGCAGGGGAAAGAAGAATTAAGTACCTTAAAGATTAAAATGGGCATCAAATGGCACTACGCCTATGATTTTAAATTACACTAAAACACTGATAGGAGGGTCGGCAAATACAGTATTCTGAAATAATTTTACCTAAATCTTTAATTGCTGTTTCACTGATACTGTTCCACTGGTCCAGAACCAGATTTGCTGAATGTGCTGTAATGTACTCATTAACTGAGATAGCTGCAAGGCTTTAAGGAAGTACATCTGGAGTCTATTTTCTAACGGAATTGTCATGCATAAAATTGGTCTAAAATGTTGAGTATGTTGCTGCTTAGTCAGAGAGAACACTTCAGCATTAGTGGCAGTTATATTTTAGTCAGTAATTTAGAGTGTTAAGCATTGTTTTTCTTCTTTAATGGGATATGGCTGTCACTGCCCATCCCAAATAGCATTTGAAATGGTAAGTTAGTACCTTGAACTGCTGCTGTTCAATTGTACTTTCAATACCAATGAGAAACTACATATTGTGCGTGCGTGTGTGTCTCTCAAAGGGGGCAGGTGTAATAGAGAAGCTTACCAATGCTCGATATTTTGTTGGCCTAACTGGACTGCATCAAATTCAACCAGGTCTGGATCTCCAACAAACAACTTTGGTTCATCTAAGACTACGAATATTGCCTTACTAATATTCCACATTTCCAATTATTCCTTCAAATCTTCTCCCATGCTTACCACTAACAAAAAAATGGTTGGAATTCAAGGGTTTTGTCATTAAATTGACTTTTATTTAATTGCTTATTCTATTGCTCTCTTCTGTTCTCCAACAAACTTGATCCATTAACTCCAATGCCCTAGTCCGAACTAGTATGCTTGATTTTCCCTCCCTATCTCTTATAGGATCAACTTGTTTGAAACTGACCTCTTACTCATGTAAACCTCAGTCTTGTTAAATTCAAACATTCAGCTTAGGTTCCTGGTCCATATTAACCGGCATTGTAAATGACCCACCTCCTTGAGTACTCTGCCTTTTTCAAAAATCACTCACTACCACTTTCAAAAACCCACTTTTGATCTGGTAAGTTGCCACCTAATGCTGAACCTTCCTGATCCCGCCAAAGGTATTAACTCTCAGACCTTCAATCTTCAAAAAAACATCAAGTATTAGAAAATTTGGCTATACTTAAAATTGATAAACTACTTCTCTCTCTAGAAGTCCTTTGAAGCAAGGTGGAAACTTGTGTGCAAGTCCTTTTGACATTGGAGGTCTGTTGTGCTGTAACCATCACAAGATTCTGGAGTGACCAGAAAACTCTTCTACCCTAACCTCTTTGTCAAAGCACATATGCGTGTTTCTGACTCAGAGGTAGAAAATTGCAAAGTTAAGATTTAAAAGTTTACAAATAAGGCAGTTCCTTAGAGAGACAAGCAATCCTGGGAAAGAGGATTGTAAACTCAAATATATACATTATTAAAATGGATCACAAAATTAAAGTAGTAGTTAATTTGCATTTCTATTTGGAACAACCAAAGCATGCCACAGTGTAAGAGGAATGGACTGTGGGGGCAGTATAGGGGAAGAAAGGGGTTTAGAAGCTTCTTTTAATTTATCTGGGTGTTTCCCATAGAAGACACAAAAGTAGAGCTAATTAGTCTGCAGCAGAAGTGATAAAGAATAGCTGTGACTCATTTAGTTGAAAGCAAATAATGGATCCCCAAGAAATCTTGTACTTCAGGAGTAGCTGGAATATGGAGGAGAAATGGAAGTGAATTCTGACTCTGGATTCACCTCAGCATAAGTAAATGAACCTTCAAGATTTCCTGATGCGAGGGAACTCTTGAACTATAGTGTTGTTAGCAGTGCTTGCTTTTTTAAAATTTTATAAATAGTAAAGTTTGCTTCTGTTTACAAAATGAAATCTTGTGGCATTGCCCTTTCAATTACCATATGATCAGATTTCTCTGTTAAAACACTGTTAGCTTCCACAGGGGTGGTAACAATAATCTGATGTCAATGGACTTCAATGGAGTGCCCTATGCCAGCAAAGATGGAGTCCATGGCTTGAAAGAGATAGTAAGTATAAAGTTCTGAGTCATAGCAGTTTCAGAGTAGTGGTGAATGGTAGTCTTTCAGACTGCAGGAAGATATACAGTGGAGGTTCCTCAGGGCAGGTAGAACAACCACTGTTTTTCTTGAAATGCATTAAATGACCTAGATTTGGTCTGCAAACTGCAAAGAATTATGAACCATGAGAAGGACAAAGGTGCATTTCAAGAGGACAGACAGTTGATGAAATAGGAAAATTAATATGTTTTGGTTGGAAAGGTAGTATAAAACAAGGTGTAATTCTAAAGGGATTGCAGAAACAGAATTAGGGGTATAATCTTCACAAAATGTTGAAGGTGGCCTGTCAGTTTGTGAAAGCAGATAAAATAGTAGAAAGGGATTCTGAGCTTATATGCAGAGGGATAGAGAGCATGGTATTTTAAAAGAAAAGCTGCACGTCACAAAAGGTACAAAACAAGTAAGAGCTTTTATTAGGGAAGGTGTTGCTCTTTCAAGCCCTTGATTAGACTGATTGTAAACCTGGGCCAACTGCTGATAATGTCATTAGTACATCATGTGATCAAACTCTCGTCACCTTGCCCAACCAGGGATAAACTTGAATATACAACATTTTTCTCTCCTTTTATATCACAGGTTCCCATAATGAAATACAGTAAAATATTAATAATCACAATTTACATTATAAACACAACAATTAGTTAGATGTTCTGATGGATATCGATTCCTATGCGGTTGTCGGTGAACCCTTAAGATCGTTTTTTTTGTGTGTTGACAGCAACCTCTCATCTTGTTAGTTAAATGTGGATGTTGTCAGTTGTTGTCTCAACTAGAGTCCAAGGAGATGGAGATTGACGTGGTTGCTCTTTTTTAAAAGAGCTTTCACTTTGGAGACTAACTTCTTCTGCACTTTCTAGACACATTTTGTTCGCAGTTGGTTCCATTTTGAACTTTCACCTGCACTGTAATAACCGCCCCCCGCAAGCATAAATCTTAGCTGGAATAAAGATAGAGTTGGCTTCTGCATATTTTGAAGTTCTTCAACTTCGCTCCAGCTCAGTTTCCAGCTTCTTTAGCTTTTGCCCCAGGCTGCTGATCAGTATTTTAGTTGCCAACTGCTGCCCTCCAGACAGCATACCAGAACCTCTTTCATCTGAATTGTGTGGCAAATTTTCTGTGGCATCTTCTCCAAGTTGTGGTGCACCTCCATCAGACCCTGTATCTCTCCTCTCAAGCTTGCATTCACCCTTGCATTTTAGATCTTGTTTTGGCACTGGCTCCTTTTGCTCCTGTTGATACTATTGTTTATGATCAGCAAATTTTTTCTCCTTGTTTACAGCTTACTTGGAAAGAAAAAGGGAGTAAGACTAACCAAATTGTTCAGACAGCTGGTATTGGTTTGAGAGGCCAACTAGCTGTTTTCCATGCTTGATTATTTGATGATCTAAGTTTCCAACCCTTTCAAAACACCAAAATGGCCCTAAACACGTCACAAATGACATTTTCTGTGGCTATGACAAAGGTGCATTATCCCTTCTTAATGTGTCTGCTTCCATTTGACTCTAACAAAACTAGTTGCAGATCAATGGAATAGAACAAAAAATCTGGCAATCAATATCATCTTTTGTTGGCAAGAAGGGAAGAGAATGGAGAAAAAAAACTGTTTAAATCTTGTTTGCTCAAACAATAAATAATGAAAGCAAAATGGTTGATAGAAAAAAATTAAACATTTGCATGAAAAATTTCTACTGCCTAAATTAATATTTGCATTTTGTTGAATGAATTTAAATGTTTTGAATTCCTTCCCAATATAGTATTCCATTTCACCTGCGTAGCATAAATCCTTTCGCAGAGCATATAAATCCTTATAAATCAAGACACAAGCACAAAACTTGTTTTTTCTCCAATTCTGCTTCAATTTTTATTTTCCTCCATCAGTATTCTAGTTTATTTCTAAAGTTTTACATTAAAGCTAAATTGACTAGTAATTACTGACAAATGTAGAGTTAAGAGTGCATTTTCTAGCTTATATTTCCAGTTCTGAAGGCTAGGTTCCTAAATGATCCGCATCAAAACAATGCAAGTACTATAGCTGCAAGTCTTTGACAAGACAATTACCCTCTTCTGTGGTTGTGATTATGGCTAAGGGCTGTTTCCAAGTTGCAATTATACATGTTGAATTCTCACCAAGTCTGGTTTGCATTAGTTTGCTCTGTAGCACAATCTACTATTGACTCTAGGTCGCTCATGCTCCTTTTCGCCTAATTAAAAGCATACCAAGCATCTTGTACACATTCAAACACATAATACACAACGTCACGTGAACTCACTAAAATTTAGTTATCAGCAGCAATCTCTGACTTTCAAACTGAAAATTTACAAAAAGGTAATGGGATTTGACAAATTGGAAATAAATTCAAATAAGTAAACCATTCAGTTATGAAACAATAGTATCTCCTGAAAATATTACACACAGCACATCTCCCAATTTTACTTTACATTGCATGCCGTAAGCAGATGAAATGGAATGGAAGCCATTTCTCACTAAGGAGAAGATTTTGACAAAGAAAATTTCAAGCTTCACCCTCAAACATTACCCAGGGAGTTATCACTGACCAGAACCTGAACTGGATCGGCCATGTAAAGACTGTGGCTACAAAGGAAGATCAGAAGCTGGGAATTCCGTGATTGGTAGCTCATCTCCTGACTGCCCAAAGTCTGTCCAGCATCTACAAGGCAAAGTTCAGGAGTGTGATGGAATACTCTCCAATTGCCTGGATGAGTGCAGCTCCAACAACATTCAATAGATTCAAAACCATCCAGGTCAAAACAGCTCTGTGCAGGACAAATTTGGTTTTCCACCCCCCCCCCCAAACTTAGGCATTCACTCATTCCACCACTGTTGGCAGAGATGGTATATATCATCTACAAGATCTACTACATTAACTCACCAAATCTCTTTTGACAACACCTTTAAATTCCTCAACCATTGCCATCTAAAAGAACAAGGGCAACAGATAAATGGGAGCATCACTGCCTGCAACTTCCCCTCCAAGCTACGCAGAATTCTGACTAAGAATGTCCTTCTTTACTTGATGTGAGTGCACTTACTCCACATGGACTGCAGCAGTTCAAGAAGACAACCTATCACCATCTTCTCAAAGGCAAGTAGCGAAGGGCAATAAATGCTGGTCTTATCAGCAACACCCACACCCCACAAATGAATAAAATTCTACTATGACTAAATAGTCGCTCAAGTAATTTTAGTGTCTTACTCCAACTAGGAATGCAATATATACAAAACAAAAGAAGTTGGAAATTCAGGGGGCACAAGCTACATGAGGTAGACTACTGAGCCTGCTCTGCCATGCAATGCATTCATGGCTAATCTTCAGCTTCAGCTCAATTTTCTGCCTGCTCCCAATATTCCCAAAGTGATGAAAAAAATCTATCTATCCCAGCCTTAAATGTACTAACTGACGAAGATTGACAAATCCCTTTCTACCACTGGGGTAGAAAACATCAAAGATTAACAATCTTTAAAATGAAGTAATTTTTCATTTTAATGTTAATTCAGTCCCTTGAATTGCATCGCCTTCAATAAGATCATGGTTGATCAGATCAGGGCCTTAACCCATTTCTTACCAGCTCTCTTACGACCCTCCTCAACTTTTTCGATCAAAAATCTGTCTAACTCAGCCTTGATAACCAATTCTCCATTGCTCATTTGGGAAGAGGACTTAAAAGACCAACAATCCTTTTGAGAGAAGAAACCTTTTTCACATTTTTATCTTAAATATGAGCCTCCTTATTTGGCGTGGCATAGTGGTTAGCAATGCTGCATCGCAGGGCCAGGAACCCAGGTTCAATTCCTAGCTTGGGTTGTTGTCTGCACGGGTTTCCTCCAGTTTTCTCCCATAACCCAAAAAACGTGCTGTTTAGGTATACTGGCCATGCTAAGTTCTCCCTCAGCGTACCCGAATAGGCACCGTAGTGTGGCAACCAGGGGATTTTCACAGTAACTTAATTGCAGTGTTAATGTAAGCCTACTTTAGACTAATAAATAAACTTTAATTTTGCTCCCTAGCTCTTGATTTCCCCATAAGAGTGAAAACATCCTCTCAAGAGTTGCTCTGTCAGGCCCCTTATATTTCCATAAGATCGCCTCATTTTTCTAAACTCCTGAGCATGGGCCCATACTTCCTTAAGCCCATCAGTACAGCATTCCAGGTATGGCTGAACTGTACAGTTGCAGCAAATGCCTCATTGCCCTGGAAATAAATGCCACATTCCATCTGCCTAATTGCTTGCTCTAACTACATGTTAACTTCATAATTTATGTACAAGGACATCCAGATCTCCTGTAATGTCTCTATCACTCACCCTCACAGCATTGTATGCCTTTTCTTTCCATTTCAAAAAAATTGATTAAAAAGCAATACTTATAGAAAGATAAAACAGATGCAGGATTTGAGTTGATTTATTTTTACTATGCTAATACATGTGACAAATATTATTTCTTGCATGCTAATACATACAAAGCATACTGTTCATAGAGAAGAAAACAAGAAAGTGTAGAATGTAGTGTTATAGTCATAGCTAGGGTGTAATTTAATGTGAAGTACATCCATTTAAAAGTCTGATGACAGCAGGGAAGCTGTTTGAGTCGTTTGGAGAAAACTGTTCTGCCCCTCAAGCCTGCACCACATTCAACATGACCATGGCTGATCATGCACTTTCAGTATCCCACTCCACTTCCTCTCCATACCCCTTGATTCCTTTAACCACAAAGGTCATATTCAGCTCCCTCTTGAACATATTTAACAGACTGGCCTCAACATGTTTCTGTGGTAGAGAATTCTACAGGGTCACAACTCAGAATGAAGAAATTCTTCCTCATCTTAATCCTGAATGGTTTATCCTTTGTTCTTAAGGCTTCAGTCTCATTTCATCTCAACGGTCAGTGGAAACAGGGGTGCCTAGGAATATCAGAACTGACAGGCTGGTCTGAACATACATAGAACAGTACAGGCCCTTTGGCCCTCAACGTTGTGCCAAGCTTTGTCTGAAACCAAGATCAAGCTATCCCACTTCGTATCATTCTGGTGTGCTCCATGTGCCTATCCAATAACTGCTTGAACATTCCTAAAGTATCTGGCTCCACTATCACAGCAGGAAGTCCATTCCACACTCCAACCACTCTGAGTAAAGAATCTACCTCGGACATCCCTCCTACATCTCCCACCATGAACATTATAGTTAAGACCCCTAGTCACAACTAGATCCACCTGAGGAAATAGTCTCTGAACATCTGCTCTATCTATTCCCCTTATCATCTTATAATATCTATTAAATCACCTCTTAACCTCCTCTGCTCTAGAGAGAAAAGCCCTAGTTCCCTCAACCTTTCCTCATAAGACCTGCCCTCCAAACCAGGCAGCATCCTGGTAAATCTCCTTTGCAATCTTTCAATGCTTCCACATCCTTCTTATACTGAGGTGAGCAGAATTGCACATAATATTCCAAATGTGGTCTCAGCAAGGTCCTGTACAGTTGCAGCTCTACGGCTCTTAAATACAAACTCCCTGTTAATAAACACTAACATAGTATGGGCCTTCTTCATGGCTCTATCCACTTGAGAGGCTTTGATTTCTTTTTTAAAAAAAGAAAGCTAAAGAATGACTTGAGGTCTTGAGAAACCCAATTGAGAATCAGAACATATTTCAGAGTGGTAAAAGTGTATAACTTGCTACGAAAGAGTGGCTGAAATTAATTCCAATATTTTTCTTAACTCTGGGAAATCCTAATAATTTTCATTTCCAACTGAGTTTTATAACGTGCATTTCCAGAATTTCTAGCTTTTCACTTCAATGATGGAGTTAATGACACACTGGTCCAAATATTAGTCACCCATTGCTCAGGTTTTCCAGCACTGCCCCCCCCCCCAACCCTCCAAAATAATCAATTCTGTCCTTTCAAGATTAGCACTGTGAATTGCATTTACTTCAAAGTTGTTTATCAGTTACTCAATCAGCTGCCATTTATCTACAGTTAAAACCAATTCCTAAGTCTGTGAACAGCTGCAGGGTTTCTCTGAGAAGCAAACCACATTAGGTCCAAACTGCAACCAGACCTGTCTCCCAAAATCTCAACAATCATACTCCCAGAACAAAATATTACGCTCTATGTTTGTCAGAAGCCACGGTGAATCTGTCATTTGGGTAGGGAGGGGGTCAATATTAAAATCTACTGAGACACCAATCAAGCGTAGCCTGATGGATATTCACAAAGACGCTAGCAAAACAAAGACACCTGTAAACAAGGTAGTTAAAAGCACTAACTCTATCAGGCTAAGGAACATGGGAGCAACAAAGAATAGGATATGCACTCTGGAATAAACAGGAATTTATTAGACAACAGCTGTTGCGACACCTTGAACAGATCATGATCCCTGTCATGTTCCCAAGAGAATTACGATTTCTTGACAGAGGCACAACATGACAATTGGCGCTGCAGAGCAGGGTTCCAACATATACAGATGTCCTCCGCAGTGAGCTAAATAAGTAATCGCTTGGAGGCAGTGACATGAGACAGATGGGCCCACAAGGTAAGATTAACCTTGTTCTCTCTTACTGAACTAATATTCAGTCAACCCCTCGCCCCCTGAGGCCTTGTATTGACAGAAGCCGGAGACAGCTTATGTCCTTGAACACTGAGTAGTCCTACACTGGAAAGTTCAAGTCCCCCCGCCCCCCCACAACACCCCTCACCACCACGGTTGCCTTGGTGGTTAGAGTACTCAGGTTTATTTGTTAAGACATGGGTGGTTAGAATCCCCCAGTGGCCTGGTAGTTAGAGCCCCTAGGTTTACTCAGTAAGAAAGTGGAGTTTGAGTCCCCCACATGCACCTGGAGGTTAGTGTCCCCAGGGTTCTGGTATATTAAATCCAGGAGGTTTGAGGCCCCCAGTAGCCAGGGTTTGAGTCACTAAGTCGGTAGAGTTTGAAATTCAAGTCCTCAGACATAGTAAAGGGTGGGAATTACTAGGGAAATATTACAAATTAATTGGCAAGATGGAAAATTGATTAGAAAATAATCTAAGATTGAGCTAATAATTTGAGTAGTTTTTGTATTTGCGTGTTTGTGTAGTCTGATTGCTTGTCAAACGTAGGTGGTTTTTGTTGCATTAGATTGAGAGCAGGAGATGTTAAAGTCTGTTTGTTCTTGTGGAATATTTCTGAAATTGTTTTCAGAAAAAAAAAGTAAAGGGTGGGAATTGAAGTTGGAGACGTAACTATTTGTGCCGATAAAAAAGAAATGCCCGTCTCAAACATGCAGCCTTAAACTGGTTGTTAAGAGGGTAAATCCACCACGTGAAGGTCAGGACCTTAAAGTGGGCATAGAGGCTACAAGGCACTGTGGATCAGAAGCACGAGTAATCAAAATCTCTTATCAATGGGTCAAATTTTGGATAAGTCAGGGGATGGGACTCCTTTATATAAAACATGCCATGAAAACCCAAAGGACGAGCAGCGACTCAAGATACTTGTCAGGATGTTTAAACAAAATGTTGGAAAGGAGAATTGGCAATTAGGGGGAACTTGGGATTTGGGTAAGTAAAATAAAGAAGGCTACTTGGAAATGCAATGCAGGAAGTAAGTGGAAGGTTTTAATGTCATCTTGAGGAAGAGAGCCAATGAATTAACTGAGAAATCAAAGCTGGCCAGCTGGGTGGATAATGCACGTAGGAGAGGGATTAGTGAATGGGATAATGAAGGGAAGCCCAAACCTTGGGAAATGCTGAAGTGAGAACATGAGAACCACAAAAAGAACAAAAGAGATAGAGCAGAACAAGAGAGGGTGGAAAGGAAGAAATGAGACCAAGAAAAAGGGCTAGAGCAACAGGCCAAACAAAAGGAAAGATAAAAAAACCGGAACTACCTCCCGACATATTGGCATGCCATTGTTGTTCCAAAGTACTGACACCGATGCCATTAACGCCAAGGCTGACCTGGCCACCAAAAAGGCTGCAACAGCCCAAACTAGTGCCCTCTATGATTAAACAAGTGATAAATTGCTTGCCTTCTTCGAACACACCAGGCAAGCCAGATATAGTCACTATTCAGCGCTTACAGGAGATGCCCCTGCTTCTAAGCACTGTCTTTGGAAGACAGATAGATGTTTGCATTCTGCATCAAAAGGCCTCTGGGTCACTCCAGCAGGCCAAGTTTGTATTCTGGATGCATTACTGCCTTCACCCACCTTGGAAAGGACAGAATGAATGGAATATTGCTTTGTATCTGGTGGCACCCCTGGCTAACCGAGGCTGCACAGTCTCACATAGCATCATGCTTAATCTGTCGACAAAAATAACATTGGCCAAGGCATAAAGTGCTCGCCAGGGAAAACACCCTTGGCGGGTAGCCTATTTGATTGTATTCAGTTGTATTTTATCGAATTACCATGTGTGCAGTGTTATAAGTATTGTCTTGTAATTGTTGATGTGTTTAGTAGCGGGCTAGAGACTTTCCCAACTACAAATAACAAAGCCTTGACAGTAGTAAAGTTGGTATTGACAGGAAAAATCCCAAGATTTGGGGTACCTCAACAGATTAGCTTGGACAATGGTTCCCATTTTGTAGGGAAGATTAATAAGGAACTATGTGACATAGTTCAACAGCAATTCCACTATGCCTCCCACCCCGAGGCAGCAGGAACAGTGGAAAGAGCTAACGGGGCCCTTAAAGCTAAGCCAGCCAAGTAACATCTAAAAGCCATCTAATCCGATTAAGTCTTACCCTTAGTCCTCTACCACATGAGAATAACACCCCACTCTATCACTGGACTATCAGCTGCAGAGTTAATCTATGGTAAACCAAGCAGGATGTCCTGGGATGCAAATACAAGCCCACACAGAATTATACATTATGGGAGACAAAATGTATAAGTACTTCCGACAGCTAACCTCGTCTTTAAAGTTTCTTCATTCACAGGTACAATATGCCTTTGGATCAACTCCATGGACACCATCAAGATTCTGACCCACAGGACTACTTCCCTGAACCACAGATAGGAACCCTCATGCTAATAAAGAACCGCAAACGACCCAAACTTGAGCCACTGTGGAAAGGACTGTCCCAAGTTCTCCTCAAGACTCCAACTGCAATCAAGGTTCAAGGACAACCTCGATGGATACATCTGAATGACTGTAAACGGTGGACACCAATATCTATAATAAATTGTGAGGATCATCTTCACCATATTTAGCCTTTCAGCAACTTTCCTGGCAACAGGACAACTGGAGCAATGGAAAGGAAGCCTGAAGGATGGACTGACTAATGGACAACTTCACTTTAACATCTTTTTGTACATATCTTGAGTAGACTGTAAAGTTTAATATAAGTAGATGTTGGGTCTGCTCCCACATACCAACACATGCTAAAAAAAGGATTTCTCTATTCCTCTCAACCCCCAGGAAATGATACAATGGATTTTGTATCAAAACGAGACTAAAAACAGACTGAGGCTGTGTTCAAGCCTATGAGCTTCATGAAAGTTAATGGGCAGGAAGTCCCTCTACGGTTACCTTTGGGCAAAAATATTGCTCAACTTGTCGAAAGTTTTAATGTAACGAATTCTTTTAAGAACCATTACAAACCCAACTACGATAGATCAGGTTCCCACCTCACTTCGTTGTAAAAAAATCCATCTGCCTGATAAGAAATGGAACCAAATCTGTTGGTTGTAGCTATTGCATTCAGCAGTTTAATGTCATCAGTCCCAGTAGTAGTAAGGGTTGACTGCATAATGTCAGCAGAGCTTGGTGCATGTTAGTAAAGGCATAGATCTGGATTTCAGTGGATGCGCTCTGACAGATGAGAGGGAAGAAGTGACAAAAGATATAGTATGCGGTCTTCCAAAGGGAGAGGATATGAGACCAGAAACTTAGTTGGTGGTCAATTAGGTTGCCAAATTATCTGGTGATAAGCAATATTGGCCAGTGTGAGAACCAGTACCAGTAACGATGGTTATATTTTGAGATACAACATATAGCTAAGGAACAGGATGGGACAAATTATAAATCCTTCAGAGAGTAGCAGAGAGTGGATTGGCCATGCTAAATTGTCCCTTAGTGTCTCAAGAGGTGTACACTAGGGGGATTAGTGGGGTAAATATGTGGAGCTACACAGATAAAGCCTCAATAAGATGCTCTTTTGAAGCACAAGTGCAGATTTGATGGGCCAAATGGCCTCCTCTTGCACTGTAGAGATTCTATATTAGTACGGATGTAATAAAGAAGTCAACGATTGAAAATTTTCTCGTTACAACTGAATAGGCAAGAATAGAATCAAGCACAGGAAGGGAGGAGATGCTGCAGAAGAATACTTAATTAACACAGTTCCCCTGCTAAACTGGGAAAGGGACATGCCTGAGGAAAAGGCTTTGACAAACGAAAGGCATTGATGCTACAAAGACAGATGAAAAGGGATCTTGACTCAAGTAAAGTGGACCTAAACATTGATGAGCAGCAATGTAATTCAGCAATGAGTGGTCATTAAAAAGAGATGGTGACTCAGCTTCAGTTTAGGTACATCTTCACAAAAGCAGCAAAATCCAAAATTCCCTAAATGACAAAAGGAGGGAAAGATTAGAAAGAAGGAGTGAAAAATGAAAAAAGATATACATCAGCATGAGTCAGAATCATTACAAATATTAAAAAGTAAAGTGGACAAGTGTAAAATGCAGTGAGGGCAAATGTGACAGTTCAAGAATAGAAATAACACCAACTTTAAGGGCATTCAAATGGTCATTGGATAGGCATTTGGATAATATTGGAATAGTTTAGATTAGAGGATCATTAGATTGGTTCCACTGGTTGGCACAACATCAAGGGCCGAAGGGCCTGTACTGCAACGTAACATGTTCTATGACAGTTGGAAAAACCCAACAAATCTGGCAGTTTTCACGGAAAGAAACAGAAGAGCCATACAGACATGAAATGTTAACTATGCTTTTCTCTCTCCACAGATGCTGTCGGATCTGCTTAGTTTTTCCAGCATCTGCATATTATCCTTTCCAATCCCATGCCTTGCAGTGCTCTGACCCTTTCCCATTGTATGTCACACTCTAATGCATAGGTCAGAGAAACAGAACTATAGGTTAACAGATGACAAAGTTAAAAGAATAATTTTGGGTTCATTTCAGGAGTGACAGATTTGAATAACAGCGTACAGAATCCCATATTTTCACACAGAATGGTGAACAGTTCTTATCTGCACAGAGGACATAAAAGCACTGGAGAAACCATAAAAGATTTACTCGAATGCTGAGGCTCTCCTTTAAGTTAAAGGCTGATGGAAGGCCTGATAAGAAGTCTTCAAAATTATAAAACATTTAAGGTAGTTAAAAGGTATTTCCACTATGGGTGTACCCAAAACTAGGGATTATATAAAAACACTAATAAAAAAATTCAGGAGAAACGTCTATGCTCAGAAGGTTATAACATAAAATTCCTTATAATAGTGAAGAACTATTGCTTCTATATCTAGTGTGGATTCAAGTGGAAGCCAGATAAACTTGAAAGAAAAAGTAACAGAAGGTTACGTTGATGAGATTTGAAAGCACAGGACACACAGTCCCTCTGTATCTGCGTGGGTTTCCTCCACAGTCCAAACAGATAATGGTTAGATGCATTGGCCATGCTAAATTCTTTCAGTATACTCAAACAGGCGCCAGGGTGTGGTATCTATGGGATTTTCAGAGTATTTCATAGCAGTGTTAACGTAAGTCTACTTGTGATACTAAAATAGATTTAAAGGGACAAGAGGAGATTCATATGAAGTATAAACCTGTGTCCTGTTTGTGCTCTTTATACTTTTAAACACAAAAGTAGTTAAATTTATAGCTAGGCATTTTGTAAAGGATTCTTACAATTTTACATCAATTCAAGAGAAAATTGCCATTCACTGTATTGCTTGTGATTCACCATCACCAAAAAAGGCAAAAAGCTACATAACTCAGGTTTAGGTCTTCCTGGATTACACGACACAGCAATAATCATGAAAATCTTTTTAATAGGTTGCACTATCAAATATAGGATAACATGGTTATCCCAGAATCTTAAGTTAATTTTGTACCATCATGAACAAAAACTGAAAAAGATTAATTGATCCATTAAACCTGCAAAAGCGTAGCTTGGCTAAGATATTAAAAAATTATCCTCCTATTATAAAATGATTACACTGCATCAGCTTGTTTACTGCATATCAATTGTGGTTAAAACATGCAAGAGAACATGGATTGGCCTGTTACTAGAACACAGATATTTGCTCTTTCAGGGGCTGTTAATTAGTTCATTTGCTTAATGCTGTGTCAAGAGCATACAGAAACACTGACTAACACTGGCTGAAGGCTGAGACATATATTCGTTTAATTTCACCCTGCATAAATCAAAACTGATTAAAGATGGGCTCTCTCATTCTTCACCAACTAGTTTTCAGAAATTTAACAGCTAATACTATTGGATTCAAACTCTGTACTGCAGCAGAACATTGGTCTATAATGGTGTAGGAGAGAGGGTTTCATTTACTTGGATATGTGGGGAAGGTGGGACCTGTGCAAACAGGACAGTTTGTACCTGAACCAGAGGGGCACTAAATACCTGGGGGGAAATTTACTTCGGCTCTTCGGGAGAGGTTTAAACTAATTTGTCAGGGAGATGGGAAAATGAGATGTAGTCCAAAAGCCAGTGTTGAGGGTCGTGAGATACTGAGGAAGGTATCAAGGTCGCAGAAGCGTACAGGCAGACAGAATGGCGTTTTGAAGTGTATCTACTTCAATGCAAGAAGTTCAATCAGGAATAAAGTAGGTGAACTTGGAGTGTGGATTTTTCTTGGGACAATGATGTTGTGACCATTACGGAGACATGGTTAGAACAGAGACAGGAATGATTGTTGGCAGTTCCGAGGTATAGATGTTTCAGTAAGAGTAGGGAAGGTGGTAATAGAGGGGCTGGAGTAGCATTGTTAATCAAGGATAGTTAACAGCTGCATTTCAAGGACAATCTGCCTACTGAGGTAAATAGGAAAGGATCAGTCATGTTGTTAGGAGTTTTCTACAAGCCCCAAATTGTAACAGAGATACGGAGGAGGAAATGGCAAAGCAGATTATGGATAGTGTGGATTCGCCTGACGAAAGCACAAACGCCGAAAGCTAGCAGATTTACTATCAAATAAATCGGTTGGATTTAAAATTGGTGTTGCCAGACTCTTACTGAGATTGCCCCAGTCCAACGCCAGCATCTTTACATAGTGTGAAGGTCACAAGGTAGTTATCATGGGCAACTTTAACTTTCCAAATATTGATTGGAACATTTATAGGTCGAATAGTTTGGATGAAACACTTTTTGTACAGTGTGTGCAGGAGGGTTCCCTGACTCAATATATGGATAAGCCAACAAGAGGTGGGGCCACATTGGACTTCATAATGGGTAATAACCAGGCCAAGTGTAGGATTTGTGGGAGAGCACTTTGTCCTTCATTATTGCAATGGAGGGGGATAGGGTCACACAGCAGGGCAAGGTTTATAATTGGGGCAGGGGTAATTATGATGAGATTAGGCAAGAATTAGAGAGCATATGGTGGGAACAGAAACTGTCAGGTATGGGCACAAACAAAAAGTGGAGCTTTTTCATTGAACAAATACTGCACGTCCTTGATAGGTATGTCCCAGGCAAACAGGGAGGGGAAATGGCTGAGTGAGGGAACCATGGTTCACAAAAGAGGTTGAATGTCCTGTTAAGAGGAAAAAGGAAGCATATGTAAGGATGAAAAAACAAGAAGAGTTGGGTTGCTTGAGGGTTACAAGGTAGCTAAGAATGAATTAAAGAAAGGGTTTAGGAGGGGGCGTGAGAAGAACTTGGCAGTTCGGGTAAAGGAAAGTTGCAAGGTTTTTTACTCTTATGTGAGAAATAAAAGAATGACCAGGGTGAGGTTATGGCCAATCAAGGATAATAGTGGGAACTTGTGCATGGAGTCAGAAAAGATAGGTGAGGCATTGAATGAATACTTTTCTTCAGTGTTTACCAAGGAGAGGGGTCATGTTTTTGAGGATGAGTGCATGATACAGATTGATAGGATGGAGGCAGATGTTCTAAGCGAGAATGTATTAGCAATTTTGAAAAACCTGACTTTCAATAAATACCCTGGGCCAGATGGGATACATTCTAGGATATTTTGGGAGGCAAGGGATGAGATTGTGGAGCCTTTAGCTTTGATCTTTAGATCCTTACTGTCCATGGAGATTGGCCACTTTCTGGTCCTTTGGCACAATGTTGTTCCTCTCCAAGAAAGGAAACAGGAATGACTCTGGTAATTATAGGCCAGTTAGTCTTACTTCGGTGGTCGGTCAGTTAATGGAAAGGATCCTGAGAGTTTGTGACCATTTGGAAAGATGCAGTTTAATCCGGGATAGTCAGCACAGTTTCATGAGAGGTAAGTCCTGCCTCACCAATTTGACTGAATTCTTTAAAGAGTAACTAAGTGTGTAGATAAAAGTAAAGCAGTTGATGTCCTATGCATGGATTTTAGTAAGGCATTTGATAAGATTCCCCATGGTAGGCTCATAAAGGTAAGGAGATGTGGGATAGAATGAAATTTGGCTGATTGTCTTCTATGAGACAGCCAGTTACTTATCCAAAGGGTGGTGGCAGAAGAAAAATTTTCAAACTGGAAGCCAGTTACCAGCAGCACCAGCAGAGGATCAGTGCTGGTCCTCTGATTTTTGTGATATTATCTATGACTTGAAAAAGGGAGGGGCTGAAGGGTGGGTTAGTAAATTTGCTGATGACACCAAGATCGGTGGAGTAGTGGATGAGTGGAGGGCTCTTGCAGGCTGCAGAGCTGGGCCAAAAAAATGGCAGATGGAGTTTAACCCTGATAAATGCGAAGTAATTCATTTTGATCGGGCAAACTTGATTACAGGGTCATGAATTCAATATTTCAATGATCAGCAGACAGCTAGATTGGGTAAGAACCTCCAACTAAGAACTCTTTAAAAAGGCTCAAAACAACAGTTTTCAAAAAAAAACTCTCCTCAGTACTGATCAAAATGATCACATGCTGGTGACCCAAGAAAATACAAATGATGTTTCACTAGCAACAAACCAATAGCTTTCTCCAACAATGTAACTCAAAGAAATAATTGGATCACAGCCAACCACAAACTTAGTCCAGGCACCTCACAATCTTTTTTGACTAGTAAAAAATCTGCACTGACACCAGTACGTTTCCTGATAGCAACATCAAGATCTACTGTAACTATGCACTGATCAAGCCAAAGTCAGTCCACTCATCTACAAAATAATGCAATCTGAAAGACTGCAGCCAACCTAAAAGGAAACCTAATTGTACCTACAGATTATGTTCATGCAAGAAGTGAGAAATCAAAATTGAAAGAAAGTTGAAGTTGTCAGGAAATCGATCAATTAAGAGCTTTTCAAACATGGTTGCAGAATAGAATGAAGCTATTACTGCACCTGAAATAAAGTTCAAGAAACAAGAGTTGATCTCAACTCTTGCTTCATGGCATTTGCAGTTAGATCACTGACAGTTTCCAAGTTTAATTGAAAGAGCAGATCCTGGAAACACACATCAGTGTGCATCCCTCAAAACACTTGTGCCCCAAAGTTAGCCACATCTCTTAACCAAACTGTTCTGGTACACCATAAATACTGGAATCTATTTAGGTACGCCATCGCCAAATCCAATCATCAATCTCCTCTCAATCATCAGTAAACTGATGGAAGGGTTTGTGGTCAATGCTATAAAGCAGCACTTACTCACCAAAGCTCTGTTTCAGTTCTGCCAGAGCCACTCAGCTGTTCACTTCATTATAGTCTTGGTCCAAGCATTGACAAATGAACAGAATGCAAGGAGTGAGGAGAGAGCAATTGTCGTTGACAACAAGGATGCATTTAACTGATATGACATCAAGAGCCCCTCGTATTGGGCCAGTGACTAGCATTATTGCTTCACAGCGCCAGGGATCAGGTTCAATTCCGGTCTCAGGTCACTGTCTGTGTAGAGTTTGCACGGGATTCCTCTGGTTTCCTCCCACACTCCAAAGATGTGAGAGTTAGGTTGATTAGCTGACTAAAGGTAATTTGCTAAATTGATTAAGGGATTAACATGGTAAATGTGGGATTACGGGAAAAGGGCCTGGGTTGATTGTGGCAGGGGACGGGGATGGTGACGGGGAGGTGGGGGGGGGGAGCCTCTATTGATTGGAGTCAATACACAAGCACAACCATAAAACTCAAAATGTTTGTGATTGTTGGAGGTCAATAATGTCAATCCCAAAGCTATGGAGGACCAGAAGAGGTTGTTGGTGATCTGGACACCGAAAAACTTGAAGCTCTCGAGTGCTTTTTGCTACTGTAGTTAGGCGTGGGGGAGTATAAATCAGCAACTCACCTGTGAATCGATCTCATTGTTCTCTGGGATAGAGTGTTTGGAAGCGCTGGTGGCTGAGTGTAAATTTTTCAATTTGCTTTTTTTCTGTTCTTGAGTGCTTTTTGCTGTGGTAGTTAGGTGTGGGGCTAGCTGGGAAGGGAACCGAGAAGTATAAAAAGAAAGTGGCAGTAGACAGCGGGCAGGGGAGTGAGTAGGGAAGCAGAGTGAGATAAGGGCTTTGGCTCATGTGGCTTAGGCACAGTGTACTACTGGTTTTCCAGTTGCATTCACACCTCCAAAGGTGTTCATGACAATGGCAGGGATTAAGGGAAGACACCTCACCTGTGTACGGTGTCATATGTGGGAGTTCCTGAAGGCAAGACCTCTCCCAAAAGTCCACATATGCGTCAAGTGTTTAGAGCTGCAGCGTCTGAGGGCTCGGGTCAAGCAACTAGAGCGGCGATTGGAAGATGCATTTTTAGTCAGGGAGAACGAAGCAATCATGGAAGGGAGGCAGAGTAAGGTGGTGGACCCGGAGCCTAAGAGGGAGGAACCTGACCCTTTCAGGTGGGTTACTGTAAGGAAGGGGAAAAAGGAGAGGGGAGACAGTTCAAAGACTTCCCCAGTGGCAGTCCCCCAAAATATCGAGGGCAGAGGAGTAAAAAAGGTAAGGCAGGAGAACCAGAGTACCTCAAAAGGGGAGGGTTAAAGGAATAGATAGGCCCTTGTGTGGTCCAACGCGGGACTCCAGGATGGTAGTTTGCCTCCCTGGAGCAGGGATACAAGATGCTTCTGACAGGGTAGAGGGCATTCTGAAGGGTGAGGGGACCCTGGCGGATGTGATTATTCACGTAGGAGAGAAGGATGTAGGAAGGAGCAGCAGGAAGGATATACAAAGGCAGTTCAGGAAGTTGGGGGGTAGGCTGAAGAGCAGGGCCTCCAGGGTAGCAATCTCAGGGCTGCTTCCAGGGCCGGGTAATAGCGAAGCCAGGAGAAATGAGATCCTACAACTGAATGTGTGGCTGAAGGACTGGTGTAGGGCAGAGGGTTTCATATTTGTGGATAACTGGGAAGTCTTTGTGAAAGATGGGCACCTGTATAGAAGGGACAGGGAACACTTAAATGGGAACGGCATGAATATCTTAGCTGGGAGGTTAGCTGGACTGTTTCGGCAGGATTTAAACTAATATGGAGGGGGGAGGGGTTGAAACCGATAGCTCGGTAGAGCACGAGATGGGAGATAGAATAAGCTTGGATGAGAAGAAATACACCAGGGAGAAGGAGGTTCCCAGTGGGCTTGGAAGTCTGGAGTGTGTCTGTTTCAACGTGAGGAGCGTAACAGGAAAAACAGATGCACTTAGGGCCTTAATGTTTGTGAGGAACTTGGATGTCATTGCGGTGACGGAGACGTGGTTAAAGGAAGGGGAGCAGTGGCAACTGAATATTCCTGGGTATAAGTGTTTCAGGCAGGACAGAGGAGGGTCCAGAAGAGGTGGGGGAGTGGCGTTGTTAGTTAGGGAGAGCATCGCGGCAGTGCAGAGGGAGGACAATACAGAGGAGTTAGTAGTGGAGTCGCTGTGGGTGGAGTTGAGAAATGGAAAGGGAGCAATTACTATGCTAGGGGTGTATTATAGGCCACCCAACAGCCTGCAGGTAGTTGAAGGAGGCATATGTAAAGACATTTTGGTTAGGTGCAGAAAGAACAGAGTCGTTATAGTGAGATTTTAATCTCCCTAGGGTGGATTGGAAGATACCTAGAGCTGGGAGTTTGGACAGGGAGGAATTTACAAAATGTGTACTGGAAGGATCGTTGTTTGTGAGGAACTTGTCTGTGAAGGTGGCAGAGCAGGTGGAGAAGGTTGTGAAGAAAGCATATGGTATGCTAGCCTTTATAGTAAGGGGTATAGAGTACAAGAGCTGGCCTTTAATGTTGCAGTTGTATAAAACATTGGTTAGACCTCATTTGGAATACTGCGTCCAGTTCTGGTGGCCTTACTACCAGAAGGACGTGGAGACTCTGGAGAAAGTGCAGAGGAGGTTTACCAGGATGCTGCCTGGTATGGAAGGTCTGAGGTACAAGGAGAGGTTAGGCAAATTGGGACTGTTTTCCTTAGAAAGACGTAGACTTAGAGGAGATCTAATAGAGGTGTACAAGATTATGAGGGGGATAGACAGAGTAAACAGGGTTGAGCTTTTTCCTAGGATGGACTCAAATAGCATGACGGGTCACGGGCTGAGGGTGAGGGGGGTAAGGTATAATTTGGATGCTAGAGGGAGTTTTTTCACACAGAGGGTGGTGGGGGTATGGAATGCGCTGCCAAGTAAAGTGGTGGAGGCAGGTACTCTGGAGTTATTTAAGAAATACTTAGATGGGCACATGAACAGAATGGGAATGGAGGGGTATAGAAAACTGATTTTAAATAGGGATCATGAGCCTTGGGAATTCCCTGGGAAGTGTGTAAATAAGTGATGATATTGATGTACTTGTTTTTATCCTACAGGTGCTTTGGTCCACCTTGTTGTCTAACAAGGGGCATACACGCGATGGGTCGTGAGAAGGTTGCTCTTGGATTTTTTGAGAGTATCCTAGTGCTTCACGTCGTTAGTGTACGCTTGACCTGGACCATTTGATGGACGACATGACAGCTCAGTGACTATTGCTGTGCTGTGCAGATACATGGATTTAGGCCCGTGTCTGTGGGAGCTTGTGTGGGTTTTCTCCAGGTGCTCCGGAGAGCTTCCTCCCACATCCCAAAGATGTGCTTTTAGGCTAACTGGCAAAACAAATTCTCCCTAAATTGTCTCAAATTTGGTTTTTAATCCATAGATCTATAAAGATAGACAGGAATCACGGGTAGAGGTGGGAACATCGGGGTGGCGGCGCGGGCTCATTGGGCCGAAAGGCCTGTTTCCCGAGCTGTTTTGTTCTTTGTTGTTATTTCTACTTCAACCCATTGATGTAGATAGGGGCACATTCTCCATATGCTTCCAGGAATCAATGACAATCTCCTTCATTTTGTTGGCATTGAGGGAGAGATTGTCACTACACCAGTCCACCAGATTCTATATCTTTTTCCTGTACTCCATCTCATCATTGCTTTAGATCTGACTCACAACAGTGGTGTTAGCAGCAAACCTGAAAATCGAGTTTGAGGAGAATTTGATCACACAATCATAGGTGTATAATCAAGGGGCTGAGGATGATTGTGGAGCAGATGTTCTTGCCTATCCTTATTGATTGTGATCTGTGGGTTAGGAAGTTCAGTATTCAGCTGCAGAGGGAGCAGCCCAGGCCAAAGTTTGGAGATGAGTTTCATCGGAAATATGGCGTTGAAGGCTGAGTTGTTATCGATAAATAGAAATCCGACAGGTGTCTTTGCTATCTAGATGTTCCAGGGTTGAGTGCAGGGCCAGTGAGATGATCTCTGCTGTGGACCTGTTGTGTGGTAGGTCAACTTAAGTGGATCCAGACAATCTGGGAGGCAGGAATTGATGTATATCATGACTAACTTTCTGAAGCATTTCATAATCATGGATGTCAGACCCACTGGATGATAGCCATTAAATCATGCTGCCTTGCTCTTCTTTGCTACTGGGAAAATGGTCATCTTTTTGAAGCGGATAGGGTCCTTAGATTGATGTAAAGAAAGGTTAAAGATATCTGTCCACATAGGATCTGAGTGCTGGTCCAAGTAACCCATCAATGCCGGTTGCTTTTCATGGGTTGACCTTCGGGAAGACTGCTCTGACATCTGCAATGGTGACTTCGGATACAGGTTCACCCAAGGCTTCCAGGATGGAGGGTGTGCTTTCTTGCTCAAAACAGGCATAGAATGCACTGAGCTCATCAGTTCTCAATTGCAATAATCTAAAATATATAAATTCAACATGACCGCTGGAAGCAATTCAGTTTTGAGGACACTAGTTCTTCAACATTTCCCAAGGAAAATATCAACAGCAGAAAATATCAACATTAAACAAGTCAGAAAAGCAATTGGTCTTTCTGCTCATATACAAAGCCATTAGCCCCACTTAAATTTGCATGCAACCCATTTCACTGTGCACCGAATTGGAAACACATTCCAGGTGTTCACGTCTTCACACCCAGTGCCATTTAACATATCCATCACTAAAGGTTTAATGAGATTTAAAGGTAGCAAAGAATAACCTTACAAGATATGACACTGAAATGTATTTGTGTGAATCATTCTTGCATTTCTCACTTCCTGAAAAAGCTCGTTAACATGATTATCTGATCACTTTGCTGTTTGTTGGACGTTGCCAAGGGTAAATTGGCTGCTGTTTCATAAAATGGTTGTTATGTGCCAAGCTTTAAAGCATTTTGGGACGTGGTAACATTATAAAAGTGGCTTTCTAAATACCCTCCAAATTATTTTCACAAAATAGCATGCAAAAAACTTCCACGGATGTTAAATAAGAAAGAAATACAGAGTTAGGAAAGCGAGTAATGAATAATCAAAGCTTGGTCAAAGAGATGGGTTTTTAAGGAGGGCCTTGGGTATAGTACACAAGGAAGATTATACCACAACCATACAAAACACATGTTCGGCCACAGCTAAAGTACTGTGCACAGTTCTAGCTACTGTAATATAGAAAGGATACAACCACACTTTGCATGGATGCTGGAAAGATCAATAATTGGGGGGGGTAATTTTTAAAGAATGTGGGTATTAAAGAATTATGCATAAGATGGGTATGGAAGGATATGGGTCAAATGCAGACAATTGGGATTAGCCTAAGCATTTAAAAAGGGCGGCATGAACAAGTTGGGCCAAAAGGCCGTTTTCCATGCTTTAACCTCTATGACTCTAATGTATTGAAGAATTAGAGGGGATTTGAGAAGAAATTCTTTCATCCACAGGAAGGTGGGGCCTGGAATTTAGAACATAACAGCACAGTACAGGCCCTTCGGCCCTCGATGTTGCACCAACCAATAGAACCAATTTTATGACCTCTAACCTAAACTATTCCAATGCTATCCATATGCCTATCCACTGATCATTTGAACGCCCTTAAATTTGGCAAGTCCATAACTGTTACACGCCCTTACTAACCTCTGAGTAAAGAACCCACCTCTAACATCCATCCTGTAACTACCACCCCTTAATTTAAAGCTATGTTCCCTCATGTTAGCTAGTGTCAGCTAGTGTTTACTGCCTATTCAAAGGTGGTAGTGGAAGAAATTCAAACTACTTGAATACTTGGATCGGCATTTAAAATTCTGTAACCTATGGGACAACTGAGCAAAAACTGGGATTACGTTGGCTAGTTTTTTTGTGAGCAGCACAGATAAGACTGGCCTCTTTCTTCATTGTAAATTCTCTTGAGTCCGAGTCATACAGCACAGAAAAGACCCTTATGACCAGTGAGTCTGCAATAACTACTTCTAATTCTTTGAAAATGTAATTAGTAGAGTTGACAAGGGCAACAATAGATGTGGTATATTTGGACTTCCAGAAAGCATTTGACAAAGTCCGCACAAAAGATTATCGAACAAGATTAAAGCACAAGGGATTGAGGAAGTGTATTGAGATGGATAGAAAACTGGTTGGCAGAAAAGAAACAAAGATAGGAATTAATGAATGGTTTTCAAATTGGTTGGCAGTAACTAATAGGGTGCCACAGGGATCAGTGCTAGGACCCCAGCTACTTACAATATAAATTAATGATGAAGAAACAAAACGTAACATCTCAAAGTCTGCAAATGGCACTAAGTTGGGTGGAGACAAACTGTGATAAGATACTGAGATCCTTCAGAATGATCTGGACAAGTTGGGTGAGTGGGCTAATCAGTGGCAGATGCAGTATAATTTAGATAAGTGTGAGATTATTCACTTTGGAAGCAAAAACAAAAAGGCAGAGTATTTTTTAGATCAATCGGGCAGCATGGTCGATACAGGCTTGGAGGACAAAGGACCTGTTCCTGTGTTGTCATTTCCTTCGTATCTGAATGGCTGTAAATTGGGAGAGGACAGTGTGCAGCAGGACCCGGATGTCCTGGGCATCAATCACTGAAGGTAAGCATGCAGGTGCAGCAGACAGTAAAGAAGACAAATGGTATATTAATTTCATTGTGAGAGGCTGAGTATAGGAGCAGGGATGTGTTATTGCAACTATACAGGGCCTTAGTGAGGCCACATCTAAAGAATTGTGTACAGTTTTGGTCTCCTTTTCTGAGGAAGGACGGTCTCGAGGGACTGTAGCGAAAGTTTACCAGGCTAATTCCGGGGATGGCGAACTGATATATGAGGAGAGATTGACTAGATTAGGACTAGTTTTTGCTGGAGTTCAGGTGAATGAAGGGGGACCTCAGAGACTTATAAAATTCTAACAGGTCTCAATAGGGTAGATTCAGGGACAACATCCCCAGTGATGGGGGAATCCGGAAACAGGATTCAGGGCAGACGGATTTGAGGAGACATTTCTTCACCCAAAGAAGGTGAGCTTGTGGAATTCATTACCACAAGAAATACTTGATGCCAAAACATGGAATGCATTCAAGTGGCAGCTGCAAAAGCATTTGGGCCAAAGATTATGGGGAAAAAGCAGGATTAGGCTATCGAGATGGATGATCAACCATGATCTTAATGAGTGGCAGAAGAGGCTTAAAGGGCCAAATGGCCTCCTGCTCCTATCGTGCTAATCCATTTTCCAGCACTTGACATATCATAACATTCAAGGATCTGGGACAAGTGTTCATGCAAATATTTTTTTTTTTGAAGGCTGTCAGTTCTCTGGTCTAAAAAACCTTCCCAGGCAGTGCATTCCATATTCCCACCACCTGCAAGATCTTTTTTCCTTCGAATCCCCTCTGAATCTTCTGCTCCTCACCCAAGAACTATGCCTCCCTCAACCAAGGGGAACAGCTGCTTCCTATTCACCCTGTCCATAGCAATCAATCACATCCCCACCCCACACCACCACAGCCTTCTCTACTCTAAAGAAAACAATCCAAATTTATCCAGTCTCTCCTTGTAGCTCAAATGCTCCATCCTAGCCAACATCTTAGTGATCTCTACTATACCCTTTTTTGGTGCATTCATATTCTTCCTATACTGAGGTGACCAGAACTGCACATAGTATTCCAGCTGTAGCCTAACCGTTCTGAACAGTTGCAACATAACTATCTTGTTCTTATACTCAATGCCATGACTGATAAAAACAAGTGTCCCATATGTCATCTTAACTATCCTTCAGGGATCTGTGAAAAGACTCCAAGATCCATCTGTTTCTCAGCTTCCTAGCATCCTGCCATTCACTAAATACCCTCTTGCCTTGTTACTTCTTCCAAAGCGCATTACCTCATACTTATCAGGATTAAATACCATCTAACACTGTTTTGCTCATCTGACCAATCCACGTTTATCTTCCTATAACCTGCAACCCTCTTCTTCACTATTAACACTCTACTAATCTTGGTATCATCTAAAAACTTGCTCATCATCGCTCGCACATTAAATACACAAATGATGTAGATAACAAACAATAAGGTACTTAAGCTTGTGGATACTGGCCTCCATTCGCTCAGCCTTCTACCACCACCCAATGTCCTACTACCAAGCCAGGTTTGGATCTTTCTCATCATCATTTTTCTACAAATTTCTCAATCTCCTATGTGGGAAATTAAAGGTTTTCCTAAAAATATATATAAATCCACTTATGCTGAAGAATGGGAGGTGTTGGTAGTAGTATTTAGGAGAAGAAATCTGCAAAGTGCGAGGTCTGAGCAACTGAAGGTACAGCCACCATTAGTGGGATGAAATGACGAGATGAACAGGGCACCAGGGGAAAAACAGATTATTTTTCAACGAGACTTCATTTGTGTGAGGGACTAAGATGTCATATTTGATAAGCTCATTGCTAACTCTAAAAATTGCAAATAGGACAAAGGCCAAAAATGATAATCTATGTTAATCCATTCATAGGACCTGGGCATCGCTGACTGGGCTAGCATTTATTGCCCATCCCTCATTGCCCAAGGGCAGTTAAGAGTCAAAAATATTGCTGTGGCTCGAGTCACATGTAGACCAGACCAGAAAAGGGCAGCAGATTTCCTTCCCGAACAAAAGAAGCAACCTGGCACCATTGGGAAAACGTGCATATTGTTAGCCTTAAAAAGCCATTAATAAGCTCTAACAGCTGTACTGAACAAACTCAAGAAATGCTATATAACAGCAATATACCTACTGATTGGGAGAGGTTGTTCAAAGGTAAGTCCATGTTCAGCATGTTGGAGTTTTTTTTAAAGGGACAACTGATAAGATTGCAGGACAGACATGTGCCTGTTGAGAGGAAAGATGGGAAAGGTAGGATTAGAGAGCCGTGGATAACTTGGGATATTGAGGACTTGGTCAGAAAGAAGAGAGAGCTGTATGTTAGGTCCAAGCAACTGGGAATGGAGAGAGCTTTGGAGGAATACAGAGAGAGGAGGGAACTCAAATGGGGAGTTAGAAGGGCGAAAAGTGGCACAAAATGATCTTAGACAGGATTAAGGAAAATCCAAAGGCATTTTACTCATATGTTAGGAATAAAAGGGTGGTTAGAGAGAGAGAAAAAAATCTGTCCTCTTAGGGACAGAGGAGAGGAACTACACTTACAGCCCAAGGGAATGGGGGAGATTCTGAATGAATACTTTGCGTCAATATTCACGAAGGAGAGAGACTTGTTGTCTGGTAGTGTCTCGGAGGGAGTTGTAGAGCCGTTGGAGGAAATTCCATTAAGAGGAACGAAGTGTTAGGGTTTTTAGGTAGTATTAAAACTGATAATTCAGCAAATTTCAGAATTCGCTGGACTCCGGGAAAATGCTGGAAGATTGTTATGCCACTGTTTAAAAAAGGTAGCAGACAGAAGGCAGGGAATTATAGGCCAGTTAGTTTAACGTCTACAGTAGGAAAAATGCTTGAATCTGTCGTCAAAGCAGAAATAACAAGGCACCTGAATATGAACTGTTTGATCAAACAGACGCAGCACAGATTCGTTAAGGGAAAGGCGTGCTTGATGAGTTTATTGGAGTTCCATGAGGAAGTTACTAGTGAGGTAGATAAAGGGGAACCGGTGGACGTGGTGTTTTTGGATTTCCAAAAGGCCTTTGATAAGGTGCCTCACAAAAGGTTGTTGCAGAAGGTTAGGGTGCAGGGAGTCAGGGGTAGGGTGTTAGACTGGATAGAAGATTGGTTGTCTAATAGGAAACAGAGGGTAGGTATTAATGGGTGCTATTCTGATTGGCAGCTGGTGACTAGCGGAGTGCCCCAGGGTTCGGTGCTAGGGCCTCAACTATTTACCACATACATAGACGATCTAGAGGAAGGGGCTGAGTGCAGGGTGACAAATTTGCTGATGACACGAAGATGAATGGAAAAGTAAATTGCGTGGAGGATAATGGAAAGCCTGCAGAGGGATCTGGATAGGTTGAGTGAGTGGGCGAGGACCTGGCAGATGGAGTATAATGTTAGCAAGTGTGAGGTTATCCACTTTGGTAGGAATAATGATAGAAAGGATTACTGTTTAAATGGCGAAAAGCTGCAGCATGCGACGGTGCAGAGGGACCGGGGGGTCCTTGTGCACGAATCGCAAAAACACAGTATGCAGGTGCAGCAGGTGATTCAGAAGGCAAATGCAATGTTGGCCTTTATAGCTAGGGGGTACAATATAAAAGCAGGGAGGTACTTTTGCAGCTGTACAGAGTACTAGTGAGGCCGTGGCTGGAGTACTGTGTGCAGTTTTGGTCACCGCATTCGAGTAAGGATATATTGGCCTTGGAGGGGATGCAGAGAAGGTTCACTAGGCTGATACCGGAGATGAGGGCATTGGATTATGAGGAGAGACTGAATAGGCTAGGGTTGTACTCTTTGGAGTTTAGAAGGCTGAGAGGGGATCTTATAGAGACGTATAAGATAATGAAGGGGATGGATAGGTAGAGATTGAGAGACTCTTCTCGCTTAGCACAGACAGCAGGACTAGAGGGCACAGCTTCAAGATTAGGGCGGGGGGGGGGGGGGGGGGCGATTCAGATCAGAGTTGCAGAGGAGTTTCTTCACGCAAAGGGTGGTGAATCTTTGGAATGATGGTGGTGGATGCTTCCTCGCTGAATACATTCAAGTCAAGAGTGGATAGGTTTTTGATTGACAAGGAATTAAGGGTTACGGGAGAAAGCAGAAAAGTGGTACTGAACCACTACTGATCAGCCATGATCTTATTGAATGGCAAGGCAGGCTCGAGGGGCTGGATGGCCTACTCCTGCTCCTATTTCTTATGTTCTTGTGTTCTTATAAATCTCCAGGGCCTGATGGCATTTACCCTAGGCCGCTTAGAGAGACAAGAGGTGAAATTACTGGGCCCTGACGCAAATGTTTGTCTTTTCTTTGGACACAGGAGAGGTCCCAGAGGACTGGAGGATAGCAAACATGGTACCATTGTTTAAAAAGGGTAGTAGGGATGACGCAGGTAATTATAGGCCGGTGAGTTTGACATCAATGGGAGGAAAGTTGTTGGAGAGCATTCTTAGAGATGGGATGGGTACGCATTTAGAGCATGGCAATCTGATTAGTGATAGGCAGCGTGGTTTTGTAAAAGGGAGGTCGTGCCTTACAAATGTGGTAGAATTTTTTGACAAGATGACAAAAACAGTCGACAAAGCACAAGCCGTGGATGTCGTCTACATGGATTTCAGTAACGCGTTTGACAAAGTCCCTCATGGTAGATTGGTGGAAAAGGTTAAGGCTCATGGGATACAAGGACAGGTGTCTAGATATATTGAGAACTGGCTTGGTAACAGGATACAGAGTAGTATTGGAAGGGTCTTTTTCTGGTGTGCCGCAAGACTCAGTACTGGGACCTTTGCTATTTGTAATATACATAAATGATTTGGAAGAGGGAGTAACTGATGTGATCAGCAAGTTTGTAGATGATACGAAGATGGCTGGACTTGCTGACAGTGATGAGAAGTGTCAGGCAATACAGCAGGATATAGATAGGCTGGTATATTGGGCAGAGAAATGGCAGATGGAATTTAATCCAGATAAATGCGAGGTGATGCATTTTGAGAAGAAATAATGTAGGGAGGAGTTATACGATAAATGGTAGGACTATTAAGAGTATAGAAACGCAGAGGGTCCTAGGATGCAAGTACACAAATCTTTGAAGATGGCAGTACAGGAGGAGAAGGTGGTGAAGACTTATGGTATGCTTGCTTTTATAGGAAGGGGTATAGAGTATAAAAGCTGGCTTCTGATGTTGCAGTTGTATAGAACATTGGTTAGACCACATTTGGAGTACTGCATCCAGTTCTGGTCGCTTTATTACCGGAAGGACATGGAGATCCTGAAGAGAGTGCAGAGGAGGTTTACCAGGATGCCACCTGATATGGAAGGACTGAGGTATGAGGAGAGATTGGGCAAATTGGGGCTGTTCTCCTTAGAAAGATGGACAATGAGGGGAGATCTAACACAGGTGTATAAGATTATGAAGGGTATAGATAGAGTGAACAGTGGGAAACTTTTTGCCAGGTTGGACACAAAAATTATGAGAGGCCACAGGCTTAGAGTGAGAGGGGCGAGGTATAATTTGGATGTTAGCGGGAAGTTTTTCAGAGTTGTGGAGGCTTGGAATGCACTACCAAGTAGGGTGGTGGAGGCAGGCACGCTAGAGTTGTTTAAGGCTTACATAGGCACATAACGGACTAGAGATGGAGAGATACAAAAGGTTGTTCTAAATAAGGATCAAGAGCCTTAGGAAGTTCCTGGGAATCAATTGATTCCTATGGACCGTCCAACACATTTTATGGCTCAGTTGTCTTACGTTTGAGCTTCTGGGGATTCTATGAATGACTGTTTAAGTTGTGCATGTAGATTGATTTTATTTTTAAATCCACAGGTGATTTGGTCCGCCTTGTTGTCCAACAAAGGGCATACATGCAGTGGAATGTTGTTTTGAGAGTTGTTTAGTGATTCACGTCTTCAGTGTACGCTTAAACCGGACCAGCTGACGGGCAACATGGCAGCTCAGTGATTATCACTGTTTGCTGTGCAGATATATGGACTTGGGCCAGTGTCTGTGCAAGTTTGCACATTCTCCCTGTGCTTGCGTGGGTTTTCTCTGGGTGCTCCAGTTTCCTCCCACATCCCAAAAACATGCTCTTAGGCTGACTGGTGTTAACAAATTGTCCCTAAATTAGGCGTCCCTCAATCTGGTTATAATTCCTTTATTGGGGAGTCCCCAATAAAGGTCATAGGTAGAAGAGGGCACTCACAATGTTAAAATGGTGGCACAAGCTTATTGGGCCAAAGGGCCTGTTTCCTGTGCTGTGTTGTTCTTTGTAATGCATAACCAGATTGGCCAACAGGAAACTGATAAAGTCCTGAGACATTTAAAAATCTTGAGGACTCAGACAAGGGAGACATATTCTTTATCAAAGACAGTGTGGGGAGCTGGGAGCTGTAAGCTATGTGAGATAGGTCTGCAGCTTGTGGAACCAGTAATACTACGCTGCTGAACTGCAAACTCTCAGAATGCTTTTTTTTAAAAAAAGTCATCTGACTGGAAGTCTCAGTAAAGTTTTACAACACCAATTTTAAATCCAACCAATTTATTTGATAGTAAATCCGCGAGCTTTCGACGCTATGCGCCTTCGTCAGGCAAATGCAGTGTTCTGACAAAGCAAATGAATTTGCCTGACGAAGGCGCATAGCGTCGAAAGCTCGCGGATTTACTATCAAATAAATTGGTTGGATTTAAAATTGGCGTTGTAAAACTTTACTGAGTTTACCCCAGTCCAACGCCGGCATCTCTACATCATGGAAGTCTCAGGCCAGGAGTCCCAGCCCAGGTTGGACACCTGGCCCCATCTGCTTCTGCTACAAAGATGGTGCATTGCCTACAAGATTACTCATCTCTTAATCATTACAAGATTAGTTTAAAGCCCGCTGACCTCACTGAAGGAACGCCTCAATGATGCTGATTCTGGACTCTAGAACTCACATGAACCAATATTTTAGGTGAGGCAATGGCCTAGTAGTATTATCTCTGGACTTGCAAATCCAAAAACTCAGCTAATGGTTGGGGGCCTAGATTTGAATCTCATCGTGGCAGATGGTAGAATTTAAATTCCATAAAAAAATCTGGAATTAAGAATCTGATGACCATGAAACCATTACCGAAAAAACATCTGATTCACTAATATTCTTTAGGAAAGGAAATCGGCTGTCTTTACTTGGTTTGACCTACAGTTCCAGCACTGTAAAACTTCCTTTTTGCCATCTCTCTTTTACTGTATGATTGCAAATGGGGAGAAATTGCAAACTGTCTTCTCGCAATCTATGCAAATAAACTAATCCTTTGAGTTCATCCCAGCTAGAGTTTGCAGTGGGGAGGTAATGAATAGAAAATTGGATTGCACCAAAAACAAAAGGTGTTGGGGAATACGTCACTGCTTATAACAAGAGAAACAAACCAAAAATACCTTCCTGGTTATGGATATGTTGAGAGGGAAAAAATTTAGTGCTGATTAAATTAATCCCCCTGCTGTCTATATCTTTTGTATGTATATACCTTAGCGCAGGGTCTTTTGGCTAATCCAAATCCACGACAAGTTTCATTACAGTTAAAAAAATTATTTATATAGTTATTTTAAAATAGTTATTGTGGCAACCTAGCACAACAGTTAAGTGTGCATGCAGCAAATTCTGATAAAATAACGTTGTACTCATATTTATTTTAGTGTTCATATTGGTCAGAACAGCACCAAGACTTCTCCTGATAATCTTCAGAATAGCGCCACCTGAGGGGGAAACCTCAGTTTATCTAATCAAACTAATGCAATCTCACAGTTTGACATTCCTCAAGCTTAAATTTCATGCATAAATCTTCAGAATGGGAGGCAAACTGTTAATCTTCTGTCTCAGGCGTCAGAGTTCTACCATCACTGATAGAATTCAGGAGTATGATTCCTTTCATACGAATCAGAGAATAGATCAGGAGGAAATCATTTTTTGTTTCTTTCCCTCCGCACAGTTCCGAGCTATCTCCCAGTTAATGACTAATTCTCATATGCTAGCCACTTGGACAAAGTTTAATAACTGCCCTTCATGTTTCCGTTCACCTTCAAAAATGCACCCTGGCATAAAGTTATCAGTAAAAGCAAAATACTGCAGATGTTGAAAACCAGAGCCTTTCAGATTGGTAACTTTAAATATGTAAAAAGTCACATTATCAGGAAAAGGCAAAGATTGAAAAATAATTGAAAGCATGAATGAATAGATCGAATTCTCACGTGTTTCTGTGATAACGAGTATATTCATGTATTGGAGTTGAATATCCAAATTTAATATCTCAGATTAGTCAAAAAATGCCAAGTACCAAAGAAAAATTAAATCTCTAAATTAGTGTTGCAAGTTAAATGTAGAAGTGCCCAGCGCTAGCGAGCGCAACTTAAAAAAAAAACAACTTTTTACACAGGAGCTATTCAAACCAGTAATAAGCATCACCCCTCCCCCGACCACAAGACTTCTCAATCCATCAGGAAAATTGTCCTAATGAAATCGCTGAGTACAGTGTTTTATTTCTCAGTTACCACATACTCTGGAATGTATCCCACGAAGAGCAAGTCACAGCATTTTAAATAGTTTCAAACTCCAATACATTACAGGACATTAACAAAACTTTCCAAGCATCAACTTATTATGACATCTGGTTGTAATCATGATATAGATCACAAAGCGCAATTTAACCAAAAGGACATCTAGATTTTATACTCCCTACATGCCAGAACATTCGCCTTTCCCGAAAGTGGCGACTTAAACATCGAAGTTTAAATAGATTCGCAATCAATTCGGTTCTTCTTCCCTGCTCAAGCACACATGGGCATTTTTTACGAACAATTTCAAGCTGTATCAATAGCGAATTGTTGGAGAGAGAAATCCTATAGAAGATGGAGAATGTCCTACGTTCACTTAGCAACTTCTCACACAATTTTTTTTTGTTGCTTAAATACACCGGCAAATTCATCTCTCATTAATGAAATGATTTTCTTTTTAACACAAACTCGGATTCCACCGTCTCCTAGCAGCCCCAGGAAGAGCTTAATCCTGGCATTATTTTTTCAACCCCACCCACCCCAACTCCCGGGATCATGAACCCACGGGGGAGGGGGGATTTAATAAATTTGCATCTTGTCGTTTCCTTAAAAACCGGACTCCCACCAGGTTATTAATTTATTAACACTGCCCGAAGTTCCCACGTATTACCTTCCACCAAGAGCACCGTGATTACAAGAAATGCCGTCGTCTTCTTCGCCATCGAAACTCCACAAGTCAGCACCAAGAAATATATGGAAAAAGGAATGGAAGGAACTAGAGAGAAAAGCAAAGCCAGCTTTTCTTTGCACTTCTGTCTCTCTCTCAGTCGTTGCCGCTTCGCTTAGCTTTGCTTTGCTTTCTTTACGGTTACCATCGTCCGGCAACGCTCGCGCTCTAAAACCACCCGGTAGCCAACGGAAAAAAAAACCGCCACCGCCAGGACCAAACTTGTTCACCGGAAACAGGTTGATTGACGAGCCCTCTCGCCAATCGCCGCCAGGTTCTGGAGACAGGATCGGTAGAACTGACCAATGGGATCTTTGAAGAGACAACCGGCTGCTTCCGTTGGGGTAAAGTTTGGTTGCACGGTGACTGATGCTTTGTTAGTCTAAGGGGGAGAAAGGTGAGTTAACAGTGAACGTTAAAGAGATGTAACAGTGATCCGGGACCAAAAAAAAACTATCGACATTTCCATAGCCGTGGAGGAAATTAGTTTACGTGTTCTCTCATATTTCCATGAAGAATAACCGTTCCTTCATTTGAATATTCTGAAATCTTCTACATTTTATAATTGTCGCTTATTTCTGTCGGTTCCCAGTCAGACCTATTAAATAAAAACATTAGGGTGTTGGCCGCTTGACAACGGTCATTCCAATCCGAAACTACGGTTTGTCTCCAGGTAGCGGTTTCGGCGAAGAGAACTTGGGAGTTATCGATAGGTGAATGGGAATGAGTGCCTTAGAAAGCTGCATTCTGGTAGCAGTTTTCGTAATCTCAGGGCACCCCAAAGCATTTTATAAATATTTGAATGGTAATCATTGTTGGCTAGGACCAAGAACAAGATCAGGTGTAATGCCTGTTCCTGTCAGTTTGGATCTAGTATGTCCTTTGTGGGGACCATCAGTTGCATTCAATTTGATTTGAATTGTTGTTTTGCTGCAAGCAAAGAGATGGAATGAGAGTTGCCATGTCCACTGTCCATTGGCTGTGTAACTCTGAGGGAGGAATAAAATGGGGGAAAATGTTTTGTAAAACCAGATTACCAACTTGGTCTGGAGAATGGACAAATACAAATATGTTGAAGTTATTCCATTTTAATTTTCAGTTACTCATCATTCTGATAATGCCCTGATGTGCTAATTTCTTGCCAGTCTTGAAAGTAATAACCGATGTTGAGGTAAAGTTTACAGTACTGGCAACTTCCAATACTGTACAAACTATTCCTTGAGCCAGGATGGAAAGGGCCAGGTCATGAAAGATCATAACCTGAAACATTAACTCTGTTCCTTTCACCACAGCTGCTACCAGATCTGAGTATTTTTTGTTTTTATTTATGACCAAAAAAAGGAAAGAAACCTTGTGCTACCAATGTTAGCTGAACACTCAGTATTCAATGGTGACGAAGAACAAAGTTTAAAGTTTATTTATTAGTATCACAAGTAGACATACATTAACTACCAACTGCTTAGCATAACCTCTGTAGTGGGGAAGTTGCTGGAATCAATTATCAACAAGGACATGACTGAGCATTTGGAAAAAACAAAAGGCTGAGTTTAACAACTTTTACCCCAATTGCTATAAAACACAATGACATTACTGAGAAAATCCCTGAGTCGCCACATTCTAGCATCTGTTCAAGTAAATATACTAAGGGAGAATTTAGCCAATGCAATAAATCAGCACTGATTTCTTTCAGACTGGAAGAAAACAGGATAACCTAGAGGAAACCCACACAGACACGTGGAGAACATGCATACTCACATAGACAGTGACCCAAGCTGGAAATCGAACTAGGTCTCTGTTATTGTGAAGCAGCAGTGCCAACCCCTATGCCACTGTACAACACAGGATTTCTGATGTTGATTTTAAAGATTGACTATAGCATTCCCTCCACCAATAAAAATTCAAACCTAATATTTTTGTAATAACTAACTAAAATGGTTGCAATGTGTGGGATTACAATTATAGGATGTTTGAGATATTCCTTTACAAGATTATCATCAGATCGTACAGTGCAAAAGGAGACCATTCAGTCTATTGTGTCAGTGTCAACCGTTTGAAAAAGCTAGCCAATTAGTACCACTTCCCCATACCCTGCAATTTTTTGCTTTCGGAATTTATCCAATTCCAAAGAACAGAAAATTACAGCATAGGAACAGATCCTACAGCTCTTCAAGCTGCACTGACCATGCTGCCCAACTGAACTAAAGTCCCCTATCCTTCTGGTGATCATATCCCTTTATTCCCATCCTATTCGTGTATTTGTAAGGCAAGGGAATACACAATGAAAGGTAGAATACTAGGAAATACAGAGGATGAGAGGGAGCTTGGGATGCATATCCATAGATCCCCGAAGGGCAGCACAGCAGATAGATAAGTTGGTTAAGAAAGTATATGGGATAGTTTTCTTTGTCTTATGCCTCAGCTAACAGTGATAGGTGGTATAGGCTGGTCAATGGGCCACATGAGTGGCCCTCCTTCATCTCAGTGTGCCGCAAAATTGAAATCAGATTTGTTCACTTAACTATGACCCCATGAATAATATTTAACAAGTTATAGAAAATACTTAATCATTATATATTAATAGAATTTATCATCAATTTTTCAAGTGGAAATGAAATAAATGTTTACACTTTGGATGCAGAGAAGGTGGAAGGCTCTCACAGTCAATGTTATGTACAATCATCATGCACTTAATTCCTTTAACCTTACTTTACATGTATATCAGTTCAGTCATACAGTGGGGGAAAAATTACATAGATGGAGGTCGGAGGAATGTAGTAACCCTGCGCATGTTAAACATTGAACAAAATGCCTTGTAGACCGACCCTACTACCTGCCGTAGGAGTCCACCTCTGTTATTTTGACAGCAGTTTACATCCTACCCCATGCAGACGTGAAGACTGCACTGGATGAAAATATATACCACTACAAATAGCCTTGAGATGAAACATCATGGCCAGAGACTTCAACCAAGCCAAGCTCAAGAGTGCCCTACCAAGATATCATCAACACGTTCTCCACTAAAGACACAAACATCCTCAAGCACAACCACACAAACGTCAAACATGCCTACTGGTCTATTGCTATTCCACTCTTTGGCAAATCAGACCAAAAGGCAGTGCTCATGCTCCCAGCTTACAAGCAAAAACTAAAATGGGTGAATCTGATAAAATCATGCAATGTTGGTCTGATGCATCGGTTGATCTTCTATGCGACTGCTTAAGGTCAGTGGACTGATCGGTATTTAAGAACTGTGACCAACCTGAATGAGTACACCACTACAGTAAAAGATTTTATTGTTAAGTATGTAGAACACTGCCAAAGAAGCGCATGTGTATTTTGCAACTGGAAATCATGGATGAACAGGGACATCTACTGCTTACTGAAGCCTAGGTTTGAGCATTCAAGTCAGTAACCCTGACCAAGAAATCCAGATACGATCTATGGAGATAATCAAAGATGCTAAGAGACAGGACCAGACCAAGCTATAGATCAGGCTAGCCATACAAACACCACCAATTATGGCAAGGTCTACACAATAGACGACAAGGTGAAGGTGTGTAGAATCACTGGCAGCGATGTACCTCTTCAGATAACTCAGAACATTCTATGCCTGTTTTGAGCAAGAGGTCAATGAGAGAACATCATTTGCTCTCTAAGCCTCAGCCAAACTGGTATCCAAGGTCACCATCGCAGATATCAGATCAGTCTTCTTGAAAGTCAACTGCAGAATAGAATAGAAACCCTACAGTGCAGAAAGAGGCCATTTGGCCTAGCAAGTCTGCACCCGCCATAATTCCACCAGGCCCTACGTATTTACCCACTGACCCCTCCAACCTCTGCATCTCAGGACACTATGGCCATGCTAAAATTGTCCCTATCAACCTAACCCACATAATAAGTCTCACAACACCATATTAAAGTCCAATAGGTTTATTTGGTAGCATGATCTTTCAGAGCACTGCCTCTTCATCAAGTGAGTGTTACAGCAGGGAGGTTATGATGGAGCTGATAAAATGCTCTTTCAGCTACAGCTGGAATATTTGGTACAGTACTGGTCACTAAACTGTAGGAAGGATGTGATTGCAATAGAAAGAGTGCATAGGAATGTTGCCTGGGCTGGAATGTTTCAACTGTAAAGAGAGGCTGGTTAGACTGGGGTTGCTTTCCTTAGAGCAGAGAAAGCTGAATGATGATCTACCTGATAGTGGTAATAATGAGACAGGGTAGATAGGAAGGGAGTTTTCCCTGAGTAGAGGTGTCAATAAGCACGGGGCATAGAATTAAGATGAGAGACAGGGGATTTGAGAGAAATATTTTTCACCCAGAGTGGTGGGAATTCATTGCCTAAAATAATGGTACAGGTGGGAACCTCACAATAGGTGAGGTTAATAAGCATTTAAATGAATACATGAAACATCTCCGCATACAAGACTGCAAACTAAGGGTTGAAAAATGGAAATAGAATAAATAGGTGCTTGATGGCTAGCACCGACATGATGGACTGAATGTTTGTTTCTTTTGGTGCTGTAAAACTCTGACTCTGACTATGTCATAGTCAATGGAAATTGTTTCTTCCCAAGTACTCTGTACTGAGGCACTCATACATAAAGCAGTTCCAGAAAAGAAGAATACATGATGTTAGAGGCTTGAATGGAGAGGAACCTGAGTGTATTCAGGAGGAATTTTTCACTCAATATGGATGGCCCAACGAGAGAGGGACAAAACTTGATCTCTTCTTGGGAAACAAGGAAGGCAGGTGATAGCAGTATTAATAAAGGATCACTTTTGGACCAGTGACCATAATTCCATTTGTTTTAAAACATCTATGGAGAATAATTGGTCTTGCCCGAAAGTTAAAATTCTAAATTGGCGTAAGGCCAATTTTGATGCTATTAAACACAAACATTTTAAACTTCATTGAGGGAGCCTGTTAGCAGGCAGAGGGACAGCTGGTGAGTGGGAGGCTTTCAAAAGTATGTTAACCAGGGTTCTGGGTAAGCACATTCCTTTTAGAATGAAGGGCAAGGCTGGTGGGAGTAGGGAGCCATGGATGACTCGGGATATTGAGGCCCTGGTCAAAAAGAAGGTGGTATGTGAAATGCATAGGCAGCTAGGATGAAGTGGATTCCTTCAAGAGTATAGAGAGTGTAGCAGTAGAGCTGAGAGAAATCAGGAGGGCAAAAAGGGACACAAGTTCCTTTGGCTGATAAAGCAAAGGAGAATTAGAGTTTCTACAAATTCACAAAAAGCAAAAGAGTAACAAGGGAGAGAGTAGGGCTCTTAAAGATCAGAAGGTCATCCACGTGTGGATCCACAAGGGATAGGTGAAATTCTAAATGAATATTTCTCATCAATATTTACTGTTGAGAAAGACATGAATGTTAGGGAACTGTGGAAATAAATAGTGATGTCTTGAGAAATGTACATCTTACAGAAAAGGAGGTGCTGGAAGTCCAAAAGCACATCACAGTAGATAAATTCCTGGGACCTGATGAAGTTTATCCCAAGACTAGAGGCTGGGTGGAAAATTGTAAATGCCTTCGTAGAGATATCTGAATAATTGACAGCCATAGGTGGGGTGCCTGAAGACTGGAGAGTGGCAAATGTTGTGCTTTTGTTTAAAAAAGGGGTGCAGGGAAAAAGCCTGGGGACTTCAGGCCAATGAACCTAACATCTGTGGTTGGTAAGTTGTTAGAGTATATTCTGACAGACAGAACCTGCAGGCATTTAGAGAGGCAAGGATTCATTAGGGACAGTAAGCATGGCTTAGTGGAAAAGTGTATCTCAAATTTAATTGAATTTTTTTTTTTTTTTTTTGAAGGGATAACCAAGAAAGTAGATGAGGACAGTGCCGTTGATGTTGTCTGCATGGAGCTTAACAAGGTAGTTGTTGCATGAGATTTAAATCTTGTCCTTCATCACATTTAATAAGCAATTATCGCAAGAGGAATGGAGTATAAAAACAGGGAGGTCTTGCTGCAAATGTACAGGGTATTGGTGAGGCTACATCTTGAGAACTGTGTGCAGTTTTGGTCCCCTTATTTAAGAAAGGATATATTGGCTATGGAGGGGGGAGAAGATTCACCAGGTTGATTCCAGAGATGAGGGAGTTAGCTTATGAGGAAAGATTCAGTAGACTGAGTCTGTGCTCATTGGAGTACAGAAGGTTGAGGGGAGATCTTATAGAGACATATAGAATAATGAAGGGGCTAGACAGGGACAAAGCAGCGAAGTTATTTCCACTTAGAATGGAAACACAAAATAAGGGGGAGTCAATTTAGAACAGAGTTGAGGTGGAACGTCTCCTCCCAGAAGGTAGTGAATCTTTGGAATTCTCTGCCCATTGAAGCAGTAGAGGCTACTTTTATAACCAACAAGGGAATTAAGAGTAATGGGGAGTGAGTGGGTAAGTGGAACTGAACCACTATCAGATCAGCCATGATCTTACTGAATGGCAGAGCAGGCTCGAGGGGCTAGATGGCCCACTCCTGCTCCTATTTCTTATATTCTTATCTAACTGCAGATTAAAATTGCCCTACAATCAGAGGAATTGTAGACAGTGAGGATGGATGTTACCATTTGTAAAGGGACATAGATAAATTGCAGAGCTGGGCTGAGAGTTGGCAAATGGAGTTTAATGTAGAAAAGTGTGACGTGATTCATTTTGGTAAGAGTAATATATGTGCAGAATATAAGGCTACTGGTAGGACTCTTAGTAGTGTAGATGAGCAGAGAGATCTCGGTGTACAGGTGCATAGATCCCTGAAAGTTGGTACTCAAGTTAATAAGGTTGTTAAGATGGTGTACAGTGTGTTAGCATTTATTGGTAGAGGGTTTGAATTTTGAAGCCAAGATGTCATGTTGCAACTGTACAAAACTCTGGTGCGGCCGCACTTGGAATATTGTGTACGGTTTTGGTTCCCACGTTATAAGAAAGATGTGGAGGTGTTGGAAAGGGTGCAGAGGAGGTTTACCAGGAAGTTGCCTGGTAGGATGGGTAGGTCTTATGAGGAAAGACTAAGGGACTTAAGGTTATTCTCAGAGAAGAAGGCTAAGAGGTGATCTAATTGAGACATATAAGATGATCAGAGGGTTTGATAGAATGAATAATGAGAGCCTTCTTCCTCGGATGGAGATGGATAACACAAGGGGACATAGCTTTAAAGTAAGGGGTGGTAGTTGTAGGACGGATTTCAGAGGTGGGTTCTTTACTCAGAGGGTAGTAAGGGCGTGGAATGCCCTGCCTGCAGCAGTTGTGGACTCGCCAAGTTTAAGGGTGTTCAAATGGTCAGTGGATAGGCATATGGATAGCATTGAAATGGTTTAGGATAGAAGGTCATAAAATTGGTTCCATTGGTTGGCGCAACATCAAGGGTCGAAGGTCCTGTACTGCATTGTTATGTTCTATAATCACAAATGTTCCTTTAGCATCTCCTACTGTTTTTCCCAACATTACCACTACAGTTTGATGGTCTGTATGCCACTCCTATCAATGTTTTTTGCCTGTTGTTGTTTCTTAATTCAACCTATACATATTCCACGAATATCTTTCCTCAATATTGTATTGATTTCTTCTTTAATCAATAATGCAAATTCACCATCTTTTACTTTCTATCTGTCCTTTCTAAGCATTGAACAGCCTTCAATGTTTAGTTCTCATCTTTGGTCACCTTGGAGCCACATCTCCATAATACCCCTTTACATCTATCTGTGAAACTAATTCATCCATTTTGTTTGAATAATCTGAACATTCAGGTACAAAACCTTTTTGGTGATCCCTTTTATTGTTTCTTATTTCTTTACTACTACTTTTTATTCTGGCCCTTGATTTCTCTGCCTAACGCTTGTCTTATTTTCTTGTTCTTAATTTTCGCTGCTATGAATCCTTGTATAGGTTCCAGTCCCCCTGCCATATTAGTTTAAACCTCCCCAACCATTCTAGCAAATACCCCACAAGGACATCAGTTTCAGTCCTTTCCAGATGTAACCCATTCAGGTCCCACCTCCCCCAGAACTGGTTCCAAGAATCTGAAACCGTCCCCCTCACACCATCTTCTCAGCCACATATTCATCTCATGTATCCTGCTGTTCTACTCTGAACCATGGTACTGGTAGTAATCCTAAGATCACTCCCTTTGAGGTCCGACTTTTCAGTTTGCTTTCTAGCTCCCTATGTTCTGCTTTTAGAACCTCATCCTTTTTTTTTTATACCTACATTGTTTGTACTATGACCGATGGCTGTTCACCCTCCCCCTTCAGAATGTCCTGCACCCTCTCCAAGACATCCTTGACCCTAGCATCAGGAAGGCAACATAGCAACCTGGAGTCTCACTTGAGGCCGCAGGATTACCTATCTGTCCCCTACATAATTCAATCCCCTATAACAATTGCATTTTCATACTTTCTACTCCTTCCCTCTGCAACAGAATCAACCATAACCGTAGAGCAACGGATTTGCCTGTTGCTGTTTTCCACTGCAAGGTCATTCCCCTCGATAGTATGCAAAACATGCAGGTCCCTTTGTATACCATCATTTCCCAATCTATCACCATTTAAATAATGCTGTGCCATTTTATTTTTTCTACTAAAATGGGTAACTTAACACTTAACCATGTAATAGGGATCTCCAACGCATTTACCCTATTGTCTCAACTTGTTTAAATAGCCTTGAAGTCCAACATCTGCCTCACCACCACATTTCTACCAAGTTTCGTATTATCAGCATTATATTTGGTTCTCACATCCAAATCATTTCTCTATATTGTGAATAGCTGGGGCCCATATACTAATCCCTGTGGCAACCTGTCACCCTGTGCCACTGAAAAAGACATATTTATTTCTGCTCTCTATCTCCTGTCTGCTACCCATTTTTCAATACTTGCAATAGATGACCCCAATCCTATGCAGTTTAATTTGCATTTTTTTATGGGAGACTTTATTAAAAACCTTCTGAAAATCCAAATACTCCACATCCACTGCTCTCTTATCTACTCTCCTAGTTACATCCTCAAACTTCAGGAGATATTTATCAAACATGATTTCCCTTTCATAAATCCATATTGACTTTGTCTAATCCTGTTGATAGTTTCTCAATGTCCTGTTATCACATTCTTTATAACTATTGTTGAATTGGAATTACTGGGGGAAAAAAAATTCCATTCCACAATTTGGGGGGGGGGGGGGGGGGGTTCCTCCTGTGTATCTTTGGGATACCTCATCCTCTCTCCACCACTCCCCCACCCCCCATTACAGTGCCCAGAAACTCTAAGTTACAGACCATTAGACCATAGTATTTAAAAGCAAAATGATCAATATACTATCAAGATGATGGAGAAAAAAAAATGAAGGAATTACACCTGAAATATTGGACTTTAAAAAATGACAGTTTTGTTTTAAACAGACATCACAAAAATGGCTGAAAATGTACAGTCAACCACTCTCAGCAACTGCCGCAAGGTGTTCCTCTAAGGGACAGTGGAATGTTTTCAGAAACTTACTTCTAAAAGCAGCCAGAGATGGATTACTATCTCAGGTAAAGATAATGGCCATCTCATCTCAAAAGATCCTGTCTGTGATGCCAACATAGAGTAGTGGAGTCTGTTTTCCACTTAAAATATACAAAGAAGGAGTATATAAGCTAGCTGACAGAGCTATCCCTTTGCCCTGTAAGGATAGCCGCTCCAAATCTCAAACTTCATTTTGTCTCTGACTGTGAAAGCCCAGTTCCAAGAGGCAAAAGGATGACAGCTGGGAAGAAGAACTGCAGAATTTATTTACCAAACCACAGAACACTGGAGTCAAAGCAGCAACTGTTCGCCTGCAGAAATGAATTGTACTGAACTGGATCATAATAGCCACATGCTTCATCATCTATCTCTTATGGGTCAAGTACTGTTCTGTATACTTTTTATTTTTTACTATTAGATTCAATTCTCACTTATTGATATGAATGTATATACATGTGTTTTACCATTTTTCTCCTTACGTTTTTATTAATTAAACTCAAAGCCTGGTGTAATGCTGCATGCTCACAGACTTCTTCAGGAACAGAAAGGGTATTTATTAACAAGAAAAAGCTGTACACTGGCTGGCAGCCCACTGACTATCTTCTACATGTCTTTAGATTGTCTTCTGCCTCAGAGAGGACTCCAGCCTGGTTTGATCATCCACTCTCAGTCCCAATTGGTCCCCCAAGCCAGGTCATCTCTTTTATTGTGTTGCATTTAAAGGAACAATCACCACACCCTTCCCCTTTTAACTCCTTCATTCAACCTTCAATAATAAGTTACTCAGCCCTAAACTCTAACTAACGAAGTTAAACTCTTATACGTCAAGTCTTTGAGGGGTTTTTCTGTTTTTTGAGGAACTGTGTAAATCTGTAGTCTGAGATGCTTCCACCAGATCAATATGAATTGCAAATAATGGCTATCTCTTCGGTTGCTTCTATGAGACATCAATTTTGTCTAAAACAGGTCAATCAGATACTCTGGTGCCTACAGATTTGAAAACATTTCTTGATGGCAATACTGCTGGAATGTCATCAAGTCATCCATATGTTTACGAAGGATCAGTTCCTCCAAGTTTACTGGGTACCATAGGAGTTCAGTCTTAGAAACAATAATTTCAAGGTCGAGCTTGATCCGTGACTGAAATTTCATATCATGACACATAAGAACATAAGAAATAGGAGCAGGAATAGGTCATCTAGCCCCTTGAGCCTGCCCTGTCATTCAATAAGATCATGGCTGATCTGAAGTGGATCAGTTCCACTTTTTCCCCATAACCCGTAATTCCCTTGTCTATCAGAAATCTATCTACCCATGACTTAAATATATTCAATGAGGTAACCCCCATCACTTCAATGGGCAATGAATTCCAGAGATTCACCACCCTTTGAGTAAAGAAGTTCCTCTCAACTCCATTCTAAACTGCACCTCCCCCCCCCCTTATTTTGAGACTGTGCTCACTCGTTCTGGATTCCTTTCTATGCGGAAAATATCTCTCTACCTCTACCCTATCTAGTCCTTTCATTATCTTGTAAGTCTCTATAAGGTCCCCCCTCAGCCTTCTAAACTCTAACAAGTACAGGTCCAGTCTATTCAATCTCTCTTCATAAACTAACCTCCTCATCTCCAGTATCAGCCTGGTCAACCTTCTCGGTACTCCCTCCAAGGATAATATATCCATGCACAAATAAGGGGACCAAAACTGCACACAGTACTCCAACTGCGGCCTCACCAGTGCCCTGTACAGTTGCAGCAAGACCTCCCTGCTTTTATATTCTATCCCCCTTGTGATAAAGGCCAACATTCCGTTCACCTTCATGATCACCTGCTGCACCTGCAGACTGAGTTTTTGCAATTCGTGCACAATGACCCCTAGGTCACTCTGCATTGTAGCATGTGGCAGCTTTTCACCCTTTAAATAATATTCCATCCTACTATTATTTCTACCAAAATGGATAACGTCACATTGCTAACGTTATACTCCATCTGCCAAATCCTTGCCTACTCACTCAGCCTATCCAGATCTCTCTGCAGACTTTCCATGCCCTCCACGCAATTCACTTTTCTACTCCTTTTCATGTCATCAGCAAATTTTGTTACCCTACATTCAGCTCCTCCTCCAGGTCGTCTGTGTAAATGGTAAACAGTTGAGGCCCCAGCACTGATCCCTGCAGCACTCCACTAGTCACCAACTGCCAACCAGAAAAGCATCCATTGATTCCTACTTCCTGTTAGATGACCAATCCTCAATTCATGCTAACACTTCACCCCCAATTCTGTGTACCCTAACCTTCTGCAGCAACCTTTTGAGAGGCACCTTATCGAACACCTTTTGGAAATCTAAAAACACCACATCCATCGATCGGTTCCCCTCTGTCTACCACACTAGTCACATCTTCATAGAAATCCAATAAATTCATTAAACACGATTTCCCCTTAAAGAATCTGTGCTGCTTTCATGAATCTGTGCTGCACCATATCCTATTATGTACTTAATATGGGTTTTCTTAAAATTGTTGCAATGTTGTTACCTCATTGCTGAGGTATTGAGTGAGGCTTGTGTGTCCAAACATAGACACTTTCATTGGGAGGCTTTAACTAGGTATAATTCCAAATATGGTCTTGCTTGGAGCTGTTCCATACTACCTTACTACTTATGACCATTTCAGCAATCTTGTTCTGGCGCGTAATCTGAGTTTTCTTTCTGTCTAAATTGCTGATTCTGCTGTCAATTTCACTGCTTTAACTCTTCAGTTAATTTCTTGCTGTCAAGTTTCATTTCTTCAAGCTCTCATTCTCCTGATTCAATTCTTCACTGTACAAAACTCTAGTGCGGCCGCATGCAACTGTACAAAACTCTAGTGCGGCTGCACTTGGAGTATTGTGTACAGTTCTGGTCCCTGCATTATAAGAAAGATGTGGAGGCATTGAAGAGGGTACAGAGGAGGTTTACCAGGATGTTGCCTGGTATGGAGGGCAGGTCTTATGAAGAGAGGCTGAGGGATTTGAGGTTGTTTTCGTTAGAAAGAAGGCGGCTAAGAGGAGACCTTATTGAAACATATAGGATGATTAGAGGTTTAGATAGGGTGGACAGTGATAGCCTTTTTCCTAGGATGGAGAAAGCTAGCACGAGGGGACATAGCTTTAAATTAAGGGGTGGTGGTTTTAGGACAGATGTCAGAGGTAGGTTCTTTACCCAGAGGGTGGTAAGGGTATGGAAATGCCTTGCCTGTGTCAGTTGTAGATGCGCCAAGTTTGGTGGCATTTAAGAGGTTAGTAGATAAGTTTTTGGATGAAAAGGGAATGGTCTAGGTTAGAGGGTCACTGCTTGTTCCTAATTGGTCAGCGCAACATTGAAGGCCGAAGGGCCTGTTCTGCGCTGTAATGTTCTATGTTCACCGGACTTGCTCTTATCTTCTGGTTGTTTTTCATTGAATTCAACTTATTCTCTATTTATTTTCTACATTTTTGCAATTTTATTTTTCAAGTCTACTCAGTTGTTTTGTTTTATTGTCTTCTGTAGAGTTTGTTTTTTACTGATGCCTCTTGATGTTCAATAGTTCCTAATTTCATTTGAACATTTTTTCTGAGGGAAATCCATCATGTTCTTACTGGCCAAATACATTTTACAAATAGAATCTTCTTTTCTATTTGTCTCAGCTTCAACTATACCCTTTTTGATTTCACTGTTGGTCACATCAGTTCTGGTAAAGTATTGACTTGGTTCCATAAGAACATAAGAAACAGGAGCAGGAGTAGGCCAGCCTGCCCCACCATTCAATAAGATCATGGCTGATGTGATAGTGGTTCAGTTCCACTTACCTGCCTTCTCCACATAACTTTTAATTCCCTTAGTGTTCAAAAATCACACAGTGTGTATGACTTAAACACATTTAACAAGGTGTTCACACTGCTTCAATGGGCAAAGAATTCCAAAGATTCACTACCCTCTGGGAGAAGAAGTTCCTCCTCAATTCTGTTCTAAATTGACTCCCTCTTATTTTGAAGCTGTGCCCTCTAGTTCTTGCTTCCATTCTAAGTGAAAATAATCTCTCTGCTTCTACCCTGTCTAGCCCCTTCATTATTTTATGTCTAAGATCTCCCTCAGCCTTCTAAACTCCAATGAATACAATCCCAGTCTACTCGATCTCTTCTCATAAGCTAACACCCTCATCTCCAGAATCAACCTCATGAACCTTCTCTGTACTCCCTCCAAAACTAATGTATTCTTTCTCAAATAAGGGGACCAAAATTGCACACAGTAGTCCAGGTACAGCCTCACCAGTACCTTGTACAATTGCAGCAAGACCTCCCTGCTTTATACTCCATCCCTCTCATGACAAAAGGCCAACATTCCATTTGCCTTCCTGATCACCTGCATCTGCAGACTGAGTTTTTGTGATTTATGCACAAGGACCCCTGGATCCCTCTGCACAGTAGAATGTTGTAATTTATCACCATTTACATAATAGTCCATTATTCCTTCCAAAATGAATAACCTCATTCACTTGCCAACATTATAGTCCATCTGCCACATCCTTGCCAATTCACTTAGCCTATCCAAATCTCCCTGCAGACTTTGTGTCCTCCACGCAATTTGCTTTCCCACTCATCTTTGTGTTATCTGCAAACTTCGTTACCCTACACTCTGTCCCCTCCTCCAGATCATCTATGTATACAGTAAACAGTTGAGGCCCTAGCACCAATCCCTGCGACACGCCACTAGTCACCGATTGCCAAACGGAAAAGCAACCATTTATTCCAACTCTCCGCTTTCTGTTAGATAGCCAATTCTCAATCCACGCTAACACTTTACCCCCAACTCCATTACCTTAATCTTATGCAGCAACCTTTTCTGAGGTGCCTTATCGAATGCCTTCTGGAAATCTAAAACACCACATCCACCGGTTCCCCTCTGTCAACAGTACTCAATATATCTTCATAAAAATCCAGTAAATTCATCAAACATGACTTTCCCTTCATGAATCCATGTGTGTCTGCTTGATTGAACTATTCTTGTCATGCTGTTTCTTCCTTAATGATGATTCCAGTATTTTCCCAACTACAGATGTTAAGCTAACTGGCCTCACTTTTGTCTACCTCCCTTTTTAAACAGTGGCGTTACATTAGCTGTTTTCCAATCAGCTGGCACCTTCCAGAGTCCAGCAAATAGGTTCCATTCTGCAGTTGTCTCATTATCCTTTGTTTGGTCGTTTGTTGCCTATGGAAATTTTTTAAGAATTGCCCTCTATTCGGGGTCTTCTCCATTTTTCTTGTCCATTGCCCTCAGCTTCTTGTGGTCCCTATTTTAAATGCATTGTCACATTGATTGCGTTACCACTTTAAATGCACTGCTTTATTCAAAGCACTATCACTTGAAGACTCATCTTTTTTTAACTGTCAGCAACAGCTGATTCTCTATGTACTTTTCCAGTGCTTTAGAAGTTTTGGCAGGAATTTTGGTTGCTCCTTTTTTAACATTTTTAAAACTTCTCTCATTAGTAGAAAGCGTACCTCATGATCTCTGCAGCTTTTTTTTGGCTCATGGAGAGTCCATTCATCCTCCTCTCCCTTATCAATTTCAACGGGAAATTCAACCATTTTCTAAAACCTTTCTAACTTTTTAAACAGTTTGGGAACTTCTCCCCAAAACATTGGAACTTCAGTGCCTTGAGCCTGTCAGTGCAGGTATTGCGAGCTCTGCTGTGATGGTGCCCTAGCAATATCACATCTTCAATTTCTCCTGCTTTTTAAAAACTTGCTGCAGCTTTTTGGGGTATTTTTCCCATTTCAATTTGAACACTGCTCTCTGTACTCTCCTTTCTCTTTTCTTCAAAACACAACTCTGCAGAAACTTTTTTTTAACTTGTTCCACTTTTCCTCAAATTCAAAATCATAACTCTTGCGTCTGAAGATGTGGAGATGCTGGTGTTGGACTCAGGTGGGCAGAGTAAGAAATCTTACAATGACAGTAGGTTTATTTGGAATTGTAAGTTTTCAACACATTGCTTCTTCATTTACCTGATGGACTTCTTACCTTGCTTCTAAAGATTATTTTCTCCTGATATTTTTCTTCTACGGATTTCTAAACTTTTGCATCAGCCAATTCAGGTAAATATAAGCTACCCCCTGTCTGTCCAAGCCTCAGTGTTTGGCAATATCAGAAAATCTCATAGTGTATTTGCCCAAAGGCAGGCATTTGGGTAAATATTTCTTTTTTCAGACTTTTATTCAAGAAGATACTCACAGGTATCATCAGTATCACAGGTCTGCTGTGTTCCATGTTTGTCTTCTGAGGAGGTCTGTGAGGTTTTTCACTGTAGCGCATTGGAATTATTGCTCGATGAGTTGAATGCCATATCTTGTTCTTTCAGCATTTATAGATGTCTGTTGCGATCCTCCTCATCTGACTTGGCCAATGTTGTCTACCTGATCCAAGGCCTCGTACATTGGCAAGAACGTGCAAATGATGCAATGAAAGGACACTATTCGACAATCACCAGGCAGAAGTGTTCCCTTCCTGTTGGGGAACACTTCAGCATTCACAGGCATTCAGCCTCTGATCTTCAGGTAAGTGTTCTCCAAGGTGGCCTTCACAACACATGACAATGCAGAATCGCTGAGCAGAAACTGATTGCCAAGTGCCATACACATGTGCGACATCTTGGATACATGTCACACTATCTGTAACCTTCATGATTTGCCTTGGCTTGCGAAAATCTTATTAACTGTCCTGACTGGAGACAATTCACACCTCTTTAACCTATGCTTAACCCTTTCACTGCTCACATTGTCTGCACCTGTAAAGACTTGATTATCTGTTAAGATTGGCATTCCAACCATTATGTTGTAATAGATTTGTGTCAACATATGCCTCTGAATTGAACTCTTCACTTACCCGATGAAGGGGCAAAGCTCCAAAAGCTCATGCTACCAAATAATCCTGTTGGATACTAACCTGGTGTTGTGAAACTATTTACCATCTTATCATCTATGTCAACGTATTGATACACACTTACAGACTTTGTCAGGAACATAGAGAAACTGTACAGCTCCTGGAACATACCCAGTCCCTAAATGTCTTCGACTCTCTTCTGCTTACGAGAGGATTCCACCCTTGACATGGAACTCCACAGGATTCCACAAATTCTCTGTCCCAGTTCGTTCTCCAAGCCAGATGACTCTTTTGCTATGCCCTCAAAGGGACAATCACCACACCTGGTTAAATTGGCTCATTTTTAAACATAACTATTGGGTCTCAGAAAGGTTCCCACATGAAAGAAAACCTTGTTAGGTTAAAATCTTGTGACTACCAGCAGATGGAGTTGAATAAAAACAGAGCCAATTCATTATCCCTTACCCTGGTTTGAAACAATTTGGTGGAATCCAGCCAGACAGTGACAAATCGAGAGGTCTTTCCTGGATCAACAAAATTGTGGAATTTAACTGGAGTGGTTGTAACAACACCCTACCAAAAAATCTATCAGGCTGGTGTGTGCTTTAAGTTCTATTTACAGTTGTAATCCTATTGAAAATAGATTTGCTGTCACCATGTGGATAGAAGCATGCATTGCATCAACATTTAGTTGTTATTCCAGTACTGCAGTGGGGCTTGGCCCATGCATCAGATATATAAGAGCACAAGAGAAATTCCATCAGTATGCCTCCACCACATCCCCTGGATTTAACAGGGTGCTGGAATTTATTATTGTGGAAGTCTTAACAATGCATTTAGAAAATCAACGTGGTTTTACAAAAGGGAAATCGTATTTGACAAATTTCAAGAGGAGGAACCAGTAAATGTATGCTGTAGCATATCTGGATTTTCAAAAGGCATTCAATAAGGTGCCTCACGAAATATTAATACAAAAGATCATGGCTCATAAAGTTGGGGTAATATATTAGCATGAATGGAGGATTGGCTAACAAACAGGAAAAGATAAATGGAGCATTTTGATGCATTTTTAGCAGGCTGTGCATAGCCTGAGTTCCCCAGGAATAAGTACTGGGGTTTCAGCTATTTACAGATTTTATTAATAACTCAGATGAAGAGACCGAGATAATGTCAAGAGGAACACAAACTACGATGAGGACACAAAGATATAGATAGGTTAAGTGAGTGAGCAAATTGGTGGCAGATGGTGTATAACCTTGTTAAATGTGTGGTTATGATGCACTGCAGCAACCCATGCTCTTTCAACAGCACCTTCCAAATCCATAGCCTCTCCCACCTAGAAGGACAAGGGCATCAGATACGTGGAAACCACCTGCAAGTTCTGCTCCAAGTCTCACACACTATCCTAATTGAGAAAAATATTGCCATTCTTTCACTAACATATGAGAAGCATCTGAGGATTCTGGGTCTATAGCTAATGGAGTTTAGGAGGATGAGGGGAGATCTCATTGAAACTTATAGAATAATGAAAGATAGAGTAGATGAGGGGAAAATATTTCCATCTTTTGGAGTAACTACAACGTCAGGGATGACCCTTTAGAACTGAAATAAGGAGGAATTTCTTCAGTCAGAGGATGGTAAATCTATGGAATTCATTGCCTGGAGGCCGGATCATTGAGTATATTTAAAACAGATAGATACTTAGGTTCTTGATTGGTAAAGGGATCGTGGGTTACAAGGCAAACGTGGGAAAATGGGGCTAAGAAACCTATCAGCCATGATTGAATGGCAAAGCAGACTACCTGGACCAAATAGTCTAATTCTGCTCCTATATCTTATAGTCTAACTGTTGCTGGGTCAAAATCCTGGCATTTCCTTAACAGCACTATGGTATATTTACAACCACAAAGACTCAAGCGGTTCAAGGTCAATTTTCTCAAGGGCAATTATTGATCACCTTACCAGTGATGCCTTTCTCCCATGATACTTGGAATTCTGGGCTATTTGATCCACCATTACCAATTCTTATAGTGTTACGGACGTTGGCTGTATTGGTAATCCCCCTTCTGCATGCATGGAGATGTGCAAAACATACGCAACACTTCACCTGACTGTTCAATCTAGTATATGTGTGTGCCATATATAAGTATTGACACGTACCTCCTGCAGGGAATGCTGAAGGACCTCAGTTGCTGGTCCCTTCTAGGTCAAAATCTGTTCATTCAATAGTAAAAAAGTTATAATCACATGCATTCATTATAGTAGTCTCTACAATTTCTGTTTTACAATCAAATACAATTGTCAATCAATATCAGGTAATTATGCAGCTTGTTTACAAAACTTGCACAATCACCATACAATACTTAGCATGTGCTTATGACTTGACTTGCTTCTGCTTTGGGGGATGTCTGATTGATCTTGATTGGAACTTGCCTTGATGTCTTTGTTATAGAGCTCCAGATTTCTTCTGCTAGCATGTAATCTGTGATATAATTTAGATAGCCTCATGGCCTTAAAATTAGCAATCAGAATAAATTTGATTTAATCAGATTCTTTCTATTATGATAATAAATTAGTCGCTGGGTCAAGTTCGCTATGTCCCTGTGAAGGCAATTTAGGAGTACTTTCTCCTGCCAACTTAGTCCAATCTCAGAGTTGCTGTTGCATGTTCACTTGCTTTTTGAGAAAATGTAAATGTTCTATTAGATCCTTCATACACTGAAATTCTGTGCATCAGCTTATTTCTAATTCTTTTCTACCTGTAACTATGTCATCTGGTAGGTGTATTGCTCTCATTGTTGTCACCTCAAGAGCGATTAATCCTGTTCAACAAGCAGGAGTAACCCTTTGATGCAATAATATTGCTGGAAAGTTCTGCACCCAATTATCTCCTTCTTAAATAGCCTTGGTAAGAGAGAGAGAGCAACACAGCACGGGAAACAGGCCCTTCGGCCCAACGAGCCCGCGCCGCCGTCATAACTATATAGTAGCAAATCCATTATCCTATTATATTATTCCTATATAATATATATATATTATTCCTAATATGGAAAACTCTCACTATAGGGATAATTTGTTTCCCAATCAGCCTAAGAGCGAATTTTTGGGTTGTGGGAGGAAACCGGAGTGCCCGGAGAAACCCCACGCAACCACGGGGAGAACGCGCAAACTCCCGCAGACACCGGCCCAATTCCAAGTGTCTGCACAGCCACATCGATAGTCTCTGAGCTGTCATGGTGCCCTTCAGATGGTCCACATAAAGCACTCATTTACGACATGAGGTACCAGGCAACCCATGAATCAACATCCAAGAGCTATACCCGCAACACCTGCCGAATGCATGCTCAATGTTGGTCAAGTATGGACCGAATTACCTGTGGAAAAAAGCCATAGTTAAACAGTCCTACTATATCCCTCTATCTGCATACCGCTCATGTGGCTGTCCAAGAGACCCTTAAACAGCCCCAGCATGCCTGCTCCCACCACCTTACTCGGCAGTGCATTCCACACCCCCACTACCCTTTGTGTGAAAAAACTGCCCTCTAATATTCGTCCTATACATAGCCCCCCTCACCCTATGGCCATGACCCCTCGTCCTATCCATTTCTAAAGGTGGAAAAAGTTTACCTCAATTTACTCTATCTATACCCCTTATAATCTTATACACCTCTATGAGATCCCCTCTAAGCCTACGTCTTTCAAGGGAAAACAACCCCAGTCTATTTAATCGTTCCTCATAAGACAGTCCTTCCATACCAGGCAGCATCCTGGTAAACCTCCTCTGCACTCTCTCCAAGGACTCCAGATCCTTCCGATAGTACGGCGACCAGAACTGGACGCAGTATTCCAAGTGAGGCCTAACCAAAGTTTTATACAACTGCAACATCAAACTCCTACTCTTGTATTCTATACCCTTTTCTATGAAAGCTAACATACTATACGCCTTCTTTATCACCTTCTCCACCTGTGAGGACACCTTCAGAGACTGGTGAACCTGCACCCCCAAGTCTCTCTGCGTCTCTATGCTCCGTATAGTTTTACCTTTTATCCTATAACTCTCTTCTACATTTTTCTGGCCAAAATGCATCACCTCGCATTTATCCGGATTAAATTCCATTTGCCATCTATCTGCCCAGTCTACCAACCTGTCTATGTCCTGTTGTATTGCCTGACACTGCTCCTCTGTACCCGCCAATCCAAGCATCTTGGTGTCATCAACAAATTTGCTGATCTCACCACCTACCCTAAAGTGGTAGTGGCTAAACACTTGGCTAAAGTGTTCTTTCGTGTTTGATCTTCACTATCCCTGACCTTCAAGGGTGATATGGTATGTGGAACCTCAGCATTATTCCCAAGTATATGGGAGTATATGGGATCCAATGGGATTGGGGGTTATAGATAGGTCTATGGCTGGATAGGTTTTGATGTGTTCGGCGCAACTTGTGGGCCGAAGGGCCTGTTTGTGCTGTAGTGTTCTATGATCTATGAACATTTGACAGACCTCTTTCAAAACTGTCCCCATGAAAATTGAGTTCTCTGATCAGAATCTAGCTGAAGAGGCATTCCCCATCTGGGGGAAGTATCTCATTTGCTACTGTTGTAGCTGTGGCATTTCTACAATGGGAATGCTTCAACCCATTGAGTAAACTGGTCTACAATAACTAAACAGTGTTTTTCCCTGTAATTGGGAGCAGCCCTGTAAAATTCATTTGTAAATTCTTTCGGCTCTGGGTTGACTTCCCATTCTAATCTTGCAGGGACGTCCTGGCTCCACTAGGATGCACTGCAGACACCTCTGACAACACTTCGCTGTCTCTCACCCCATCTCTTTCCAATTCTGTGTACTATTCTGTGATGAATCTTCAGGAGCGAGTGCTGTATTACTTTAAGAACTATTATTTCCCCTTTTTTCCTCCGTATTCCATCATGATCTTTCTGCCCTCCATCTTTTTTCCGTTGCTGCTTTTTCTTTTTATTGCTTGTTCCTGCACTTGTTTTACATCGATACCTGGACTGTCCTTAACTTCTACACCTGCCAACCCTACAGGCTGTGTCCACTCTCAACCCTGTTCACTAAGGCCTTTGCTGCCTGGTCGGCAAAATAATTTCTTACTTTATTCTCAATAATTGCTTACTTTATTCTCAATTTTCCTAGGAGCTTGAACTTTTATTACTGCTGCTTCTAAAGGAACACTAGCTGCCTGGAGTAAATTCCTGATTAAAGTCTTATGTTGTACATGATCCCTGTTCTAAGTCACAAAACCATGTCTACCCCAAGCACCAAGCCAGGCTGCAGGTTCATCCATCTTACTGTGTATGTGTTTGCTTTAATGCAAGGAACACTTGAAACCACCCTCCTGCCTGTCAATACACTGCTGTAACCCAGAAACTTTATCATGACCTCCATATTTTCATCCTCCTGTACATTGAAGCTACAATTCAGGTTCCCATTTCCCCCCTCTGAATCAGTTTAAATCCCCCCAAATAGCATTGGTAAATCTTCCTCCCAAGATATTAGTACCCTTCTGGCTCAGATGCAGACCATCCCTCTTGTAGAGGTCCCACCTACCCTAGAATGAGTCCCAATTGTCCAAGTATCTGAACCCCTCCCTCCTGCACCATTCCTTTAGCCACGAGTTCAAACGTTCTCTCTCTCTCTCTCTCTATTCTTCTCCATGCTATCCGGCGGCACAGGTAACAAACCAGAGATCACCACTCTGTTTGTTTTAGCCCTAAGCTTCCACTCTAACTCCCTGAATTTCTGTCTTATATCCCTGTCCCTTTTCTTACCTGAGTCTTGGGTGCCTATATGAACCACATCTTGGGGCTGGTTCCCCTCCCCCTTAAGAATCTCAAACATTTGATCAGAGATCATGGACCCTGCATCTGAGAGGCAACATATCAATTGCGAGTCTTGCTCGTTTCCACAGACTCTCCTATCTATCCCTTAACTATGGAATCCCCAATCACTAATCCTGTTCTTTTCTTTTCCCTTGCCACCTGAGCATCAAGGACAGGCTCTACTCCTGAGACCCGTACCCCATGGCTTACCCCCCGTTAAGTCTTCCTCCCCAACAGCATCCAAAACAGAGTACGTATTTTGGAGAGGAACAGCCTCGAGGGCTTGCTGCTCTGACTGCTTCTTAGTCCTTGTAGCAGTCACCCATGTATCACTTTTAGGAGTAACTATCTCCCTGTAACTTTTATCAATAGCTGCTTCTGCTTCCCGAATAATTCTTAGTTCCTCCAGTTCCAGCACCAGGTCCCTAACACAGTCCTCAAGGAGCTGGAATTGGATGCATTTCCTGCAGGTGTACTCAGCCGGGACACTACCGGTGTCCCTCACCTCAGACATCCCACAGGAGGAACATTGCACTGCCATCATTGTATGTCCCTTACTGAAAAACAGAAAAAAACTTACCTGCTCTCACTCTGAGTCACTCTTTTTTTAAGTTAGAGGAGGGGGGATACACTAGACATGTAGAGTATCTGAATTCCTCACTGTTCCAATTTATGGGGGGGAAAGAGAAAAAAAACTCCTACCCAGCCCTCCCTGCAACTTCTTCCAGTTTCTGGTATATTAAATTTAAAAAAAAAACTAAAGAAGTTAGTTAAAAAAATCACAATACTTGCTCTCAAGTTCTCCTCTCACCAATTGCTGCCTTTCTGGTGTGCTCCCAAGGAACAATGTAAGTCTCCATAAGATATCCCCTCAGCCTTCTAAACTCCAATGAAAACAGGCCCAGTCTATTTAATGTCTCCTCAAGCTAACCCCCTCATCTCCGGTATCAGCCTGATGAATCTTCCCTGTACTCCCTCCAAGGCCAATATATCCTTTCGCAAATAAGGGGAACAAAACTGCACACAGTATCCAGTTGTGACCTCACTAGTGCCTCATACAGTTGCAACAAGACCTTCCTGCTTTTATATTCTATCCCCCTCGCGATAAAGACCAACATTCCATTTGCCTTCTTGATCACCTGCTGCACCTGCAGACTGGGTTTTTGCAACTTATGCACAAGGACCCCTAGATCCCTCTGCACAGTAGCATGCTGCAACTTTTCACCATTTTAAATAATATTCCATCCTATTACTATTTCTACCAAAGTGGATAACATCACATTTGCTAACTGCCAGGTCCTCGCCCACTTACTCAGCTGTCCAAATCTCTCTGCAGACTTTCCGCATCCTCCACGCAATTTGCTTTTCCACTCATCTTTGTGTCATCAGTAAACTTTGTTACTCTACACTCAGCCCCCTCCTCCAGATCATCTATATATACAGTTGAGGCTCCAGCACCAATCCTTGCGGCATTTAGAAATGCAAGGACTGATTAGTGACAGTCATATGGCTTTGTGAGTGGAAAATCATGTCTCACAAATTTAATTGAGTATTTTGAAGGGGTTACTAAGGTGGTAGTTGAGGGCTATGCAGTTGATGTTGTCTACATGGACTTCAGCAAGGCCTTTGACAAGGTACCGTATGGTAGGTTTTTGTATAAGGTCAGATCTCACAGGATACAGGGTAAAGTAGCTAAACAGATACAAAATTAGCTTGATGATGGAACCCAGGTGTGGTTGTAGAGGGTTGTTTTTCAACTAGAGGCCTGTGACTAGCGGTGTGCCTCAGGGATCAGTGCTGGGTCCACTGTTATTTGTTATTTATATTGATGATTTGGATGAGAATATAGGAGGCATTGTTAGTAAATTTGCAGATGACACCAAGATTGGTGACACAGTGGACAGTAAAGAAAGTTATTTCTGATTGCAGCGGGATCTTGATCAATTGGGCCAGTGGGCTGATGAATAGAACATTACAGCGCAGTACAGGCCCTTCGGCCCTTGATGTTGCTCCAGCCAGCGGACCCTCTAACCTAAACTATTCCAATATCATCCATATGCCTATCCACCGACTATTTGAATGCCCCCAAAGTAGGCGAGTCCACAACTGCTGCAGGCAGGGCATTCCACGCCCTCACCACCCTCTGTGTAAAGAACCTGCTTCTGACATCTGTCCTCTAACTACCACCTCTTAATTTAAAGTTATGTCCCCTCGTGTTGGTCATCACCATCCGAGAAAAAAAGGCTCTCACTATCCACCCTATAGTGAGAGCCTTTTTTCTCGGATGGTGATGATCATCTTATACACCTCAATTAGGTCACTGCGTAACCTTCTTCTCTCTAATGAAAATAACCTCAGGTCCCTCAGCCTTTCCTCATAAGGCCTTCCCACCATACCAAGCAATATCCTGGTAAACCTCCTCTGCACCCTTTCCAATGCTTCCACGTCTTTCTTATAATGCGGCGACCAGAACTGTACGCAATACTCCAAGTGCAGCTGCACCAGAGTTTTGTACAATTGTAACATAACCTCACGGCTCCTAAATTCAATCCCTCTACCAATAAAAGCTAACACACCGTACGCCTTCTTAACAACTTTATCAACCTGGTGCCAACTTTCAAAGAGCTATGTACTTGTACCCCAAGATCCCTCTGCTCGACAACACTATTAAGGGTCCTTCCATTAGCCCTATATTTCATATGCCTGTTATTCCTACCAAAGTGAATCACCTCACACTTCTCCATATTGAATTCCATTTGCCACCTCACGGCCCAGCTCTGCAACCTATCTATGTCTCTCTGCAAACTGTAACATCCATCCTCGCTGTCTACAACTCCCCCCACTTTGGTATCGTCAGCAAATTTACTAATCCAACCCTCTACACCCTCATCTAGGTCGTTTATAAAAATGACAAACAGCAGTGGCCCCAAAACAGATCCTTGAGGTACACCACTTGTAACTGCACTCCAGGTTGAATATTTACCATCAACCACCACCCTCTGGTAAATGGAGTTTAATTTAGATAAATGCAAAGTGATGCATCTTGGTAGAATGATAGGGCAATGGGGAGAGTTACAGAACAAAGAGATCTAGGGGTACATGTTCACAGCTCAAAGAATATTAAAGCACAGGAAACAAGTCCTTTGGCCCTCCAAGCTCATTGGTCCAACTATTCTTTTGTATCTTTCCATTTCCAGTCTGTTCATATGACTATCCAGATAAGTCTTAAATGATCCCAGCATGTCCGCCTCCATCACCCTGCTTGACAATGTATTCCAGGCTCCCACCACTCTCTATGTAAAGCTGCTTGAAAATGGAGTCACAGATGGACAAAGTGGTAAAGAAGGCATTAAGCATGCTTGATTTCATCCATCAGAATACTGAATACGGGAGATGGGATGTCTTGTTGAAGTTGTACAAGACGTTGGTAAGGGCCATACTTGGAATAGTGTGTGTAATTCTGACTTAGAGTTACTTAATTTGGATATTGTTTGGGAACAGTAAAGTCTTAAGGTGTTTAGGAATTGCAGATTTATCTTGGAACAAAGGGTAATTTCTGTATAAACCATGTGTATATGTTTAGTAATTTATATAGTTAATTGTCTAAGAACATTATGGTCCTAGTGATGTGTATTTGTCCTTTCTTTAATAAATCATGTTTAGTAATTGTCACACAATGAATGGGCTGGTTATTTTCATGAGGAGTTTCATGTGACTCCCCACATCATTCCTAAAACAAAACTATACATCACCACGAATCAGTTTTTCCAGTTCATGAATGCCTGTCATGTTCAGGCATTCATGATAATGACCAACCAAAATGGAGAAGGCACTGACATATTACAGCAAGGAGCAGAAGTAACACTGAGGCATCAAGAACACCACACAAACATTCAAGCAACCTCAAGCTTCAAGCACCACCTGCACTGCATGTGACAGAGTCTTTAGATGGCATAAAAAAAATGCTGGAAAATTTCAGCAGGTTTGGCAGCATCTGTAAAGAGAGAAAAGAGCTGACATTTGGAAATACCTCTGGGCTAATAATCTACTTTCTCTTGCATGTGTTTGTTAGAATTATTCTGGTATACCTTGCACCATTTGTAAATTTGAGCTCATCCAAAACAGCTTTTGGCTGGCATCAGTTGTTCCTTGGGCGTTTATGCTCCATTTAAGTCATGCTGTGAATCATGTTGAAGTCGTGTGAGAGAAAACTCCTCTCCAGAAGAAAAATGAGCATGGACTAGATGGACCGAATGGTCAGTTTCTATTTTATATTGTCTATAAATCTGTGAAAATATTATATAATATGATCCTGTGTGTCCTGCGAATCACTTCATTTTTCGGAGCTTAAACTCGGAGGACTCAATGGGGTTTGAAATGGATTATTTTCCTTCTAAAATCTTCTCTTCCCTGCATTGGTGGCTAATTTCATTCTTTTGAAGCCGCTCCGAGAAAGCTTGTCGAGACGCAGAACGAAAGGGGGCAGGAGAGACAAAAGAGAGAAGCGGCCATTTTCCCACGAAGTCATTCAAATGAGGCAATTTCCGCTCTCTGCTGTCTCTTTGTTTGAGAGGAGTGATCGGCGCCATTCTCAAGTCTTGCAGCTTCACATAGGCAAGTGCACAGCAATCCTGCCACCATGACCGAAGAAGGAAAGTTGTTTGTCGGCGGCCTGAACTTCGAAACAGATGAACAGTCCCTGGAAGACGTTTTCTCCAAGTACGGGCAGATCTCTGAGGTGAAAGTGATTAAAGACAAAGACACCATGTCGTCCCGTGGTTTCGGCTTCATCACTTTCGAAAACCCGGACGATGCCAGGGACGCGCTGCAGGCGATGAACGGAAAATCCCTCGATGGGCGCCAGATCCGAGTGGGCCACGCCGAGAAGAAATCTGGAGGCGGCCGCGGATATGGTCGAGGAGGCGGCGGCGGCTACAGTAACAGTGGCCGCAGGAGAGGAACAGGAGGCGGCTATTGGGATAGTGACAGGAGTGGCGGTTATAGCGGCGGAGGCCGGTACGATACAGGAGACCGGGATAGCTATTCGGGTGGGTACAAGAGCCAAGGTGGATACTACTACGGTGGTGGTGGTGGTGGTTACGGAGGTCGCTCATACAGGGACTATGACTGATCAAATCAAGAGAAGCATTTCTGCCAGATTCAGGATCAACCCCCCACAATGTTTCTAAAATGGCTCTTGGAAACGCAGAAAGCATATCTGATGAAATTTGATTTGCCTGTTATGTTAAAATGCTAGAAAACCATTTTCACCATGATTAATCTTGTTACCTGTTGTTTAGTCTGGAGCTTGTTATGTCGGGGCTTTCGACTCTGAACCTCAAATACAATGTCGTTTTCGCTTTTTTAAAATTAATCCTCTGGTCATTCGGACGTTATCTAGGCGATTTAAATCGCTTCTGAGTCTCCTTTTGTCAGCTCCTTTTGGAATTTGTCGAAATTGTTTTGCTTTCTGGCGAGATTTTCCCACAATTCCATACAGTGCAAAGAATAAAAGAGCACGGAAAAGCACTTCACTTTCACTGTCTGGCCAGCCCTTTTACAAAATCTTATATTTGGAAACCCTGACTGCCACTCTTAAGATGACTGGTCTGCGAGAATACGATCACTCGAGTTATTTTTTATTTAATCGGCCAACTTTCTTTGAATTTGTGTTATCCAGTTGTTGACTCAGTTAACTCGTTATGAGGATTGAACGTTTCTTGCAAAAAGACAAGTCTTGTGGCTTTTAATGAATTTAAACGGAAAATTGGCATGGAACACCTAGAGATTTTTTAGGCGGGGAGACCGTAAGTTGAATATTGCCAGCAATGTACCGAATTAATTTTGAGTCATTTTCCTTGCCACTGAAAAATAATGAAAGATTTCCCTACGCAAGCAGCTTTTTCATGTAACTTATTGCAAGACACTTTGAAAGCAAACCGATGGTCTTTTGTTTAAAATTCATTTATTGAAAACTGTATACTGATTTTTAAAAATCAAATGTCATTTGTTGTACTTTCATCAGTTGGCATGGTCCTTTGAACAGAACGTTGCCACTTGGGAATCAAATCTTTTTGCCAGTGGATTTATCTGAATAAAATGCAGCTTCAGGAACACTCGTGACTTGTCTTTGTTATAAACATTCAAATTCCTTCCAAGGAAATTAATCCGAAGATGATTCTTTTCTTCCAAATTTGCTCTTTCCATTATTTGATTTCTCTTATGAAAATGCTGAAGATTTTGTGGTGCTACTCGAGAAAACTGCAAGGACTAAGGTAAACCATTGGACAAAACTTTCATATACTTAGCAATTTCAAATATGATTTATATACACAATGCTGCATATTATGTAGCTGCTGGGAAATTATTTAAAATCCATAATTATTGTATTTGTGAAATTATTAATTGACTTCTAGGTATCAGAAATCCAACCCTTAAAATTCTTGTGTCCTGTATTCTTTCCAAAGATGCATATGCTGCCTATTGTGTGGTTTCCATTTTATCATTTTGAGTTCATGTGTGATTTGAACTTAAAATGTGTCGGCAAGACATTGATTGTCTTGTGATTTCAGCCAAATGTGATAACAAATGTAGTTATGATTGAACATTCTGATCGTCTCCCATTTTCCATCCTCAGTAAACCAACTCAAGTCCTCAAAGTCTGTTCATCGTCTACAAATAAGTAATGTGATGGAATAGTAGCCACTTGCCTGGATGAGTGCAGCCGCAACAATAATCAAGAAGCTCAAAATCATTCAGGACCAGCCAACCCATTTGATTGGCATTCTGTGATCATGACACAAAATCTAGACTAATCGTGTAGAAACTTCTTGCAGCTTGATTTCCACCCCCATGCCCCAAAGAAATGTTCCATATGGGTTTATGAATATTCAAAGTCCATGATTTCCTGTAAAAATATTGATTCATGCAACCTGGAATCCTATGTTGACAAAATCAGAAATTGAAATAGAATTTGCAGAAATCAAATGGGCCATTTGGCCCAACAAATTGATGCTTCATATAAACCCCCCCTCATCTAACCCTAACAACTATCTGTTCCTTTCTCTTCTGTTACCTTTTTAATACCCTCTTATGTGTATATGAGGGGCAACATGATAGCACTGTGATTAGCACTGCTGCCTCACAGTGCTAGGGACTTGAGTTTGATTCCCAACTTGGGTCACTATCTACGTAGAGTTTGCACATTCTACCTGTGTCTGTGTGAGTTTCCTCTGGGTGCTCCAGCTTCTTCTCAGTCGGAAGCTGTGAGATTAGGTGAATTGGCCATGCTAAATTCTCTGTGTATCTGGACAGGTGCCAGAGTGTGGCGACTAGGAGATTTTCACAGTACCTTCATTGCAGTGTGACCGTAAGTCTATTTGTGACTAATAAATAATAATATATGGTAATTTAATCAAATGATCAGTGTGACAGCAAATTTCACTTTCTTACCAGTCTAGGTGAGATTTCTCTTGAATTCTTAGTGGACTTATTCATAACCATCTTGTCATTATGGTCTCCAGTTTGTACAACCTTAAAATTTGAAATATCTTGATCTGCCTTATTGAACTCCTACATAATTTTAAAGATCTCTCCCAGGTTAACCTTTTTCTTAGAAAAGAACATCTGATGGTTCAGTCTTGTCCTAATAATAACCTTGCTGGTTCTGTATTTATACTTGTAATATATCTGTATATTCTGTGACTTCATTAATGTGTATTAATATTGTGTATTTGTAGCTTTAGATCCTATTGTACTTTCAGCCTACTTAGTCACTTTTTTTCTTATAAGTGATCTTATTTTTCCAAAAAAAATTATAACTTAGCATTATGCTAATTTTCTCACTGTAAGCCAGCATTCTCTTATCTGAGAGTCATGCTAATTGAGAAAATATAAGTGTACTATGTATGTTAGCTGAGCACACAAACCCAACCAATAAAATGGCTCCTTTTCTTCCTCCACAGACTAGGGTTTGACCAATGTCTCAATATCAACAGCTGAGTACCAAGATGCTGTGCCTTTCGTTGTATAGATGGCTGATATGCACTTTGAGTAAATGGATATGAAACAAGTGAGTAAAGATAATACAATCAATAATTTATGTACTAAGAAGTCTAGTTTGATTATAGATGTAGATACCCAGATTCATGTGCCATCCAGGATGAATTTACATTTAACATGTTCATGGAATGTAGGTGTTGCTGAAGATGCACTGACAGGCCAATACGAATTGCTCTCTGAGGTAGTGATAAACTGGCTTTGAACTGTGCAGTTTGTTGTTGGCAGGGGGATAGGGAACTCCAGGACCTTGGCCTGATGACTGAAGGAAGGGCAATATGCTTCCAAGTTGGGATGTTTGTGATTGAAGGGGAAACTTAAGTGATAGTGTTATTGTGTGCCTGGTGCCTTTGTTCTTTTGGGTAATGAAGGTCACCAGTTCAGAAGGTGCTGTTGATAGAGATTTGTTGAATTGTTACACAGCATTTTGTAGGTGCTACAGTATTCCAAGAAGTTGTAATGGGTACTAATCAAAGAATTTAAAAAAATTACAGCACAGGAAAAGGCCTTTCAGCTCTCTGAGCCTGCACCAATCATGCTGCCTAATTGAACTAAAACCCCTTACCTTTCCAGGGACCATATCCCTCTATTTCCATCCTATTCATTTATTTGTCAAGATGCCTTGTAAAACTCACTATCATATCCTCTTCCACTACCTCCTCCTGGCAGTGAATTCCAGGCACCCACTACCCTCTGTGTTTAAAAAAAAACTTGCCTCATACTATGCTTTAAACTATGCTTCCTTGTAATTGACTTTCTACCCTGGGGAAAATGTTTCTGACTATCCACTCTGTCCGTGCCCCTCATAATCTTGTGGACTTCTATCAGGTCATCCCTCAACCTCCATTGTTCCAGTGAGAACAAACCAATTTCTCCAACCTCTCCTCATAGCTAATGCCCTTCGTATCAGGCAACATCCTGATAAATCCTTTCTATACTCTCTCCAAAGCCTCCACATTCTGGTAGAATTGAATACTATATTCCAAGTGCGGCCTAACTAAGATTCTATAAAACTATAATATATAGGAGTTGCCAGTGTTTAAACTCAATTCCCTGGCCGATGAAGGCAAGCATGCTGTATTCATTCTTGACTACCTTTTCCACTTGTGTTGCCACTTTCGATGACCTGTTACCTGTACACCCAGATCTCTCTGCCTATCAATACTCGTAAGGGTGTCAAGTGGGCAGCTTTGACCTGGATAATGGTAAGCTTTGTGAATGTTGCTGGAATTGCAATCATCCAGGCAATTGGAACACATACCATCACATTCCTGATTTATGCCAAACTTTGGAGTGTCAGGAGTCTGATTTCATGAAATTCCAGCCTCTGATAAAAGTAAAATGCTGGGAATCTGAAGTAAAAACACAATAACTTAAGCAATCGTGTAGCATTTCATCTGCATCTCCTTCAACTTTCTCTGCACCCAGTGCAGTCAGTGGGGCGACTAAGCACAGGCTGGATGATTGCTTAGCAGAACATCTTCGCTCTATCCATAGGCATGACCCCAACCTTTCAGATGCTTTCCATTTCAACTCTCCATCTTGCTCTCGTGCCCATAGTCCTGCCTGCTGTAAAGCCCCAGTGATGCCCAACGCAAACTGAAAGAACAACATATCTAATTAGGTACGTTACAGCCTTCTGCACTCAACATTCAGTTCAACTTTAAATAATGAACATCCCTCTATATCTTTTAATAATAATAAATGATCTTATAGTTAGGGTTCCTCTTGGAAGGAGCAATCTCTAAGATTGAATTTAAAACACAGATGGAACATGAGAAGGTAAAATCCAATACCAGCATTTTATACTTAAAGGGGAACACAAAGGGATGAGGGAGAAGTTGACTAAGATAGACTGGGAGCAATTGAAATAGAGGACTTTGAAAGCGATTTTTCACAATGCTCAGCAAAAGTATACACCAGTGGTGAAAGACTATAGAAAAATATATAATTAGCCATGGATATCTAAAGAAGTAAAGGAAGGTATCAGATTGAAAGAAAATGCATACAAAGTGGCAAAGGTTAGTGAGAAACTAAAGGATTAGGAAATCTTTAAAGGTCAATAGAAAGCCATGAAAAAAACTATAAAGAAACGTATGTTGAAATATTGATTTATCAGAGCAAACTAGCTCAGAATATAAAAACAGATAGCAAAAGTTTCTACAAATATATAAAACAAAAAAAAAGGCTAAAGTAAACATTGGTCCTTTAGAGGACGAGAAGAGAGATGTAATAACTGGAAATGAGAAAATGGCTGAGGCATTGAACAGATATTTTGTCAGTGTTCACAGAGGAAGATTCACTTGACATGCCAAAAATTGATGACAAGAAGGCTTTGGCAGGTGAGGACCTAGAAACTATCATTAAGCTAATTGGCAAAACAAATTCTCCCTAAATTGTCTCAAATTTGGTTTTTAATCCATAGATCTATAAACAGGGACAGGGATCGCGTGTAGAAGTGGGAACATCGAGATGGCAGCCTGGGCTCGTTGGGCCGAAGGGCCTGTTTCCCGTGCTGTTTTGTTCTTTGTTCTATTATTACTAAAGAGATAGTGTTGGGCAAGCTAATGGGATTACAGCTGGACAAATCTGGTCCTGATGGAATGCACCCCAGGGTACTAAAAGAGATGGTGAGGGAAATAGCAATGCACTAGTAGTAATTTACCAAAATTCGCTGGACTCTAGGATGGTTCTCATAGATTGGAAAACAGCAAATGTAACATCACCATTTTAAAAAGGAGGCAGACATAACTCAGGTAAGTATAGGCCAGTTAGCTTAACTTGTGTAGTAAGGAAAATACTTGAATCTATCATCATGGTAGAAATAGTAAGACATCTGGATATAAATTGTCCCATTGGTAAGAAGCAGTATGGGTTCATGAAGGACAGGTCATGTTTAACTAATTTGGTGGAATTTTTTGAGAACATTATGTGCGCAGTGGACAACAGGGAACCTGTCGATGTGATGATCTGGATTTCCAGAAGGCAAGGTACTGCACCAAAGGTTACAGCATAAGATAGAGGTGCACAGTGTTATGGGTAATGTATTAGCATGGATAACTAACAGAAAGCATGGTGTGGAGGTAAATGGATGTTTTTCTGGTTGGCGATCACTGACTAGTGGTGTGCCTCGGGAATCAGTGTTGGCACTGCAATTGTTTATGATTTACATAAATGATTTGGAATTGGGGACCAAGTGTAGTGTGTCAAAATTCACAGATGACACTAAGATAGGTGGAAGAGCAAAATGTGCAGAGGCTGCTGAAAGTCTTTGCAGGGATATAGGTAATCTGATTGGCAGATGGAGTACAATGTTGGTAAATGTGAGATCACCCACTTTGGTAGGAATAACAACAAAATGGACTATTATTTAAATAATAAATTGCAGCATATTGCTTCTGTCATCAAGTCAATTTTATATCAAATTGGTTACCCACCCTGGATCCCGTGAGATTTAACCTCGTGCAACAATCTACCATGCGGTACCTTATCAAGGCATGTAGACAACATCGGCTGTACTGCCTTCATCTATCTTCTTGGATACTCCTTCAAAAAAAATGCAGTCAAATTCATGAGACACGATTTTCCACTTTCAAAACCATACAGTGCCCCACTTTCTTCCCACGTTCGGAAAGGTGTCCTGTTCAGATGAACTGGCCATGGTAAACTTCTCCATCAGTGTACACTTAATTTTGATTTATTATTGTCACGTGTATTAACGTAGTGAAAAGTATTGTTTCTTGCGCACTATACAGACAAAACAGACCGTTCATTGAGAAGGAAATGAGGGAGTGCTGAATGAGGTGTTGCAGTCATAGCTAGGTTCTTGAGTTGGGGGTTGGTATGTGACCTCAGACTCTTGCGGCTTTTTCCCAATGGAAGAAAGTGGAAGAGAGAATGTCTGGGGTGCATGGGGGTCTTAATTATGCTGGCTGCTTTGCCAAAGCAGTGGGAAATGTAGGCATAGTCAATGGATGTGAGGCTGGTTTGTGTGATGGATTGGGCTACATTCATGACTTTTTGTAGTTCCTTGCAGTTTTGGGCAAAACAGAAGCAATACCAAGCTGTGGTACAATAAGAAAAAATGCTTTGTGTAGTGCATCTGTAAATGTTAATGAGAGTCATAAGAACATAAGAAATAGGAGCAGCAGTAGGCCTGCTCCACCATTCAATAAGATCATGGTTGATCTGTAGTGGTTCAGTACCACTTTCCTGCTTTTTCCCCGTAACCCTTAATTCCCTTGTCAATCAAAAACCTATCCACTCTTGGCTTAAATATATTCAGCGAGGAAGCCTCCACCACTTCAACACGCAGAGAATTCCAAAGATTCACCACCCTTTGCGTGAAGAAATTCCTCCTCAACTCTGATCTGAACACCACCCACCCCCCCCCCCCCCCAAATCTTGAGGCTGTGCCCTCTAGTCCTGCTATCTTTAAGCGGGAAGAGTCTCTCAACCTCTACTACATCCATCCCCTTCATTATCTTGTACGTCTCTATAAGATCCCCTCTCAGCTTTCTAAACTCCGAGGGCAAACCTAGCCTATTTAGTCTCTCATCTCCAGTATCAGCCTAGTGAACCTTCTCTGCACCCTCTCCAAGGCCAATATGTCCTTCCTCGAGTGCAGTTTTGGTCACTGCATACAGTATTCCAACTGCAGCCTCACCAGTACCCTATACAGCTGCAAAAGTACCTCCTGACTTTTATATTCTATCCCCCTCGCTATAAAGGCCAACATTCCATTCGCCTTCTTGATCACCTGCTGCACCTGCAGACTGTGTTTTTGTGATTCGTGCATAAGGACCCCCAGGTCCCTCTGCACCATTATATGCTGCAGCTTTTCTCCATTTAAATAGTAATCCTTCCTACCGTTATTCCTATTAAAGTGGATAACGTCACACTTGCTAACATTACTCCATCTGCCAGGTCCTCGCCCACTTACTCAACCTATCCAGACCCTTCTGCAAGCTTTCCATACCCTCCGCGCAATTTGCTTTTCCACTCATCTTCGTGTCATCAGCAAATTTCATCACCCTGCACTCAGCCCCTTCCTCCAGATCATCTATGTAAATGGTAACCAGCACCGAACCCTGGGGCACTCCACTAGTCACCAGCTGCCAATCAGAATAGCACCCATTAATACCCACTCTCTGCTTCTATTCTGCTTCCTTGTGCCTACTCTGTAGCTGACATGCCAAATTTCCTTAATCTTCTGAGAAAGTAGAGGCTTTGGTGGCTTTTTTAACTATAGTGTCGGCAGAGGGAGGAGAACCAGGACAGGTTGTTGGTGATCTGGACACCAAAAAACCTGAAGCTCTCAGCCCTTCCTACTTTGTCCCCATTAATGTAGATAGGGGCATGTTCTCCTTTACGCTTCCTGAAGTCGATAACAATCTCTTCATTTTATTGATATTGAGGAAGAGATTATTGTTGGTGCACCAGTTCACCAGATTCTCTATTTCATTTATGTACTCCGTCTTGTCGTTATTTGAGATCCAACCTACTACAGTTGTATTGTCAGCAAACTTGAAAATCGAATTGATGGGGAATTTGGCCACACCTCTTTATGTACCTTATATACAGGTATATAAGGAGTATCGTAGGGGGCTGAGAACACAGCCTTATGAGGCACCAGTATCAAGGATGATCGTGGAGGAGGTGCTTTGTGCTTCCTTACTAATTGCGGTCTGTGAGTTAGGAAGTTCAGGATCCAGTAGCAGTGGGAGGTGCCGAGTTCCAGGCCACAGAATTTGGAGATCAGTTTCGTGAGAATAATAGTGTTGAAGGCTGAGCTATAGCCAATAAATAGGAGTCTGATATAGATGTCCTTGTTATCTAGGTATTCCAGGGAGATGGCGTCTGCTGTGGACCAGTTGCAGTGGGAGGCAAACTAGTGGATCCAGGTATTCTGGGAGCTGGAATTGATTCGTATCATGACTAGCCTTTTGAAGCACTTCATAATGATGGATTCAGAGCAACCGGTCAATAGTCATTAAGACACAAATGTGGCAAATAGATGATTTTTCACAGTAACTTCATTGCGTGTTAATTCAAGCCTACTTGTGACACCAGTAAATAAACTAAAAACTTATAGACACAGGAGAAAAAGTTTGGTGAGTAAATCTACTTCTGGTCTCCAGTTCATAGTAAGTAGTATAAAATTAAAGATATGACAGGGCAGTTTGGCCACTTAGAATGCCCATTCTGTGGCATCCTATGACTTAGCCAAGTCATGTGGCTTAGCCAAGCAGGTGCAGGAAATGTCACCAGTTGCAGAAATTTGAGCTCTCGTTTTTGGGACTCAAGCAGCAGCTTGAGTCACTGGCAAATCTGTAATGTTGAGATACATGATAGCATGTTTAGGAAGGTGATTACGCTACAGGTTCGGGGCATATGGCAGAAGTGGTATGGTTGACCACCAGAAAATTTAAGAGGACCAGGCATGTGCAGGGGTCCTCTGAGCCTACCTCACTTGAGCCAGTTTTCCATTCTGGATGCTGTTAAGGGCAGTGGTTCCTTGGGAGAATGCTGCAAGTTCTGGGTATCACGGCTGGCTCAGCTACTGGAAATGACAAGTTTATGCCGCACTTTAAAACCATAGACCTATAGAATCCCTGTAGCACAGAAGGTGGCCATTCAGCTCACTGAGTCTGATTGACTCTCCGAAATAACATCTTATCCAGACACCCTCTACATTCACCATGGATAATTCTCTTAACCTAAAAATCTTTGGACAGTAAGGAGCAGTTTAGTATGGCTAATCCACCTAACCTGTACATCTTTGGATTCTGAGGAAACCCACATGGATACAGGGCCACCACTGTTATTTTTCATTTTATATTAATAATTTGGATGAGAATATAGAAGGCATAGCAAGTTTGAAGATGACACCAAGATCGGTGGCATAGTGGACAGTGAAGAAGTTATCTTCGACTGCAATGGGATCTTGATTAATTGGGCCAGTGGGCTGATGATTGGAAAATGGAGTTTAATTTAGATAATCCAAAGTGATGCATTTTAGTCGATTGAATTGTTGGGAAGCCAGAGGATTTACATTGTCTACACCTGTAAAGACTTGATTAACTGTTAAGACTCACGTTCCAACCATTATCTTGTAATCGAGTTTGTGTCTATACATGCCCTGTTTGTAAATTGAACTCTTCACTCATCTGATGAAGGGACAGCACTCCAAAAACTCGTGCTACCAAATAAACCTGTTGGATTGTAACCTGGTTTTGTGAGACTACTTACTGTGCCTACTCCAGTTCAATGCTGCCAACTGTATATCATAAGTCAGATAAACAGTTCTTGATAGACTTTCTGGTAAGAAATATGACTGCTGAAATTTGAGTGCCAAAATGCTATTAATTGGGAGGTTGGAACCATTTGACCGTGAAACAGCAGTGGATATACAACAGGATATAGATATCCTAAATAGATTGGAGACTTGGTGGCAGATGAAATTTAATCCGGACAAATGCGAGTTGATGTATTTTGGAAGATCACATTTAGGTGTTAGAATATAAATGACAAAACCCTTAAGACATTAACGCACAGAAGAATCTGAATGTGCAGGTCCGCAGTTTCCTAAAAGTTGCAATACAGATGGCCAAGTGATTAACAAGTCATCTGGTATGCTTGTCTTTATCAGCCGTGGCATTGAATATAAGAATTAGGAAATCATTTTGCAGCTACGTAAAGCATTGGTTAGGCTGCATTGGGGAATATTGCATGCAGTTCTGGTCGCCGCATTACCAAAAGGACGTGGAAGCTTTGGGGAAAGTGCAAAGAAGATTCATCAGGATGTTTTCTGGTCTCAAGGATGTTGACTGTGAGGAGTCATGATGAGGAGATGCTGGCATTGGACTGAGGTAAGAAGTCTCACAACACCAAGTTAAAGTCCAACAGATTTATTTGGTAACATGAGCTTTTGGAGCACTGTCCCCTCATCGGGTGAGTGAAGAATTTGGTTCACAAATGTCATATATAGACACAAACTCAATTACAAGATAATGATTGGAATACGGGTCTTAATAGTTTATCGAGTCTTTACAGATACAGACAGTGTGAGAGGAGAGAAGGTTGAGTACAGATTAAAGAGGCATGAACTGTCTCAAGCCAGCACAGTTAGTGAGATTTTGAAAGCCCAGGCAAGTCGTGGAGATTACAGATAGTGTGACATGAACCCAGAATCCCAGTTGAGGCCATCTTTGTGTGCGGAACTTGGCTGTCAGTTTTTGTTCAGCGATTCTGCGTTGTGTGTCTTGAAGGCCACCTTAGGGAATGCATACAAAAGATCAGAGGCTGAATACCCTTGACTGCTGAAGTGTTCCCTGACAAGAAGGGAACACTATCTTGCCTGGTGATTGTCAAACAGTGTCCATTCATCCATTGTGGTAGCATTTGCATGGTCTCGCCAATGTACCATGCCTCAGGACATCCTTTCCTGCAGTGTATCGGATAAGCAACATTGGCCGAGTCACAAGAGTATGTGCCATGTATCTGGTGGATGGATGGATTACCGGAGATGATGGCGTCTGTGTCAATGATCGAGGGCGTGTTATGGGTAATATATTAGCATGAATAGCATGAATAACAAAGCAAAGCGTTGGGATAAATGGGTGTTTTTCTGGTTAGTGATCAGTGGCTAGTGGTGTGCCATTAGGCATCAGTGCTGGGACTGTAACTTTTTACAATTTACATATATGTATGGTGTTGGGGACCAAGTATAGTGTGTCAAAATTCACAGATGCCACTATGATGAGTGGTAGAGTGAAGTTTGCAGAGGATACTGAATATCTGCAAAGACTTAGATAGTTTGAGTGAATCTGACAGATGGAGTACAGTGGTGGTAAATGTGAGGTCATCCTTTTTGGTAGAAATAAAAGCAAAATGGATTGTTATTTAAATAGTAAAAAATTTCAACTTGCTACTGTGCAAAGGGACCTGGATGTCCTTGTGCATGAATTGCAAAAAGTTGGTTTGCAGGTAATTAGGAAGACAGAAGAAATTTTGTCTTTCATTGAATAAAGAACAAAGAAAATTATAGCACAGGATAGGCCCTTCGGCCCTCCAAACCTGCATCGACTTTATATGTCAATATGTAAAGTATATCAATATATACTTTATATATGTACTAAAGACCCCTACCCTTCCAGGGATCATATCCCTCTATTCCCATCCTAAAGACCCCTAGCCTTCCAAGGACCATATCGTAAAACATAGAACATTACATCACAAACAGGCCCTTCGGCCCACAAGTTGCACCGATCATACCCATACCTACTAGGCCATAGAACTATCTGTAACTCCCAATCCCATTTAATCCCATGTACTCATCCAGAAGTCTTTTAAAAGACCCTAGTGAGTTCGCCTCCACCACCACTGACAGCAGCTGATTCCATTCACTCACCAGCTTCTGAGTGAAAAACTTACCCCTAACATTTTCTCTGTACTTGCTGCCCAGACCCTTAAACCTGCGTCCTCTCATAGCGACCAATTCAGCCCTGGAAAACAGCCTCCGAGAATTCACCTTATCTATACCTCTCAACATTTTATAAACCTGTATCAGGTCACCTCTCAACTTTTGTCTCTCCAGGGAGAAGAGACCTAGCTCCCTTAACCTATCTTCATTACGCATGCCTCCCAGTCCAGGCAACATCCTTCTGCACTCTCTCAATAGCTTCCACCTCCTTCCTGTAGTGAGGCGACCAGAACTGCACACAGTACTCCAAGTGGGGTCTGACAAGGGTCTTATAAAGTTGCAGCATTACTTCCCGACTCCTAAACTCAATCCCCTGATTAATGAAGGCCAGTACACCATATGCCTTCTTGACCACATCCTCACTTGCTAGGCCGATTTAAGAGTCCTATGGACCTCGCCCCAAGATCCTTCTGCTCCTCAACAGTTAAGACTCCTACCCTTGATATTGTATTCCTTCACCCCATTGGTCCTGCCAAAATGGACCACTACACATTTATTTGCGTTGAAATCTATCTGCCACTTCTCTGCCCAGTCTTGCAACCTATCTATGTCATGCTGCAACTTCTGATATTTATATCCTTCTGTTCCCATCCTGTTCATATATTTATCAAGACGCCCCTTAAAAGTCACTATCATATTCGCTTGCACTACCTTCCTCATAGCAAGTTTCAGGCATCATCACCCTCTTGCAAAAAAAAACTCCTTTAAACCTTGCCCCTTGCATCTTAAACCTAAGCCCCTAAGTAATTGACTCCCCCACCTTGCGGGAGAGAAAGCTTCTGACTATCCAGTCTGTCCATGCCCCTCAATCTTGTAGACTTGTATCAGGTCACCCCTCAACCTCTGTCGTTCCAGTGAGAACAAACCAAGTTTCTCCAACCTCTCCTTATAGCTGATGACCTCCGTACCAGGCAATATCCTGGTAAATCTTTTCTGTGCCCTTTCCAAAGTCTCCAGATCTTTCTGGTAGTGTGGCGACCAGAATTGAACACTATATTCCAAGTGTAGCCTAACTAAGGTTCTATAAAGTTTCAACGTGACTTCCCAGTTTTTAAACTCAATGTCCCAGTCAATGAAGGCAATCATGCTGTATGCCTTCTTGACTAACTTCTCCGCCTGCATTGGGACTTTCAGTGATGTGTGTATCTGTACACCCAGATCCCTCTGCTGTCAGTACTCTTAGGGGTTCTGCCACTTAGTTTATTTCCTATCTGTATTTGACCTTCCAAAATGAATTACCTCATCATTTGTCCGGAATTGCTTGAGGGATGGAGTATAAAGACAGGGAGGCTATGTTATAGCTGTATAGTCTCACAAACCTTATTGAGTTTTTTGAAAAGGTGACCAAAGAGGTGGATAAGAGTAAGGCAGTTGACGTATATGTGGATTTTAACAAAACGTTTGATAAGGCTCCCCATGGAAGGCCACTGCAGAAAATGCAGATGCATGGGATTGAGGGTGATTTAGCAATTTGGATTAGGAATTGGCTAGCAGATAGAAGACAGAGGGTGGTGGTTGATGGGAAATATTCAACCTGGAGTTCAATTACAAGTGGTAACTGAATCTGTTTTGGGGCCACTGCTGTTTGTCATTTTTATAAATGACCTGAATGAGGGTATAGAGGGATGGATTAGTAATTTTGCTGACAACACCAAAGTCGGAGGAGCTGTAGACGGTGAGGGTGAATGTTACAGTTTGCAGAGGGACATAGATAAGCTGCAGAGCTGGGCCGAGAGGTGGCAAATGGAGTTTAATGCAGAAAAGTGTGAGGTGATTCACTTTGGTAAGGGTAACATGATTACAGACTATAGGGCTAATGGAAAAACTGTTAGTAGTGTCGACGAGCAGAGAGATCTCAGTGTATGTGTGCATAGATCCCTGAAAGTTGGTATTCAGGTTGATATGGTTGTTAAGAAGGCATACAGTGTGTTAGCTTTTATTGGTAGAGGGATTGAATTTCGGAGCCATGATGTCATGTTGCAGCTGTACAAAACTCTGGTGCGGCCGCACTTGGAGCACTGCATACAGTTCTGGTCGCCACACTATAAGAAAGATGTGGAGGCATTGGAAAGGGTGCAGAGGACGTTTACAAGGACGTTGCCTGGTGTGGTGGGAAGGTCTTATGAGGAAAGGCTGAGGGATTTGAGGTTATTTTCATTAAAGAGAAGAAGACTAAGAGGTGACCTAATTGAGGCATATAAGATGACCAGAGGGTTAGATAGGGTGGACAGTGAGAGCCTTTTTCCTCAGATGGAGATGGCTAACACGAGGGGACATAGCTGTAAATTAAGGGGTGATAGTTATAGGATGGTTGTCAGTGGTGGGTTCTCTACTCAGAGGGTAGTAAGGGCCTGCAGCAGTTGAGGACTCGCCAAGTTTAAGGGCGTTCAAATGGTCAGTGAATAGGGGCATATGGATACCATTGGAATAGTTTAGGTTAGAGGGTCATTAGATTGGTTCCATTGGTTGCTGCAACATTGAGGGCTGAAGGGCCTGTACTGCGCTGTAATGTTCTATGTAAACTGATTTGATTTATTATAGTCACATGTATTTGTATACAATGGCAAGTATTGCTTCTTGCACTCTACACATTCAAAGTATACTGTTCTGGAACTGTATGAGCTTGAAATGCAGTGGCCTGGAATGCACTGCTAAGTGAAATGGTTGAGGCAGTTGCGTTAGCCACAGTTGAGATTTATCTGAGTTATATGAGTTATGAGTTATATCAGTTGTATGAGTTATAGGACGGATATCAGAGGTAGGTTCTTTACTCAAAGAGTGATTAGGGAGTGGAATGCCCTGCCTGCAGCTGTTGTAGATGCGCCAAGTTTGGTGGCGTTTAAGAGGTTAATTGATAAGTATATGGAAGAGAAGGGAATGGTTTAGTTTGGAGGGGCATTGCTTTTTATTTTGGTCGGCACAACATCGAAGGCCGAAGGGCCTGTTCTGTGCTGTATTGTTCTATGTTCTATCTTGATAGGCATATGAACAAATGGGGAATAGAGGGATATAGCAGTTGGTTAGGTAGATAAACATGATTGGCACAGGCCCCACCATTAACTGAATAAATCCTGCCCTGGTTAAATCTATCAAAATGCATCAGCTTGCATTTGTCTAAATTAAACTCCAATTGTCATTTGTCCTCAAGACATCACTGTCTAATTTCCCAAGTTCCCTAACAACATCCATGTTTTTCTCAATAGTAAATACTGATGAGAAATATTCATTTAGGATCTCACTCATCTCTTGTGGATCTACACATAGATAACCTTATTGATCCTTAAGAGGCCCTACTGTCTCTCCCTTGTTACTCTTTTGGTCTTTATGTATTTATAGAAGCTCTTTGGATTCTCCTTTGCCTTATCTGCCAAAACAATTTTGTGTCCCCTTTTTTGCCCTCCTGATTTCTCTCAACTATACTGCTACACCTATTCTCCAAAAGATTCATTTGATCCCAGCTGTCTATTCACATAATGTGCCTCTTTCTTCTTGACCAGAGCCTCAATATCCCAAATCAGACAGGATTCTAGCCTTGCCTTTCATTCTTGCCCTAGAGTTGAGTGCAGAGTCTGTTGTGGACCTGTTGCAGCAATAGGTGAACTCAGATGGATTTAGGCAATCCAGGAGGCTGGAATTAATTTATGCCATGATTAACCTTTCAAAACACTTCATAATAATGGATGTCAGAGCCACTGGACAAACATCATTAAGGCATACTGCTTGGCTTTTCTTTGGTACTGGGATGATGGTTGTCCTTTTGAAACAGATAGGGATTTCAAATTGTTGTAAAGAGAGATTGAAGCCAACTATGTATACCTCCACCAGCTGATCTGCGCGGGATTGGAGTGTTCATCTGGGTACCCCATTAAACCAGTCACTTCCTGTGGGTTGACCTCCAAGAAGGCTGCTCTGACATCTGCAATGGTGACCTCAGATATAGGTTCACTTCAGGTTTCTGAAGTGAAGCACGTGCTCTTGCTGACCTCTTGCTGAAAACGAGTACAAAATGCATTGAGCTCATCAGCAAGGGGTGCGTCGGAGCCGGTGATTTTACATGCCTTCATCTTGTATAAGGTGCTAGTGAAGCCACACCTGGAGTACTGTAAACAATTTTGGTCTCCTTTCTTAAAGGATATATTGGCACTGGAGATGGTGCAGAGGAGATTCACTAGGTTGATTCCAGAGTTGACAGGGTTGGCTGATGACATTGGTTCCCAAACATTTTTACTTTCGGAATAAAAACTTGCTCACGCCGCACCAAATTTTTTAGAGTTTTTAAAACTTTAAAACCTTTTAAAGTTTTTAAAGTTTAAGATGATTAGAGGTTTAGATAGGGTGGACAGTGATAGCCTTTTTCCTAGGATGGAGAAAGCTAGCACGAGGGGACATAGCTTTAAATTAAGAGGTGGTAGTTATAGAACGGATATCAGAGGTAGGTTCTTTACCTAGAGGATGGTTAGGCTATGGAATGCCCTGCCTGCGGCAGTTGTAGGTGCGCCAAGTTTGGTGGCGTTTAAGAGGTTAGTAGATAAGTTTATGGATGAAAAGGAAATGGTTTAGTTTGGAGGGTCATTGCTTTTTCCTGATTGGTCGGCGCAACATCGAAGGCCAAAGGGCCTGTTCTGCGCTGTAATGTTCTATGTTCTATTGATAAGAAAACAAAAGAAACTCCTAGCAGTGCTTGATTCACAACATAAAACACAACTACTTTATATGATCGTGGGATATCCAGAAAGTATAGAACAATGCAGCTACATAAAAACGTAATTCATTCCCTTATAGACAAGCTTCTTACATATGTCACCTTAAGCATACAAACTCAGTGAGAGGTGTGAGCTTGGTTTTGTCGGGTAATCCCATTTATATTGGGTTTAATTTAAGACAAACAAATTCTCATCTCCTCAGTAACACAAAGAAGCCTTTCTCTTTTCTGGTCTTTGATATCTGTCAGCTGAAATTGTTGTAAACAGGGATTATGTCATGGAGAACTGTAGAAGAATAGTTAATACAATGAGATGTATGGATACTGTTTCTGGTTGTACATTCAGGAAAGAGCCCAGTGGCATACTCCTGTGTTTCATTTTCAAGGTGCAATTACTCGAAATGCATGCCATTTTCTCCTTCTCATCCAATGTCAGACCTGACCAGCTGGAATTCGCGAAGAGGTCTCTAACCCAATTGAATTTTTCTGTAGACAATGATGGGAAGTAATGATCAATCTTTTCTACTCGTATTGCAAGATGTTCCTATAAGACGTTGTACAATTCATTGCACGTTTTAAAACTTTTTACCATTGGGAACTTTTCAAGGTTATGTTGCATCAATATTCTGAGCCAGAGCTTTTTTTAAATGCAGTTAGTCTGTCTGTAATTGTGAGAATATTGTCATTGCAGCCTTGCATGCTGGCATTGAGTACATTCATTCAGGAAAAGATATCGGCCAAATATGCCAGCTTTGCACACCAATCATTGTCATCCAGTAGGTGGTACAATGGATTCCTTTCTTGTTCCAGATCTTAATTCATTCTTCAGTTCCAACACACAATTTAAAACTTTCCCGTGAGACATCTAGTGAACCTCCAAATGCAGAACGAGGCATTGATGTTTTGATTCCATGTCTTTGCAGAGTTGAGCAAATAACCATGCCTTTAATGGTTTTGGTTTGATGAAGTTCACAGTGCACACAGTCTGATCTAGAACCAACTTCAAATCAGCTACAAGGGTCTTGGTGATTAATGCCTCTCTGTGTAAAAAAAAAAACTGAGTTGATATTACATCTGGACTTTGAGTGCTGCCAAGCCCCCCTCATTCGCTATCATACGTGGCACTCCATCCACACAAATTCCAATACAAGAATCCCATGAAATCTCACTGAGACAAGGTTTGGAAAATATCTTGTCCTCTGGTATGTTTTTCAAGTTCCTTGCAAAATAGAAACTGATTATTTCGTCATTATGAATGAATGAATATCGGGCTGCACAGTAGTACAGTGGTTAGCACTGCTGCTTCACAGCTCCAGGGGCCTGGATTCGATTCCTGGCTTGGGTCAGTGATTGTGTGGAGTTTGCACGTTCTCGTCTGCGTGGGGTCCTCTGGCTGCTCCGGTTTCCTCCCACAACTATCCTTCTGCAGATTGTATTATCAGACAAAGGAATTTCCATAACTTCTCGCTCGGCATCATCACCAAACAAAGTTTTCACAATCAAGCTGAATCAATTTTTTCAGCTATTGTATGTGGTTTTGTCTGTTGAGCAATCAGTTCAGCCACTTGGTAAGATACAATCTGCATCTTATCTGAGACTGTCATTCATTTTTTGAAATGTGATCATTGGCATTTTTGCTGTTCTAAAAGCCTTTCAAAATATTGAACATCCCTGTTTGCCAGATTTCCATGTTTTGGCAACAGATAGCTTTTCATCTTGCTTGGGACCATATTGGAATTGTAAAGCTTCTCACCACAGATCAAACACACAGGCCGAGGTACATTTTTATCTCCAATCCATGTGAAACCGAGACTCGGATAGCTATCCATATATTGTCAACAAATTTTCTTTTTTGGGGGTTTGCTTGGGCCTGCTACTGGCGTAGAATTAAACGGCTCTTCTGTGGCACTCTGTTTGAATGGCGACTCTGGATCACAATGTGGACTCCGATCGTCCTCAACATCACTTGATACTCTTGCTCTCACTTTAGAAAAATATCTTTTCGTGATCTACAAATATAAAAAATTATTTTAATCGTAATAAATATAAATCTTACAAATAAATGTGATACATTATACTACACAATATTATAGTGTAATACACTATATTACACTGTGCCTAACACAAAGAGAAATGGCATGAAATCTGTAAACTTCTAGGATTTTTATACAAGAATATTTAAATGTTTCTTTGATTTTCCTTGAATCTTCCCGCCATACTTGCCATCCTATCTCACCGCACCCTTTGGGAACCATTGGCTTATGAGGAGAGACTGAGTAGACTGGGTCTATATTCGTTAGAATGAGGGCAGATTTTATAGAAACGTAAGATTACGAAGGGATGAGATAAGATAGAAGCAGGAAGGGTTGTCCCCATTGATGGGTGAAACTAGAACTAGGGGGCATAGCCTCGAAGTAAGGGAGAGCAGATTTAGAACTGAGTTGAGGAAGGAACTTCTTCACCCAAGGGTTGTGAATCTGTGGAATTCCCTGTTAATGGGATTTGATGGTTTGAGTTATAAGGAGAGGCTGGATAGACTGACATTTTATTCTTTGGAGTGAGGAGGCTTAGGGGTGATCTCCTCGAGGTCTATAAATTAAATAAGACCTTGAGAAGTCGACATCTTTTCCCAAAGGTAGGGGAGTCTAAAACTAGATGGTATAGGTTTAAGGTGAAAGGAAAGAGATAAAAAAGGGTACAGAGGGGTAAGTTTTTTTTTACTGAGGGTGGTGAGTGTCTCCAAAGGCAATAATAGATAAGAGTGCAATTTTGTCTTTTAAAAAGCATTTAAGACAGCTACATGGGTAAGATGGGTATAAAGGGATATGGGCAAATGCGAGCAATTAGGACTAGCTTAGTGCTTAAAAATTGAACGGCATGAACAAGTTAGGCCAAAGGACCTGTTTCCATGCTGTAAATCTCTGACTCTATGAAGCAGCTGAGGCCACCTCACTGAACGTTTTTAAAACAAGGTTAGATAAGTTTTTTAACAGTAAGGGAATTAATGGTTATGGTGAGTGTCCGGGTAATTGGAGCTGAGTGTGAAAAGATCAGTCATGATCTTGTTGAATGGTGGCTCAAGGGCCTAGTCCTGCTCCTCGTTCTTAAGACTTGGTGCAAAGAAACCTAACACTTGCACATCAAGAATAACAAACATGGAGAGGACCTATTTCCAAGTCAAAAATGAAGTTTTGGCTATTATTTATGGGGTTAAAAAGTTTCATCAGTGTATTTATGGACAGCAATTTACAGTAATTACTGAATTTAAACCACTTATAGGTTGTTCAGAAAGGACAAAGCCATTCCCTCCATCACCTCAGTGAGAGACCAACGCTGGGAACTACCATTGGTGATATAAGATTATGTTTAACATAAGCCAGGCACCCATATTGCCAATGCAGATACTTTAAACCATTTTCATTTGCAAGTTTCCCACCACTAACAGTGCCCCAAGAAGTTGTGCTCATAACTTTCTGGACACGTTAGCTGCATCGGCATAACAAATCAAGTGGTAAACCAAAAGGACTCTGTTTAGGGTCATAAAGTCCTTCACTGTTGGTATCATGACAGGTCTGAATAATTTTAACCTTTCTTAATCATAAGACCTAGGAGCAGGAGTAAGCCATTAAGCCCCTCAAACCAGCTCTGCCATTCAATAAGATCATAGCTGATCTTTTTGTGGACTCAGTTCCGCTTACCTGCTGACTCATCAAAACCCTTAATTCCTTTACTGTTCAAAAATGTTCAAAAAATCATGGCCAATACATACTAGGGAGGAGAAAGAAGCATGTGAACCACCTGAAGAAAACAGAACCTTGCTACTCCTGTTTGTGTGGTTCCAGAAGTGAAAGCCTGAAGAGGAGCCAAGTAATATTCCAGTAGGAATTGGAGAGATTACTGGCACTAGAGTACTGTGCAAACTGGAAGCTTTCCTGCTGCTGTTTCAAATGAAATTACATTGAGTGATGAAGCACCTGTTAAAGAATTGCTCTTGGTGAATTAGAAAATTTCCCAAATAGAGTCACTTATTGAGACTGTTAAGTCCCCCCACCTTGTTGTGTAATATTGTAAGTAGTTTTGTTGTTGTAAAACATTAATAAAGAAATGAAGAGGGAGGGTTGTTGGTGACGTGTCCCTTTGTGGTGGGGAGGGTGGATTCATCAGTCCAATCACAGACGAGCAACTGACAGTTGAAGTCTGGGAGTTGTATATGCTTGTTTTTCCACAATAAACCTCCTGTTTGTTTATCTGCCTTGTTTACCAATTCCTCACAGTCATTAGACTATGCATCGGGAATTACACGTAGGCCAGACCAGATAAGGATGCCAAATACTGAAAAGAGATTAGTGAACCAAACAGATTTTCTTCCTTCAAGGACATTAGTGAACCTGACAATCGACATTGATTTCATGGTTATCATTAGGCTTTTAATTCCAGATTTTTATTGGATTCAAATTCCACTATTTGCTGTGATGGGATTCAAAGCATGATCCCCAGAGCATTACCCTGGGTCTCTGAATTACTAATCCAGTGACAGTACTCCCACTCCAAACATGTGTAGCTGTGAAATAAAAGTTACTTATATGATGTAATCATTTATGCTGTTAGATAGTTGTGATGTTAAGTTTGTGTGAAGTGGATGTAACACCAGCATAAAGGTATCCTCATGGTTACGAAGATTTAAGGGGAGATGCTGGAATGCTAATGTAGTTTTAAGTGATCTATGTTTATATGGTTCAATATTAGAAATAAAGTTAGTGTTTTTATGTAGGGAAGGGTAAAATTAGTTAAATTCATGTTAAAGATGTTTGCACATATGGGGTATTTGTTTTCATTTTAAACTGTGCTTATGTTATGGTTAGGGAGTTTATGGTGTGAAGGGTAAATAGAAGGCTGGAGAAAAAGAGGTGTTGCTAGCAACTAGGGGCCTCTTTAGAATAGGAAGGTTTTTTTGAGTTTAGTTTTGGCTAACTTATTGTAGTTGGAGCTTAGCAGTGAGAGAGAAGAAAACACTCAGCTGTGATAGAGAAAGGAAATGAAATGGAGGTGCCAGCGTTGGACTGGGGTAAACACAGTAAGAAATCTCACAACACTAGTGTGAGACCTGGTATTGTGAGACTTCTTACAGAAGCAGGAAAGCTTTCAGGGTTCTGAAAGAAATGGCATAAGTAATAGCAGATGCCTTAATTATTTATCAAAATTTGTTGGACTCTGGGAAAGTGCTGGCGGATTGGAAAACAGCTACTGTCACACTGCTGTTTAAAAAGGTTACAGATAAGGTAGAGAACTACAGGTCAGTTAGCTTAATGTCCGTAGTTGGAAAAATGCTAGAATCCATCATCAAACAAGAAATAATAGGACACGTAGAAAGAACGGTTTGATCAAACAGACACAGCACGGATTCATGAAAGGGAAGTCGTGTTTAACGAATTTACTGGATTTCTATGAGGATGTGACCAGTGTGGTAGACAAAGGGGAACCAGTGGATGTGGTGTTTTTAGATTTCCAGAAGGTGTTCAATAAGGTGCCTCACAAAAGGTTGTTGCAGAAAGATAGGGTACACGGAGTTGGGGGTAAAGTGTTAGCGTGGATTAAGATTGGTTATCTAACAGGAAGCAGAGAGTTGGAATCAATGGGTGCTTTTCTGGTTGGCAGTTGGTGACTAGTGGAGTGCCGCAGTAATCGGTGCTGGGGCCTCAATTGTTTACCATTTACACAGACGATCTGGAGGAGGAGGCTGAGTGTAGGGTAACAAAATTTGCCAATGACACAAAAATGGGTGGAAAAGTGAATTGCTTGGAGGGCATGGAAAGTCTGCAGAGAGATCTGGATAGGCTGAGTGAGTGGGGAGAGGACCTGGCAGATGGAGGATAACATTAGCAAATATGAGGTTATCCATTTTGGTAGAAATAATAGGAGAATGGAATATTATTTAAAGGGTGAAAAGCTGCCGCATGTTACAATGCAGAGGGACCTGGGGGTCCTTGTGCACGAATCGCAAAAACCCAGTCTGCAGGTGCAGCAGGTGATCAAGAAGGCGAATGGAATGTTGGCCTTTACCACGAGGGAGATAGAATATAAAAGCAGGAAGGTCTTGCTGCAACTGTACAGGGCACTGGTGAGGTTGCAACTGCAGTGTGCAGTTTTGGTCCCCTTATTTGCGAAAGGATATATGGGCCTTGGAGGGAGTACAGAGAACGTTCATCAGGCTGATATCGGAGATGAGAGGGTTAGCTTATGAGGAGAGATTAAATAGACTGGGCCTGTACTCGTTGGAGTTTAGAAGGGTGAGGGGGATCTTATAGAGACTTACAAGATAATAAAGGGGCTAGATAGGATAGAAGTAGAGAGATTCTTTCTGCTTAGAAAGGAAACCAGAACTAGAGGGCACAGCCTCAAAATAAAGGAGGGGAGGGCAGTTTAGAACAGAGTTGAGGAGGAACTTCTTCACTCAAAGGATGGTGAATCTCTGGAATTCTCTGTCCATTGAAGTGATGGAGGTTACCTCCTTGAATATATTTAAGTCACGGGTTGATAAATTTCTGATAGACAAGGGAATTAAAGGTTATGGGGAGAAGGTAGGAAAGTGGAACTGATCCACTTCAAATAAGCCGTCTTATCGAATGGCGGGGCAGGCTCAAAGGGCTAGATGGCCTACTCCTGTTCCTATTTCTTATGTTCTTAGTAATGGGTAAGAAAGCAAATCCAGAAACTAAAGGGTATTTGGTTCTAGAAACTAAAGATTGAAGAGATGTTTTCAAAAAGATTGAAGTAAAAAGAAAAACAGGAATTGGAATTTGAGCACGGTACTATTAACTGAACTTAAAAACAGAATTGGAATGGATAGACTGAGTGAAATCAGGTTAAGAAAAAGCAGAAATCTGAAGCAATCATAAGGTTCGTGTCCTTATTTAAGTCTTTTTGGAGCAATAGTATTCAACTGGAGATTGAGTGCCTGAGAGTTCGGCTATTCAAGGCAAAGGAATACTGAAAGTTCCTCCAGGTAGAACTAAAACAACTAAAGGAAAACATCATTTGAAAAAAGATTCTAAGGCACGTCTGTTTGAGAGTGGAGTCTGTAAACACTAATTTGGAAACCAGAATCCTGTGAGATTAACTCACAGGGTGATAACCATTTGGAGGTTTGGAGGAGAAAGCCACAGAAGATTATTAGGTGACACCTGCCACTTGGTTCTGTGGGGATGGGTTGGCGGGGCAGGAAGGGGGCTGCATCTGACCACAGTTGGCCTGTTGGATTACAGGGACTGTGAATCACTGAGAACATTGTAGCAAAAGGTATGTTTTGTGACCTGTGTTATCCTTAAAATCTGTGTACATTTGTGAAAAGAAGGAGTGAAGGAGTATTATGTTATGGTCTAACTTTTCATGTTTAAAGAATTCTTTTATTGTTAAAGGCAGTCCTGTAACTGGTTATCCGTGTTTTCTTTAAAAAAAGTAAAGGTTATGGTCTTTTGAGCCAGGGTTCCATTCTGTGACGTCCCATCCAGTGATCGTTAGGCAACAACCAGTCTTCTCCAACAGCTGGATATCTACATAAAAGTTCCCCCAGATGGGACATACAAAGTTAAAGTGGAACCACAGTCTCAGAATTTTAAAGAGTGACTTGGAGATTAAGAAGTTAGAGTGGAATCCCATTAAGATGGGAGTAATTTTCTTAGCTCTAACCAGATTCATGGAAATGTAGAATGATTGATGTAAAAGCCGCATTTTTGCAGAAAGACTTGAGAGGTGATTTTGAATTTGTATTGAAAGATTGAAAAATGCATCAGAGGTTTGGTATTTCCCAGTTAAGTATGTCTTGCTGAATGTTATCTACACTCAACTGAAAATAGATCAATAGAAAATAGATCGATGATACCACAAAGGGAAATATTCAGGCTCCTTTATGATGATTTCTTTTAGGGAAATTCTTTCGAATTTAAGCAATTTGTTATAAATAAGATTAAAGAAGAATATAAGATTGAAAGTTAGGCTTCAGGGGCTTTTAAATATATAGGCCTAGACATTAAGCAGAATATGTTGGGAGTAAAGTTGAATCAACAATTTTAATCTGGAAAGTGTTACTCGTATTTTGATAAATGTTGTGTGTGTTACACTAAAGAAGAAACAGCAGTTCAGAAGCTTGATTAGATAGCAGAATTGGCTACACAATAGTTTTGATGTATTGGAATCGAGTACTATTATGAAACAAGCTACAATTGAAGATGTTTCAATGGTAAATAAAACATTAAAAATTAAATAAGAAGAAATGCATACTAGACACAAAATTAGATGAGAAACATGTGGTGATAAACAGGGTACCGAAAATCATTTTTTTTCTCTTTGATGTGTTTTGAAATATTGTTTGTGTTACTAAGTTTCAATTTAAAGAAAATATGGAATCTATTTGTATGTTAATTGTGTTATAAAGATTAAGGATACACAGGTGAACAGCATTAATTAATTTAAATACCTGGAGCACAAGGAGTTCTTTCCCCCGCAGGAGGCTTAGTAACAGTTTATTTTGTTTCATGTCTCTAAATATTGGTAAATAAAAATTATAAAGAAATAATTGCTAGGATGCATCATTAGCCCCGGGAATGACATTTTTAATTAAGTAGTGGGAAACTAATAAAAATATAACAGGAAAGGGAAGGCCAAGGCTCATGAACAGAATTCACAGAATCACAGAATTGATAATGGTGCAGAAGGCCATATATGTCAGCTCCCCAAGTGTGCAACTCAAGAGCTTCAGGTTATTAGGTGTCCAGATCACCAACAATCTGTTCTGATCTCCCCATGCCAACGCTATTGTTAAGATAGCCCACCAACACTTCTACTTTCTCAGAAGACTAAGGAAATTCAGCTTGTCCTTTACAACTCTCACCAACTTTTATAGATGCACTCTTTCTGGTGGTATCACAGCTTGGTTTGGCTTCTGATCTGTCCAAGGCTGCAAAATACAAAGGGTCATGAATGGAGTCCTATCCTTTACTCAAACCAGCCTGTCATCTATTGATTCTGTATATACTCCCCCCTGCTTTATAAAAGCAGCCAGCATAATTAAGGACACCATACACCTTGGACATATTCTCTTTCACCTTCCATCAGGAAAAAGATAACAAATGTCAAAGGTCACATATCAACTGACTCAAGAGCAGCTTCTTCCCTGCTGCCGTCAGACTTCTGAATGGATCTAACATTAAGCTGATTTTTTGCTACACCCTAGCTATAACTGTAACACTATATTCTGTACTCTCCTTCTCAATGCTTTGTCTGCATAGCATGCAAGAAATAATACTTTTCATTTTATACATGTGACAATAATAAATCAAATCAAATCAAAATCACTTAGTACGATTCCCCAGCCTTCTCCCCATAACTCTGCACATTCTTCATTTTCAGATAACAGTCTAATTCCATAAGAAATAAGAACTGGAGTAGGCCATTCAGCCCCTCAAGCCTTCTCCACCATTCGATAGGATTATGGCTGATCCAATATTCCTCACATCCATTTTCCTGCCTTTTTCCTGTAACCCTTGATTCCCTTACTGATCAAAATGTTATTGTTTTCAGTCTTAAATATACACAAGGACTCTGCCACACATCTTTCTGTAGCAAGACATTCCAAAGATACACAACCCTTTGAAAGAAGAAATTCCTCCTCATCTCTGTCCTAAATTGACACTCCTTTATTTTGAGACTATGTTCTCTGGCCCTAGACTCTGAGGGGAAACATCCACTCAGGCCATCTACCTTGTCAAGTCCCTTAAGGACCCTATGTATTTCAATGAAATGACCTCTCACTCTCTAAATTCCAATAAGTCCAAACCTATTTTTCCTCATAAGATAATCTCTCTATACCAACATCATCTAGTGAACCTTCTCTAAGCTGCCTCCAATGAAATTTAATATTTCCTTCAATAAGGGAGCCAAAACTGATTAATTACTCCAGATGTGTTCTCACTAGTACCCTGTCCCTTTTGGATGCTTCAGTTGAACCTGCCTCCTCGACACTCAGGCAATGCGTTCCAAACCCTAGACACTCGCTGTCTAAAAAATTTTTCCTCAGATCACTTTTGCTTCTTCAGCTAATTACTTTAACTCTGTGCCCTCTCTTTCTTAATCCTTTCACAAGTGGAAACAGTTTCTCTCTATCAACTCTATCCAGATACCTCATGACCTAAAATGGGTGAAGAAAAATATGGGCACTCATGACAAGATATGAGGCAAAGGTCTGTGAGAGGGTACAAAGAACAAAACAGCACGGGAAACAGGCCGTTCGGCCCAACGAGCCCGTGCTGCCACCCCAATGTTCCCACCTCTACCCGTGATCCCTGTCCATGTTTATAGATCTATGGATTAAAAACCAAATTTGAGACAACTTAGGGAGAATTTGTTTTGCCAATTAGCCTAAGAGCACATCTTTGGGATGTGGGAGGAAACCACCCAGAGAAAACCCACGCAAGCACGGGGAGAATGCGCAAACTCCCACAGACACAGGCCCAAATCCATGTATCTGCACAGCACAGCGATAGTCACTGAGCTGTCGTGTTGCCCATCAAATGGTCCAGGTCAAGCGTACACTAATGACGTGAAGCACTAGGATACTCTCAAAAAAAAAATCCAAGAGCAGCCCTCTCACGACCCATCGCGTGTATGCCCCTTGTTAGACAACAAGGTGGACCAAAGCACCTGTAGGATAAAAACAAGCACATCAATATCATCATCTATTTACACACTTCCCAGGGACTCCCAAGGCTCATGATCCCTATTTTAAATCAGTTTTCTATACCCCTCCATTCCCATTCTGTTCATGTGCCCATCTAAGTATTTCTTAAATAACTCCAGAGTACCTGCCTCCACCACTTTACTTGGCAGCGCATTCCATACCCCCACCACCCTCTGTGTGAAAAAACTCCCTCTAGCATCCAAATTATACCTTACCCCCCTCACCCTAAGCCCGTGACCCCTCGTGCTATTCGAGTCCGTCCTAGGAAAAAGCTTAACCCTGTTTACTCTATCTATACCCCTCATAATCTTGTACACCTCTATTAGATCTCCTCTAAGTCTACGTCTTTCTAAGGAAAACAGTCCCAATTTGCCTAACCTCTCCATGTAATTCAGACCTTCCATGCCAGGCAGCAGCATCCTGGTAAACCTCCTCTGCACTCTCTCCAGAGTCTCCACGTCCTTCCGGTAGTAAGGCGATCAGAACTGGACGCAGTATTCCAAATGAGGTCTAACCAACGTTTTATACAACTGCAACATTAAAGGCCAGCTCTTGTACTCTCTACCCCTTCCTATAAAGGCTAACATACTATATGCTTTCTTCACAACCTTAGTGGTAGTGGTGATATGGAATGGGCAGCACAGCTATGAGCAGAACATTTCTTCAAGGCAGTTAGAAAGGGAGCAAAAGTACCCTTTGAATAGTCTAAAAGCAAGTTGAAGTGATTTTTTAAAAAAACTTACATTTCTCGGGGGAGATTTTTATATATTTTAATATTTTTTGTAGCATTTTCAAAGAAATTACAGCTGGCTGTGGATTGAGCTGAGACACACAGTTTATATATACACAACAATGCGACTTAACGTTGGATTCCCTGCAGTATGACTAATGGTAAGTATATTTCTTCAAATTAGTTCTTGGCATTTAAAAACTGCTTTATCTGAATATGTTGTAAAACATGTAATTCTTTAAATTTTGGTTAAAATCTGCCATATTAGTTTCAGTTATTGTGAAAATATTTAATCTTCAAGTTTTCAGAAACTGTTTTGAGTAATTTGTGGAGAAAATGTATGATGGAAACACCATGTGACAAGAACCTGTATGCATATTAGTACAGGAGTCAGTTTATCTAACCGAATTCCATGATAAATTTAGATACTAGACTTCGTACTGGAAAAAACAGACACAAAAATGATAGAAAAATATATATCAACACGAAATAATACCTTTTGGATAAGAAATGCAGGGCGGCATGGTGGCACAGTGGTTAGCACAGCTGCCTCACAGCACCAGGGACCCAGGTTCGATTCCTAGCTTGGGTCACTGTATATCTGGGGTTTGCACGTTCTTCCCATGTCAGTTTGGGTTTCCTCCGGGTGCTCTGGTTTTCTCCCACATTCTGAAAGACGGGATAGTTAGGTGTATTGGCCCGAACAGGCGCCAGATTGTGGCGATTAGGGGAATTTCACAATAATTTCATTGCAATGTTAGTACAAGCCTTACTTGTGACTAATAAATAAACTTTAATTTTAAATGCATGCAACAATGTTATGTTTAATAAGTAAATTATTAAATATATTAATCAATTAAAATTATAAATGAAAGTAAGTTTTGCCTCAGTACAGAGCCATAGTCAGATCCCATCCAGAATATTGTGTTCAGTCTCAGGCACCACATCTCAGAAGGATATATTCTCCTTTGCAAGGGGTGCAGTGCAGATTCACTAAAATGTTTCAGCTATGAGAGTAGGTTCCGTAAGCATGTATTGCACTGAGTGGAGAAGATCTAATTAAACTGCTTAAATGATAAGGATGGAACAAAGAACAGTACAGGTCAGGAACAGGCCGTATAGCCCACCAAGCCTGTGCCGATCATGTTGTCCCACCTCGACCAACCGTTTGTATTCCTCTATCTTCATGTGTCTATCCAGATAAGTTTCAAATGTTGCTAACATATCTGCCTCAACTACCTCACTTGGCAGTGCATTCCAGACTCCCATAAATCTGTGTGTGAAAAACTTCCCTCGCATATCTTTATTGAATCTTTCCTCCCTTAACTTAACCTTGTGCCCCATTTCTGCCCTGGGAAAAAGCTTCCAACTGTCCATTTAATCTATGCTCCTCATAATTTTATAAACTTCTATCAGATTGCCCCCTCAGCCTCAGTCTTTCCAGGGAGAACTATCCCAGTTAATTCAATCTCTCCTCGTAGCTAATACCCCTCCACGAGACAACATCCAGGTACTCCCTCCAAAGCCTTCTCATCCTTCAGGTAGTGTGGCAACCAGAATTGGGCACAGTATTCCAAATGTGATCTGACCAATGTTTTATATAACTGTAACATAATTTGTCAACTTTTATACTCAATGCCCTGGCCATAAGAACTAGGAGCAGGAGTAGGCCATCTGGCCCCTCGAGCCTGCTCCGCCATTCAATAACATCATGGCTGATCTTTTCATGGACACTCAGTGAGCGGGCAATTACGTGGAACTATAATTCCTTTTACTGTTCAAAAATGTATCTATTCTTGCCTTAAAAAAACATTCAATGAGGTAGCCTCAACTGCTTCACTGGGCAGAGAATTCCACAGATTCACAACTCTTGGTGTGAAGAAGTTCCTCCTGAACTCAGTTCTAAATCTGCTCCCTTTATTTTGCAGCCATGCCCCCTAATTCTACTTTCACTCGCCAGTGGAAACAACTTCCCCGTTTCTATCTTATTTGTTCCTTTCATAATCTTATATGTTTCTATAAGATCTCCCCTCATTTTTCTGAATTCCAATGAGTATAGCCTCGGTCTACTCAGTCTCTTCTCATAAGAGCCCTCTCAACTCTGGAATCAATCTAGTGAATCTCCTCTACACCCCCTCCAGTGTCTGTATATCCTTTCTCAACTAAGGAGACCAAAACTGTACACAGTACTCAAGGTGTGGCTTCACCAGCACCTTATACAGCTGCAATATAACCTTGCTGTTTTTAAACTCCATTCCTCTAGCAATAAAGGACAACATTCCATTTGCCTTCTTAATTACCTGCTGCACTTGCAAACCAATTCCTTGTGATTCTTGTACAAGGACACCCACATTCCTCTGCACAGCAGCATGATGCAATTTTTTTACCATTTAAATAACAGTCCATTTTGCTGTTGACGTCACATTTGTACTCCATCTGCCAGACCATAGCTCACTCGTTTAGATTATCTATACCCCTTTGCAGATTTTCAGCGTCCTCTGTACACTTTGCTCTGCCACTCATCTTAGTGTCATCTGCGAATTTTGACACACTACACTTGGTTCCCAATTCCAAATCATCTATGTAAATCATAAACAATTGCGATCCCAATACTGATCCCTGAGGCACACCACTAGTCACTGATCGCCCAACCAAAAAAACATCCAGTTACCCCCATTCTTTCCTTTCTGCTTGTTAACCATTCCTCTATCCATACGAATACATTACACGTAACACTGTGCGCCTTTATCTTATGTGGCAGTCTTTGGTGTGGTACCTTGTCAAATACTTTCTGAAAATCCAGGTACACCACATCTACAGGCTTCCCCATTGTCCACTGCACATGTAATGCTCTCAAAGAATTCCACCAAATTAGTCAAACATGACCTGCGCTTCATGAACCCAATGCTATGTCTTACCATTGGGACAATTTATATCGAGATGTCTTGCTATTTCTCCCTTGATGATAGATTGAAGCGTTTTCCTGACTTAGAAGTTATCTACCTGCAAGAAGTTGTCTACCTTTTGTCTACCTGCTTTTTTAAACAGTGGCATCACATTTGTTGTCTTCTAATCTACAGGAACCACCCCACAGTCCACTGAATTTTGATAAGTTACCACTAGTTTAAAAAAAAAAATGAAGAAAATTACAGCACAGGAACAAGCCCTTCACCCCTCCAAGCATGCATCGACCATGTTGCCCGACTGAACTAAAACCCCCTACCCTTCCAGGGACCACATCCCTCTATTCTCATCCTATTCATGTACTTGTCAAGACACCCTTTGAAAGTCATTACTGTATCCATTTCCACTACCTCCCCCGGCAACAAGTTCAGGCACCCACTATCCTCTGTGTAAAAAAAAAACTTGCCTTGCACATCTCCTTTAAACCTTGCCTCTTGCACCTTAAACCTGTGCCCCCTAGTAATTAACACTTCCACTCTGAGAAAAAGCTTCTGACTATCCACTCTATCCCATGCCTCTTATATAGCTAATATAACTATTAGTCATATGACTAATCCATGTAATAAGTAAGATTCCTAGGACCCTTGTAGACTTCTATCAAGTCGCCCTCAACCTCCATTGTTCTAGTGAGAACAAACCAAGTTTCTCCTCATTGCTAATGCCCTCCATACCACGCAATGTCTTGGTAAGATCTTTCTACACCCTCTCCAAAGCTTTCACATCTTCTGGTAGTGTGGCAACCAGATTGAACACTATATCGCAAATGCAGCCTAACTAAGGTTCTATAAAGCTGCAACATGACTTGCCAGTTTTAAGCCCAGTGTCCCGGTTGATGAAGGCAAGCATGCTGTTTGCCTTCTTGACCACCTTCTCCATTTGCATTGCCACTTTCAATAACCTGTGTATCTGTACACCCAGATCTCTTTGCCACCATTTACTGTATATTTCCTATCTGTATTAGACCTTCCAAAATGCACTACCTCACACTTGTCCGGATTAAACTCCATCTGCCATTTTTCCGCTGAAGTCTCCAACTGATCGAAATCCTCTGTATCCTCTGATGGTCCTCATCGCTATCCACAAATCCACCCATCTTTATGTCGTTCGCAAACTTACTAATCAACCAGTTACGTTTTCCTCCAGCAAAGGTCCCAGCACTGATTGCTCAGGAACGCCACTTGTCTCAGCCCTCTCTTCAGAAACGCATCCTTCCACTGTTACCCTCTGTCTTCTTTGACTGAGCCAGTTTTGAACAAAGAACGAAACAGCATGGGAAACAGGCCCTTCGGCCCAATGAACCCGCGGCGCCACCCCGATGTTCCCACCTCTACCCGGATCCCTGTCTATGTTTATAGATCTATGGATTGAAACCAAATTTGAGATAATTTAGGGAGAATTTGTTCTGCCAATTAGCCTAAGAGCACATCTTTGGGATATGGGAGGAAACCGGAGCACCCGGAGAAAACCCACGCAAGCACGGGGAGAATGCGCAAACTCCCACAGACACACAGGCCCAAATCTATGTATCTGCACAACTCGGCGATAGTCACTGAGCTGTCATGTTGCCCGACAAATGGTCCAGGTCATGCGTACACTAACGACGTGAAGCACTAGAATACTCTCGAAAAATTCAAGAGCAGCCCTCTCACGACCCATCGCGTGTATGCCCCTTGTTAGACAACAAGGCAAACCAAAGCACCTGTAGGATAAAAACAAGCCCATCAATATCATTGTCTATTTACACACTTCCCAGGGACTCCCAAGGCTCGTGATCTCTATTTTAAATCAGTTTCTATACCCCTCCATTCCCATTCTGTTCATGTGCCCATCTAAGTATCTCTTAAATAACTCCAGAGTGCCTGCCTCCACCACTTTACTTGGCAGCACACTCCATACCCCCACCACCCTCTGTGTGAAAAAACTCTCTCTAGCATCCAAATTATACCTTACCCCCGTCACCTTAAGCCCGTGATCCCTTGTGCTATTTGACTACGCTCACAATATCTCTCATTATCCAAGGTTCCCAAAACTTGCCATATTATCCTTCATCCTTACCGGAATGTGCTGGTCCTGAATCCCTATCAACTTGCACTTGAAAGCTCCCTATGTCCCACATGTTGATTTACCCTCAAACATTTGCCCCCAACTTACATTCTTCAGTTCTGGCCTAATATTATTGTAGTTAACCTTCCCCCAATTTAACACCTTTACTTGAGGACTACACTTACCTTTATCCATCAGTACCTTAAAGCTTTGTGGTCATTGTTCCCGAACTGCTCCCCTACTGAAACATCGACCACCTGGCTGGCCTCATTCCCCTATATCAGGTCCAGTATGGCTCCTCCCCCAGTTGGACTATCTACATATTGTTTCAGAAAGCCCTCCTGGATGCTCCTTACAAACTGTGTTCCATCCATGCCCCTGGCACTGAGTCCTAGTCAAAATAGGGGAAGTTAAAATCTCCCACCAAAACAACTCTGTTACTTTTACACCTTGTCAAAACTTGCCTATCTGTTCCTCTATCTCCCGTTGGCAACTGAATGGTCTATAGTAAACCCCCAACATTGTGACTAGACCATTCCTATTCCCAAGTTCTACCCATATTGCCTTGCTGTATGAGCCCTCCCATAGTATAGCTGTGATATTCTCCTTAACCAGTAGTGCCCATCCCTTTTACATCTGCCTGTATCCTCCCTGAAACATTTGATTCCTGGAATGTTAATTAAGTTGCCAATCCTGTCCTTCTGTTAACCAAGTCTCTGTAATGGCAACAACATCATAGTTCTTAATACTAATCCAAATTCTTAAGTTCATCTGCCTTACCTGTTACATTTCTTGCATTGAAACAGATGCACTTCAGCCCACCAGACCCTCTTTGGTTAGCAATCCCACTCTGCCTGCTGTTTCTCTGAGTCTTATTGGCCTTACTCTCTGGTTCCTCTTCAGTTAATTCACCTTTGCTTTGGTTCCTACCCCACCACCAAACTGGTTTAAATCTTCCTATGTGACACTAGTAAACCTCGGGCCAGAATATCTATTCCCTCCAGTTTAGATGCAATCTGTCTTTCTTGTACAGGTCCTATCTTTCCCAGAAGAGACCCCAATGGTCCAGATATCTGAAACCTTCCCTCCTATGCCAGCTGTTTAGCCATGTGTTGAGCTGGATTATCTTCCTATTCCTAGCCTCACTAGCACATAGCACAGGGAATAATTCTGAGATTACAACCCTAGGATTCCTGCTTTTAAATTTTCTACCTAACTCCCTAAACTGCTGCTGCAGGTCCTCATCATTCCTCCTACCTATGTCATTAGTACCAATATATACCATGACCTCTGATTGTTCTCCCTCTCCCTTCAGAATGCTTTCTGTCCATTCAGAGACATCCTGGACCCTGGCAACAGGGAGGCAACATACCATCCTGGAGTCTGTTTTAGATCCACAGAATGCCTCATGCATTTACTATTTCCCCACTATCTCTTTTAGTACCCTGGGATGCATTCCATCAAGGCCAGGAGACTTGTCTACCTTTACACACATTAGCTTCCCCGTCACTACCTCTTTTGTGTAATAGTTTCTAGGTCATTTCTCGTCATAGCCTTCCTGTCATCAATTTTTGTCATGTTATTTGTGTCTTCCACCGTGAAAACCTACACAAAATACCTGTTCAAGGCTTCAACCATTTTCTCATTTCCCATTATTAAATCATCCTTCACATCCTCTAAAGGACCAACGTTTACTTTTGCCACTCTTTTCTGTTTTATATACTTGTAGAAACATTGCTATCTGGTCGATTAAGACAAACATGTCATATGCTTTCTGCACTACCTTTTCCATCTGTGTCACCACTTTTAAGGATCTGTGGACCTGAACTCCCAGATTTCTTCTGATGGTTCATCTGAACTGACTCTACCAAATGCATTACCTTGTATTTGTCAGGATTAAGTTCTCTGCCCAATTTTCCAGCCTGTCTATCCTGCTGTATTCTCGACAATCTTCATCACTTTCCGCAATTCTAGCAATTGTAGTATCATCTGTAAACTTGCTAATCAGACCAGCTATGTTTTCTTTGAGGTCACTTATATATCTCTATATACATATATTACAAACAACAGAGGTCCCAGCACTGATCCCTGTGGAACACCACAAGTTACAGACTTCTATTAGTTACAGATTGCATAAAGCAGATTATAGAGAATTGATTTCTTTTTGTGGAAAAATCAAAAATAAGGTGACAATCTTCAAATGAAAACTAGGTTATTAAGGAGGGAAATCAGAAAAAATGTAATTAGTAGAAATCTGTAATGCTGTACTCCCTGAAAGGCTTGGGTGGGATAAAATGAGTTTTTAAGACTGACAACAATAGACATTTTTAGATCAGGGATTACAGAGATAAGACTGTGGAATTAAGGTTAGAATAACTAATAATCTGGCTGAATGATGAAGCAAACTAATGTGACTAAATGGCCTACTCCTGTTTCTTTGTTTCTAATTAATTTCTTCTAACAACCTGTAGTGATAGTTGTGTCTTATCTGACCAAGAGCTTGCAGGAATTTTCCATATTAATTGTATCTCAGAGAAGAGCATCTGCCAGGAGGCTTTCAACTTCTGAGTTGTGAGCTCCGTACTCAAAGCAATAAACATATCACCTTGCTAGTCCTTTATTTTCAGATTGTGTCATTACCAAATCTTTGACAGAATGAAAGACATTGATGGTTGATTGCTCTGGGTTAAAATGGCTTAGATCTGTACAGAAGGAATATAGCGAGTCTACCTGCATTAAGTAAAACATATAATAAATTGTCGAGAGGAGAAAATTTGAAAATTAAATGGAAAGATTAATCATATGAACTGAACAATGGCAAATTCAGTTTAACAAAAAGGGAGTGTAAGAATGGCAAGTGGGATCTAAAAGCAACTGCTCATAAGAGTGGATGAACAGAAGAGCCTATAATATATAAATAATTGAAAGCATATTTACTGATGCAACAACCTATTAAAGAGCTAATGATGTGCACTGAATCTTAAGCATAGACAGTAACTGCAGGGCAAATCCATAGTCAATGAACATAACAGATCTAGCAGTAACCCGACTGACTCCTATCGTTGTTTCCATTAAGTTGCCTGTTAGAATGCCCTCAATCTGTTTAAGCAAAATATCTGAAAAGCTAATAACAGTAATATGACTGACAATTATATAAAACTTTAGAAATCACTTGTTAAGCTTCAGCTGAGTGTTGAGGACAAATCTGAACATTACACAATGAGACCAATTTTCTTAAACAGATTCCTTGTTCTCTGTTCTCTCAGGGAACTAAACCTGTGAAATACTTTTCTTCCTTTCTCACTACTGAATAGAACTCAAAAACCTGTCACCTAATAAGTAATCCCTTACCCATTTCTACATTTCAAACGTTTTATCACCACCCCCATCCCCAACAAAAATCTTCCACGTTTTGTTTTACTCCATTTTTATTATTCTTTTCATGGGACATGGGTGTCGCTGTCTGGGCCAACATTTTTATTGCCCATTCCTAAGTGCCTTTAAGAAGGTGGTGGTGAGCTGCTTTCTTGAACTGCTGCAGTCCATATGGTGTAGGTACACCCTCAGTGCTGTTAGGAAAGAGTTCCAGAATTCAAATTCAGTGATAGCAAAGAAATGGCGATATATTTACAATGTAAAGATGCCAGCGTTGGACTGGAGTAAACTCAGTAACAGGTCTGGCAACAGCAATTTTAAATCCAACCGATTTATTTGAAAATAAATCTGCTAGCTTTTGGTGTTTGTGCCTTCGTCAGGCAAATGAGGTGTTCTGGTCTCCAAAAGCACACACATCAGCACAGACAGTTTACAGATTGCTGATTAGAATGCGAATCCTTACACCTAACCTGCTATTCAAGTCTTAAAGTGGCTAAGAAAGGAACACTGAGCACTGAGGTTAAAGAGATGTGTGTTGTCTCCAGACAGCACAGTGAGGCTTTTTGCTAAACCAGGCAAGTCATGGGGGTTACAGATAGTGTGACATGAAGCCAAGATCCCTGTTAAGACCGAACTCATGTGTGCGGAGCTTGGCTATCAGTCTGCTCAGCAGCTCTGTGCTGTCATGTGTCATGAAGGCCCCCTTGAAGAACGTTTACCCGAAGGTCAGAGGCCAAATGCCCGTGACTGCTGAAGTGTTCGCCCACAGGAAGGAACTGTTTTGCCTGGTGATTGTCGAGCGATGTTCATTCATCTGCTGTCATAGTGTCTGCATAGTCTCCCCAATGTACCATGCTTCGGGACATCCTTTCTTGCAACGTATTAGGTAGACAATGTTGGCTGAGTTGCAAGAGTATGTACTGTGTACCTGGTGAATGGTATTCTCATGTTTGATGATGTCATCCATGTCGATGATCCGGCATGTCTTGCAGAGGTTGCTGTGGCAGGGTTGTGTGGTATTGTGGTCACTGTTGTCCTGAAGGTTGGGTAGTTTGCTGCGAACAATGATCTGTTTGAGGTTGCGCGGTTGTCTGGGGGGGTGGGGATGGCCCTAGCGAGATGTTCATCATCATCAATGATATGTTGAAGACTCTGGAGAAGATGTCATAGCCTCTCCGCTCCAGGGGAGTACTGGACAACAAAGGGTACTCTGTCCACCGTGTTCCATGTTCGTCTTTTGAGGAGGTCAGTGCAGTTTATCACTGTGGCACGTCGGAACTGTCAATCGATGAGTCGAGCGCCATAACCTGTTCTCACGAGGGCATCTTTCAGTGTCTGGAGGCGTCTGTGCAAATTCTGTGTAAACAGAGAGCTTGTCCGTAGGGGATGGCCTCTTTAACGTGTTTAGGGTGGAAGCTGGAGAAGTGGAGCATTATGAGGTTGTCTGTCGGCTTGCGGTACAGTGAGGTGCTCAGGTGACCGCCCTTGATGGAGATGCGTGTGTCCAAGAATGCAGCCGATTCTGGATAATAGTCCATGGTGAGTCTGATGGTGGGATGATATCATCATACAGTTGTCTCAATGATTCACCACACGGGATCTTCAACCGAGGCTATATAATAGATACATTGATGACATCTTTTTCCTTTGGACTCATGGTGAACAATCATTGAAACAACTGTATGATGATATCAACAAGTTCCATCCCACCATCAGACTCACCACGGACTGTTCTCCAGAATCGGTTGTATTCTTGGACACACGCATCTCCATCAAGGACGGTCACCTCAGCACCTCACTGTACCACAAGCCGACAGACAACCTCACAATGCTCCACTCCTCCAGCTTCCACCCTAAACACGTTAAAGAAGCCATCCCCTATGGACAAGCCCTCCATATACACAGAATTTGCTCAGATGAGGAGGATCATGACAGACACCTCCAGACACTGAAAGATGCCCTCGTGAGAACAGGATATGGCGCTCAACTCATCGATCGACAGTTCCGACGTGCCACAGCGATAAACTGCACTGACTGCCTCAAAAGACGAACATGGGACACGGTGGACAGAGTACCCTTTATTGTCCAGTACTTCCCTGGAGCGGAGAAGCTACGACATCTTCTCCAGAGTCTTCAACATGTCATTGATGACAATGAACACCTTGCTAGGGCCATCCCCACCCCCCCACTTCTTGCCTTCAGACAAGCGCGCAACCTCAAACAGATCATTGTTCGCAGCAAACTACCCAACCTTCAGGACAACAGTGAGCACAATATCACACAACCCTGCCACAGCAACCTCTGCAAGACATGCCAGATCATCGACATGGATGACATCATCAAACGTGAGAATACCATTCACCAGGTACACGGTACATACTCTTGAAACTCGGCCAAAGTTGCAAGAAAGGATGTCCCGAAGCCTGGTACGTTGGGGAGACTATGCAGACGCTACAACAGCGGATGAATGAACATCGCTCAACAATCACCAGGCAAAACACTTCCCTTCCTGTGGGCGAACACTTCGGTCACAGGCATTCGGCCTCTGACCTTCGGTAAACGTTCTTCAAGGGGGCCTTCATGACACGACAGCGCAGAGCCGCTGAGCAGAGATTGATAGCCAAGCTCTGCACACGAGGACGGCCTTAACAGGGATCTTGGCTTCATGTCACACTATCTGTAACCCCCATGACTTGCCTGGGTTAACAAAAAGCCTCACTTACTGTGCTGTCAGGAGACAACACACATCTCCCTAACCTCAGTGCTCAGTGTTCCTTTCTTAGCCACTTTAAGACTTGATTAGCAGGTTAGGTGTAAGGATTCACATTCTAATCAGCAATCTCTAAACTGTCTGTGCTGATATGCGTGCTTTTGGAGACCAGAACACCTCATTCACCTGACGAGGGCACAAACGCCGAAAGCTAGCAGATTTACTATCAAATAAATCGGTTGGATTTAAAATTGCTGTTGCCAGACCTCTTACTGATATATTTACAAGTCAGGATAGCGAGTGACTTGAAGGGAAACTTGCAAGTAGTGGTGCTCCCATGTGTCTGCTGCCCTAGATGATAGTGGTCGTGGGTTTGGATGGTGCTGCCTAAGTCTTGATGGGTTCCTGCATCTTGTAGGTGGTACAGACTATTACCACTTTGTGTCAGTGTTGGAGGGATTTGAATGTGAAAGAGATACCAATCAAATGAGCTACTTTGCCCTGGACGGTGTCAAGCTTCTTGAGTATTGTTGAAGCAATAGTCAGCCAAACAAGTGGACAGTATTCTATCACATTCATATGCCTCACAGATGCTGGGCAAGTTTTGGGGAGTCAAGAGGCAAGTTACTTTCTGCAGAATTCCTAGCTTCTGGCCTGTTCTTTCAGCCACAGCAATTATATGCTATTCCAGTTTCTGGTGAATGATTACCCTCAGGATGTTGACAGTAATGCCTAGGAATATCAAGGCATGATGGTTACGTACTTACTTGTTGAAGATGGTCATTGCCTGGGCATTTTGTGGCGCAAATGTTAATTTTCATTTCAAGCTTACATATTATCCAGGTCATTCTGCATTTGGACATGGACTGCTTCAGTCTGTGAGGAGTGGCAAATGGTACTGAATATTATGCAGTCAGCAGTTAACTTCCCCACTTTTAGTGAAGGAAGGAAGATTGTTGATGAAGCAGCTAAAGAAGATTTGCCTAGGACACTGCAGAACTTCTGCAGTGATGTCCTAGAACTGAGATGACTCCATCCATCAAAAACATCTCCCTTTATGTCAGGTATAATTCATCCAATGGAGGTTTTAAGTTTAAGTTTATTTATTAGTGTCACAAGTAGACTAACGTTAATACTGCAATGAAGTTACCGTGAAAATCCCCCATTTACCCCTCCCCCCATTCCCATTGACTCCAATTTTTGCTTGGGCTCTTGATGCCACACTTGATCAAACACTGTTCCAGATGTGTTGGAATGGCTTGGGTAGGGGCACAGAAATTTCTGGAGTATCAGTTTTTAGTACTATTGCCAAAATATTATCAAGACCTGAAGTTTTTGCAGCACCCAGTAGCTTCAGCTACTCCTTGATATCATGTGGGGTAATTTGAATTAGCTGAAGACTGACATCTGTGATACTAGGGATCACCAGAGAAGACCAAGCTGGATCATCCACTTGGCACTTCTGACTGAAGATCATTGACTCAGAGGGGGAGAACAGATAATAAAAGTAAACTTGCAAGTAACATAAACGCAGACTGTAAAAACTCCTATGAGTATATAAAATGAAGACAAATATGGGTCTCTTATAGTCTGAAACAGAAGAATGTATAATTGAGAGCAATGAAATGGCAAAACAATTAAGAACTACTTTAGTTTGTCTTCACAGAGGAAGACATGAATAACTTTCCAGAAATGCTAATAATCAATTGCAATGAGGAGGAGAAGTTGAAGGAGATTAATATAAGGAAAATGGTATCAGAGAAATTAAAACAATTGAAAGAAAATAAATCCTCAGCCTGATGATCTACATCCCAGACTTTTAGGGAAATAATCCATGCATTTGTTGTAATCTTTTAAAATTCTGGAGCTGTCCGAGCAGACTAGAGGGTGATAACTGTAACCCCACTATTTTAAAAGAGAAGAAACAGGAATTACACACTGGATAGCCAAACATCAGTGGTAGGGAAAATGCTCGTCTATTATAAAGGATGTGCTAACAGGACACTTAGAAAGTATCAATGGTTGAGACAAAGTCAACATGGATTTATGAAAGGAAAATCAGGTTTGAGAAATCTACTGGAAATTTTTGAGAATGTAATGAGTAGAATAAATAGGGAAGGAAATTTGCAATCCATACCCTGGTCTCCAGATCCAAAACTATGTGGTTGACTCTTAGATGCTGTCTGAAATAAAGAGCAGTTAGGGATGGACAATAAGTGATGGCGCAGCCAGCAAAGATTTGATTTGATTTATTATTGTCACGTGTAATCATACAGTGAAAAATAATGTTTCTTGCACATTGTACAGACAAAACATATTCATTGAGAAGGAAACATGAGGGCTCGTTGGGCCAAAGGGCCTGTTTCCCGTGCTGTTTTGTTCTTTGTTCTTTGAAACGAGAGTGCAGAAAGTCGTGTTACTGTCATAGCTAGGGTGTAGAGAAAGAGCAACTTAATGAAGGTAAGTCCCTTCAAAAATCTGACAGCAGCAGGCAAGAAGCTGTTCTTGAGTTGATTAGTTTGTGACTTCAAACTATTGTATCTTTTTCCCAAAGGAAGAAGATGGAAGAGAGTATGTCCAGGGTACATGAGGTCCTTAATTATGCTGGCTGCTTTGCTGAGGCAGAATCAGTGAATGGGAGGCTGGTTTGCATGATGGATTGGGTTACATTTATGGCCTTTTGTAGATCCTTGCGGTCTTGGGCAGAACAGGAGCCAGAGCAGAGCAGGAATCAAGCTGTGACACAACCAGAAAGAATGCTTTCTATGGAGCATCTGTAAAAGTTGGTGACATGGCAAACTTCCTTAGTCTTCTGAGAAAATAGAGGCATTGGCGAGCTTTCTTAACTAAAGTGTCGACATGGGAGGACCAGGACAGGTTGTTGGTGATCTGGACACCTAAAAACTTGAAGCTGTTGATTCTTTCTACTTCGATTTTACTATCAAATAAATCGGTTGGATTTAAAATTGGTGTTGCTAGATTCTTACTGAGTTCTTCCTCCCCCATGCCAGCAGTTAAGAAAGCCTACCACCGACTCTACTTCCTCAGAAGACTAAGGAAATTTGGCATGTCAGCTACGACTCACACCAACTTTTACAGATGCACCATAGAAAGCATTCTGGTTGCATCACAAGTTGGTAAGGCACCTTTTCTGCCCAAGATTGCAAGGAACTACAAAAGGTCATTAACATAGCCCAATCCATCACACAAACCAACCTCCCATCCATTGACTCTACCCACACTTCCTTTTGCCTCAGCAAAGCTGCCAGCATAACTAAGGATCCACACACCCCAGATATTCTTTCTTCCGTCTTTCATCGGAAAAAGATACAAGAGTCTGAGGTCGCATACCAACTGACTGAAAAACAGCTTCTTCCCTGCTGCTGTCAGACTTTTTTATTGGACCTACTTTGCATTAAATTGTTCTTTCTTTGCATCCTAGCTATAACTGTAAAACTACATTCTGCACACTGTCATTTCCTTCTCTATGAATGGTATGCTCTGTCCTTATAATGTGCAAGAAAGAATATTTTTCACTATAAATACAGATGACAATAAATCAAATCAAAGCTTTCTCTAAGAGATGTTCAGCCTGGAGGAACATTTATCAGTTAAGGGGGAAGTCATTAAATGATGTAGATAGTTGGCAGGAGTTGCCTATGTCCTTGTTTGACCTGGTTCTATGAGACTTCATGAGATCCATTGTCAAGCGCAAATTGCTGCTGTTGATGATGTTGAAGTAGTTTTGGAAGAGGTTGGGGGCTTGCTGCGAAGTGTGCACCTGAGCACATATCAGTTCCTGTAATTCTGTTTAAATATAATGCTGTTTGTCTTACAAAGCCCTGCGAATGGTTTTTCACAGCATTGCACCATTTCTAAACTTGAGCTCATCCAAAACGGCTTTTGGCTGGCATCTGCAACCATCTGACCTTTGGCGTTTTTGCTCCATTTAAGCGTACTATGAATACGGTAGTTGCTGAATTCATGTTGAAGTCGTGAAATTCCTCTCCAGAAGAAAAATGAGCATGGACTAGATGGACCGAATGGTCAGTTTCTATTTTATATTGTCTATAAATCTGTGAAAATATTATATAATATGATCCTGTGTGTCCTGCGAATCACTTCATTTTTCGGAGCTTAAACTCGGAGGACTCAATGGGGTTTGAAATGGATTATTTTCCTTCTAAAATCTTCTCTTCCCTGCATTGGTGGCTAATTTCATTCTTTTGAAGCCGCTCCGAGAAAGCTTGTCGAGACGCAGAACGAAAGGGGGCAGGAGAGACAAAAGAGAGAAGCGGCCATTTTCCCACGAAGTCATTCAAATGAGGCAATTTCCGCTCTCTGCTGTCTCTTTGTTTGAGAGGAGTGATCGGCGCCATTCTCAAGTCTTGCAGCTTCACATAGGCAAGTGCACAGCAATCCTGCCACCATGACCGAAGAAGGAAAGTTGTTTGTCGGCGGCCTGAACTTCGAAACAGATGAACAGTCCCTGGAAGACGTTTTCTCCAAGTACGGGCAGATCTCTGAGGTGAAAGTGATTAAAGACAAAGACACCATGTCGTCCCGTGGTTTCGGCTTCATCACTTTCGAAAACCCGGACGATGCCAGGGACGCGCTGCAGGCGATGAACGGAAAATCCCTCGATGGGCGCCAGATCCGAGTGGGCCACGCCGAGAAGAAATCTGGAGGCGGCCGCGGATATGGTCGAGGAGGCGGCGGCGGCTACAGTAACAGTGGCCGCAGGAGAGGAACAGGAGGCGGCTATTGGGATAGTGACAGGAGTGGCGGTTATAGCGGCGGAGGCCGGTACGATACAGGAGACCGGGATAGCTATTCGGGTGGGTACAAGAGCCAAGGTGGATACTACTACGGTGGTGGTGGTGGTGGTTACGGAGGTCGCTCATACAGGGACTATGACTGATCAAATCAAGAGAAGCATTTCTGCCAGATTCAGGATCAACCCCCCACAATGTTTCTAAAATGGCTCTTGGAAACGCAGAAAGCATATCTGATGAAATTTGATTTGCCTGTTATGTTAAAATGCTAGAAAACCATTTTCACCATGATTAATCTTGTTACCTGTTGTTTAGTCTGGAGCTTGTTATGTCGGGGCTTTCGACTCTGAACCTCAAATACAATGTCGTTTTCGCTTTTTTAAAATTAATCCTCTGGTCATTCGGACGTTATCTAGGCGATTTAAATCGCTTCTGAGTCTCCTTTTGTCAGCTCCTTTTGGAATTTGTCGAAATTGTTTTGCTTTCTGGCGAGATTTTCCCACAATTCCATACAGTGCAAAGAATAAAAGAGCACGGAAAAGCACTTCACTTTCACTGTCTGGCCAGCCCTTTTACAAAATCTTATATTTGGAAACCCTGACTGCCACTCTTAAGATGACTGGTCTGCGAGAATACGATCACTCGAGTTATTTTTTATTTAATCGGCCAACTTTCTTTGAATTTGTGTTATCCAGTTGTTGACTCAGTTAACTCGTTTTGAGGATTGAACTTTTTTTTAAACAATCAAAGCTTGGTGGCTTTTAATGAATTTGAACATGTTCATTTGGACACCTGCCCTGTAGCGATCGTTATTTTTTGGGTTGGGAACTTTTGTGTCTGAATGTTGTCGCCATGTGTATGCGTTCAAGTCGTGTGAGCCGTTTTCCTTGCCACTGAAAATTAATGAGAGATCTACCTGCACAATACGTTTTTCATGTAGCTTGTTAGAAAACTCAGCAAACTGATCGTGGTCTTTTGTTTTAAAACTGATTTATTGAAAACTGTAATTAATGTCAATTGCCATTTGTTGTACTTTCATCAGCTGGCAAGCTCTTCGAACAAGCGTTGCCACTAGGGAGACAAATTTTTGCCGTTGGATATATCTGAATAAAATGCAACTTCAGGAACACTCGTGATTTGTCTTTGTTATAAACCATTCACATCTTTACCAAGGAGATAAATATGGAGATTATCCTTTTATTCCAAACTTCTTCCTATCATTTGTTCTTGCATTAATTATGTAAATACTGTATTTGAAGTTAATGCTCAAGGAAACAGCAAGGAACCAGGTAAAATATTGGATGTTTTGTTTGAGGTAATATTTTCAAACCTTTTGTTCCTGATCAGTGAAATCGATTTTCTCCTTGTTGAGATGTTAAAGGGTACCTCACTGGTGGCCTTGATTATGTGAGCTTGGTGATGTGCCAGCAATTTATTCTGTTGTAGATGTTATCGAAAACCAAACCTTGCAATTGTATAAGGTAATGAACCTTGCTTCATTGTTGTGCATCTCCTAGCAAGAATCATGGTAAGTAAATTTCTTAATCAGTCATGAACAAAACCACATTTCTCATAGTTTTTCTTTGCATGTAGAAATTGAACTGGACCGTTGTTTATAATGTGAATTTGGTCTTGGCATCATTCAATTCATTCGTTGGTGGAAAGAACGTAGGAACAGGAGTAGTCCACTTTAGCCTCTGGAGATTGATTTGCTATTTATTGATGTTAAGGCTGTCTTTAATTGACTGTCCAAAGGATGGTGAAAGTGGATGCACTGATTTCAAGAGGGAATTAGATGGGCATGAAAATGGAAATAAATTTACAGGAATTGAGTAGGGGAGTAGGATTTCCTGGATCACATTGCAGAGATTAATGTAGATTGTATGAGCTGCATTTCCTCTTTCTGTGACATAAATGACTGGCTTTCTGTCCCATAATGCCTTTGGTAACAAAACTTCATCAACCTGAGATTTTAAATTTACATTTTACCTACCTGCTTGCAAAAGAGTCCCGAATGTCTGGCACTTTTGTGTGGAGAACTATTAACTAATTTTACTTAGCCAATACAGAGCCAGGCATTATGTCTCTAAGTTCATTGTCAAGCAAGGGAAATAGTCCCTCACTACATCACCAATTCCCTTCTAATGTTTTGGATTTGTATCTATATAGTGCCTTTCACAACCAGCGGATGTCTCAATGCTTTAAAGACAATGAAGTACTTTCGAAGTGTAGTTGCTGCTGAAATGTAGGAAACATTTCCCAGCAGTTTTTCAAATCCCACAATGACAAGAAAATCTTTTTGTATGATGGTGATTGAGGAATAAATATTTAGCCAGCAAACCAGGCATAAATCCCCTGCTCTTTTTCAAAATAGTGCCCTGAGCACTTTTATATCCATCCAAGCAAGCTGATGGAGCTTCAATTTAATGTCTGATCTGAAAGACAATATTTCCAATAGTGTAGCAGTCCTTCAGTACTTCACTGAGACATCAAACAAAATCTCAAGCCCTGAAACAGAACTTGATCTGGGAACCTGATTCAGGTGAGATTCTTGCCAACTGAGCTATGGCTGACACTTCAATCATATCAGCCCTTAACTTGTTAAATTCTACGGAATGATATTGTCATTTCTCCTTGCGTATTAACCATTGGAGTCTAAGTATCATTCTTATAAATCTGTGTTCTCACTCCAAGGCCAATATACCATTCAAAGCTGCTAACAGTAGCCATAACCCAAACTTTTATATTTACTGCTATCTCCATGCATTTATTTGAATGCCCTATACGTAAAGGCCACCATTTGTTCCATCATTCTTTTTAATGTTTTCCTGTACCTACTTGTACATTTTCAATAATCCTAGACCTCCACTGTTAGCTTTTATCATTTAGAAAGTAGATCCCAATTGTGTGATATCAGAGATGCCAACATTGACACTTTATATTTGGCATCCATTTGCCACAGTTTTGTTTCATTCACTTAATATCTCTGCAGGTTTATCTTTAAAAGAATGATGAGATAAATTGTTCTAGAATTAGTGAAATGTTAACTTAGTTAATCAAACTCGTTGAAATCCTGAAATGAATGGATTATCTCTGCATTTCATAGAAGCTAGGGAAGCAATAGCAGAAGCATTGCTTTGCTCTGGGACATAGGTTTAAATCATGGCAGCTTGTGGAATTTGAATTCAATTAATTAAATTCTGAAATTGAAAGCTAATCTCATTAATGAAACTATAATTGATTGTTGTAAAAACCCATCTGGTTCACTAACTTTTAGGGAAGAAAATCTGCCATTCTTATCCAGTATGGTGTATAATCCAGTATGATTTATATTCCAGATCCATAGCAATGAGGTTGAATCTGAAACAAACTACTCTTCAAGGACAATAAATACTGATCCAGCCAGTAATGCTTCCAGTATAACCTAAATAAATGTGATATTTACAGTTTGGCAAGAAAATTAAGAATGTTGCATATTGCTTAGAAAATAATCTAAGTGGGGAAGAGGAGCAAAGATGATCTGGGAGTATGGATACACAAATCACTAAATGACACAGGCTAATAAGGTTGTAAAGAAGTAAGTCAAGCTCTGGTTCATTTCAAAGAGATAAATTGGGGATTGGAACTAATGAAATAAACTTGTATCAAACCTTGGTTGGATCACACCTGAAATAAATACTGCATACAGTTCAGTTTGCAACATAGAAAAACATAGTCATTGGAGAAGGTGAAAAACAAGAATGATACTAGAAATGCATGATTTACCTATTGAGAGGATGGACAGGCAGGGTCCTGAAAAGGTGGATGGATGACCTAATGTCTTTAAAATTATGAAAGATTTTGATAGTTACACAAAGAATGTTAAAGATCAAAAATATTGCAGATCCTGAAGATTATAAAAAGAAGAAAATACTACTCATTGTTCCTCTCCAGAAAGGATGCTTCCATTTTGGGGAAAACAAAACTAGAGGTTATCAAAAAAAGAAACCATATTGGAAGTTAAAGAGGAAACGTCTTTACCCAGCAAGTGGATGAAACCTGGTACCATATGGACTTGGGTAAGTAGTTAAGATATGTTTAAAGAGAGACTAGAGCAATATAACTCTCTAATCTCTTTTCCCTAATGTTAATCTTAGATGAAGAAAAACGGGAGGAAGTTCAAGTATATTCCATACCCTACAAAAGAACCAATTTGGATAATGACAGCAATATTTGATCTTTTGAGGGAAGTGAGTGAAGTTGAAGAAAAGGTTTTTTAGTTCATGGATAGGGAGTGGACATCATTGCCCACTCTAAGTGCTTAAGGAAATTGTGGTGAACCATCTTGATGATTGCTATTGAAAATGGCATTATTAAAGCATGATATCAGCCCTCTGATGAAAGCATTATATTGTCACTGAGCACACTACGGTTTGATGTACCCGTATGACCTTTCCTGATGGGAAAGGTTGTTGCTTTGGGATTGGTTCTCCATTGAGACCAGTTAGTTTAGAGTGGTATCAAAGAGAAGGTTTGAATTCTTTGGAATCCAGGAATGAAGTTTTCCAGTAGACTGCAGTGCTTTTGCCTTCCTGGAATGTAAAGTTAGCTTCAATCAATTTGTTGCCTTGGCTTAATTAGATATAGTTACAGCAATGGTTAAAATTTGGTGTTTGAGTAGCTGGATTACTTATCTTTCCCAGAAAGAAGCTAGCTAGATGTTTGCTGGAGGAGCAGGGTCTCTTGAGGAATTTTTGTAGATGGATCCTTGATGTGGAACTGATTCCAATCCACACAATTCCATGTGCAGGTAGTTATCTCTTCCAGCTAGGCTCATGTAAAAGTCCAGTGAGAAATCTGTCTACTGCAGTTGTGAGAAATCAGGGCAGATTGCAGTTGTTCAAAGGCCAAAGTATGCTCAGGGCTAAGTGGTCAATGAGAAAGTGGACTGAGAGAATGCAAGTTGTAACTGCATTTGAACACTAATGACAGCAGTTTATGGCAAAGATTACTTAATGTAGATTTGCAGTGGATGAGACCATTCAGTCTATCTTATCCATACCAAATTAAAGTAAGAATTATCCTAGTCTTAATTTCCAGATCTTGGCTTTGTATATTTCATCAGTTGAAGTGCGTAATCCAAGTGTATTTTTAAATATGAGTTTCAGATCTATACCGTCTTTTGGGTAAAAAGAATGCTGCTTGTAATCTTATTACACAATTATTTTAAATTTAGATACGTGAGTTATTGATTCCTCTGTTAATGGAAATCAGTTCTTCCCATCCACTCTCATAGACCCCTTACACATGGAACAGCAGATACAGGTTACAATGTAGAAGGAGGCCATTCAGCCCATTGAGTTCAAAGGTACCATAGTGTCTTTTCAAAACCCCACCTTTCTGCACCTGGCCCAGCTCTGTAGCTTACAGCGCTTACAGTGTATATCCAGGTACTTTAAGAGGTTAGGGTCTCTGCTGCATCAACAACTCAGGCAGCAAAATCCAAACACCCATCACCCTTTTGCGTAAAAAAATGTTTTCTTGAGTCCCCTCTGCACCTACCACTTATCTTGAATCGGGGTCCCTTGGTTCTAGAATTCGCCACAAAAGAAACAATTTTATCCTGTCCACTATATCTCTTCCCTCATGATCTTGTGCATCTCTGTCAAATCACCCCTAAGCTGCCTTTGTTCAAAGGAAAATAACCCCAACCTATCTGATTTCTCTTCATAGTTACATTTTACTAGCCCTGGCAACAATCTTGTAAACTCCTTTACACTCTGTCAGAGCAATTCTGTCCTTGCTGTAATATGGTGACCTAAACTGCACACACTAACCATGTTGTGGCTTTCCCAGTGTTTTATACATTCTATACTTCTGCTAATGAAGGAGAGCATTCCATATGCCTTCTTTACAACTTTGTCCACTTGCTGTCTTTATGTACCTCTGTATTTGTATATATCTTATCTGCCCTTCTTAGTGTATTTCCTATGATTGTTGGACACCACTACCATCCACACACCTCCCCCCCTGCACCACCGCCTCCCCACAATGGTCGCACATTTCCCTATGTTAAAATCCATCTGCCACTTCACTGCCAATTCCACCAACCTATTGATATCATTTTGTAGATTATAGCTGTCTTCTAATTAAAACTTCTGTCTCGCCTGTGCCATGGAAAATAAACACAGCCCATCCCAATCTTTTCTTTGGCTAACATTATAAAGATATGGCAACATCTTTATAAATCTCCTCTGTAATCTGTCTAATGGAATCATATCCTTCTTCTAAGACTAGAATTGTACGCAATGCTCTAGCTGTGGTCTAACTAGTGTTATATATAGTCCTGGCATAAACCATTTGCTTTTTTATTCTAGATATGTAAAGGGAGCCATATGGGGAGAAGGCTTTGGGTAAATTACTCCAACGTAAACATGATGGGCCAAATGGCGTCATTCTATGCTGCAACAATTCTGTGATCTGTAGGTAGACAAAGAAAAGTTCTTCCTATTAGCTGACAAGGTCCAAGGGGGACACAGTTAAGATTTTGTGCAAGAGAGGTGAGGGAGGGTAAAGTGATGGAGTGATTTTTATGCAGCAAGTAATACTGAACTTGGCTTGTGAGGAGAGATTGAGAAGACTAGGACTACACTCATTGGAATTTAGAAGAATGGGGGGAATCTTAGAGAAACATAAAATTATAAAGAGAATAGATAAGATAGAAGCAGGGAGGTTGTTTCCATTGGCGGGTGAAACCAGAGCTAGGGGGCATAACCTCAAAATAAGGGGGAGCAGGTTTAGGACTGAGTTGAGGAGGAACTTCTTCAGCCAGAGGGTTGTGAATCTGTGGAATTCCCTCCCTAGTGAAGCAATTGAGGCTACCTAATTGAATGTTTCTAAGGCAAAGATTGATATATTTTTGAACAGGAAAGGAATTAAGGGTTATCGTGAGCAGGCAGGTAAATGGAGTTCAGTCCACAAAAGAGTCTTCATTTAGACTCAACACTGGCCCTATTCTCTTCCCACAGATGCTATAAGAAATGCTGAGATTTTCCAGTATATTCTGTTTTTGTGGCCTACTCCTGATCCTAGTTCCTATGTTCTTACTTAATAAACCTGTAGGCTTATTTTAAAGCCTATTTCTTAATGTCACAAGTAGATTTGCATTAATACTGCAATGAGGTTAGTGTGAAAATTCCACAATCTGGCAGCTGTTCGGGTTCACTGAAGGAGAATTTAGTGTGGACCAGTACACCTAATCAGCACATCTTTTGGATGTGCACTTTGGGCAGCATGCTAATCATTGTGCCACCATGCTGAATACTATGGGTATAGAAGAGGGAATGCACCTGAAAGGATTTAATCAGAGAATTGGCACGGATTCAGTGGGCCAAATGGCATCCTTTTGTGCCAAAGTCACTCTAAGCAGCATTTTGTATTCTTGAGTGTGCAATTGGAGCATCTATTAAATATCTTTAATGTCTTTTTTGGTGCCTACCTACATGGATCTGTCTCCCGCAATTTTAAAGTGACAGGTAAGGAGTCCCTTTGTGCCAGCTGAAGATTTTAAGTAGCCTGAAGAGAGTGATACTCTGAAAGCATGTGCTACCAAATAAATCTGTTGGACTTTAACCTAGCGTTGTGAGACTTTTTACAGAGTGTTAAGAGCCAGGCCGAAAATTCCTTTTGTGAAATTAGCCTGGACCCAAGTTTTACATTTGAGTTTGGCACTGGTGAGAATCAATTATTTCATTCCACCTATGATTCAAGTGACCCACTATGAAGTTTTTTTTAATCAAACAGCATTTATTTAAGAGCACTACTGAAATGTAACAAATAATTACTATATCTTTTACCAATTATAAGACTTAAACATGATACAGTGTAACTGCTAACAGCTAGCTATCTCTGTTGCTCCAGGTGAAACACCATGCCACAGACATAAACCCTTCTTCAGACTTGGCACTGAAGCAAATATGCTTACATTATACTGGATTTTCAGCTTTGTAATACCAGCAGATAGAAATCCATTTCTGAAAACTCATGCTACGAAAAAAGACCAGATTGAATATGTTGAACATTTGTTTGTCATGAAATACTGGAACTCTTCATTAGTAAAAGCAGTACCATTATTGAGTATTAGCATCTCAGGCATCTCTTGAGTAGTGAATATCTGTTGCTGATGAGATCACGTATGTCTACTCATTTGGAACATGCATCTGTTATGAGCAGGGCCTGCAAAATCAACATGTAGTCATGCCTGTAATTGACCTGCCCTCCCCAAAGGGTGCCTTAAGATCACAGATGGCGATTGTTACTACATTTGACATATATATTGTGTGATCAGATTTTCAATGTTGATATCTCTCCTGGGCCATCCACATCATCTTTGTCTTCCCACAATGTAATTTTTGTAACAACTGTCTAGTGGAGTGGGAACAACTTGGGGAACCCTTGCCCCCACCCCCATAATAATAGGTTTTCCTCACAATTTAACTTAGAGTCATGCGGTGCAGAAGAGGCCCACCAGCCCATTAGAAACACTTGAACTTCGATCTAATCCCATCTGCCAGCACTTAGTCCATAGCCTTGAATGTTATGTGCCAAGTGCTCATCCAGAAACTTTCTAAAGAATGTGAGACAACTTGCCTCTACAACCATTCCAGACAGCACATTCCAGACCGTCACCACCCTCTGGGTAAAAAGGTTTTTTTCTCAGATCCCTATATGCCTGCCCCTCAACTTGAACCTATGTTCCCTCATGATTGACTCTTGAACTAAGGGGAACAGTTGCTCGTTATCCATTCTGTAAATGTCCCTTATAATCTTATATACTTCAATCAGGTTGCCTCTCAGTCTTCTCTGCTCCAACAAAAACAATCCAAGACTACTCTCCCATGCTGTTTTGTTCTTTGTTCTTTCTTCATAACTTAAATGTTCCATCCCAGGGAACATCCGAGTGAATCTCTTCTGCACCATTCCAGTGCAAACACATCCTTCCTACGTGTCTTTTCTTATTTGAAAAGACTGGATTGGAGAATAGCTAATGTTGTACCGTTGTTTAAAAAGGGTAGTACGGATAACCCTGGAAATTATAGGCCGGTGAGTTTGACGTCAGTGGTAGGGAAGCTGTTGGAGGAGATTCTTAGAGATAGGATGTATAGGCACTTGGAGCATTGCGATCTGATTAAGGATACACAGCATGGATTTGTTAAGGGGAAGTCGTGCCTTACAAATCTGGTAGAATTTTTTGAGGACGTGACGAAAACGGTGGATGAAGGGTGAGCCATTGATGTCATCTATATGGATTTTAGTAAGGCGTTTGTCAAAGTCCCTCATGGGAGTTTAGTTGAGAAGGTCAAGGCTCATGGGATACAAGGACAGGTAGCTAGATGGATAAGTAACTGGCTTAGTAATAGGAAACAGAGAGTAATAGTGGAAGGGTGTTTTTCTAGCTGGAGGTCGGTCACTAGTGGTGTGCCGCAGGGCTCGGTACTGGGAGATCTTCTATTAGTAATATATATAAATGACTTGGAAGAGGGAGTAAGTGGAGTGATCAGCAAGTTTGCAGACGATACAAAGATGGCTGGACTTGCGGATAGTGAGGAGCATTGTCAGGCGATGCAGCAGGACATAGATAGGCTGGTAGCTTGGGCAGACAGATGGCAGATGGAATTCAATCCTGATAAATGTGAGGTGATGCATTTCGGGAGAAAGAATGTAGAGGGGAGGTATATGATAAAGGGTAGACCTATTAAGAGTATAGAAACACAGAGGGACCTGGGGGTGCAGGTGAACAAGTCTCTGAAGCTGGCAGAGCAAGTGGAGAAGGTTGTGAAGAAAGCATATAGTATGCTAGCCTTTATAGGAAGGGGTATAGAGTACAAGAGCTGGCCTTTAATGTTGCAGTTATATAAAACGTTGGTTAGACCTCATTTGGAATACTGCGTCCAGTTCTGGTCGCCTTACTACCGGAAGGACGTGGAGACTCTGGAGAGAGTGCAGAGGAGGTTTACCAGGATACTGCCTGGTATGGAAGGTCTGAGTTACGAGGAGAGGTTAGGCAAATTGGGACTGTTTTCCTTAGAAAGACGTAGACTTAGAGGAGATCTAATAGAGGTGTACAAGATTATGAGGGGTATAGATAGAGTAAACAGGGTTAAGCTTTTTCCTAGGATGGACTCAAATAGCACGAGGGGTCACGGGCTTAGAGTGAGGGGGGTAAGGTATAATTTGGATGCTAGAGGGAGTTTTTTCACACAGAGGGTGGTGGGGGTATGGAATGCGCTGCCAAGTAAAGTGGTGGAGGCAGGTACTCTGGAGTTATTTAAGAAATACTTAGATGGGCACGTGAACAGAATGGGAATGGAGGGGTATAGAAAACTGATTTAAAATAGGGATCATGAGCCTTGGGAGTCCCTGGGAAGTGTGTAAATAGATGATGATGTTGATGTACTTGTTTTTATGCTACAGGTGCTTTGGTCCACCTTGTTGTCTAACGAGGGGCATACACGCGATGGGTCGTGAGGGGACTGCTCTTGGAATTTTTTCGAGAGTATCCTAGTGCTTCACCTGTTAGTGTACGTTTGACCTGGACCATTTGATGGGCAACATGACAGCTCAGTGACTATTGCTGTGTTGTGCAGATACGTGGATTTGGGCCTTTCGTCTGTGGGAGTTTGCGCATTCTCCCCATGCTTGCGTGGGTTTTCTCCGGGTGCTTCGGTTTCCTCGCATATCCCAAAGATGTGCTCTTAGGCTAATTGGCAAAACAAATTCTCCCTAAATTGTCTCAAATTTGGTTTTAATCCATAGATCTATAAACATATAGATCTATAGACAGGGATCAACGGTAGTGGTGGGAACATTGGGGTGGCGGCGCGGGCTCGTTGGGCAAAAGGGCCTGTTTCCCGTGCTGTTTTGTTCTTTGTTCTTTGTCTTAATTGCTCAGATCTGTCATCATATTGCTAGCCCTGGAGAACAATATGCTTAACTCAAGATAATGTGAGGTCTTTTTGGGTCCAAAATTTATCGTTCTGACAGGGGCAATATATCAAGAAAGTTTAGGGCAAGAACAATTTCCTGTTGTACCAGTAAAGGCATTATTCTTTCAGATAAGGAAAGCAACTCAAAACATCTGCATTTGAAATGTGTGCGCTTGACCGACATTGGAAAGTATTCTGATAGATTGCTGTCAAAGGATCCCAGCTTTGGACCCTCACTGAAGCTTTAGGAGAAATGGCCTTATCTTCATTAATATCTCCAATAGGGATTATAGTCAGTAACCACCATGAAATGCTGTCCACAAAATACTGATGGAACGACTTCACTCTTGAGAATGCACATTTCTAGTCCCACTTTTTTGAGTCCTTAAGGTGTAGGCAATAGGCCTTTCTGTGATACAATAAAGCAGCTCCAATTCTGTAAGGAGACAAGTCGCAAGTATTATATTTTTTGAGGAGTCAAAATAAACATAAAAGTTAAAGTTTATTTATTAGTCACAAGTTGGCTTACATCAATACTACTATGAAAGTACTGTGAAAATCCTCTAGTCGCCACACTCTAGCGCCTGTTTGAGTACACTAAGGGAGAATTTAGCATGGCCAATTCACCTAACTTGAACATCTTTAGATTGTGGGAGGAAAATGGAACACCCAGAGGAAACCTATACAGACACAGGGAAAACTTAGTTAAGAGACTGAATAACTGCAATGCCAGTTTAACATGTTCTAAGGCTTCTTTCTGATATTCTTTCCAATACCAGCTCTGGTGCTTCTTGAACAGTGTATTTAAGGTTGCCAATATTGCAGAAAGATTAGGAATAAATCTTCCATAAGAGCTTACAATTCTTAAAAATAAAATTTAATTCTGATCCATTTCTGGGGACCGGTGTTTCCTCAATTCCTTTTATCCATATGGTGCAGGTCTTTTGCATCCATTTTGAACCCTAAAATATGTTACTTCATGATCCTGGAATGTACATTTCTCTTCTTTTAGCCTCAGTCTGGCTTAATGACTGCAACACTGCATTCTGCGCCCTCTCATTCTCTACTTACAGTATGCTTTGTGTAGTGCACAAGGAACAATACTTCTTACTGTATATTAATACATGTGACAATAATAAATCAGTTCTCTTGAAAACTTCTTTCAGGTTCGCCAGATGCTCCTGTAATCAGCACATCATCTAGATGGACAACCAGCTTCAGAAGATCCTATAGTAAGCTTTTCATTGTGTGCTGGAAAATTGAATACATTGATGAGACTCAAGCGTAGCTGAATACACTGATATAAGTCCTTGTAATTGTCTAGATGCCTTGGCTAACTTTACTTGTTGGTACACATGGCTCACTTCAAGTTTAGTATAGGTTAATTCTGCTGCTAATTTGGGATGATGTGGAGATACCGGCGTTGGATTGGGGTAAACACAGTAAGAAGTCTCACAACACCAGGTTAAAGTCCAAAGATGTGTGGGTTGATTGGCTGTGCTAAGAAATTGCTCCTTAGTGTCCAGAGATGCGTAGGTTAGAGCGATTAGTGGGTATAATATGTAGGGATGTGGGCTTAGGACCTGGGTGGGACTGTGTTTGGTGCAGACTTGATGGACCGAAGGGCCTCTTTCTTCACTGTAAGGTTCTGTAGTTCTATGGTTCCAAATACAACAGATTTATTTGATAGCACCGGCCACTAACTTTCGGAGTGCTGCCTCTTTATCAGGTGAATGGGATTTCAGTTCACAAACAAGGCATATAGAACATAGAACATTACAGCACAGAACAGGCCCTTCGGCCTTCGATGTTGTGCCGACCAAAATAAAAAGCAATGCCCCTCCAAACTAAACCATTCCCTTCTCTTCCATATACTTATCAATTAACCTCTTAAACGCCACCAAACTTGGCGCATCTACAACAGCTGCAGGCAGGGCATTCCACTCCCTAATCACTCTTTGAGTAAAGAACCTACCTCTGATATCCGTCCTATAACTCATACCCCTTAATTTAAAGCTGTGTCCCCTCGTGCTAGCTTTCTCCATCCTAGGAAAAAGGCTATCACTGTCCACCCTATCTAAACCTCTAATCATCTTATATGCTTCAATAAGATCCCCTCTTAGCCGCCTCCTTTCTAACGAAAACAACCTCAAATCCTTCAACCTCTCTTCATAGGACCTGCCCTCCATACCAGGCAACATCCTGGTAAACCTCCTCTGTACCCTCTCCAATGCCTCCACATCTTTCTTATAATGTGGGGACCAGAACTGCACACAATACTCCAAGTGCGGCCGCACTAGAGTTTTGTACAGTTGCAACATGATGCTGCGGCTCCTAAATTCAATCCCCCTACCAATAAAAGCTAAGACTCCATATGCCTTCTTAACAACTTTATCCACTTGACTGCCTACTTTCAGGGATCTATTGACACATACACCAAGATCCTTCTGTTCCTCAACACTATTAAGAGCCCTACCATTAGCCCTATACTCTACACATTTATTGTTCCTGCCAAAGTGCATTACCTCACACTTTTCCACATTAAACTCCATTTGCCACCTCTCGGCCCAGCTCTGCAACTTGTCCAAGTCACTCTGTAAACTAAAACACCCCTCTTCACTATCTACCACTCCACCGACTTTAGTGTCATCTGCAAATTTACTGATCCATCCCTCAATACCCTCATCCAGATCATTTATAAAAATTACAAACAGCAGGGGCCCCAAAACAGACCCCTGAGGCACAGCACTCGTCACCGAACTCCACGATGAATATCTCCCATATAAAGACACAAACTCAATTTACAAAATAATGGTTGGAATGCAAGTCTTTACAGGTAATCAAGTCTTAAAAGTTCAAACAATGTGAGTGGAGACAGGCTTAAGCACAGATTAAAGAGATGTATATTATCTCCAGCCAGGACAATTAGTGAAATTTTGCAACCCAGGCAAGTCGTTGTGATTACAGATAGTGTGCCATGAACCCAAAATCCCAGTTGAGGCCATCCTCATGTGTGCAGAACTTGGCTATCAGTTTCTGCTCAGCAACTCTCCATTGTTGTATGCCATGAAGGCTGCCTTGGAGAATGTTTACCTGAAGATCAGAGACCTGAGTGCCTGTGACTGCTGGTGTTCCCCAACAGGAAAAGAACACTCTTGCTGGTGATTGTCGAGCGGTGTTCATTCATCCATTATTGTAGTGTCTGCATGGTCTTCCCTCAGGACATCCTTTCCTGCAGCATATCAAGTAGATGCAAGAGTATGTGCTGTGTACCTGGTGGATGGTGTTCTCATCTGAGATGAAAGCATCTGTGTGGATGATCCAGCATGTCTTGCAGAGGTTCCTGTGGCAGGGTTGTGTGATGTTGTGATCAGTGTTCTCCTGAAGGCTGGGTATTTTGCTATGGACAATGGTCTGAGGCTGTGCAGTTGTTTGAAGGCAAGAAGTAGGAGTGTGGGGATAGCCTTGACGAGATGTTAATCTTCATTAATGACATGTTGAAGACTCCAGTTTCAATCACTGAACCAACTACAAAGAACAAAGAACAACACAGCACGGGAAACAGGCCCTTCGGCCCAACGAGCCCGCGCCACCATCCTAACGTCTTGATGACATATAGAGACCAATATAGGGACAATTTGTTACCCAATCAGCCTAAGAGCACATTTTTGGGATGTGGGAGGAAACCGGAGCACCCGGAGAAAACCCGCGCAAACTCCCGCAGACACAAGCCCAAATCCATGTGTCTGCACAGCAACAGCGATAGTCTCTGAGCTGTCATGTTGCCCATCTGATGGTCCAGTTTAAGCATACACTAACGACATGAAGCACTAGGCCACTCCTGAAGTAACATCCAGGAGCAGCCCTCGCACGACCTGCCGAATGCATGCACTTTGTTGGTCAATAAGGTGGACCGAACAGCCTGTGGGAACAAATAAAGTATTTAAACAGTCCTCCTATATCCCTCTATCTGCAGACCGCTCATGTGGCTGTCCAAGAGACCCTTAAACAACCCTAGCGTGCCTGCTCCCACCACCTTACTCGGTAGTGCATTCCACACCCCCACTACCCTTTGTGTGAAAAAATGCCCTCTAATATTAGTCTTATACATAGCCCCCCTCACCCTAAGGCCGTGACCCCTCGTTCTATCTGAATCTAATGGTGGAAAAAGCTTACCACCATTTACTCTATCTATACCCCTCATAATCTTATATACCTCTAATAGATCCCCTCTCAGCCGACGTCTTTCAAGGGAAAACAACCCCAGTGCGTTCAACCTTTCCTCGTAAGACAGCCCTTCCATACCAGGCAGCATCCTGGTAAATCTCCTCTGCACTCTCTCCAGGGACTCCACATCCTTCCGGTAGTACGGCGACCAGAACTGGACGCAGTACTCCAAGTGAGGCCTAACCAACGTTCTATACACTTGCAACATCAAACTCCTACTCTTGTATTCTATACCCCTTCCTATGAAGGCTAACATACCATACGCTTTCTTTATCACTTTTTCCACCTGTACTGACACCTTCAGAGACTTGTGAACCTGCACCCCCAGGTCTCTCTGCGTCTCTATACTCCGGATAGTTTTACCTTTTATCCTATAACTCCCCTCTACATTATTCCGGCCAAAATGCATCACCTCGCATTTATCCGGATTAAATTCCATTTGCCATCTATCTGCCCAATCTACCAGCCTATCTATGTCCTGTTGTATTGCCTGGCACTGCTCCTCAGTCCCCGCCAATCCAAGTATCTTAGTGTCATCAGCAAATTTGCTGATCACACCACCTACCCCCTCTTCCAAGTCATTTATATAAATCACAAATAGAAGAGGTCCTAGTACTGAGCCCTGTGGCACACCACTAGTGACTGACCTCCAGTTGGAAAAAGAGCCTTCCACTACTACCCGCTGTCTCCTCCTCCCAAGCCAGTTCTCAACCCATCTACATACCTGGCCCTGTATCCCATGCGCCTTCACCTTTTTTATCAGCCTACCATGGGGAACCTTGTCAAACGCCTTACTGAAATCCATGTAGACGACATCAACGGCTTGTCCTTCATCAACCGTTTTTGTCACCTCTTCAAAAAATTCCACTAGGTTCGTAAGGCACGACCTCCCCTTAACGAAGCCATGCTGCGTATCCCTGATCAGATCACAGCGCTCCAGATGCTCATACATCCTGTCCCTGAGGATCCTCTCCATTAGCTTACCTATAACTGAAGTCAAGCTCACCGGCCTATCATTCCCTGGGTTACATAGAACATAGAACATTACAGCACAGAACAGGCCCTTCGGCCTTCGATGTTGAGCCGACCAATATAAAAAGCAATGCCCCTCCAAACTAAACCATTCCCTTCTCTTCCATATACTTATCAACTAACCTCTTAAACGCCACCAAACTTGGCGCATCTACAACTGCTGCAGGCAGGGCATTCCACTCCCGAACCACCCTTTGGGTAAAGAACCTACCTCTGATATCCGTCCTATAACTATCACCCCTTAATTTAAAGCTGTGTCCCCTCGTGCTAGCTTTCTCCATCCTAGGAAAAAGGCTATCACTGTCCACCCTATCTAAACCTCTAATCATCTTATATGTTTCGATTAGGTCCCCTCTTAGCCGCCTCCTTTCTAACGAAAACAACCTCAAATCCCTCAGCCTCTCTTCATAAGACCTGCCCTCCATACCAGGCAACATCCTGGTAAACCTCCTCTGTACCCTCTCCAATGCCTCCACATCTTTCTTATAATGTGGGGACCAGAACTGCACACAATACTCCAAGTGCGGCCGCACTAGAGTTTTGTACAGTTGCAACATGACGTTGCGGCTCCGAAATTCAATCCCTCTACCAATAAAAGCCAAGACTCCATATGCCTTCCTAACAACCTTCTCGACCTGACTGCCTACTTTCAGGGATCTATGCACATACACACCAAGATCCCTCTGTTCATCTAGACTACTAAGAATCCTACCATTTGCCCTATACTCTACACATTTATTATTTCTGCCATAGTGCATTACCTCACACTTTTCCACATTAAACTCCATTTGCCACCTCTCGGCCCAGCTCTGCAACTTGTCCAAGTCTCTCTGCAAACTATAACACCCCTCTTCACTATCTACCACTCCACCGACTTTAGTGTCATCTGCAAATTTACTAATCCATCCTTCAATACCCTCATCCAGATCATTTATAAAAATTACAAACAGCAGGGGCCCCAAAACAGACCCCTGAGGTACACCACTTGTCACCGAACTCCAAGATGAATATCTCCCATCAACCACCACCCTCTGTCTTCTATCTGCTAGCCAATTCCTAACCCAATTAGCTAAATCACCCTCTATCCCATACATCTGCATTTTCTGCAGAAGTCTTCCATGGGCCACCTTATCAAACGCCTTACTAAAGTCCATATATACCACATCAACCGCCTTACCCCCATCCACCTCCTTAGTCACTTTTTCAAAAAACTCAATGAGGTTAGTAAGGCACGACCTACCCTTCACAAAACCATGCTGACTATCTCCAATCAATTCATTACTCTCTAAATAACTATAAATCCTATCCCTAATTATTCTCTCCAATACTTTGCCCACAACAGAAGTAAGACTCACTGGCCTATAATTCCCTGGAAGGTCTCTCTTCCCCTTCTTGAACAACGGGACCACATTCGCTATCCTCCAGTCCTCCGGAACCACACCCGTAACCAACGACGACCTGAAGATCAGAGCCAGAGGCTCTGCAATCTCCTCTCTTGCCTCCCAGAGAATCCTAGGGTAAATCCCGTCCGGCCCAGGGGACTTATCCAACTTCAAACCCTCGAGAATATCTAGCACATCCTCCCTATCTACTTCGATACCTTCCAGTTTGCTACCCTGTACCTCAGTGTTCTCCATAACTACATTTACATCACCCTGCGTGAATACCGAAGAGAAATATTTATTCAGTACCTCTCCAATCTCTTCAGGCTCCACGCACAACTTCCCACTGCTGTCTATGACTGGCCCTAATCTTGCCCTAACCAATCTTCTATTCTTAACATAGCTAAAGAAAGCTTTAGGATTCTCCTTAATCCTATCAGCCAAAGTCTTCTCGTGAAAGGGACTTCCACGTGAAAGGGTCAGAGGGTTATCCCTCTGACCCTTTTTAAACAACGGTACTACATTTGCAATCCTCCAGTCCTCTGGGACCTCACCTGTGTCCAAAGAAGAGACAAAGATTTGCGTCAGAGGCCCAGCAATGTCATCTCTCACCTCCCTTAGCAGCCTGGGATAAATACCATCAGGCCCCGGAGCTTTATAAGTCTTTATGCTACCTAAAAGCCCCAACACTTCGTCCCTCGTAATGATTATTTCGTTTAACGGGTCCTCAAAATCCTCAAAGCCAGCATCAGACATCAGGCCCCTCTCCCGCGTGAATACTGACGCAAAGTATTCATTCAGGATCTCCCCCATCCCCTCAGGCTCTAAGCATAGATCCCCTCCTCTGTCCCTGAGAGGTCCAATCTTCCCTCTAACCATCCTTTTGCTCCTTACATAGGAGTAAAATGCCTTGGGATTTTCCTTAATCCTACCTGCCAAAGCCATTTCGTGGCCCCTTTTTGCCTTTCTGACACCCCTTTTAAGATCCCGTCTACACTCTCTATATTTTTCCAGTGCTGCCTCTGTCCCCAATTGCCTGGATCTAACGTACGCCTCCCGCTTCTTCCTGACCAAGTCCTCAACATCCCTAGTAACCCACGGTTCTCTAATCCTACCCTTCCCATCCTTTCTCCTTACCGGCACGTGTCTATCCTGCAAAAATTTTAGTTTTCTCTTGAAAGATTCCCACATGTGCAGCGTCGACCTACCCTCGAACAGCTTATCCCAGTCGGTATCCTTAAGATCCTGCCTAATCTGGCTATATCTAGCCCTCCCCCAGTTTAACACCCTCCCCTTAGGGCAGGCTTCATCTTTTTCCATTAATACCCTAAAGCAGACAGAGTTGTGGTCACTATTAGACACATGCTCTCCTACTACAACGTCAACCACCTGCCCTGGCTCATTCCCCAGAACCAGATCCAGTATAGCCCCCTCTGTAGTTGGGCTATCCACATACTGCTCCAAGGACCCTTCTAAAACACACTGTACAAGTTCCTCCCCGTCCGCACCTTCCGCTCTCGGCACCTTCCAATCTACCCCAGGGAAATTGAAATCTCCCATTACAACTACCCTATTCTTCCTACACTTATCTAAAATTTCCTTACATATCATTTCTTCCACGGCACATGGACTGTTGGGCGGTCTGTAGTACACACCCAACATAGTAACCTCTCCCTTCCTATTCCTCGACTCCACCCATAGCGACTCAATTCCTAACTCAGCCATACCACCCTCCTGCACTGCTATGATGTGATCCTTAACTAATAACGCCACTCCCCCTCCTCTCCTCAAACCACCTCTATCATGCCTAAAACACTTGTACCCCGGAATATTCAGTTGCCAGTCCTGCCCTTCCTTTAGCCACGTCTCAGTCACCGCCACCACTTCTAACTATATGATGACATCAACAAATTCCATCCCACCATCAGACTCATCATGGACTACTATCCAGAATCGGTTGCATTTTTGGACAGACGCATCTCCATGAAGGACGGTCACCTCAGCACTTCATTATATTGCAAGCCCAGAGATAACCTCACAATGCTCCTCTTATCTAGCTTCCATCCTAAACATGGATCTGCTTAGATGAGGAGGATCACAACTGATACCTCCAGACTCTGAAAGATGTCCTCACAAGAATAGGAATGGCGCTCGAATCATCTATAGACGCTTCTGAAGAGCCACAGCTAAAAACCGCACCAACCTCCTCAGAAGACAAGTACGGGACACCGTGGACAGAGTACCTTTTGTTGTCCAGTACTTCCCCGGAGCAGAGAAGCTACGACATCTTCTCCGGAGTCTTCAACATATCATGGATGAAGATGAACATCTCACCAAGACCGTCCTCCTACCCCCACTTCTTGTCTTCAAAAACTGCACAACCTCAAACAGACCATTGTCGCAGCAAACTACCCAGCCTTCAGGAGAACAGAGACCACAAAATCACACAACACTGCCACAGCAACCTCTGCAAGACATGCTGGATCATCAACACAGATACCATCACCTCATATGAGAGCACCATCCACACTTATATTTGCAACTCGGCCAATGTTATCTACCTGATACGCTCAGGAAAGGATATCCCAAGGCATGGTATATTGGGGACACCATGCAGATGCCACGACAATGGATGAACGATCACTGCTCAACAATCACTAGACTAGAATGTTCTCTTCTGTCAGGGAACACTTAGCAGTCACTGGCATTCAGCCTCTGATCTTCGAGTAAGCGTTCTCCACAACACACGACAGTGCAGAGTCGCTGAGCAGAGACTGATAGCCAAGTTCAGCACACATAAGGATGGCCTCAACTGGGATCTTGGGTTCAAGTCGCACTATCTGTAACCCCCACGACTTGTCTGGGTTTGCAAAATCTCACTAACTGTCCTGGCTGGATAAAGTACACATCTCTTTAACCTGTGCTTAATCCTCTTTCCACTCACATTGTCTGTACTTCTAAGACTTGATTACCTGTAAAGACTCGCATTCCAAACATTAGTTTGTGACTTTATATGCCTCTTTGTGAACTGAAATCCTACTCACCTGATGAAGGAGCAGCACTTCGAAAGCTAATGGCTTGTGCTACCAAATAAACCTGTTGGACTTTAACCTGGTGTCATGAGGCTAATTTGACATACAGATTTGCGGGTTTGATTGGCCATGCTAAAATTGTCCCTTATTATCCTAAGATGCATAGGTTAGAGGGATTAGCAAGTAAAATATTAGGGATATGGGGATAGGGCCTGGATGGGATTGTGGTTGGTGCAGATGTGATGGGCTAAAGGGCCTCTTTCTGCACTGTAGGGTTCTATGATCTGTAATTTAGATCTTCAGTTCATGGTGTTGAATATCAATTCAGTTTTGTTGCTTGATTGACAGTTAATTTGTAGTCCCCACAATACTTAATGTTTCATCTGGGGTAACCACTGTCACAATGGGAGAAGCCCACTTTGAAAACTGTATAGGCTTGATAATGCCTAATTCTTCCAGTTGCTTGAGTTCAGATTCAACTTTTTCATGTAAGGAATAGGGTGTGACTTAGGCTGTATAAAATTTTGGCATGGTCTTAGGATCCATGTAAATTTTTGCTTTTAGGCCATGCGTCTTTCATAATTCACTTTGGAAGATCTCTTCATTTTTTAAAGACATTGTTGAAGTTTCCATTTTGATTTTGAAGATTTCTAACCAACTTAATTTGGCAAAGCCAATTTCAGCCCATCAAATTTGACCCTTGACCCAATAGTACTATTACAGGTAGTTGAGCTGACCAGTGGGATCCTTAAAGTTTCTCCATTATATGTTGTGATCATGGCCGTTGTTCTTCCTAGTCTTAGGGGCTGAACCCCCCTTTGTAAAAGATGATACCTTTGTTCTCCTACAGCTGTAGCAGAGCACCTATGTCCACCTCCATTCTGAGAGGCAGACCATTTACCATCAACGCAATCATAATTGGAGCCATCGTGTCCACCCTAATGTTGTTTGATCTATATACTTAGGAATTATTTTTAGGATTATTCTCAACACTGTACTGAAGCTGGAATTTTGTTTCCTGCAGGCCCCTGGTAGGCTCTGCTTAGTCTTGCATATAAAATGTGCCTCCTCCAACTGTAAGTATAACATGTATCTTCCCTAAATTAACATCTCTCCTGATGGTGATCTCCCCCACACCAATAGCATTCTTCTTATTTCCTGGTCTATAGACCAAATTCCCAATACCTCTGCATTTTGTTTTGATCTGAGTGTCTTTGTTCTTTAATTTCTGCATCTTCTTCCCTGGCATCTCGACTACTAGCTTGGTGGGCCTTGCCTACTTGCACAACTCCCTTTTTGGCACTTTCTATAGGCTGGGTACCCTCTAATTCCTTCTTAAAGTAATCTCTGACTAATCAGCTAATAATTGATGCTGAATAGTCATGTTGTTGACACTACAGACATGAAGTATCTCAACACCATGTCTGTGAATGCAGACCCAAACTCTAATGTTCAGCTATTTTTCTTAGGCATGCAACAAAACCCCGTTATGGACTCCCCTGCGGTTAGGATTGTTGAATTAAATTTGTAATGTTGCATTCTCACTGAGAGCTTTGGGTAATAATGTGACTGGACCAAATTCCACAAGCTCTTCAAAAGTTTTGGAATCAGGAGCATTTGGGGAAGTAAGATTCCTTATCAGGCTATCGGTTGGAGCCCCGCAGGCTGTTAATGGGATTGATTACCTGCTGCTTCCTTTCCACCCCAATTTCACTGGCCTTAAAAAATAGTGCAGGCATTCGACATGTTGAATCTGCTGTGTTAGGGTCAGATAGATCTTGTTTCCCAAAAAGGAGCCCCATTGGGCACTGCAGTTGCTGAGGTGCATTATTGACCCCAATAATCACATATTAACTTGTAAGTTTTTAAGGTTCCTTTTACTTTATTTTTGTTTGGGCTGTTCCCCTTCCTTTTGGGGAGCTGCCCCTTTTACTTTGTCCTAATTTAATTTGAGTTTGTTTATTTGGTTTGACCTTAAAAGAGGCCCAAAAAGTGGCATTTTGACATTCTCAGATTGCTGAAAAGTTTGCTTCAAAAAGGCTTCCACACAAGCTCTGCTCTCTTGATTTCTGCAGCAGTAAGAGGGTACTCTAATTGATCCTCATTGAAAAATTCAGTATCGAGCAAACCACTAAGCAGATTAATGAATGAATGGTTTATTTAGATAAGTAACTATGTACAGAGAGTAATGTAAAGTACTTCAGACTCCTAACTGGCAAGGAAATCCCATGTTCAGTTCACAAATTCACACATCCAGCCTAACTGGCCGAATGCCTCCGAGAGCTTGCCTATAGAAGGGGCACACCACCACAAGTTCCAAAAGTCATGATGTAGGATGAGGTTGGATAGAGCTAAGAAATGGTTAAAAATTTTAAAGTTTATTTATTAGTTTCACAAGTAGGCTTACATTAATACTGCAATAAAGTAACTGTGAAAATCCCCTAGTCACCACACTCCAGGTGTCTGTTCAGATACACTGAGGGAGAATTTAGCATGGCCATTGTAACTAACTAACACATCTTTCAGACTGTGGGAGGAAACAGGAGGAAACCCACCAGATATGGAGAGAATGTGCAGACCCCACACAATGACCCAAGCCAGAAATTGAACCTAGGCCCCTGTGAGGCAGCAGTGCTAACCACTGTGTCATCATGCTGCTCACGGTAGCACAGCCGGTTAAAGTAGAGAGTCATTTGTGGGAGTAGTTTGTGGGCAACCAAACAATAACTACACTATAGGACTGATGGACAAGAAGAATTAATGGGGACTTGTGATAAATGTATGACAATATCATGGATGACTTTAATCTACAAATAGATTTGGATAAATTAGATTTACGAGGGTAACTTGGAAGATGAGTTCATAGAGTGTTTTTGGGATAATGTCTTAGAGCAGCATATGTTAGAGCTATAATAGAGCAGGCTATCCTAGATCTGGTAATGTGCAATGAGACAGAATTAATTAATGACCTCATAGTGAAGATGAGATGCTCTTGGTAGCAATGGTCATAACATGATTGAGATATCATTTAGTTTGAAGGAGAGGAAGTGTGTCTAAGACTGGTGTTTTAAACTTAAGGGCAATTGTAAAGTCAGAGCTGGCTACGAGATAGGTTTTTGATTGGTAAGGTGATCAAAGATAGGAGAGTAGGGTTGGGAAACATAGCTATGATTGAGTGGTGGAGCAGACTCGATGGATCGAATGACTGTACGTTTTATATTTTGTGGTCTTAAGTGAACTGGGATTTTGGCTAAGCAGTAGGTCAGAGTCATAGAGGTTTATAGCATGGAAACAGGTCCTTTGGCCCAACTTGTGCATGCCGTCCTTTTTATTAAACCCTTAAGCTAATCCCAATGGCCCTTTATACCCACCTTATCCATGTAACTATCTAAATATTTTTTGAAAGACAAAATTTGTACCCACCTCTAATACTACCTCTGACAGCTTGTTTTAGACATTCACCACCCTCTGTGTGGAAAACGTTGCCCCTCTGGACATTTCTGTATCTCTCACCTTAAACCTATGCCCTCTAATTTCAGATTCCCCTACCTTTGGGAAAAGGTATTGACTATCTATCTCATCTATGTTCCTCATTATGTTATAGGCCTCTATAAGGTCATTCCTCAGCCTCCTATGCTTCAGAGAAAAAAGTCCGAGTCTATCCAGCTTGTCCTTATAATTCAAACCATCAAGTCCCAGTAGCATCCTAGTAAATCTTTTCTGCACTCTTTCTGGTTTAATAATATCCTTTCTATAATAGAGTGATCAGAACTGCACACAGCATTCATTGGACTTCAACGCGGATAAATGTGTAGTGGTCCATTTTGGCAGGACCAATTGGATGAAGGAGTACAATATCAAGGGTCTTAGCTATGTTGAAGAGCAGAAGGATCTTGGAGTCCGGGTCCATAGGACTCTTAAATCAGCCTCGCAGGTGGAGGATGTGGTCAGGAAGGTCAGGTGTACTGGCCTTCATTAATCGTGAGATTGAGTTTAGGAGTCAGGAGGTAATGCTGCAACTTTGTAAGACCCTTGTCAGACCCCACTTGGAGTACTGTGCGCAGTTCTGGTCACCTCACTATAGGAAGGATGTGGAAGCTATAGAAAGGGTGCAGAGGAGATTTACAAGGATGTTGCCTGGATTGGGAGGCATGCCTTATGAAGATAGGTTGAGGGAGCTGGGACTCTTCTCCCTGGAGAGACGAAGGTTGAGAGGCGACCTGATAGAGGTTTATAAAATGTTGAGAGGAATAGATAGGGTGGATTCTCAGAGGCTACTTCCCCAGGCTGAAATGGTCGTAACAAGAGGACACAGATTTAAGGTGCAGGGAAGCAAGTACAGAGGAGATGTTAGGGGTAAGTTTTTCACTCAAAGGATGGTGAATGAATGGAGTCAGTGGAGGTAGAGGCGAACTCGCTGGGGTCTTTTAAAAGACTTCTGGATGAGTATATGGGATCTAATGGTATTGGGGGTTATAGATAGGTCTATGGCTTAGTAGGTATAGATGTGATCAGCGCAACTTGTGGGCAGAAGGGCCTGTTTGTGCTGTAGTGTTCTATGTTCTAAGTGGTCTTACCAATATCTTGTACAACTTCAACAAGACATCCCAACTCCTGTATTCAATATTCTGACTGATGAAACCAAGCATGCCGAATGCCTTCTTCATCACTCTGTCCACGTGTGACTCCACTTTCAAGGAGCTATGAACATGAACCCCTAGATTGCTTTGTTCTGTAACTCTCCCCAATGCCCTACTATTAACTGAGTAAGTTCTGCCCTAGTTTAATCTATCAAAATGCATCACCTCGCATTTATCAAAATTAAAACTTCATCTGTCATTTGTCAGCCCACTAGCCCAACTGATCAAGATCACGTTGCGATTGGAAATAACTTTCTTCACTGTCCACTATCCCACCAATCTTGGTATCATCTGCAAACTTACTAACCACCTCCTATATTCTCATCCAAGTTATTAATATAAATGACAGTAGATGGTCAGTAGAGATGCAGTGGTGAAACTTCAGATATTTCATATCTGGGTTTGAGGGTTTGAAGTTGGATAAGTCCCCTGGGCCGGACGGGATTTACCCTAGGATTCTCTGGGAGGCAAGAGAGGAGATTGCAGAGCCTCTGGCTCTGATCTTCAGGTCCTCGTTGGTTACGGGTGTGGTTCCGGAGGACTGGAGGATAGCGAATGTGGTCCCATTGTTTAAGAAGGGGAAGAGAGACCTTCCAGGGAATTATAGGCCAGTGAGTCTTACTTCTGTTGTGGGCAAGGTATTGGAGAGAATTATTAGGGATAGGATTTATAGTTATTTAGAGAGAAATGAATTGATTGGGGATAGTCAGCATGGTTTCGTGAAGGGTAGGTCATGCCTTACTAACCTCATTGAGTTTTTTGAGAAAGTGACCAAAGAGGTGGATGGGGGTAAGGCGGTTGATGTAGTATATATGGACTTTAGTAAGGCGTTTGATAAGGTGGCCCATGGAAGACTTCTACAGAAAATGCAGATGTGTGGAATAGAGGGTGATTTAGCTAATTGGATTAGGAATTGGCTGGCAGATAGAAGACAGAGGGTGGTGGTTGATGGGAGATATTCATCGTGGAGTTCGGTGACAAGTGGTGTGCCTCAGGGGTCTGTTTTGGGGCCCCTGCTGTTTGTAATTTTTATAAATGATCTGGATGAGGGTATTGAGGGATGGATCAGTAAATTTGCAGATGACACTAAAGTCGGTGGAGTGGTAGATAGTGAAGAGGGGTGTTATAGTTTGCAGAGTGACTTGGACAAGTTGCAGAGCTGGGCCGAGAGGTGGCAAATGGAGTTTAATGTGGAAAAGTGTGAGGTAATGCACTTTGGCAGGAACAATAAATGTGTAGAGTATAGGGCTAATGGTAGGGCTCTTAATAGTGTTGAGGAACAGAAGGATCTTGGTGTGTATGTGCATAGATCCCTGAAAGTAGGCAGTCAAGTGGATAAAGTTGTTAAGAAGGCATATGGAGTCTTAGCTTTTATTGGTAGGGGGATTGAATTTCGGAGCCGCAACGTCATGTTGCAACTGTACAAAACTCTAGTGCGGCCGCACTTGGAGTATTGTGTGCAGTTCTGGTCCCACATTATAAGAAAGATGTGGAGGCATTGGAGAGGGTACAGAGGAGGTTTACCAGGATGTTGCCTGGTATGGAGGGCAGGTCCTATGAAGAGAGGTTGAAGGATTTGAGGTTGTTTTCGTTAGAAAGGAGGCGGCTAAGAGGGGATCTTATTGAAGCATATAAGATGATTAGAGGTTTAGATAGGGTGGACAGTGATAGCCTTTTTCCTAGGATGGAGAAAGCTAGCACGAGGGGACACAGCTTTAAATTAGGGGTATGAGTTATAGGACGGATATCAGAGGTAGGTTCTTTACTCAAAGAGTGATTAGGGAGTGGAATGCCCTGCCTGCAGCTGTTGTAGATGCGCCAAGTTTGGTGGCGTTTAAGAGGTTAATTGATAAGTATATGGAAGAGAAGGGAATGGTTTAGTTTGGAGGGGCATTGCTTTTTATTTTGGTCGGCACAACATCGAAGGCCGAAGGGCCTGTTCTGTGCTGTAATGTTCTATGTTCTATGTTCATAGCACTAAGCAAAAATAAATTTAAGTAAGAAAGACTAGGGAAAAGTTGTACCAGTGAGAGATAACAAAGGGAGTAGAAGATAGTATTAAATTTAAAGAAAAAGCATCTAATTCTACAGATTAGTGGAAAGAAGATTGGACAAGACATAAAGAGAAAAGACTGAAAGATGAATAAGGAAACATTAGAGTAATGAAAGAAAACTAGCTAGAAATTCAAAAATCAATATTAAGAGTTTCTGCAGCAAAGTAGTAAGTACACTGATCGTTGGTCCTCTAGAGAGTGAGTCAAGGAACTAAGAATGAAAAAAAGGAAATAGTGGATAAAATTAATGGATATTTTGCATCTGTCTTCACACCATATACAACTAATATCTCAAAAAATAGTTGTGAATCAAGTGATAGAAAGAGAGGAGCAACTAAAAAACAATTACAATAACCAGCAAAACGATATTGAGAAAACAATTAGAATGAAAAGTTGACAAGACCTTAGATATTCATGGACTTTCATCTTTTGGTCTTAAAAGTGGCAGTTGAGATAGTGGATGCATTGGTTTTGATTTTCCAAATTCCCGTCAATTCTGGAAAGCTCCCATCAGATTCCATTGATAATAATGAATAAAACTCTTCTTCAAGAATGGAGGGAGACAAAAAGCAGGAAACTGCAGATATTTAACCTAACATTTGTAATATAGAAATTGCTAGAATCCATTATTTTGTGGTTATAGCAGGCTACTTAGAAAATCATAATTTATTTAGGCAGAGGCAACAGACCTCATATTTAACTAATTAAGGGATTTGGAGAGCAAGCAAGTTGGATAAAGGAGACCCTATAGATGTGTGTACTTGAATGTCCAGAAGGCATTTGACAGAGTGCAACATCAAAGGTTACATCACAAGATTATATTGTGTAAGGGGTAGTGTATTATCATGAATTGGTTAGCTATCAGGAAGCAGAGAATAAAGACAAATGGGTCTTTTTCCAGTTGGCAACCTGTAACTAGTGGACTTGTTGGACTTTAACCTGGTGTTGTGAGACTTCTTACTAGTGGAGTACCACAGGGATTAGTGCTGAGGCTTAACTATTTACAATCTACATCAATGATTTGGATGAAGTGACAATGTGTGGAAGCTAAATTTGCCAATAACACCAAGATAGGTAGGCAATTAAGATGTAAAAAGGAGGTAGAGAGCCTGCAAAGAAACAGAGATGAATATGATCTGGCATAATGTAAACTTGTCCACTTTGACTGGAAAAACAGTATTCTGTTTAACTGGGAGAGAGATTGAAGAACTCATTGGTACAGAGGAATCTGGGTATCCTGGTACATGAATCTCAAAACATCAATCTGCAAGTATAGCAGATGATTAGGAAGGCAAATGGAATATTGGCACTTATTGCAAGGTGAATGGAACATAAAAATAGGTATGTTTTATTGCAGCTTTGGTGATAGCACATCTGGAATATGACTTACAATTTTGGTCATTTATTTTGAAAATATATATAATTTTTGAGAAACAGTTCAGAGAAGGTTCACTGGCTTATCTGAGGACTGGCTTATTTATTGTAAAGGTTTAAGAAGTTGTCTCCACTGGAGTTTATAAGAGTGAGAGATAACCTTATTGAAGCATATATAATTCTGAGGGAATTTGATTAGTTGGATACTGGATATTTTCACTTGTAGGAGACTAGAACTAGAGGGCATTGGTTAAGAATAAGAGATGTACCATTAAAACAGAGATAAAGAGCTTTTTTTCTTTCAAATGGTTATTAGTATGTGAAATTTCTTCTTCCCAAGAAAGCAGTGGAGGCTAAGTCATTTAACGTATTAAAGACAGATTTAGACAGATTTTTGATAGACACGGGAATCAAGAGTAAAAGGGTGATAACGACAGCAAAGTGGAGTTGAGACTACAATCAAATCATCCATTAAATTATTGAAAAGCGAAGCAGGCTTCTTGAGCTGAACGGTCTATTCCTGCTCTTAAGTTCGGTGTTCTTATCACAAGGGATGGAGAGAGTAGGTAAAAACTACTTCCACTTGTGAAAGGATTGAGAACAAGAAGGCACAGATTTAAAGTAATTGGCAAAAAAAAAAAGCATAACAATGAAATACTTCTTCACATAATGAGTTAAACTCTTGAATGTACTGCCTGAGAATGTGGTGGAGGAAGGGTTCAATTGGAGCATTCAAAACTTATCAGAAAGGAAGAACGTACAGGGAGAAAATGGGGTAATGACGCTGGCTCTTTTGGAAAGTTGGTGCATATACATGGACTGAATGGTTTCCTTTTGTGGTGTAACAATTCTGTGATTCAGAGGTCACAATTGTCAGCAACTATTTCCCAGTTGTCAGTATTGATGTCGATCCATCGTCTTCACGTTTTGCTGATGGATGTCCACATATGTGTTATAAATGTCTGGGAGCTGATGACAGGGGGTGTGTAGGGGATCAGTTAGCTCAGGAGACTGCATAGCTGATTTGTATTATGAAGCAACGTCAACAGTGCAGTTTTAATTTCCATACCAGCTGAAGTTACTCATGAAGCACCTCCTTCTCAACCCATCACCTGAGGCATGGTAACCCTCAGGTTAAGTCACCACCAGTCAGCACTGTCTCACAAAGAAGAGCAGCCTATGGTCATCTAGCACTATGGCAATTTTACCTCAAATAGTTGTCATGTGTGCAACTAATTTGGTTGAGCCAACGCAAAAGATGTTGGCTTAGTAATGAATGTGTGCTTATGGAATTAGCATGCGCTAGGAAACTTTGGGTTGTCCTTGTCCTGCCAAGAGATGCTGAGGATACATTTGAGACAATGAAGATGAAAATTGTTCAGCCTTTTACCCTGCCCAGCATATGTTAAGAACATAAGAAATAGGAGCAGGAGTAGGCCATCTAGCCCTTCGAGCCTGCCTCACCATTCAATAAGATCATGACTGATCTGAAGTGGATCAGTTCCACTTTTCAGCTTTCTCCCCGTAATCTTTAATTTCTTTGTCTATCAGAAATCTATCTACCCGTGACTTAAATATATTCAGTGAGGTTGGGCCGAAGGGCCTGTTTCCTGTGCTGTTTTGTTCTTTGTTCTTTGAGGTAGCCTCCACTACTTCAATGGATAGAGAATTCCAGAGATTCACCACCCTTTGAGTGAAGAAGTTCCTCCTCAATTCCGTTCTAAACTGCTCCCCCTGTTATTTTGAGACTGTGCTCTCTAGTTCTGTTGTCCACATTTCACTGCTTAAGAGGAGTGCATTGAAGTCACAGAACCATTGGTTACAAAAGAACAATTAAGCAATCATACATTAACATTCTGATGAAATGTTGCCTGACTTGCTGGGTATTATGATGTACAGATGCCGGCGTTGGACTGGGGTAAACACAGTAAGAAGTCTGACCACACCAGGTTTAATTCCAACCGATTTATTTGATAGTAAACTTATAAGCTTTCAACCCTACGGTCTTCGTCAGGTGAATGAGGTGTTCTGGTCTCCAACAGCACACATACCAGCACAGACTGTTTATAGATTACTGATTAGAATGCGAATCTTTACACCTAACCTGCTATTCAAGTCTTAAAGTGGCTAACCATGTGAGTGGAAGGAGCACTGAGCACAGGTTAAAGAGATGAGTATTGTCTCCAGACAGCACAGTAGGTGAGGTTTTTTGCTAACCCAGACACGTCATGGGGGTTACAGATAGTGTGACATGAAGCCAAGATCCCTGTTAAGACTGTCCTCATGTGCGGAACTTGGCTATCACTCTACTCAGCGGCTCTGTGCTATCGTGTGTCATGAAGGCCCCCTTGAAGAACGTTTACCGCAAGGTCGGAGGCCGAATGCCCGTGACCGCTGAAGTGTTCACCAACACTTCGCCAAGCAGTGTTCCTGTTGGCGAACACTTCAGCGGTCACGAGCATTCGGCCTCCGACCTTCGGGTAAACGTTCTTCAAGGGGGCCTTCATGAAACACAACAGCGCAGGGCCACTGAGCAAAGACTGATAGCCAAGTTCCACACACGAGGACGGTCTTAACAGGGATCTTGGCTTTATGTCACACTATCTGTAACCCCCATGACTTGCCTGGATTAGCAAAAAACCTCACTTACTGTGCTGTCTGGAGACAATACACATCTCTTTAACCTGTGCTCGGTGCTCCTTCCACTCACCTTGTTAGCCACGTTAAGACTTGAATAGCAGGTTAGGTGCAAAGATTCGCATTCTAATCAGTAATCTGTAAACAGTCTGTGCTGGTATGTGTGCTGTTGGAGACCAGAACACCTCATTTGCCTGACGAAGACCATAGGGTCGAAAGCTTGTAAGTTTACTATCAAATAAATCGGTTGGATTTAAATCTAGTGTTGTCAGACTTCTTGCTGGGTATTTCCAGCATTTTCTGATTTCTTTTCAGGTTCTAGCATTTACAATGTTTTGTTTTTGTACCGTTAAAACATGTTTCTGCTGTGACAGAAAGAATCATATTATAGAAACATATAATGCAAAAAAGGTCCTTTGAACATAGAACATTACAGCACAGAACAGGCCCTTCGGCCTTCGATGTTGCGCTGACCAATTAACAAAAAGCAATGACCCTCTAACCTAAACCATTCTCTTTTCGTCCATAAACTTATCTACTAACCTCTTAAACGCCACCAAACTTGGTGCAGGCAGGGCATTCCATACCCTTACCACCCTCTGGGTAAAGAACCTACCTCTGACATCCGTCCTATAACTACCACCCCTTAATTTAAAGCTATGTCCCCTCGTGCTAGCTTTCTCCATCCTAGGAAAAAGGCTATCACTGTCCACCCTATCTAAACCTCTAATCATCTTATATGTTTCAATAAGGTCTCCTCTTAGCCGCCTCCTTTCTAACGAAAACAACCTCAAATCCCTCAGCCTCTCTTCATAAGACCTGCAAGAGGTCTTATGACCAAGAAGGTCATAAGACCTTCATATGACATGCCAAGGGCTCATCCAAGTACTTTTTAAAGGATGTGAGACAACCTGCCTCTACCATCCCCCTAAACAGCACATTCCAGAATTTCTCCACCCATTGGATAAAAAGATTTTTCTTTCTGTTCCCGCTAAACCTCCTGCCCCTCACCTTGAATCTGTGTTTTTTTCTGACTGACCCTTCAACTAAGGGAAACAGCATAAAACATAGAACATTACAGCGCAGTACAGGTCCTTCGGCCCTTGATGTTGCGCCGACCAGTGGAACCACTGATCCTCTAACCTAATCTATTCCAGTGCTATCCATATGCCTATCCACTGACCATTTGAATGCCCTTAAACTTGACGAGTCCAGAACTGCTGCAGGCAAGGCATTCCACCCCTACTACCTTCTGAGTTAAAAAAAAACCTACCTCTGACATCCATCCTATAACTACCACCCCTTAATTTAAAGCTATGTCCCCTCATGTTAGCCATCACCATCCGAGGAAAAGGATCTCACTGTCCACCCTATCTAACCCTCTGATCATCTTGTATGCTTCAATTAGGTCACCTCTTAACCTTCTTCTTTCTAATGAAAATACCCTCAAGTCTCTCAACTTTTCCTCATAAGACCTACCCATCATACCAGGTAAATCTCCTCTTCACCCTTGCCAATGCCTCCACATCTTATAACGTGGCAACCAGAACTGTACGCAATACTCCAAGTGCAGCCACACCAGAGTTTGTACAGTTGCAACATGACCTCACGGCTCCGAACTTCAATCAGTCTACCAATAAAAGCTAACATACCGTACGCCTTCTTAACAACCTTATCAACCTGGGTGCCAACTTTCAGGGATCTATGCACATGTACACCAAGATCTCTCTGCTTGTCGACACTATCAAGAGTCCTTCCATTAGCCCTATATTCTCTAATCATGTTACTCTTACCAAAATGAATCACCTCACACTTTTCTGCGTTAAACTCCATTTGCCACCTCTCAGCCCAACTCTGCAGTTTATCTATGTCCCTCTGCAAACTGTAACATCCATCCTCACTGTCTACAACTCTTCCGACTTTGGTGTCATCAGCAAATTTAGTAACCCATCCTTCTACACCCTCATCTAGGTCATTTATAAAAATGGCTCCAAAGCAGATCCTTGAGGTACACCACTTGTAACTGAACTCCAGGTTGAATATTTCCCATCAACCACCACCCCTTGTCTTCTATCAGCTAGCCAATTCCTGATCCAAGCTGCTAAATCATCCTCAATCCCATCCATCTGCATTTCCTGCAGTAGCCGACCATGGGGAATCTTATCAAACGCTTTGCTAAAATCCATCTACACCACGTCAACTGCCTTACCCTTATCCACCTCTTTAGTCATCTTCTCAAAAAACTCAGTAAGATTTGTGAGGCACAACCTACCCTCATGAAACCGTGTTGGCTATCCCTAATCAATTTATTTCTTTCCAGATGATTATAAATCCTATCCCTTATAATTCTTTCCAAAACTTTGCCCACAACAGAATTAAGGCTTACCGGTCTATAATTCCCAAGATGGTCTCTACTCCCCTTCTTGAACAAGGGGACAACATTTGCTATCGTCCAGTCTTCAGGCACTATACCTGTAGCCAATGACAACATGGTGGCACAGTGGTTAGTGGTTTGTGATCTATGCCTCAATTAATAAAGATTACTCCCTTAATAAAGATTATGCCTTCTTCACCACAGCTGCCCCATGATGATACGGATCCAGATTAAATTCCAGCCTCGGGTCACTGTGCGAAGTTTGCACATTCTCCCTGTGTCTGCATGGGTTTCCCCCGGGTGCTCCGGATTCCTCCCATAGTCCAAAGATTAGGTTGATTGGCAATGCTAACTTGACCTTAGTGCCAAAAGGATTAGGAGGGTAAATATGTGGGGTTACAGGAATAGGGCCTGGGTGGGATTGAGGTTGGTGCAGTCTTGGAATAAAGTGGGTGAACTTGCAGCATGGGTTCGTCCTGGGACTTTGATGTTGCAAATATTGACTGGAAAAAATACAGTTTGAGTACTTTAGATGAATCAATTTGTGTCCAATGTGTGCATCAGGTTTCCTGACACAGTATGTAGATAGAAACAAAGAACAAAACAGCACAGGAAACAGGCCCTTCGGCCCAACGAGCCCACGCCGCCACCTCGATGTTCCCACTTCTACACGTGATCCCTGTCCATGTTTATAGATCTATGGATTAAAAACCAAATTTGAGACAATTTAGGGAGAATTTGTTTTGCCACTTAGCCTAAGAGCACATCTTTGGGATGTGGGAGGAAACCGGAGCTCCCGGAGAAAACCCACAGAAGCACGGGGAGAATGCGCAAACTTTACCAGGATGCTGCCTGGTATTTTACCAGGATGCTGCCTGGTATGGAAAGGCTGTCTTACGAGGAAAGATTGAACGCACTGGGGTTGTTTTCCCTTGAAAGACGTCGGCTGAGAGGGGATCTATTAGAGGTATATAAGATTATGAGGGGTATAGATAGAGTAAATAGTGGTAAGCTTTTTCCACCATTAGAATCGGATAGAACGAGGGGTCACGGCCTTAGGGTGAGGGGGGCTATGTATAAGACGAATATTAGAGGGCAGTTTTTCACACAAAGAGTAGTGGGGGTGTGGAATGCACTACCGAGTAAGGTGGTGGGAGGAGGCACGCTAGAGTTGTTTAAGGGTCTCTTGGACAGCCACATGAGCGGTCTGCAGATAGAGGGATATAGTAGGACTGTTTAAATTATCCTATTTGTTTCCACAGGATGTTCGGTCCACCTTGTTGACCAACAAGGGCGTGCATGCGGCAGGTCGTGCGAGAGCTGCTCTTGGATGTTGCTTCAGGAGTGGCCTAGTGCTTCACGTCGTTAGTGTATGCTTAAACTGGACCATCTGATGGGCACCATGACAGCTCAGGGACTATCACTGTTGCTGTGCAGATACATGGATTTGGGCCTGTGTCTGCGGGAGTTTGCGCGTTCTCCCCGTGGTTGCGTGGGTTTTCTCCAGGTGCTCCGGTTTCCTCCCGCATCTCAAAAATGTGCTCTTAGGCTGATTGGGTAACAAATTGGTCCCTATGTGTCATTAAGACGTTAGGACGGCGGCGCGGGCTCATTGGGCCGAAGGGCCTGTTTCCGGTGCTGTGTTGTTCTTTGTTCTTTGTTCCCACAGACACAGGCCCAAATCCATGTATCTGCACAGCACAGCTATAGTCACTGCGCTGTCGTGTTGCCCATCAGATGGTCCAGGTCAAGCATACACTAATGATGTGAAGCAGTAGGATACTCTCGAAAAAGGTCCAAGAGCAGTCCTCTCATGACCCATCGCGTGTGTGCCCCTTGTTAGACAACAAGGTGGACCAAAGCACCTGTAAGGATAAAAACAAGTACATCAATATCATCATCTATTTACACACTTCCTTGTATCCTTGTCTTGCTACCTGTCCTTGTATCCCATTTGCCTTGACCTTCTCGACTAACCTCCCATGAGGGACTTTGTCAAACGCCTTACTAAAATCCATATAGACGACATCAACGGCTCGCCCTTCGTCCACCGTTTTCGTCACCTCCTCAAAAAATTCTACCAGATTTATAAGGCACGACCTCCCCTTAACAAATCCATGCTGCGTATCCCTAACCAGATTGCAACGCTCTAAGTGCCTATACATCCTATCTCTAAGAATCCCCTCCAACAGCTTCCCTACCACTGATGTCAAACTTACCGGCCTATAATTTCCGGGGTTATCCCTACTACCCTTTTTAAACAACGGTACAACTTTAGCTATTCTCCAATCCTCTGGGACCTCACCTGTGTCCAAGGAAGAGACAAAGATTTGTGTCAGAGGCCCAGCAATTTCACCTCGCACCTCTCTAAGCAGTCTGGGATAAATGCCATCAGGCCCCGGAGATTTATCAGTTTTAATGCTACCTAGAAGCTCTAACACTTCCTCCCTCGGTATGGATATTTTCCTCAACTGGTCCACAGCTCCCTCAGAGACAGGAGCTGTCAACAAGCCCCTCTCCTTCGTGAATACCGACACAAAGTATTCATTCAGGATCTCTGCCATTCCCTCGGGCTCTAAGCACAGTTCCCCTCCTCTGTCCCTAAGAGGTCCAATTTTTCCTCTAACCACCCTTTTATTCCTAATATAGGAGTAAAAAGCCTTTGGGTTTTCCTTAATCCTATCCGCCAAAATCATTTCATGCCCCCTTTTTGCCCTTCTAACTCCCTGTTTGAGCTCCCTCCTACTCTCTCTACATTCCTTCAATGCTGTCTCCGTTCCCAGCTGCTTCGACCTATCATACGCCTCTCTTTTCTTCCTAACCAAGTCCTCAATATCCCTAGTAATCCACGGCTCTCTAATCCTACCTTTCCCATCTTTCCTCTTGGCCGGCCCGTACTTATCTTGCAACATTTTCAGTATTCCCTTGAAAGAGTCCCACATGCCTAGCGTGGACTTACCCTCAAACAACCGTTCCCAATCAGATTCCCTAAGTTCCTGCCTAATTCGACCGTAGTTAGCCTTCCCCCAATTCAGCACCCTGCCCCTAGGGCAACAAGCATCCTTTTCCATGTGTACCCTAAAGTAGACAGAATTGTGGTCACTGTTAGCCACATGTTCCCCAACTACAACATCAACCACCTGCCCTGGCTCATTACTCAGAACTAAATCCAATATAGCCCCTTCTCTAGTCGGGCTAGCCACATACTGTTCCAACGATCCTTCCAGTACACATTTTACAAATTCCTGCCCATCCAAACCCCCAGCTCTAAGTACTTTCCAATCCACCCTAGGGAGATTAAAATCTCCCACTACAACGACTCTGTTCTTTCTGCACCTATCCAAAATGTCTTTACATATGCCTTCTTCAACTGCCCGTGGGCTGTTGGGTGGCCTATAATACACCCCTAGCATAGTAATTGCCCCCTTTCTATTCCTCAACTCCACCCACAGCGACTCCACTCCTAACTCCTCTGTAATGTCCTCCCTCTGCACTGCTGTGATGCTCTCCTTAACTAACAACGCCGCTCCCCCACCTCTTCTGGACCTTCCTCTGTCACGCCTGAAACACTTATACCCAGGAATGTTCAGTTGCCACTGCTCCCCTTCCTTTAACCACATCTCTGTCACTGCAACCATATCCAAGTTCCTCGCAAACATAGAAAAACTATAGCACAAATAGGCCCTACGGCCCACAAGTTGCGCTGAATATGTCCCTACCTATACGGCATATCTATAACCCTTTACCTTACTAAGTTCCATGTACCTACCCAAAAGTCTCTTAAGAGACCTTGTTGAATCCACCTCCACCACCATTACTGCAGCCGATTCCATGCACCTACCACCCTGTAAGTGAAAAACGTACCCCTGACATCTCCTCTGTACCTATTCCCCAGCACCCTGAACCTGTGTCCTCTTGTGACAACCATTTCAGCCCTGGGAAAAAGCTTCTGAGAATCCACTCTCATCATCTTATACACCTCTATCAGGTCACTCCTCATTCTTCGTCTCTCCGAGGAGAAAAGACCAAGCTCTCTCAACCTATCCTCATAAGGCATGCTATCTAAATCTCCTCTGCACTTTTTCTATGGTTCCACATCCTTTCTGTAATGAGGCGACCAGAACTGAGCACAGTACTCCAAGTGGGGTCTGACCAGGGTCTTATACAGCTGCAGCATAATCTCCCGACTCCTAAATTCAATTCCTTGACTGATGAATGCCAGTATAGCATACGCTTTCTTAACCACAGCCTCTACCTGCGAAATTGCTTCGACGTCCTATGAACTCAGACTCCAAGATCCTTCTGATCTTCCACACCACCAAGGGTCTTACCCTTAATATTCTGTCATCCTATTTGACCTGCCAAAATGAATCACCCACACTTATCTCGGTTGATAATATCAATGCCTCGCTGCAACTTCTGACATCCCTCTATACTATCCACAACGCCTCCAACCCTTGTGTCATCAGCAAACTTACCAACCCATCCCTCCACTCCCTCATCCAGGTCATTTATAAAAATCACAAAGAGCAAGGGTCCCAGAATAGACCCCTGGGGCACTCCACTGGTGACTGACCTCCATGCACAAAAAAGGCCATTCTACAATCACTCTTTGCCTTCTGTAGGCGAGCCGGTTTTGAATCCACAGAGGAATGTCCCCTTGGATCCCATGCCCCCTCACTCTCTTAATAAGCTTTGCATGGAGCACCTTATCAAATGCCTTGCTGAAGTCCATATGAACCTACTGCTCTTCCTTTGTCATTGTGTTTAGACACAGTCTCAAAAAATTCAATTAGGCTTGTAGGTATGATCTGCCTTTGACAAAGCTATGCTGTCCATTCTTGATCAAACTACACCTCTCCAAATGTTCATAAATCCTGTCTCTCAGGATTTTTTCCATCAACTTATCAACGACTGAGATTAGATTCACTGGTCTACAATTTCTCTTCTCCTTTTCTTGAATAAGGCAACCACATCCGCAATCCTCCAGAACCACTCCCATCTCCATTGATAACACAAAGATCATTCAGTAAGAGGTCTGACAACACCATTTTTAAATCCAACTGATTTATTTGATAGTAAACTTGCTAGCTTTTAGCCTTTGTAGCCTTCGTCCGGCGAATGACCTCATAGGTCATATACTGCAGGGTAAGAGTTATAGCTGGAAGAAAGGAAATTATGATGCAATTAGGTGAGATTTAGGAAGCATATACAATGTGAAAGGAAACTGCAGGGAATGCACACAATTGAAATGTGGAGCTTGTTCAAGGAACAGCTACTGCATGTCCTTGATAAGTATGTACCTGTCAGGCAGAGAGGAAGCGGTTGAGCAAGGGAACTGTGATTTACTAAAGAAATTAAATCTCTTGTGAAGAGGAAAAAGGAAACTTATGTCAAGAAGAGACGAGAAGGCACAGTTAGGGTGCTTGAGAGTTACAAGTTAGCCAGGAAGGACCTAATGAGAAAGCTAAGAAGAGCCAGGAGAGGACACGAGAAGTCCTTGGCAGGTAGAATGAAGGACAACCCTAAAGCTTTCTATAGGTATGCCAGGAATAAAAGAATGACAAGAGTAAGATTAGGGCCAGTTAAGGACAGTAGTGGGAAGTTTGAAGTCCGAAGAGATAGTAAAGGCACTAAATGAATATTTTTCGTCAGTATTCACATAGGAAAAAGACAATGTTGTCGAGGAGAATACTGAGATACAGGCTATTAGATTAGACAGGATTGAGGTTCATAAGGAGGAGGTGTTAGCAATTCTGGAAAGTATGAAAATAGATAATTCCCCTGGGCCGGATGGGATTTATCTGGGGTTCTCTGGGATGATAGGGAGGAGACTGCAGAGCCTTTGACTTTGATCTTTAGATCGTTATTGGCTTCAGGATTAGTGCCAGAAGATTGGAAAATACCAAATGTTGTCCGCTTGTTCAAGAAGGGAGCAATTATAATGCTGTTTATAATTTATAACATTATGTTTATAATGTTAATTATAAACCAGTGACCCTTACTTCTGTTGTGGGTAAAGTTTTGGAAAAGATTATGAGAGATAGAATTTATAATCATCTAGAAAGGAATAATCTGATTACGGATAGTCAATATGATTTTGTGAAGGGTAGGCCTCACAAGTATTTCTTTGAGTTGACCAAAGAAGTGGATGAGAATGAAGCTGTTGATGTGATGTATATGGATTTCAATAAAGTGTTTGATAAGGTTCCCACAATAAGCTATTGCAGAAGATACGGAGGAATGGGATTGAGGGTGATTTAGCAGTTTAGATCAGAAATTGGCTAGCTGCAAGAAGACAGAGGGTGATGGTTGATGGGAAATGGAGTTCAGTTACTAGTGGTGTACCGCAAGGATCTGTTTTGGGGCCACTATGGTTTGTCATTTTTATAAATGATCTGGATGAGGGCGTAGAAGGATGTGTTAGTAAATTTGCGGATGACACTAAAGTCAGTGGAGTTGTGCACAGTGCGGAAGGATGTTGTAGGTTAGAGAGGGACATAGTTAAGCTGCAGAGCTGGGCTGAAAAGTGACAAATGGAGTTTAATGCGGAGAAGTGTGAAGTGATTCACTTTGGAAGGAGTGACAGGAATACAGAGTATTGGGCTAATAGTAAGATACTTGGTAGTGTGGATGAGCAGAGAGATCTCGCTGTCCATGTGCATAGATCCCTGAAAGTTGGCACCTGGGTGATAGGGATGTTAAGAAGGCATACGGTGCGTTAACTTTTATTGGTAGAGGGATGAAGGTTCGGAGCCATAAGGTCATATTACAGCTGTACAAAACTGTGCAGTCGCGCTTGGAGTACTACGTACAGTTCTGGTCGCCGCATTATAGGAAGGATAGAACATAGATGTAGAAGCATTGAAAAGGATGCAGAGGATATTTACCAGGATGTTGCCTGATATGGTGGGAAGGTCTTATGAGGAAAGGCTGACGGACTTGAAGCTGTTTTCGTTGGAGAGAAGAAAGTTAAGAGGTGACTTAATAGAGGCATACAAGATGCTCAGAGGATTAGATAGGATGGACAGTGAGAGCTTTTTTTCTTAGATGGAGATGGTTAACACGAGAGGATATAGCTCTAAATTGCGGGATGATAGATATAGGACAGAAGTAGGTTCTTTACTGAGAGAGTAGTAAGGGCATGGAATGCCCTGCCTGCAACAGTAGTAGACTTGTCAACATTAGGGCATTTAAATGGTCATTGGATAAACATATGATGATATTGGAATAGTGTGGGTTAGATGGGCTTTAGATTGGTTTCACAGGTCAACACAACATCGAAGTCCAAAGGGCTTGTACTGCGCTGTAACGTTCTGTGATGGGCAAAATGTCTTCTTCTGCCCTGTATAGATTCTGTTACCTGTGTTATCAGCTGCTCCTTATCCACTTTGTCCATGCCCCTCAAGAATGAAGCCACTTTGCCTATCAAGTCTGCACTGACCTCAATCCCACCCAGGCCCTATTCCCATAACCTTGCATATTTACTCTGCTAATTCACCTGGCACTAAGATCAATTTAGCATGGCCAATTAACCTAACCCACACATCTTTGGATTATGGGAGGAAACTGGAGCACCCAGAGGAAATGCACGCAGACATGGGAAGAATTTGCAAACTCCACAATGACCCAAGGCTAGAATTAAATCTGGGTCCTTGGCATGTGAGGCAGCAGTGCTAACCGCTGTGCCGCCCTTAATAATTTAACTAAATAACTTAAAGAAAATGTGGCATATCAGGTACAAATCTCACCAACTTTTACAGATGCAGCAATAAAAGCATTCTTTTCTGGTTGTATCACAACTTGGTAAGACTCCTGCTCTGCCCAAGACCACAAGGATCAACATAAGATCACAAACGTAGCCTAGCCCATCATGCAAACCAGCCTCCCATCCATTGACTCTGTCTACACTTTACGCTGCCTCAGCAAAGCGGCTAACATAACTAAGGATCCCACACACCCCAGATATTCTCTCTTCCACCTTCTTCATTGGGAAAAAGATACAAACAAAAGTCTGAGGTCATGTACCAACCAACGCAAGAACAGCTTCTTCCCTGTTGCTGTCAGACTTTTGAATGGAATTACCTTGCATTAAATTAATCTTTCTATACACCCTAACTATGATGTAATACTACATTCTGCACTCTCTCGTTTCCTGCTTTATGAACAGTATGTTTTGTCTGGATAGCACACCAGAATCAGTACTTTTCACTACAATTATAGATGTGACAATAATAAATCAAATCAAAATGCTCCATCCCAGCGGCATCCTGGTTTCAGATTCCAGCACCTATAAGTAGAACATAGGACATAGAACACTACAGCACAAACAGGCCCTTTGGCCCACGAGTTGCGCCGATCACATCTATACCTACCAATCCACGGACCTATCTATAACCCCCTATTCCATTCGTTCCCATATACTCATCCAGAAGTCTTTTAAAAGATCCCAGCGAGTTCGCCTCTACCACCTTCGATGGCAGCCAATTCCATTCACTCACCACCCTCTGAGTGAAAAACTTACCCCTAACATCCCCTCTGTATTTGCTTCCCTGCACCTTAAATCTGTGTCCTCTCGTAGAGACCATTTCAGCTCGGGGAAATAGTCTCTGGGAATCTACCCTATCTATTCCTCTCAACATTTTATAAACCTCTATCAGGTCACCTCTCAACCTACATGAGAAGAGTCCCAGCTCCCTCAACCTATCTTCATAAGGCCTGCCTCCCAATCCAGGCAGCATCCTTGTAAATCTCCTCTGCACTCTTTCAATAGCTTCTACATCCTTCCTATAGTGAGGCGACAAGAACTGCGCATAATACTCCAAGTGGGGTCTGACAAGGGTCTTATGGAGCTGCATCATTACCTCCTGACTCCTAAACTCAATTCCTCGATTAATGAAGGCCAGTACACCGTACACCTTCTTGACCACTTCCTCCACCTGGAGGCCAATTTAAGAGTCCTATGGACCCGGACCCCAAGATCCTTCTGCTCTACAACACAGCTAAGACTCCTACCCCTGATATTGTACTCCTTCATCCCATTATTCCTGCCAAAATGGACCAGTACACATTAATCCGCATTGAAGTCCATCTGCCACTTCTCTGCCCAGTCTTGCATCCTATGTCCCGCTGCAACTTTTGACATCCCTCCAGACCATCCACAACACCACCGACCATTGTATCGTTGGCGAACTTACTAACCCATCCCTCCACTTCCTCATCCAGGTCATTTATGAAAATGACAAACAGCAGGAGTCCCAGAACAGATCCCTGGGGCACTCCACTGGTGACCAACCTCCATGCAGAAAAAGACCCATCCACAACCACACTCTGACTTCTGCCGGCAAGCCAGTTCTGGATCCACAAGGCCAAAGCCCCTTGGATCCCATGCCCTCCCACCTTCTCAAGAAGCCTTGCATGGGGGACCTTATCAAACGCCTTGCTAAAGTCCATGTACACCACATCCACCACCCTTCCTTCGTCAGTGTGTTCAGTCACATTTTCTAAGAACTCAACTAGGCTTGTAAGGCACGACCTGCCCTTGACAAAACCATGCTATTTCTGATCAGTCTAAACTTCTCCAAATGTTCATAAATCTTATCCCTCAGAAGTCTCTCCATCAGCTTACCAACCACTGAAGTCAGACTCACCAGTCGGTAATTTCCTGGACTATCCTTGTTCCCTTTCTTAAAAATAGGGACCACATCCGCAATCCTCCGGAACCTCTCCCATTTCCATGGACGACGCAAAGATCATCGCCAGGGGCTCTGCAATCACTTCCCTCACTTCTCACAATAACCTGGGGTACATACCATCTGGTCCCTGCGACTTGTCTATCTTGATAGAATTTAACAGATCTAACACATCCTCTTTCCTAACATCTGCATACTCTATCTTTTCCGTTTGCCTCAAACCTGCACTACAGCCCTCTTCACCCCTTCCAATGCAATCACATCCTTCCAATAATGTGCAACCAGAACTGCACACAGTACTCCAACTGTGGCCTCACCAAAATTTTCTACAACTCCAACATAACTTCCCTGCTTTTGTGATCTATGCCTCAATTAATAAAGAACAAAACAGCACGGGAAACAGGTCCTTCAGCCCAACAAGCCCGTGCCACCACCCCGATGTTCCCACCTCTACCCATGATCCCTGTCTATGTTTATTGATCAATGGATTAAAAAGCTACGCCTTCTTCACCAACTACTAACATGCTTTTCCACTTTTAGAAATCTATGGTCAAACATGCCAAGGCCCCTTTGGTCCACAGAATTTCTTAGTGTCTGATCATTCATTGAGTGCTTTCTTGTGAAATGACTTCTTCCAAAGTGTATCACCACAGACTTAAAATTCCATCTGCCACTTATCTGCGCATTTCCTTGTAGCCCAAGACACTCCACTGTTAACTACTGGTCTATTGTTCCCTGGTTTATCTCTACAACCCTTCTTAAGTAACAGAACAACATTAGCTGTTCTGCAGTCACCTGGCCACAGAGAGAAATTGAAACTTTGGGTCAGAGCCCCTGTAATCTCCTCTCTTGCCTCTCACAACAGCCTAGGGCCCAATTTATCTACGATTAGCTATAGTTTTGCTATCCTAAACTTGGTTGAAGTCATGAGGTTACACTGAGGCTTCATTTGAAGCAATTTTTTAAAGCGGCGTCAAGGCTATTGGCTAAGATGCAAATAAAATCAAGCATTAGATGAGGTACAATGTTTGCTTCAATCAGTTTGGATCATGTAGATCAAGCCCAAGACAGGAATCGGCCAGCCTGTCTTGTCAGCATGGATCTGGGATGTTATCTGGCATAAGCCTAGGAATTTTAAGTGCTGACATTTAAGTGCTGAGAAGATTGCATGTACTTGATTAATACTGTAGATACGGAACCATGACTTCGTATTAAGGGGCATCCAGAATCGCGATAATTTAGGAGTGAAATTTACAAGCACAAAAATGAACGGATATCTATAATTGTGTCTGAGGCTCTGATCACCTCCAATGTATAAGATCCCCTTCCAAAAGTGAAATGTTGAGCTTCCCAAAATGGCGGCACAGGCTGGAGCAGCAGAATGGCCGATACTGGAGCCCCTCTATTGGGTAACGTTAAAAATTGTCTGACCAATGTTGTGGCTTGTTAAGAAAGAGTGGATGTGCAGGTAGTATTTAAGGAGGCGACAGGCGGGATGCGGCAGACAGCGTGTACAGCGCAGACAATAAAGAAGCACTTTCTAGTTCAACAGGACTGAGCAACGATCCATCCCAACGCCATGACCGAAGAAGGAAAGTTGTTTGTCGGCGGCCTGAACTTCGAAACAGATGAACAGTCCCTGGAAGACGTTTTCTCCAAGTACGGGCAGATCACTGAGGTGAGAGTGATTAAAGACAAAGACACCATGGCGTCCCGTGGTTTCGGCTTCATCACTTTCGAAAACCCGGACGATGCCAGGGACGCGCTGGAAGCGATGAACGGAAAATCCCTCGATGGGCGCCAGATCCGAGTGGACCACGCCGAGAAGAAATCTGGAGGCGGCGGCTACGGAGGAGGCCGAGGCGGCTATGGACGCGGACGAGGTGGCGGCGGCTACGGATCACGGCAGTACGATTCCAGGGGAGACGGCTACTACCGGGGAGACGGCTATTCCCGGGGCCGGGGAGGCGGCGGCTACGGAGGACGTTCTTACAACCAGTGACATTGAGTCTCGGTCTTGTTCAGAGATCCAACCTCCTCCGTTTCCGTTACTTTTTTTTTTGTATTGTTTAGGGGAGAGATGGAGATCCTTTAAGTTTCCAGCCTCGTGTTTTCCCAGCTAGATTATAATTGGCCAATTTGTCCCCCCTTCTCTCCCGCCCAGTGTACCAGAGTGAGAGGCTGGCGGCTGCTACTCCATTTCTGCTTATACCCGGCGGTGGCGGCTTTTTGTCTCCCCCCAAATCCATACCGCTATTGTTTGGCCCAGAGTTTTACCTACTGTGACTAATACATTACAAATCACCTAGTTTCTATCGTTAAAGACTTTTTCTTTGTATGAATTTGAAGAAAATTTGTGTAGGAATGTATATTAGCTGGGTGGTCATTGAGCGGCTCCCGAGTCCAATAATCAGTGCAGAGTTGCTTTCTGTTGGTTTTTCAAATAAAAATGATGCTTTTATGTAAGCAGACTTAAAATCCCGCCCTTCAGGCTTGGGTAATTCATTTTATTTTTGTGAAAAGCTGTATTGATGGGAAGTTAATAACACGTTTTTTGTATGAAACATTAAAAATTACGAATTGAAATGTCTGGAAAATGATTTTGTTTAAAAATAATAGTTTAGGAGCTGATTCCTTTTTCACCTAGAGGAGTGGAACATGGCGGCAAATTCCGGCATTGCGGTCTCATTCCTATTTCCAATACATTACTGTGCGCATACAAGGTGAGGTTTTTCTACAAGAGCCAGTGATTTTTTTTTTCACTGCTAGGAGAAAGCCCCCTTGGCCGACAGTTTCTGTTTTCGGGACCACGTTATCCGCCACGTGGAGGGGGTGTCGGAGCAGTGACTCTGTTAGCGCCCCTCACGGCAGAGGTTCCCCCTCTCTGCACATCTCGGCTTCGGAGCTGTAATTTTACTCCGTTTTTCCCGCATCATGTGTTGTTTGATGCTTACCTGCCTGCTACTATTTCATCATAATCTTATACACTTAAGAACATGGGGGATATATTGGAGACTGGAACTAGCTCTGTATAGTTTTAAATATTATAAAAATAATACCACTTTTGTCCCTGCGCGGTAATCGACGCTCAGTAGGAGAGATGAGTGCTGACACGATCGGAAATCAGTTCATGGGTGACTGGTTGCATTTGATGCTGTCATCGTTGATTTGCATCAGATTCTAAGTTTTTATAAATTGTGGTCACGTTGATAACAAGCAGCCACGTGTCAATAATACTCTAATGTATTAGTTGTGTCCTCTGCTTTGTGTAAAAACATGGCAATGCGTGTACAATAGCGCTAGGCCGTGAGTGTCGATCATGGCGCTGTACCATTTTTAATGCTTCATATTCCATAAAATCACTTTGCAACTGAGTCTTGCAAGTACAACTAGTTGTCCTTTGTCACAGGGTAAAGGTACATTTCAGAATCTAAATGCCACGATGTGTACCTTTCCAAAGTTAGGTAACAGTAATTAGTATTTCTTTTACTGCTTAGTACTACACTATTAGAATGAAACATCAGCATTTCATAAGTTCCCAATTGTTTAAACTTGGAAACGCTTAGCAGCCTACCTCGCATTAAGTTGATCTTTCTCTACTTTTATGCTTTGTCTATAGTATCTCCCCAAGAAACAACACTTCTCTGTATACTAATATGACAATTATAAATCAGCCATGTAGTGAAAAACCAAAAAAAAATTTCAGATCATGTCCAAAAATAATGCAACTGAGAAATATAAGTTCTTAATTTTGGTTTGGCAGCATTTTCTATTTTTGATTTCACAGTTAAAACCATTATTTTACTTTAGATAATACTAATTAAGGATTAGATTATACTAAATATGACAGCTAGAGTTTGTTGGTTTTGTTCTATTTGTGAACTTGTATATTTTAAAAGCCTTAAATTCTGCATTGACAAATTTGTTCATTTTAATATTCTCATTTATAATTGTTTAAGCTATAGGTTAGGACATTCCAAAACATTGCTTCATTAAAAGTTAATAGTAACAATTTAATAAGGAAATCAAGGATTATGTAGATAGCTACAATGAAAATCCTGTAGTTATCATCATACCATGAGACAATTCAACAAAATAGAATCATAAAATCCCTACAGTGCAGAAGGCAACCATTTGGAGGCAACTACTCATCCTGCATATCTTTGGAATGTGGGAGGTAGGTTCTTTACCCAGAGGGTGGTAAGGGGATGGAATGCCCTGCCTGCTGTAGTTGTAGATGTGCCAAGTTTGGTGGCATTTAAGAGGTTAGTGGATAAGTTTATGGATGAAGAGGGAATGGTTTAGGTTAGAAGGTCATTGCTTTTTCTTAATTGGTCGGTGCAACATCGAAGGCCGAAGGGCCTGTTCTGCGCTATGTTCTATGTAGATGAAGCACCCAGAGGAAACCCATGCAACCAGGGAGAGACTACAAACTCTGCGCAGTCAACCAAGGCTGACATTCAATCTAGGTCCCTAGCACTGAAAGGTAGCAACACTAACCACGATGGCATCCTGAGGATTATCAGATGATCAGTTACAATTTAATTGAATGGTGTAGCAGACTAGTAGCCTACTTCTACAAACTTAGTCTTAGCAACTACCCTCCTTGATATTCTAAGATAATTTATGGCTCATGACTCAGCATTCAACACTATTATGCCCATGAAACTGATCTCCAAATTCCATGGCCTGGATCTCAGCACTTCCCTTTGCAACTGGATCCTGTACTTCCAAACTCAGACCATAATCAGTAAGGATAGATAACACACTTCCTGCACAATCATCCTTGATACCAGTGCCCCAAAAAGCTATGTTCTCAGCCCCCCTACTATACACCAAATGGCAACCTTCTGCACTGTAGGGATTTTATGATTCTACTTTCTTGCCCTGTTGAATTGACCCTCAACATACAACTAGGCAGTTTTCATAGTAACTTCATTGTAATGTTAACATAAGCCTACTTGTGACACTAATAAAATCCACATAACCCTTTATTCCTTTATTAATCATTCATTAGGTAACAGCATTATTACTATTTTTAATGAAGCAAAGAAATGTTTGAGTCCCCTAACTGACAACTTGTACATAATTTAATCGTCCCATTAACAGGCCCTGCACTTAATCCTGGAACACCTAGATAACAAGAATACCTGTATCGGACTCCTATTTATTAACTACAGCTTAGCTTCAACACTATTATGCCTACAAAACACATATCTAAATTCCATGGCCTGGGTTGCAGCTCTTCCCTTTGCAACTGGATCCTGAATTTCCATATCCACAGGCCACAATCAGTAAAGATAGGCAACAACATCCCCTGCACAATCATTCTCAACATAGTGCCCCTCAAAGCTATGTTCCCAGCCCTCTACTCTGGTTGTGTATCTATGACAAATTCCTATCCAATTCGATTTCAAAGTTTGCTGACAACAACATTATTGTAAGTTAGAGGATGAGACTAAAGTACAGAAATGAGGTAGAGAATCTGGTGAACTGGTGTGGCAACAATAATCTGTCCTCAATGTCAACAAAAAAGAGATTGTCATCTGACTTCAGGAAGCGTAAAGGAGAACATGCCCCTGTCTATGTCAACAGGAATTAAGTAGAAAGGATTGCGAGCTTTGGGTCTTTAGGTGATGATGTAGAGATGCCGGCACTGGACTGGGGTAAACTCAGTAAGAGGTTTGGCAACGCCAATTCTAAATCCAACTGATTTATTTGATAGTAAATCTAGCTTCCGGCGTTTGTGCCTTCATCAGGCGAATGAGGTGTTCTGGTTTCCAAAAGCACACATATCAGCACAGGCAGTTTACAGATTGCTGATTAGAATGTGAATCCTTACACCTAACCTGCTATTCAAGTCTTAAAGTGGCTACTAAAAGAACACTGAGCACTGAGGTTAGAGAGATGTGTATTGTCTCCAGACAGCACAGTAAGTGAGGTTTTTTTGCTAAACCAGGCAAGTCATGGGGGTTACAGATAGTGTGACATGAAGCGAAGATCCCTGTTAAGACCGTCCTCATGTGTGCGGAACTTGGCTATCGGTCTCTGCTCAGCAGCTCTGCGCTGTCGTGTGTCATGAAGGCCCCCTTGAAGAACAATTACCCGAAGGTCAGAGGCTGAATGCCCGTGACCCCTGAAGTGTTCGCCCACAGGAAGGGAACTGTTTTGCCTGGTGATTGTCGAGAGATGTTCATCCATCTGCTGTCATAGCGTCTGCATAGTCTCTTTACGTGTCCAGATGACCAACCTGTCCTGATCCTCCTATGCTGACACTACTTTGTAAGGAAATTTGGCATGTTAGCTATGACTCTCTCCAACTTTGTGATATAGATAGTAGTCATGATGTGGAGATGCGGGTGTTGGATTGGGGTAAACACAGTAAGAAGTCTGACAACACCAGGTTTAAGTCCAACCACTTTATTTGACAGTAAACTCAAGCTTGAGGTTATCCTCTTCGTTAGGTGAATGAGGTGTTCTGGTCTCAAACAGCACATATAACAACAGTTAGTTTACAAATTACTGATTAGAATGCAAATTTTTACACCTAACCTGCTATTCAAGTCTTAAATTGGACGACAATGTTAGTGGACAGAGCACTGAGCATCAAGTTAAAGAGATGTGCATTGTCTCCAGACAGTATACTAAGTGAGGTTTTGCAAACCCAGGCAAGTCATGGGGATTATAGATAGTGTGACATGAATCCAAGATCCCTGTTGAGACCATCCTCACGTGTCCAGAACTTAGCTATCGGTCTCCGCTCAGCGACTCTGCACTGTCATGTGTCGTGAAGGCCACCTTGGAGAATGCTTACCCGAAAGCCGGAGACTGAATGCCCATGACTGCTGAAGTGTTCGCCAACAAGCAAGGAACAGTCTTGCCTGGTGAGTGTTGAACGATGTTCATTCATTCACTGTCACACTGTCTACTTGGTCTCCCCAATGTACCATGCTTCGGGACATCCTTTCTTGCAACATATTAGGTAGACAATGTTGGCCGAGTTGCAAAAGTATGTACCATGTACCTGATGGATTGTATTCTCACATGTGATGATATCCATGTCGATGATCTGGCATGTCTTGCAGACATTGCTGTTGAAGGGTTGTGTGGTATTGTGGTCACTGTTCTCCTGAATGCTGGGTAATTTACTGCAAACAATGATCTGTTTGAGGTTGCGCTGTTGTCTGAAGGCAAGATGTGGAGGTGTGGGGATGGCTGTGATGAGATGTTTGTCTTCATCAATGATATGTTGAAGATGTCGTAGCTTCTCCGCTCCAGGGAAGTCCTGGACAACAAAAGTGTACTCTGTCCTTCGTGTCCCATATTTGTCTTCTGAGGAAGTCGGTGCGGTATTTCGCTGTGGTGCATCGGAACTGTCAATCGATGATTCGAGCACCATATCCTGTTCTCATGAGGGCATCTTTCAGCGTCTGGGAGGTATCTGTCATGATCCTCCCTATCTGAGCAAATTCTGTGCATGCGGAGGGCTTGTCCATAGGGGATGGCTTCTTTGACGTGTTTAGGGTGGAAACTGGAAAAATAGAGCATTGTGAGGTTGTGGGCTTGCAGTACAGTGTAGGTGCTGAGGTGACCATCTTGATGGAGATGCATGTCCAAGAATGCAACCGATTCTGGAGAATAGTCCATGGTGAGTCTGATGGTGGGATGGAATTTGTTGATGTTGTCATATGGTGAACAATCATTGAAATAACTATAAGTCCAAAGAAAAAATGTCATCAATGTATCTAGTGTATAGCCTCGGTTGAAGATCCCATATGGTGAAGAAGTCTTGTTTGAACCAGTGCATGAAGATGTTGGCATATTGAGGTGCAAATTTGGTCCCCATGCCCGTTCCGTGCATCTGGATGAAAAACTGATTGTCTTCACCTTTAACATTGTGGTCCAGGATAAAGCGGATGAGTTGTAAAATTGCATCCGGAAACTGGCAGTTGTTGGCATTGAATACTGAGACTGTTGCAGCAATACCATCGTCATGGGGGATGTTGGTGTAGAGTGCCTAAACATCCATTGTGACGAGGAACGTCCCTGGTTCAACTGTCTGTGATGTTATATGTGCTGTTTCAGATCAAAATACTTATTCACCTGACGAAGAGGATAACCTCAAAAGCTTGTGAGTTTACTATCAAATAAATCGATTAGACTTAAACCTAGTGTTTTCATACTTCTTACTGTGCCTCTCCAACTTTTACAGATGCACCATAGAAAGCATTCTTTCTGGTTGTATCACAGCTTGTTATGGCTCCTGCTCTGCCCAAGATCACAAGGAATTACAAAAGGTGAATGTAGCCCAATCCATTAAGCAAACCAGTTTCCCATTCATTGACTTTGTTTACACTTTCTGCTGCCTAGGCAAAGCAGCCAGCATAATTAAGGACCTCATGCAGCCTGGACATTCTGTCTTCCAACTTCTTCCTTTGGGAAAAAGATACAAACGTCTGAGGTCACGTACCCACTGACTCAAGAACAGTTTCTTCCCTGCTGCGACGGACTTTTGAATGGACGTACTTTGCATTAAGTTGATCTTTCTCTACACCCTAGCTATGACTGTAACACCACATTCTGCACTCTCGTTTTCTTCTCAATGAAAGGTATATTTTGTCTGTATAGTACACAAGAAACAATAATTTTCACTGTTAATACATGTGACAATAATAAATCAAATCCTCATTATCAGACAGGTGTCCCACCACCTTTTCTATTAAGATCTGGAACCATCTGTCCTTACCTGGTCTGATGTACATGTGACTCCATATTAACTCTTAAAGAACAAAAAAAATTACAGAAGTCGTCGTTTGGCCTTCCAAGACTGTAGCTACCTGTCTGAACTAAAACCTCTACAGTTTTAGAGATCATATCCCTCTGTTGCTATCCTATTCATGTCTTTGTTGAGATCCCCTTAAAAGTCACTATCATATCTGCTTCCATTACCATTACCTCCCCGGCAGCAAGTTCCAGGCATCCACCATTCTGTAAAAAACTTGCTTTGTACATCTCTTAAATCTTGCCTCTCACACCTTAAACCTATGCCGCCTAGTAACTGACTCTTCCAGGGGAAAAAAGGCTTTTGACTATCCACTATGTCCATACCCCTCAATCTTTTAGATTTCTATCAGAAGATCCCTCAATCTCCACTGTTCCAGTGAGAACAAATCAAGTTTCTCCAATCTCTCATAGCTAGTGCCCTCCATACCAGGGAATATCTTAGTAAATCTTTTCTGTATCCTCTCCAAAGGCTTCACATCCTTCTGGTGATGTGGTGACCAGAATAGAATATGCTATTCCAAGACCAAAAACCTGGAAAATCTCAGCAGGTACAACATTTGTAAGGAGAGAAAAGAGCTGATGTTTTGAGTCCAGATAATCCTTTGTCAAAACTGGACTTTTGGAATTGAAACATCAGCTCTTTTCTCTCCTCACAGATGCTACCAGACTTGCTGAGATTTCTCAGCATTTTCTCTTTTCTACTAATTCCTGCTAATAAATTTGCTTTTATTACTATATTCCAAATGTGGCCTAACTAAGGTTCTATAAAGCTGCAATGTGACTTGCCAATTTTTAAATTCAATGCCCAGCCAATGAAGGCAAGCATGCCTTATGCCTTCCTGATGACCTCCATCTGCATTGCCATAGTGACCACAGTACCTGTATACCCAGATCCCTCTGCTCTCAATACTCTTAAGGGTTCTGCCAGTTTATTATATCCTTCCCATCTATTTTAGACCTTCCAAAATGCATTACCTCACATTTGTCTGGATTAAACTTCATCTGCCATCTCTCTATCCAAGTCTCCAACTAATCTCTATCCTGCCATAACTCCTGACAGTCCTCATCACTATCTGCAATTCCACCAACTTTGTGTCGTCTGCAAATGTCCTAATCAAAACAGTTACACTTTCCACTAAAATCATTCATACATATTACTAACAGCAAAGGTCCCAGAACTGATCTGTGAGGAATCCATTAGTTACAGCCCTCCATTCAGAAATACACTGCACCCTTTCACTGCTACCCTGTGTTCTATGACTAAGCCAATTCTCTGTCCACCTTGCCACCTTACCTGATTGCGTGGACTTCCAGTCTGCCATGAGGGATCTTGTCAAAGGCCTTACTGAAGTCCATATAGACAATATCCACTGCCTCACCCTCGTCAACTCTGGGGAAAAAGCTTTTGACTCTTCACTCTGTACCCCTCAGTCTTTTAGACTTCTATCAGGTCACCCCTCAACTTCTGTTGTTCCAATTAGAACAAACCAAGTTCCTCCAATCTCTCCTAATGCCCTCCATATCACACAACATCCTGATAAACCTTTGTCATTTCCTCAAAAAACTTGATCAAGTTCGTGAGACACAACCTCTCCTTCACAAAAGGATGTTGCATCTTGGAATACATCCACTTATTTCTAAGTGGGAGTAAATCCTGTACTGAAGAATCCTCTCCAACAATTTCCCTATCACTGATGTAAGGCTCACTGACCTGTATTTACCTGGAGTAAGGGGAATTTCACAGTAACTTCATTGCAGTGTTAACGTAAACCTTACATGTGACTAATAAATAAACTTTATCCTTGCTATCTTTCTTTAAAAAAAGGAACAACATTTTGGCTATTCTCTAATCTTCTGAGACCTCCTTTGTAGTCAATGAGGATACAAAGATTTCTCTCAGGGCCCCATCAATTTCCTTCCTTGTCTCTCTCAGTATCCCAGGGAGACCATCAGGCTTGGGGACTTGTTTACCTTAAATGTTTCTCAAGAACCCTAATACCTCCTCCTTTTTGATCTCAATATGAGTCAAACTATCTATACATCCAACCATCTCCCTGGCTACCTACTTGCTTTTTTTATATATATAAAAAACCTTGGGATTTTCCTTATTTCTGCTGGTCAATGATTTTTCATGACTTCTTTTAGCCCTCCTGACTCCCTGCTTAAATTTCTTTCTATTTTCCTTGTATTTCACACTTGCTTTGTTGTGTTACCACCCTCCTAGCCTTGACAAATGCTTCCTTCTTATTTTTGACTAGACTCTCTCTGATTAGCCAATGTTCCCAAAATTTGCTTTACTAATCCTTAATCTCTACAGGAATGCGCTGGTCCTGAATTCTATTACCTTACATCTGAAAGTCTCCCACATACTAGATGTTGATTTGCCCTCTCAAACATCTGCCCCAGCCTACACTCCAGTTTTTATTCATTCATGGGACATGGCATTACTAGTTGACCAGCATTTATTGCCCATGGTTTTCTTGAATCGCTGCAGTCTATGTTCTATGGACTGACTGAATGCTGTTAGGAAGGGAATTCCAGGATTTTGACCCAGTGACTGCGAAGGAATGGCAATATATTTCCAAGTCAGGATGGTGAATGACTTGCAAGGGAACTTGGAGGTGATGGTGTTCTCCTTTATCTGCTGCCCTTGTCCTTCTAGGAGGAAGTAGTCATGAATTTGGAAGGTGCTATATAAAGACCTTTGGTGAATTGCCGCAGTGCATCTTGTAGATAGTACATACTGCTGCTACTGAAAGTCAGTGGTGGAGGAATTGAATGTTTGCGGATATGGTGCCAATCAAGTGAGCTGCTTTGTTCTGGATGGTGTTAGGCTTTGAGTTAGAGCTGCACCCATCCAGGCAAGTGGCTAGGTTCTGGAGCGTCAAGAGGTGAGTTACTTGCTACCATATTTCTCTAGGAAAAAACTATAGAAATGATCCCTAAAAGTTTAGTTTTCTAGCCTCTGCAAATATTTCTAGCCTCTGACCTGCTCTTGTAGCCACTGTGTTTATGTGCCGAGTCCAGTTGAATTTCTAGTCAATGGTAACCCCAAGGATGTTGACACTGGGGATTCAGTGATGGTTACATCATTGAATATCATAGGGTGGTGATTAGTGTCTCTTATTGGTGCTGGTCATTGCCTGGCATTTGTGTGACATGAATGTTACTTGCCAATTGTCAGCCCAAGCCTGGATATTGTCCAGATTTTGTTGCATTTGAACACACACTACTTCAGTATGAGAAGTTGCTCATACTCCTCATGTAATGACCAATATTGTCATGGACAAATGTACCTGCAGTCAACAGATTGATAAGGATGGGGTCAAGTATGTTATTTCCTCTTGCTGATTCCTTCACCACCTGTTGTAGGCCCACTCTAGCAGTTATATCCTTTTGACCCGACCACCTCAATCAGTAGTGCTGCTGCCGAGCCACTCTTGGTAGTGGATATTAGAATTCCCCATCTGCCCTCTGTCTCCTCCAAATGTTGTAAAGATGGCAGATTTCTTTTTTTTTTAGAGCAACACAGCACGGGAAACAGGCCCTTCAGCCCAACGAGCCCGCGCCGCCATCATAACTTTATAGTAACAATTCCATTTTCCTATTCTAATTTTAGGTTATTCCTAATATGGAAGAATCTCAATATAGGGTCAATTTGTTTCCCAATCAGCCTAAGAGCGAATTTTTGGGATGTGGGAGGAAACCGGAGCGCCCGGAGAAAACCCATGCAACCACGGGGAGAACGCGCAAACTCCCGCAGACACCGGCCCAATTCCAAGTGTCTGCACAGCTACAGCGATAGTCACTGAGCTGTCATGGTGCCCTTCAGATGGTCCAGATAAAGCACTCATTTATGACATGAAGCACCAGGCAACCCATGAATCAACATCCAAGAGCTGTCCTCACTCCACCTGCCGAATGCATGCTCCTTGTTAGTCAAGTATGGACCGAATTACCTGTGGAAAAAAAAAGTCATAAGTTAAACAGTCCTACTATATCCCTCTATCTGCAGACCGCTCATGTGGCTGTCCAAGAGACCCCTAAACAGCCCCAGCGTGCCTGCTCCCACCATCTTACTCGGCAGTGCATTCCACACCCCAACTACCCTTTGTGTGAAAAACTGCCCTCTAATATTCGTCTTATACATAGCCCCCCTCACCCTAAGGCCATGACCCCTCGTCCTATCCATTTCTAAAGGTGGAAAAAGTTTACCACCATTTACTCTATCTATACCCCTTATAATCTTATACACCTCTATTAGATCCCCTCTAAACCAATTTTTTTTGTAGCACCAGAATTAAAACTATTAGTTTAAACCAGGAAACAGATGTAGACTGCTTTGTGTGCCATTGAAAGGGCCATTGAGGCATTGATGTAAGAATAAGCAAAGCTGTCTAGTAACAATCAAATGGACAGCTTGAAACTAGTAAGTAGTATTGAAGATTTTACAGCGAATGATCAGTCTTTAGATGAATAATATTAAAATAGGCAAGGTAGCCTCCCATTACAGTGGTGTTATTTGTTAATGGCAGACCATTAAGAATGGAAGTAGATACAAAGCTGTCTGCTCCCAAAATAGGGGAGCTGACCTACAGGTTTCTTTGAAAAGGGGTTCAATCTCTGAGGTTGAAGAACACCTCAACTAGATTGCTCCCTACTCAAGGGAGGCTATCGAGATTATGTGGATGACCAAAATACCAGTGATCTCTGGGTTGTAATCCACCCAACTCCCATTAATCATGAAGTCTGGCGAGGACCAAGCTTGATGGGCTGTGACTGGTTCCATGAAATTAAACTCAACTGATTGGAATTTTTTTACATTAAGGAACGAGGCCTGCATAAAGTAATCTGGAAATATCAGGACATTTTTCGGGTGAACTTGGGAACATTTAAAGGTGTAAAGGCAAAAATTCAGGTAGGCACAGAAACCACCCCCAATTTTTTCAGTGCTAGACTTCTGCCTTATGGTTTGTTGGAGAAAATTGAGACAGAGCTAAAAAGGCCAGAAGAACTTGATATGATTCAACAGGTTCATTTGGAATGACATCTTCCATAGTACCTGTGATAAGACCAGATAAAATAGTCTGCATCTTCAGAGACTATAAATTTCCTTCCCTAAAGGATGTTAGCGAACCAGATGTGCTTCTCTGATAATTAGTAGACTAATTCCAGATACTTTAATTCAAATTCTACCAGCTGCCGTGGCAGGATTTGAATCCAGGTCCCCAGAACATTATTGGGGTTTCTGGATTAATAATCAAGCGATTATACCACTAGGTCATTGCCTTCTGCCTAATATTGTTATAATCAGACTTCCTCCAATTTAGTACCTTCAACTGAGAACTACACCTTTCTTTATCCATCATACTTTTTCAAGATGACCTCTTTGATGCTCCTCAAATTCTGTTCCATCCACACTCCTATCACTGAGTCAGTCCCAGTCAATATATGGGACATTAAAAATCATTCACAACAACCTGTTACTTTTACATCTTGCCAAAATCTGCCTACATACCTGTTCTTCTATCTCCCACTGGCAATTGGATGGCCTATAGTAACCCCTCAACCTTGTGACTACTATTCCTGAGCTCAATCCACGTTGCCTTGCTGTATGACCCCTCTAAGGTGTACTCCCGCAGTATAGCTGTGATATTCTCCTTAAACAGTAGTGCAACTTCCCCACCCTTTTTACATGACTTCTATCCCATCTGAAATATCTATCATAGAATAGAGGTTTATAGCATGAAACAGGCCCTTAGCTCAACTTGTCCATGCACTTTTTTTAAAAAACTAAGTTAACCCTAATTGCCTGCACTTGGTCCATACCCTTCGATAGCCATCTTACTGTCTAAACGCTCTTTAAACAAAATTGTATCCACCTCTATTGTTACCCCTGGCAGCATCCAGATACTCACCACCTCATGTGAAAGAATTGCCCCTTTATACCTTTATCTCTGCCCTCTGGTTTTAAAATTCCCCTACTTTTGGGAAAAGATACTGACTATCTACCATGTCGATGCCCCTCATTATTTTATAAACCTCTATAAGTCCTTCAGCCTTCTATGCTTCAGAGGAAAAAAAGTCCCAGTCTATCCAGCCTCTCCTTATTAGTCAAACCATCAAATCCTGTAACATTCTTGTAATTTTTTATACATATTCTCTAGTTTAATAATATCCTTTCTATCATGGGTAGAAGTGGGAACATAGAGGTGGCGGCGTGGACTCATTGGGCTGAAGGGCCTGTTTCCCGTGCTGTTTTATTCTTTGCATGCCTTTGATACACAGTCGACGTTTCACAGGCATACAGGAGAGTAGTGAGTACCACAGCGCTGTAGACCTTCAATTTTGTTGCTGGGGTGATTCCTCAACATTCCCATACAGTGGAGCACAGTCTACCAAAAACAGGACTTGCTTTTGCTATTTTGCAGTTAGCTTTTGCATCAATAGTCACTGCGTGGGAGAGAGTGCTGCCAAGGTAAGTGAACTAGTCCACTGCCTGTAGTTTCTGCCCTTTGTGATTATAGGTCCTGCATACAGTGCATGAGGAGCAGGCTGGTGTGTGACTTCAGTCTTTTTAATGTTGATGGGGAGTCCAAACTTGTCACAAGCCATGGAAAATTTGTCCCTACTGTCTTACATCTCTGGCTGAGCCAGCATACAGGGTGCAGTCATCCACAAAGAGGAAATCTCTCAGAACAGTCTCTTTCACATGATAGTCTATCCAAGGTGTGAATAACCAGCTTATGATATTAATGCTTTCACTACAGATATCAAGCTGCCCTGATCAGCACTTATGCTCCCATAATGAACAACCCGGACGAGATGAAAGAAAAGTTCTACGAAGAACTAGACACCCTACAATCAGCAAGCTGATCTTACTTGGCAATTTCAGTGCAAGAATAGTGTGTGATGCTGTAATCTGGCAGGGAGTCACTTGAAGGCTTGAAGTGGGCAAGTGTAACAGTAATGGCCTACTCTTACTGAAGACCTATGCAGCACACAACCTCCCGTCTGCCCAACCTGAACAATACCTCCTAGATGTACCTCCGCTCCAACCATTAGCATCTTATCAACTATGTCATTGTCAGAAGAAAAGACAGACAGGATGTCAGAGTGACCAAGGCCACGTGTGGTATTGACTGTTGGACAGATCACAGGCTCATTGTCTCCAAAATGAGGCTCCACATCAGAACCCAAGAGGTGACCACAAGGAAGCAAGGTTATGAAAAGAATAACATGGCCAAGCTAAAAAACCCCAGCATAGCTTCAGCACTGGCTGAAGACTTAGAAATCAAGCTTGCTGATCTGCATCTCTCAGCGAGCACTGAGGATGACTGGGAATGCTTCAGGGATGCTATCCATACATCAGCACTGAAGATGCTCGGGCCTTCCATCTGCAAGCAGCATGATTGGTTTGATGAGAATGAGGAGATACAGGCAATACTTGTTGAAAAGATCTGTCTTCATCAGGCCTGGCAGAACAACCCATGTTCTGCTACCAAGAAAAATGTTTTTACTAGTGCTTGCAGGACAGTCCAGAATAAACTATACAAAATGCAGGATGCCTGACTGAGCAGCAAGGTGGATGAAATACAGGGATATGCTGACAGAAACAACTTGAAATGGTTCTATGAAGCCCTCAACACCATGGACCTCAATCTCTTGGGAGTTCCACCCTCCTGAGTATAGATGGTACAACTCATGGTACTTCTCTGAGAGAAGGCTCAGATCTTGCAAATGGGCTGAACACTTTGAAGCTGTGCTCAACCAACCATCATCTATTAAAGGGGAGGTAATAGACAAGATTCCCCAGGTTGATATCAACAGCACCGTGGATGACCCACTGATAGAAGCTGAAGTCACGAAAGCTGTCAGCTAGCTATCCAGTGGCAAAGCCTGGGGCAGATGCCATACCTGCAGAGATCTATAAAGCTGCTGGTCCTGCACTTATTGAGAAGCTCACCAAGTTGTTCCAGTCCTTTTGGAAGCAAGGATTCATTCCTCAAGAACTGATATACAGTGGAAGCATCTATGTCTACAAAAAAAAAAAATCAATCGGCAAGTATGTGACAACCACTGAGGAATCCTGCTGCTTCTCCATCACAAAAAAACCCTTGCAAGAGTCCTGCCAAATCGTCTGGTCACTCATGGAAACTGATTGGGAACAGTTGTTCGAGGGTAAGTCCACGCTAGGCATGTTGGAGTCTTTCAAGGGAATACTGAAAATGTTGCAAGATAAGTACGTGCCGGCCAAGAGGAAAGATGGGAAAGGTAGGATTAGAGAGCCGTGGATTACTAGGGATATTGAGGACTTGGTTAGGAAGAAAAGAGAGGCGTATGATAGGTCAAAGCAGCTGAGAACAGAGACAGTGTTGGAGGAATGTAGAGAGAGTAGGAAGGAGCTCAAACGGGGAGTTAGAAGGGCAAAAAGGGGGCATGAAATGATTTTGGCGGATAGGATTAAGGAATATCCAAAGGCTTTTTACTCCTACGTTAGGCATAAAAGGGTGGTTAGAGGAAAAATCGGACCTCTTTGGGGACAGAGGAGGGGAACTGTGCTTAGAGCCCAAGGGAATGGGGGAGATCCTGAATGAATACTTTCCATCGGTATTCATGAAGGAGAGAAACTTGTTGACAGCTCCTGTCTCTGAGGGAGCTGTGGACCAATTGAGAGCAATATCCATACCGCAGTAGGAAGTGTTAGAGCTTCTAGGTAGCACTAAAACAGATAAATCTCCAAGGCCTGATGGCAATTACCTCAGGCTGCTTAGGGAGGTGCGAGGTGAAATTGCTGGGCCTCTGACACAAATCTTTGTCTCTTCCTTAGACACAGGTAAGGTCCCAGAGGACTGGAGAATAGCTAATGTTGTACCGTTGTTTAAAAAGGGTAGCAGGGATAACCCTGGAAATTATAGGCTGGTAAGTTTGACATCAGTGGTAGGGAAGCTGTTGGAGGGGATTCTTAGAGATAGGATGTATAGGCACTTAGAGCGTTGCAATCTGATTAAGGATACGCATCATGGATTTGTTAAGGGGAGGTCATACCTTACAAATCTGGTAGAATTTTTTTGAGGTGACGAAAACGATGGACGAAGGGCGAGCCGTTGACGTCGTCTATATGGATTTGAGTAAGGCGTTTGACAAAGTCCCTCACGGGAGGTTAGTTGAGAAGGTCAAGGCTCATGGGATACAAGGACAGGTAGCTAGATGGATAAGTAACTGGCTTGGTAATAGGATACAGAGAGTAATAGTGGAAGGGTGTTTTTCTAGCTGGAGGTCGGTCACTAGTGGTGTGCCGCAGGGCTCAGTACTGGGACCTCTTCTATTTGTAATATATATAAATGACTTGGAAGAGGGAGTAAGTGGAGTGATCAGCAAGTTTGCAGACGATACAAAGATGGCTGGACTTGCGGATAGTGAGGAGCATTGTCAGGCGATGCAGCAGGACATAGATAGGCTGGTAGCTTGGGCAGACAGATGGCAGATGGAATTCAATCCTGATAAATGAGAGGTGATGCATTTCGGGAGAAAGAATGTAGTGGGGAGGTATATGATAAAGGGTAGACCTATTAAGAGTATAGAAACGCAGAGGGACCTGGGGGTACAGGTGAACAAGTCTCTGAAGGTGGCAGAGCAAGTGGAGAAGGTTGTGAAGAAAGCATATAGTATGTTAGCCTTTATAGGAAGGGGTATAGAGTACAAGAGCTGGCCTTTAATGTTGCAGTTGTATAAAACATTGGTTAGACCTCATTGGACTACTGCATCCAGTTCTGGTCGCCTTACTACCGGAAGGACATGGAGACTCTGGAGAGAGTGCAGAGGAGGTTTACCAGGATGCTGCCTGGTATGGAAGGTCCGAGTTACAAGGAGAGGTTAGGCAAACTGGGACTGTTTTCCTTAGAAAGACGTAGATTTAGAGGAGATCTAATAGAGGTGTACAAGATTATGAGGGGGATAGACAGAGTAAACAGAGTTAAGCTTTTTCCTAGGATGGACACAAACAGCACGAGGGGTCACGGCTTAGGGTGAGGGGGGTAAGGTATACTTTGAATGCTAGAGGGAGTTTTTTCACACAGAGGGTGGTGGGGGTATGGAATGCGCTGCCAAGTAAAGTGGTGGAGGCAGGTAGTCTGGAGTTATTTAAGAAATAATTAGATGGGCACATGAACAGAATGGGACTGGAGGGATATAGAAAACTGATTTAAAATAGAGATCATGAGCCTTGGAAGTCCCTGGGAAGTGTGTAAATAAATGATGATATTGATGTACTTGTTTTTATCCTACAGGTGCTTTGGTCCACCTTGTTGTCTAACGAGGGGCATACACGCGATGGGTCGTGAGAGGGCTGCTCTTGGATTTTTTTCAAGAGTATCCTAATGCTCCACATCGTTAGTGTATGCTTGACCTGGACCATTTGACGAGCAACACAACAGCTCAGTGACTGTCGCTGTGCTGTGCAGATACATGGATTTGGGCTTGTGTCTGTGGGAGTTTGCGCATTCTCCCCGTGCTTGCGTGGGTTTTCTCCGGTTTCCTCCCACATCCCAGAGATGTACTCTTAGGCTAACTGGCAAAACAAATTCTCCCTAAATTGTCTCAAATTTGGTTTTTAATCCATAGATCTATAAACATGGACAGGGATAGCGGGTAGAGGTGGGAACATCGGGGTGGCAGCACAGGCTCGTTGGGCCGAAGGGCCTATTTCCCATGCTGTTTTGTTCTTTGTTCATCTGGAGCTGGGCCTGCTTCCAGAGTCAGTGTGGCTTCCACAAAGGTCATGGGACATGATTTTTGCTGCGTGCCAACTTAGAAGTGTGAGAAGCAGAACCACAAGCTCTACACGACCTCAAAAGCCTTTTGATACTCTCAGTCAACAAGCCTATGGAGGATAGTGTCAAAGTTCGGCCGACCCCCCAGATTCATTCACATGGTATACCAGTTCCATGATGGCCAGAGTACTGGATGGCAGAGAATCCTGAGGCACTCCCATTCACCAATAGCATCAAACAGGGCTGTGTGCTCGTACCCACACTGCTCAGCATGATGTTTACTGCCATGCTGAATGATGCCTTCCAGGACAGTGTTGCTGGAATCAGCTTCAAGTGCAGAGAGGATGAAAAGCTTTTCAACCTAAGACTTCAAGCTATTACCAAAGTGAAGACTGTTCTGATTTCCTCGAATAACCACCTTCCATCTTGTCATCAAGCCAATTTTGTATCCATTTGGCTCTCTCATGCTGGATCCCATGAGATTTAATCTTATGCAACAACCTACCATGCACTATCTTATCAAAAGCCTTGCTAAAGTCCATGCAGACAACATCAACTGCATTGCCCTCATCTACCTTCTTGATTACCCATTCAAAAATACTCAGTCAAATTTGAGAGATTTGATTTTCCACTCAAAGCTATGCTGACTGTCCCTAATCATGCTTGCCTCTCAAAATGTTATAAATCCTGTCAGAACATCTAACAACTTACCCACTACAGATAAGGGTTCAGGCTTATCTCTGCAGCCCTTCTTAAAGTCAAAATATTTGCTACTGTCCTGTCTTCAGGCACCTCACTGTAGCTGTCAATGATTCAAATATCTCTGCTAGGAGACCTGCAATTTCCTCCCCAGCTTCCCACAACATCCTGGTATACACCTCATCAGGTGCTGGGGATTTATCTACTTTGATAATGGTTTAAGACTTTCAACACCTCTTTTTCTGTAATATGTACACTCCTCAAGACATCAGAAACCCTCAACCTTGTGACTAAACTCTTCCTATTCCTGAGCTCAACCATGTTGCCTCACTGTATGACCCCTTTGAGGTGTACTTCTGCAGTACAGCTGTGATATTCACCTCAACCAGTAGTGCAACTCCCCCACCCCTTTTACATAACCTGTATCCTGCCTGAAACATCTGTATCATAGCGTCAGAGGTTGAAATATGGTTGCAAGGTGACCAGGACTGGAACTGAATATCCAGGGATATCAGACAAGGATAGACAGGAGGAAAAAGAAGGTGGGTAGTTCTGTTAATAAAGGATAATATCAGGGCAGTAGTTAAAGATATAGGGTCCAAAGAGCAAAACATGAAATTGTTGTGGGTGGAGATAAGAAATACTAAGGGGAGAAAGTTACTGGTGGGCATGGTCAACAGGCCTCCAAGTAATAATTTTGAGGTGGGGTGGGTATAAACAAACAAATAATTGATGCATGCAAAAATGGAACAGCAATAATTATGGGGGGGGTTTTAATCTGCATGTTGATTGGTTGACTCAAGTCAGACACAGTGGGCTTGAGGAAGAGTTCTTGGAATGCTGTCAGGATAGTTTCCTTGAATAGTATGCAACTGAACATACAAGGGAATGAGTTATGTTAGATCTGGTACTGTATAATGAGGCAGGTAGAATTAGAGATCTTCTTGTGAGGAATCATCTTGGGACAAGTGATCACAACGTTGTTGAAATTCTGATGCAGATGGAGGGTGAGAAAGTAGAGTCCCAAACCAGTGTCCTCTGTTTGACCAGAGGGGAATATGATAAGATGAGGGTGAAATTGGCTAATGTAGATTGGGAGCGCAGATTGGTCGATAGGACAGCTGAGGAACAGGGGAGGATTTTTAAGATCTTTTTCCATACTCAGCAGAAATATATTCCTATGGTAAAGAAAGATTGTAATAAAAGGAATAACCAGCCATGGATATTGAAGGAAATAAAATTAACTGATGTGTACAGAGCAGCTAAAAATAGTGGGGAATTAGAAGATTGGGAAAGATTTAAAAAACAAAAAATGACTAAGAAAGCAATAAAGAAAGGAAATAGAGTATGAAGCTAAACTGGCTCTAAATATAAAAAATGATAGCAAAAGTTTTTACAAATACATAGAGACTGGTTAGAGTGAATGTTGGACCCTTGGAGGACAAGAGGGAGAATTTAACTGCAACAAGGAAATGGCTGAGACTTTAAATAAGTTTGTGTTGGTCTTCATGGAGGAGGGCACACATAGCTTACTGAATACTAAAGGTAGAGGGTTAGTAGGAGATGAGGTCCTTAATACAATTACTGTTACTAAAGAGGTAGTGTTTGCTACACTAATGGGACTCAAGGTAGACAAGTCCCTGGGACCAAATGGAATGCATCCCAGGATTCTGACAGAAATGGCAGAAGTAATAGCAGATGCCTTACTAATTATTTATCAAAATTCACTGTGGGGAAGTGCTGACAAATTGGAAAACAGTTAATGTTACGCTGCTGTTTAAAAAAGATAGCAGACAAAAAGCAGGGAACTACAGGCCAGTTATTTAATGCCTGTAATTGAAAAAATGCTAGAATCCAAAGAAGAAACAGCAGGACAGCTAAAAAAGAACAGTTTGATCAAACAGATGCAGCACAGATTTGTGAAGGGGAAGTCGTGTTTAACAAAGTTACTAGATTTTTATGAAAATGTGACTAACACGGTAGACAGAGGGGAACTGGTGGATGTTGTGTTTTTAAATTTCCAGAAGTGTTCAATAAGGTACCTCACAAAAGGTTGCTGCAGAAGGTTAGGGTACACAAAGTTGGGGGTAAAGTATTAGCATGGATTGAGGATTGGTTATCTAACAGGAAGCAAAGTTGGAATCAATGGATGCTTTTCTAGTTGGCAGTTAGTGATTAATGGGATGCCACAGGGATTGGTGCTGGAGCCTCAATTGTTTGACTATATATAGTCAATCTGGAGGAGGGGGCTGAGAGTAGGGTAACAAAATTTGCTGATGACACAAAGGTGAGTGAAAAAACAAATGGCGTAGAGGACGCAGAAAGTCCACAGAGAGATCCAGATAGGCTGAATGAGTGGGCAAGGACTTGGCAGATGGAATATAACATTGGCAAATGTAGGTTATCCACTTTGGTAGAAATAACAGTAGGAAGGAATATTATTTAAAGGGTCAAAAGCTGCAGCATGCTACTGTGCAGAGACACCTTATGCACGAATCGCAAAAACTCAGTTTGCAGGTGATCAAGGCAAATGGAATGTTGCTCTTTATTGTGAGGGGGATAGAATATAAAAGCAGGGAGGTTTTGCTGCAACTGTACAGGGAACTGGTGAGGCTGCAACTGGATACTGTGTGCAGTTTTGGGAAAGGATATATTGGCCTTTGAGTGAGTACAGGGGAGGTTCATCAGGCTGATACCAGAGATGAGGGGGTTAGCTTATGAGGAGAGATTAAATAGACTGGGCCTATACTCAGTTTAGAAGGCTGGGGGGTGGGATCATCTAGCCACTTAAAGATAATGAAGGGGCTAGATAGGGTAAAGAGAGAGATTCTTTCCACTTAGAAAGAAAACCAGAACTAGAGGGCACAACCTCAAAATAAGGAACAGTTTAGAACTGAGTTGGAGGAACTTCTTCATTCAAAGGACAGTGAATCTCTGCCCATTGAAGTGGAGGAGGCTACCTTGTTGAATATATTTAAGTCACAGGTACATAGATTTCTGATAGACAAGGGAATTAAGGGTTTATGGGGAGAAAGTGGAACTGATCCACCACAGATCAGCCATGATCTTATTGAATGGCAGGGCAGGCTCGAAGGGCTGGATAGCCTATTCCTGTTCCTATTTCTTATGTTATCAGTATTTATTTCTCCAAGTTCCTTAATATCCATGCTTTTCTCAACAGTAAATACTGATGAGAAATTATTCATGATCTCATCCATCTTTTGCGGATCTGCACAAAAATGACCTTATTGATCCTTAAATGGCAAAAGAGTACTAGGGAAAGAATAGGGCCTCGTATGTATTTGTAGAATCTCTTTGGATTCTCCTTTGCCTAATCTGCCAAAGCAATCTTGTGTCCCCTTTTTGCCTTCGTGATTTCTCACTTCACTCTACTTCTATATTCTATACTCTTCAAGGAATCCACTTGATCCCAACTGTCTCTGCCACCTTCTTAACCAGGGCCTCAATATCTCAAGTTCTCAGATTCCCTACTTCTAATAACCATGCCCTTCACTTTGTGCTTACCCTGAAGCTAGTTAACATACTTTTGAAAGTCTCCCACTTCCCAAACCTCACTCTGCCTTCCCACAGACTTCCAATTGTTCATGTCTGACACCAAAATTGGTCTTGTCCTAATTTAGCATTTTAACTTTTGGGCCAGATCTATCATTAGAAACAGAAAAACTAGAGCACAATACATGCCTTCAGCCCACAAAGTTGTGCCAAGTACATCCCTACATTCTCCATAGCTACCTTAAAACTAATGGAATTACAGTTTCTGGTCCCAAGTGATCCCTCACTAAACAGTTGTCACTTGCCCTTTCTTATTTCCCAGGAGGAAGTTAAGTTTTGCCCTTTAGTCAGCCATCCACACACTGAATTGGAAATTCATCCTGAATAATTCAAATTTCTCTCCATCCAATCCTTTAATATCATTGTTCAGTGTTGGGAAAGTTAAAAATCCCCTACTGTTACCACCCTATTTTTCTTGGAGCTATCTCCTTACATATTTGCTCCTCAATTTCTCACTGACTATTTTGGGAATTATAATACAATCCTATCAGTGATTTTGCCCTTCTTATTTTCCAGTTCTACACAGACTCAAGTGGGCAAACCCTAGGATATAACCCTTCTTAATACTGTTGTGATGTTTCCCTTTATCAAAAAAGTGCATCTTCCCCTCCTGTTCTATCTTTCCCATTTTATTTGTGCCCTGGAACAGAGTTGTCAGTCCCATCCCTCCCTTAGCCATGTTTCAGTAATTGTAATACTATCCCAGTCCAATGTACCCATCCATGCCATGAGTTTCTGCCTTGCCCATCAGGCCTCTTGCATTGAAATAAACAGTTTAATCTGGACTTCCCTTGCTCTGTCCTACTTTCGCCTGATCCATCTACTTCTAGGATTACTGAGTACATTTAATGTACTCTAACTTCTGTGCTGTCCTCAATCTTTTCTGTCTCCTTGTTGCTTTGGGTCCCACCCCCAGCAAACAGTTTAAACCTTCGAGTGGCTTTAGCAACTCTCCAACAGGATATCAGTCCATCTTGAACAGGTCACCCCTTCCTCAGAAAAGACCTTAATGATACACAAATCTAAATCCCTACCCCTTCACCATTTTGGAAGCCACACATTCATCTGCCTAATCTTTCTATTCCTACTCTCACTAGCACATGGCATCAACCATAGTCAAGAGGTCCTGCTTAATTCTCTATATTCATTCACTCTCCAGGACCTCATCCCTTTTCCTATCTCAACTGCAGACAGGCATTTCTGTGGCTATGCCTCCAACTAATGAGTCTCCTATTACTACTACTCACTTGGTCTTTGCCTGACCTGCTCAACAGCAAAACTAGTTATGATACCACAGCCCTGACCAGCTATTCCACTCAATAGTATCCAAAATGATATAGCTGTTTGAAAGGGAAATAGCTAAGGAGGCTCCTGCACTACCTGTCCTGGTAATCATCCATCTACCTGATGGCCACACAGATTCAACCTCCATGTAATTAGTGTCTATCACACTGTCTACCCCCTGTACACTCCAGTGTGTCCATCTGCTGCTCCAACTGAACAATGCAGTCTGTGAGGAGCTGCAGCTGGACACTTCCTGCACTCAAAGTTGCAGGAGACTAGGTTGCTCCCCGATTTCCCAGAATATTATACTGCTAATCCTGTCCTATCCTCCCCTCAAGGAAGTCTCTGTAATGTCAACATCAGAATTTGGATTAGTACTAAGTTCATTATCTTACCTGTTACACTTTTCATATTGATGTGAGATGCATTTCAGTCCATCAGACTTACTTGATCAGCATCCATACTCTTTTTCTGAGTCTTACTGGCCCTATTTTCTCATTCCCTTTTCAGGAAATTCACCTTCTTTGGTTCCCACTCCCTGCCAAATTAAATTAAATCCTCCTATGTGACACCAAACCTCCTTGCCAGAATAATTATGCCTCCAGTTTAGAAACAATCCATCCTTCTTGTACAGGTCCCACTTGTCCTGTTGGATAGTCAGAAGCTTTTTCCCCCCCCAGAGTGCAAGAGTTAATTACTAGGGGGCATAGGTATAAGGTGTGAGGGGCAAGGTTTAAAAGAGGCAGACTTTTTATATATACACAAAGGTGGGTGCCTGGAATTCATTGTCTGGAGAGGTAGTAGAAGTGGATACGGTAGTGACTTTTAAGGGGTGTCTTGACAAGTACATGAACTAGATGGGAATAGAGGGATAAAGTCGCCAAAAGAACAGAAAACTACAGCACAAATAGGGCCCTTCGGCCCATAAGTTGCACTGATCATATTCATACCTACCAAGCCATAGATCTGTAACTTCCAACCCCATGTACTCATCCAGAAGTCTTTTAAAAGACCCCAGCGAGTTCATCTCTATACCATCACTGACAGCAGCCAATTTCACTTACCACCCTCAGTGAAAAACTTACCCCTGACATCTCCACACTTGCTCCCCAGCACCTTGGCAGATGGAATTCAATCCTGATAAATGTGAGCTGATGCATTTCGGGAGAGAGAATGTAGGGGGAGGTATATGATAAAGGGTAGACCTATTAAAGAGTATAGAAACGCAGAGGGACCTGAGGGTACAGGTGAACAAGTCTCTGAAGGTGGCAGAGCAAGTGGAGAAGGTTGTGAAGAAAGCATATAGTATGCTAGCCTTTATAGAAAAGGGTATAGAGTACAAGAGCTGGCCTTTAATGTTGCAGTTATATAAAACATTTATTAGACCTCATTTGGAATATTGCGTCCAGTTCTGGTCACCCTACTACCAGAAGGACGTGGAGAGTCTGAAGAGAGTGCAGAGGAGGTTTACCAGGATGCTGCCTGGTATGGAAGGTCTGAGTTACGAGGAGAGATTAGGTAAATAGGGGCTGTTTTCCTTAGAAAGACAGAGACTTAGAGATCTAATAGAGGTGTACAAGATTATGAGGGGTATAGATAGAGTAAACAGGGCTAAGTTTTTTCCTAGGATGGATTCAAATAGCACGAGAGGTCACGGGCTTAGGGTGAGGTGGGGGGGGTAAGGTATAATTTGGATGCTACAGGGAGTTTTTTCCACAGAAGGTGGTGAGGGTATGGAATGCACTGCCAAGTAAAGTGGTGGAGGCAGGCACTCTGGGAGTTATTTAAGAAATACTTAGATGGGCACATGAACAGAATGGGAATGGAGGGGTATAGAAAACTGATTTAAAATAGGGATCATGAGCCTTGGGAGTCCCTGGGAAGTGTGTAAATAGATGATGAATTGATGTACTTGTTTTTATCCTACAGGTGCTTTGGTCCACCTTGTTGTCTAACAAGGGGCATACACGCGATGGGTCGTGAGAGGGCTGCTCTTGGATTTTTTTCGAGAGTATCCTAGTGCTTCACGTCGTTAGTGTACGCTTGACCTGGACCATTTGATGGGCAACACGACAGCTCAGTGACTATCGCTGTGCTGTGCAGATACATGGATTTGGGCCTGTGTCTGTGGGAGTTTGCGCATTCTCCCCGTGCTTGCGTGGGTTTTCTCCGGGTGCTCCGGTTTCCTCCCACATCCCAGAGATGTGCTCTTAGGCTAATTGGCAAAACAAATTCTCCCTAAATTGTCTCAAATTTGGTTTTTAATCCATAGATCTATAAACATAGACAGGGATCATGGGTAGAGATGGGAACATTAGGGTGGCGGCATGGGCTCGTTGGGCCGAAGGGCCTGTTTCCCATGCTGTTTTGTTCTTAAAACTGTCTTTGTAACGGCCATTTCAGCTCTGGGAAATAGCCTCCAAGATTCCACTATCTATTCCTCTCAACATTTTATAAACAGGTCACCTCTCATTCTTTGTCTCTCCAGGGAGAAGAGATGTCTCTTCTCCCTCAACTTGTCATAAGACATGCCTCCCAATCCAGGTAAATCTCTTCTGCACCCTCTCAATAGCTTCCACATCATTCCTGTAGTGAGGCAACCAGAACTGCGCACAGTACTCCAAGTGGGGTCTGATAAGGGTCTTATAAAGTTGCAGCATTACCTCAACTAAATTTAGAACATAGAACCTTACAGCGCAGAACAGGCCCTTCAGCCCTCGATGTTGCGCCGACCAATTAGGAACAAGCAGTGACCCTCTAACCTAAACCATTCCCTTTTCATCCATAAACTTATCTACTAACCTCTTAAACGCCACCAAACTTGGCACATCTACAACTGACGCAGGCAAGGCATTCCATACCCTTACCACCCTCTGGGTAAAGAACCTAAATTTAATCCCTGGTTTAATGAAAGCCAGTACATCATATGCCTTCTTGACCACATCCTCCACCTGCAAGGCCAATTTAAGAGTCCTAAGACTCCTACCCTTGTCATTGTACTCCTTCATCCCATTGGGCCTGCCAAAAATGGACCACCACACATTTACCAAGTTGAAGGCCATATGCCACTTCACCTAGTCTTGCTGCAACTTCAGACATCCCTCCAGACTATCCAACCTTCGTGTCATCAGCAAACTTACTAACCCATTCCTGCACAAAGAACAAAGAATAACACAGCACGGGAAACAGGCCCTTCGGCCCAACAGGATGCACTTCCTCATCTAGGTCCATTATGAAGATGACAAACAGCAAGGGTCCCAGAACAGATCCCTGGGGCACTCCACTGGTGATCAACCTTCATGCAGAAGACGACCCATCCACAACTACTCTCTGCCTTCTGCTGGCAAGCCAGTTCCAGATCCACAAGGCCAAAGCACCTTGGATCCCATGCCCTCTCACATTCAAGTAGTCTTGCATGGGGGACCTTATCAAATGCCTTGCTGAAGTCCATGTAAACCACATCCACTGCTCTTCCTTCATCAATGTGTTCAGTCACATTTTCAAACACAAGTAGGCTTCTAAGGTACAACCTGCCCTTGACAAAGCTATGCTGACTATTTCTGATCATACTAAACTTCTCTAAATGCTCACAAATCTTGTCCCTTAGAATCCTCTCAATCAACTTACCAACCACTGAGGTTAGACTCACCGATTGGTAATTTCCCAGGCTATCCCTGTTCCCTTTCTTAATAGGAACCACATCTGTAATCCTCCAATCCTCCAGAATCTCTCCCATCTTCAATAATGCAAAGATCATTGCCAGGGGCTCTGCAATCACTTCCCTCACCTCCCACAGTAAGCTGGGGTACATCCCATCCAGTCCCAGCAACTTATCCATCTTGATAGAATTAAAAAGTTCCAACATATCCTCTTTAACGTCCACATTCTCAATCTTTTCAGTCTGCTGCAAACCTTTAGTACAATCTCACAGATCACTTTCCACCATGAATACCAAGGCGAAGTATTCATTAAACACCTCTGCCATTTCTTCTGGTTTAGACTTTTCCCTCCTTCACCTTTCATAGGTCATATCCCTTCACTTTTCATCTTTTTATTCTTCACATATTTGTAGAATGCCTTGAGATTCTCCTTAATCTTACTTGAAGGCCTTGTCATGACCCCTTCTGGCTCTCAATTTCCTTTTCAAGCTCCTTTCTACAAGCTATATACTCCTCTAGGTCTAGGGTTTTAGTTAAGTTGGGCAACATGGTTGGTGCAGGTTTGGAGGGCTGTAGACCCTGTTCCTGTGCTGTAATTTTTTTTGTTCTAGCCTTGTACCAAGGGAAAGCCAGACAACATGCATTAATGACTATCACCATGTGGTTCTCTGATATCCATCATTCTGAAGTGCTTCAGAAGGTTAGCACGGCATGCATCAACTCTAGTATCCCAGATTGCCTGGATCCATTATGCTTGCCTCTCACCACAATAAGTGCCATCTCCTTGGCTCTAAGCTCAACCCTGGAACACCTGGATAACAAGGACACTTACGGACACTAATATAGCTGAGCCTTAAATGCCAAAATCGCAAAGCTCATCTCCAAACCTCATGGCCTAGGGCTTTACTCCTCCCTCTGCAAGTGGATCCTAGACTTCTAACCCACAGACCAGAATCAGTAAGGATAGGCAACACCACCTCTTCCACGATCATCCTCAACACCAGTGTCCTCAGCCCCTTGCTATACTCCTTGTATATTTATGAATTTATTGCCAAATTCTGCTTCAACTCCATTTTAAGTTTGATGATACCACTGTAGTGGGTTGGATCTTAAATAATGACAAGATGGAGGACAGGAAAGTGGTAGACAATCTGGTGAAATGGTGCAATGGCACTATCTTTGTGTCAATTAAACTAAGGGAATTGTCATTGACTTCATGAAGCATAGTGGAGGACATGACCTCGTCTATATAAATAGTGATCAAGTGGAAATGGTCGAGAGCTTCAAGTTTCTAGGTATCCAGATCACCAAAATTCTGTCCTGGCCCTTCCATTCTGTTGCTATAGTTAAGAAAGCCCACTGACATCTAATTCCTCAGGAGCCTACGGAAACTTACACGTCTGCAACAATTTTTTTCCAGAAGTACCATTGAAAGCACCTTTTCTGGATCTATACAGCTTGGAATGGGTCCTGCTTCAACCAAGACCATAGAAAACTACAAACAGTTATGAATATAGCCCAGGCCATCACAGAAACCAGCCTCCATCTATACTTCCCACTGCTTTGGAAAAGCAGCCAGCATAATCAAGGCCTCCACACACTGCAGACATCGTCTCTTCCACCAGAATAAAGATACAGAAGTCTGAGATCACATACCACCTAACCCAAGAACAGTTTCTTCCCTGCTGCCATTAGCCTTTTGAATGGACCTACCATATGTCAAGTTGATCTTTCTCTGCAGCCTACTTATGGCTGTAACACTATACTCTGCACCCGTTCCTTTCCTTCTCCCCTACGTAATCTACGAACAGTATGTTTTGTCTGTATAGCACACAAGGAACAATATTTTTCACCATCACAATACATGTGACAAGGGAGCAATTCAACTGTGGCCCTAGATGAAGATAGGAAATGCAAGTGAGAACTTAAGTTAGAAGAGGAGAAAGGGATCTTGAATAAGGACATGCAAACAAGATTAGGGAAATCCTAAGATTTTTATCAATACATTAAAGGGAAGAGATTAACTGCAGAAAGAGTAGGCCCCATTAGAGACCATGTGGATGATCTGTGTGAAGCTACAGGACTTCGGAAGAATAATTCCACAGTTGGACATTGGAAATGGGGAGGTAATAGAGGCCTCATGAACTTAAAAACAGACATCTCCAAACCAGAATGAAATACATCCCAAGGTGAGGCAGGAAATTGCAGGGGCTCTGATAAATTCTTAACTCCTCTCTGGCCACAGACTGGAGTAAACTCAGTAAAGTTTTACAACACCAATTTTAAATCCAACCAATTTATTTGATAGTAAATCCGCGAGCTTTCGACGCTATGCGCCTTCATCAGGCAAATGCAGTGTTCTGATCTGCAGAGGCACTCATATCCACACAGACAGTTACAGATTGCTGATTAGAATGCGAATCCTTACATCATCTAACCTGCTATTCAATTGTTAAAGTGGCTAACAATGTGTGTGAAGGGAATCCTGAGCACTGGTTAGAGAAATGTGTATTTTCTCCAGACAGCACTGAGGTTTTTTTGCTAATCCAGGCTAGTTACGGGGGTTACAGATAGTGTGTCATGAAGCCAAGATCCCTGTTAAGACCGTCCTCATGTGTGCGGAACTTGGCTATCAGTCTCTGCTCAGCAACTCTGCGCTGTCATGTGTCACGAAGGCCCCCTTGAAGAACATTTACCCGCAGGTCGGAGGCCGAATGCCCATGACTGCTGAAGTGTTCGCCCACAGGAAGGGAACTACCGCATACTGCCAGATCCAAGTGGAGAGGATCTCCAAGAGGATTGCACGTATCAACACAGACATCAAGTTTCTACAGAGATGCAAGAAAGCAGACAGGATACCAAAAGGACTACAGATCACAAACCCACTCAGGTCAACCTATAACACAGACTACGCTGAGAGGCTTTGCCGTCACACCTCTCTCACACTCCTCAATCACCTCATACACCAGCTCTATAGCAAACATCGCACCTTGGAAAGTAAAATGGAATACATATTCTCAACTTGCGCTCAGGACGCAGATCAGATGCGAAACCTTGCCAAGCAGATGAGACAAAGAAACTACACCATTTACATGCACACCAAGAACAGGAAACTTGAAAAACTCGGCATCGCCACCGGCAACAACCAAGCCTCCCTTGGCACCACAGTAGAAAACAACACTACCGCAGGGAGGTCCATTGTTAACTTGTCGGACTACACACTTCAGAGGAAATTGAAGTTCTCAGCTGAGGGCTCAATTTCTGTCCCACCAAAATGGACCCCATCAGTCTTGCAGCGGACACAGAGGAATTCATGAGGCGAATGAGGCTGCGTGAGTTCTTCCACAAACCCCAAGAGGCCAATAGCAGACTCAGTGAGATAGCTAATGAACCAGAACAGCCGACAGAGGGATCCGCAGTACAGCAACCGAAGAGGAATGAATCCAATTGGACTCCTCCGGAAGGCCGCTGCCCCCGACTGGACATGTATGCCCAAGCCATCAGGAGCTGCGTGAACACCAGATTCATCAACCGCACTTACAAGACAGTCCCGAACATCAGCCAAGCACAAAGCAAGGCCATCCGTGCTCTCAAGACCAACCGCAACATTGTCATCAAACCAGCAGACAAAGGAGGCGCCACCGTCATACTGAATAGAACGGACTACTGTGAAGAAGTGTACCGACAACTAAACAATGTGAAACACTACAGACAGTTACCAGCAGATCCGACCAAAGAACACACTCGTCAACTCAACACTGATCAAAACCTTTGATCCGGACTTTCAGAACACCCTCCGGGCTCTCATTCCACGTACTCCCCGCATTGGAGATCTCTACTGCCTCCCAAAGACACACAAGGCAAACATACCCGGCCGTCCCATTGTATTGGGCAATGGGACCCTGTGTGAGAACCTCTCCGGCTATATCGAGGGCATCCTGAAACCCATCGTACAAAGAACCCCCAGCTTTTGTCTTGACACTACGGACTTCCTACAGAACCTCAGCACACATGGAGCAGTTGAACCAGGGACACTCCTTGTCACAATGGATGTCTCAACGCTCTACACCAACATCCCCCACAACGATGGTATTGCTGCAACTGCCTCAGTACTCAATGCCAACAACTGCCAGTTTCCGGATGCAATTGTACAACTCATCCGCTTCATCTTGGACCACAATGTCTTCACCTTCAACAATCAGCTTTTCATCCAGACACATGGAACAGCCAGGGGGACCAAATTTGCACCTCAGTATGCCAACATCTTCATGCACAGGTTCGAACAAGACTTCTTCACTACACGAGATCTTCAACCAAGGTTATATACTAGATACATTGATGACATCTTTTTCCTTTGGAATCATGGTGAACAATCATTGAAACAACTGTATGATGATATCAACAAGTTCCATCCCACCATCAGACTCACCATGGACTATTCTCCAGAATCAGTTGCATTCTTGGACACACGCATCTCCATCAAGGACGGTCAACTCAGCACCTCACTGTACCGAAAACCGACAGACAACCTCACAATGCTCCACTTCTCCAGCTTCCACCCTAGACACGTTAAAGAAGCCACTGCCTATGGACAAGCCCTCTGTATGCACAGAATTTGCTCAGATGAGGAGGATCGTGACAGACACCTCCAGATGCTGAAGGATGCCCTCGTGAGAGCAGGATATGGCACTCGACTCATCGATCGACAGTTCCAACATGCCACAGCGATAAACCGCACTGACCTCCTCAGAAGACGAACACGGGACAAGGTGGACAGAGTACCCTTTGTTGTCCAGTACTTCCCCGGAGCGGAGAAGCTACGACATCTTCTCCGGAGTCTTCAACATATCATTGATGACGATGAACATCTCGCTAGGGCCATCCCCACCCCCCCACTTCTTGCTTTCAGACAACCGCACAACCTCAAACAGATCATTGTTCGCAGCAAACTACCCAACCTTCAGGAGAACAGTGACCACAATACCACACAACCCTGCCACAGCAACCTCTGCAAGACATGCCGGATCATAGACATGGACGACATCATCAAACGTGAGGATACCATTCACCAGGTACACGGTACATACTCTTGCAACTCGGCCAACGTTGTCTACCTAATACGTTGCAAGAAAGGATGTCCCGAAGCATGGTACATTGGGGAGACCATGCAGACACTACGACAGCGGATGAATGAGCATCGCTCAACAATCACCAGGCAAAACAGTTCCCTTCCTGTGGGCAAACACTTCAGCAGTCATGGGCATTCAGCCTCCGACCTGCGGATAAATGTTCTTCAAGGGGGCCTTCGTGACACATGACAGCGCAGAGTTGCTGAGCAGAGACTGATAGCCAAATTCCGCACACGAGGACGGTCTTAACAGGGATCTTGGCTTCATGCACACTATCTGTAACCCCCGTAACTTGCCTGGATTAGCAAAAAACCTCACTGTGCTGTCTGGAGAAAATACACAATTCTCTAACCAATGCTCAGGATTCCCTTCACACACATTGTTAGCCACTTTAACAATTGAATAGCAGGTTAGATGTAAGGATTCGCATTCTAATCAGCAATCTGAAACTGTGTGGATGAGTGCCTCTGCAGATCAGAACACTGCATTTGCCTGACGAAGGCGCATAGCATCGAAAGCTCGCGGATTTACTATCAAATAAATTGGTTGGATTTAAAATTGGTGTTGTAAAACTTTATTGAGTTTACCCCAGTCCAACGGCATCTCTACATCACAGACTGGAGGACAGCTAATACGGTTCCACAAGGGTGGCAGAGATACAAAGAACACAGCACAGGAAACAGGCCCTTCAGCCCAACGAGCCTGCGCCACCGTCCTAACGTCTTAATGACATATAGAGACCAATATAGGGACAATTTGTTACCCAATCAGCCTAAGAGCACATTTTTGGGATGTGGGAGGAAACCAGAGCACCCGGAGAAAACCCACGCAACCATAGGGAGAACGCGCAAACTCCCGCAGACACAGGCCCAAATCCATGTGTCTGCACAGCAACAGCGATAGTCTGAGCTGTCATGTTGCCCATCTGATGGTCCAGTTTAAGCATACACTAACGACGTGAAGCACTAGGCCACTCCTGAAGTAACATCCAGGAGCAGCCCTCGCACGACCTGCCGAATGCATCACCTTGTTGGTCAACAAGGTGGACCAAACAGTCTGTGGAAACAATTAAAGTATTTAAACAGTCCTCCTATATCCCTCTATCTGCAGACCACTCACGTGGCTGTCCAAGAGACCCTTAAACAACCCTAGCATGCCTGCTCCCACCACCTTACTCAGTAGTGCATTCCACACCCCCAGTACCCTTTGTGTGAAAAAAATGCCTCTAATATTAGTCTTATACATAGCCCCCCTCACCCTAAGGCCGTGACCCCTCGTTCTATCCATTTCTAATGGTGGAAAAAGCTTACCACCATTTACTCTATCTATACCCCTCAATCTTATATACCTCTAATAGATCCCCTCTCAGCCGACGTCTTTCAAGGGAAAACAACCCCAGTGCGTTCAACCTTTCCTCGTAAGACAGCCCTTCCATACCAGGCAGCATCCTGGTAAATCTCCTCTGCACTCTCTCCAGGGATCCACATCCTTCCGGTAGTACGGCGACCAGAACTAGACGCAGTACTCCAAGTGAGGCCTAACCAACGTTCTATACACTTGCAACATCAAACTCCTACTCTTGTATTCTATACCCCTTCCTATGAAGGCTAACATACCATACGCTTTCTTTATCACTTTCTCCACCTGTACTGACACCTTCAGAGACTTGTGAACCTGCACCCCCAGGTCTCTCTGCGTCTCTATACTCCGGATAGTTTTACCTTTTATCCTATAACTCCCCTCTACATTATTCCGGCCAAAATGCATCACCTCGCATTTATCCGGATTAAATTCCATTTGCCATCTATCTGCCCAATCTACCAGCCTATGTTCTGTTGTATTGCCTGGCACTGCTCCTCAGTCCCCACCAATCCAAGTATCTTAGTGTCATCAGCAAATTTGCTGATCACACCACCTACCCCCTCTTCCAAGTCATTTATATACACCACAAATAGAAGAGGTCCTAGTACAGAGCCCTGTGGCACACCACTAGTGACTGACCTCCAGTTGGAAAAAGAGCCTTCCACTAATACCTGCTGTCTCCTCCTCCCAAGCCAGTTCTCAACCCATCTACATACCTGGCCCTGTATCCCATGCGCCTTCACCTTTTTTAATCAACCTACCATGGGGAACCTTGTCAAACACCTTACTGAAATCCATGTAGACGACATCAACGGCTTGTCCTTCATCAACCGTTTTTGTCACCTCTTCAAAAAATTCCACTAGGTTCGTAAGGCACGACCTCCCCTTAACGAAGCCATGCTGCGTATCCCTGATCAGATCGCAGCGCTCCAGATGCTCACACATCCTGTCCCTGAGGATCCTCTCCATTAGCTTACCTATAACTGAAGTCAAGCTCACCGGCTATAGTTCCCTGGGTTATCCCTCTGACCCTTTTTAAACAACGGTACTACATTTGCAATCCTCCAGTCCTCTGGGACCTCACCTGTGTCCAAAGAGGAGACAAAGATTTGCGTCAGAGGCCCAGCAATGTCATCTCTCACCTCCCTTAGCAGCCTGGGATAAATACCATCAGGCCCCGGAGCTTTATAAGTCTTTATGCTACCTAAAAGCCCCAACACTTTGTCCCTCGTAATGATTATTTCCTTTAACGGGTCCTCAAAATCCTCAAAGCCGGCATCAGACATCAGGCCCCTCTCCCACGTGAATACTGACGCAAAGTATTCATTCAGGATCTCCCCCATCCCCTCAGGCTCTAAGCATAGATTCCCCTCCTCTGTCCCTGAGAGGTCCAATCTTCCCTCTAACCATCCTTTTGCTCCTTACATAGGAGTAAAATGCCTTAGGATTTTCCTTAATCCTACCTGCCAAAGCCATTTCGTGGCCCCTTTTTGCCTTTCTGACACCCCTTTTAAGATCCCATCTACACACTATTTTTCCAGCGCTGCCTCTGTCCCCAATTGCCTGGATCTAACGTACGCCTCCCGCTTCTTCCTGACCAAGTCCTCAACATCCCTAGTAACCCACGGTTCTCTAATCCTACCCTTCCCATCCTTCCTCCTTACCGGCACGTGTCTATCCTGCAAAAATTTTAGTTTTCTCTTGAAAGATTCCCACATGTGCAGCGTCGACCTACCCTCGAACAGCTTATCCCAGTCAGTATCCTTAAGATCCTGCCTAATCTGGCTATATCTAGCCCTCCCCCAGTTTAACACCCTCCCCTTAGGGCAGGCTTCATCTTTTTCCATTAATACCCTAAAGCAGACAGAGTTGTGGTCACTATTAGACACATGCTCTCCTACTACAACGTCAACCACCTGCCCTGGCTCATTCCCCAGAACCAGATCCAGTATAGCCCCCTCTCTAGTCGGGCTATCCACATACTGCTCCAAGGACCCTTCTAAAACACACTGTACAAATTCCTCCCCGTCCACACCTTCTGCTCTCGGCACCTTCCAATCTACCCCAGGGAAATTGAAATCTCCCATTACAACTACCCTATTCTTCCTACACTTATCTAAAATTTCCTTACATATCCCTTCTTCCACGGCACGCGGACTGTTGGGCAGTCTGTAGTACACACCCAACATAGTAACCTCTCCCTTCCTATTCCTCAACTCCACCCATTGCGACTCAATTCCTAACTCAGCCATACCACCCTCCTTCTGCACTGCTATGATGTGATCCTTAACTAATAACGCCACTCCCCCTCCTCTCCTCAAACCACCTCTATCATGCCTAAAACACTTATACCCCGGAATATTCAATTGCCAGTCCTGCCCTTCCTTTAGCCACGTCTCAGTCACCGCCACCACTTCTAACTTCCTCTCAAACATTGTTGCCTTCAGTTCATCTGTTTTGCCAGTCACACTCCTCGCATTAAAACACATGCACTGAAGGCCCTCGGGCACTCTCTGATCTTACTTCCTACTCTCCGGAGTTACCCTGTCACCAATCTCTCTCCCACTCCAAGTTCCCTCTATCTCCCTACCCCCTCTCCATATTAGTTTAAACCCTGCCGAAACACTCCAGCTAACCTCCCAGCTAAAATATGAGTGCCCTTCCCAGACAACTGTTCCCCATCCCTCTTGTACAGATGCCCCTCCCTCCTGAAGACTTCCCAATGGTCTAAGAATCTGAATCCCTCAACCACGCATTCAGTTGGAGCACTTCGTTGTTCCTAACCCTGTCATTCCCAGGCATCGGCAGCAGCCCACAGAATGCCACCCTGGAGGCCCTACACTTCAGGAAAATACAGACCAGTGAGTCTTATGTCACTGACAGAACTATCAGAGAAAATTCTTAATGAGAGAATTAATATTCACTTGGAAACATACAAGTTACTAAGGATAGACAGCATGACTTTACAGAGGGAGGTCTTGCCACAAATGTGTTAGAATTTTTCGAAAATGTGACTAAGTATATGGATGACAAGTACAGTTGATGTAACTTGTATGGATTTTAGCAAAACTTTTGACAATGTCCCACATGAGACTAATTGAGATAGTTAAAGCACAAGGAATTCAGGGAAACTTGGCAAGACGGTCTGAAAGTGGCTTCATAATCAGACAAAGTTAATCATAGAAAGCTGTTTGGAGTTCAGTGGTGTACCATCAGAATCAGTACCCTTGTTATCATATATCAATGATATAGATGAAAATTTGAGGGAATGTTATGTAATTTTGCAGACAATATTGGTAGAGTGACTAATAGTGAAGAAGATGGTCATACGTTATAGAAGATATAGATGGGTTGGTCAGATAGAACATTACAGCACAGAACAGGCCCTTTGGCCTTCGATGTTGCGCCGACCAATATAAAAAGCAATACCCTCCAAACTAAACCATTCCCTTCTCTTCCATATACTTATCAACTAACCTCTTAAACGCCACCAAACTTGGCGCATCTACAACTGCTGCAGGCAGGGCATTCCACTCCCGAACCACCCTTTGGGTAAAGAACCTACCTCTGATATCCGTCCTATAACTATCACCCCTTAATTTAAAGCTGTGTCCCCTCGTGCTAGCTTTCTCCATCCTAGGAAAAAGGCTATCACTGTCCACCCTATCTAAACCTCTAATCATCTTATATGTTTCGATAAGGTCCCCTCTTAGCCGCCTCCTTTCTAACGAAAACAACCTCAAATCCCTCAGCCTCTCTTCATAAGACCTGCCCTCCATACCAGGCAACATCCTGGTAAACCTCCTCTGTACCCTCTCCAATGCCTCCACATCTTTCTTATAATGTGGGGACCAGAACTGCACACAATACTCCAAGTGCGGCCGCACTAGAGTTTTGTACAGTTGCAACATGACGTTGCGGCTCCGAAATTCAATCCCCCTACCAATAAAAGCTAAGACTCCATATGCCTTCTTAACAACCTTATCGACTTGACTGCCTACTTTCAGGGATCTATGCACATATACACCAAGATCCCTCTGTTCATCAACACTATTAAGAATCCTACCATTAGCCCTATACTCTACACATTTATTATTCCTGCCAAAGTGCATTACCTCACACTTTTCCACATTAAACTCCATTTGCCACCTCTCGGCCCAGCTCTGCAACTTGTCCAAGTCCCTCTGCAAACTATAACACCCCTCTTCACTATCTACCACTCCACCGACTTTAGTGTCATCTGCAAATTTACTAATCCATCCTTCAATACCCTCATCCAGATCATTTATAAAAATTACAAACAGCAGGGGCCCCAAAACAGACCCCTGAGGTACACCACTTGTCACCGAACTCCACGATGAATATCTCCCATCAACCACCACCCTCTGTCTTCTATCTGCTAGCCAATTCCTAATCCAATTAGCTAAATCACCCTCTACAGATGGGCTCTGTAGTGGCAGATGGTATTTAACCCTGACAATTGCAAAGTGATGCACTTTGGAAGAAACAAGATGAGGGAGTATTTAATGAATGGCAGGACACTCAAGCTCATGGGATCTTGGATACTTATTCAAAGATTTCTGAAGTCACCAGCACAAATGAATAAGTTTGTTAAAAGGTATGAGAGACACTTGCTTTTATTGATCATGCATAGAGTTTACACGTAAGGAGACAATCAACTTAGTGGTAGTCATTATTGGTGCATGCTTAATGGGCCTTTCTGCACTGTATAAGTTTATCAATCTTTGACTTAAGTGCTGTAAGCTACAGGGCTATGAGTTGAGTGCAGGAAGGTGGGATTAGGAAGGGCACCTGGGTGTCCTTAGGCTGGCACAGGCAAGATGGGACAAATGGACTCCTTCTGAGTTGTAACTTTTCTATGTTTCTTACCTCCCCCCAGAGGCCATTGTTTCCAGGATGTCATTGATCTCATCTCCTCCAGAGGTTTTCCCTCCAGTTTCCAACTTCAGTCTCAACACCAGATAGCCCATTTTACCCCCTTCCCAAAATCCACAAACAGGTCAATCCTATTTGACCCATTATGTCAACTTGTTCCATCCCTGCTAAACTAATTCTGTCCAATTTTGACTCCACCCTTTTGTCCAGTCCCTTCCCATCTATAATCTAAGATTCTTCTGATGCCCTATATCAACAACTTCCAGTTCCCTGCCAAACAGCCTCCTCTTTACCATGGCTGTCTAATCCCTATACATCTCTATTCTCCACCAGAGTGGCCTGACAGCTCTACTTTTCCTCACCAGCCTGAACAATTTCCATCCACTACCACCCTCCTCCATCTGGCTGAACTTGTTCTCACTCAATTTATCCTTTAACTTGTCTCACTTCCTCCAAGTAAAAGATGTAGATACAGTAACTGCATGAGTCCTAGTTACACCCATCTCTTTTTGGACACATGGAACATTCCTTGTTCCAGTCCTACTCCTACAACACCTTTCCATTGACAATTATTTCATTCTCTCATCTAGACCTGGAAAGATTTATTAATTTTGCTTCTGATTTCCAAACCTTTGTTGCCTTCACATGATCCATCTCTGACACTTCTCTTCATTCACCTCTCCATTTCTAACAGACTGCCACTAATATCCATTACAAGCCTATCGCCTCCCACAGATACTTCCTACATTCTATAGGGATTCTGTCCCATTGTCTCAATTCCTTTACCTCTGTCACATCTGTCCTAATGATGCCACATTCAAAAATGGTGCTCCTGATGTATTTCCTTAATCATGGTTTCCAACCCACTATGGTTGCCAGGGCTATTCGCTGCTCCCAATGTTATCTACTCTTTATTGGAGAGACCAAACAGATTGGATTTGTCTTGACATTAATCATTGTATGTAAATGGAAACAGAGTAGTAAGTCATCCACTATGACTGCTTGTAAATACATTAAAGAAGAAAGCATTTGGATACTTTTGAACTTATATAATGTTTTAAATGATACCTAAACATGTACATCTGATATGCTAAGTGTAATTTTACAAGATATCTATTTTAAATTTAAACTTTTCAGATACATTAATCACTGTATAATTAGTTTACTGCATGTTTTAATGAGTAAGGCATATTGTTATTTAATACTGTGAACTATAAACTTCAGGACATCTTTGGTCTGTCTGCAAGCAGGACCCAAATCTTCTTGTCAATTTGAACACAGCATCCTGTTATCATGTCTACAGGTCTATTCTTGTAGAGTGAAGCCAGAGGAACTGGAGGAACAGTACCTGATCTGCAGATTAATCACTCTGCAGCCTTCTGAACTTAACATTGACGTCAACACAACTTCAGAACATGAAGTCTCTCCTGCAACTTCATCCCATTTCCATTTTTTATTTCCATTTAACCTTTCCACTTTTTGAAATCTCATTTCCCATCTTCCACTCCCTCCACTCTGATCACCTGTTCAGCGTCAAGGTGAGACACTGCTTACTTTTGCTCTGTCATTTACAAATTCTGATTTCATGTCTGCTATCAGCACTCTCCTTTGCCATGATCACCACCATTATATTCCCTTTGTCTATAACATCTTTATCAATTCCCCTCCCATACAGTATAATCTCATCCTATTTGCTGGTGATCCATGTTGCCATGGGGTTGTTACACAGCCACCGACGTAGGGGGACAGGTGGGTGAAATCCATGGAGGGGGACAGCAGATGTCCCAGTGCATTGGGAGATCAGGGTGCATGTACAATGGTATCCTGTGCAGTCTGCAGCCAGCTTAGGCTGCACTAAGTATAGACTGACTGTAATTCTAAATTTTTTTCTTCAACGTTTTCCAGAAGCAACCTAACATAATTAAAATTACAAAGAGGCATGTTAAAGTAGATGTGGAGAAAAATATTTCCACCAATAGGACCAAAACTAAGGGCTTGTCACTAATGAACCCAACAGAAAATGGAGAATAACTTTGCTTAAACAGTGGTGAGAATGCAAAAGTCACCACAAGGAGTTAAGGATATCAGATAAGGGAAAAATAAAAGAAAATGCTGAATATAGAAGATGGGAAGAATCTTTGATCAAGCATAAATGTCATGTTAAACGCATAGGGCCAAATGACCTGTTTGTATTTAAGACTCAATGCAGGAAGACATCAGTGGACTGGTCAGATGGGAAAATGAATTACCTGAGAAATGTGACGTACTGCATTTGGGGAAAGCAGACAAGGCAATGGAATATACAATGGTAGGATTGAGAGAAACTGAGGAATAAAGGGGTCTGGGAGTGCACATCCACAGGTCTCAAATTGGCAGAACAAGTAAGATAAGGTGGGAAATGCAGCAATGATGCATTCATCTGTTAGCCAGAGATAAGCATGAACTGTTTAGATTCAGAACTAGAATGCTGCATATAGTTCTATTCACTGCATTACAGAAAACAAACTAGCAGTAGTAGGTCATTCAGTCCTTCAAGCCTGCTCCATCATTCATTTTGATCATGGCTGATCAAGTTCAATTTTCTGATATCCCCTTCCCCATATCCCTTGATCCTTTTAGCCCCAATATTTAATTTCTTCTTGAAATTAGACAAAGCTTTGGCCTTAACTACTTTGTGATATACTATTACATGTTCACCACTCAGTGAAGAAATCTCTCCACCACAGTTTTAAAGGTTTACCCCTTCTCCTCCAGTTATGACCTTTGTTCTGGACTTCCCCACCATTGGGAATGTTCTGAACCTACACTGTCAAACCCTGTTAGAATTGAGTTTTAATGCACTTCCCTCACTCTTCTAAACTCCAATGAATATAATCCTAACTGATTTAGTGTCTCTGCGTATAATAGATCTGCTATCCCAGGAGTCAGGCTGGTAAACTCTCACTGTATATTCTCTCTAGCAAGGGCATTGTTTCTCAGATAAGGACACCAAAACTGCACACAATACTTTAAATGTGGCCTCACCAATGCTTCATAAAATTGCATCAAAACAAAGCCTATCCCTATGCTTAATCCTCTTGCTATGAAGATCAACATATCATTTGCCTTCTTTGCTGCCTGCTGTACCTGCACACAAAGTGACTGATGCACAAGTTCTCCAAGAGCTCATTGGGTGTAAATTGAGAGGTGGATACTCATTCAAGTAATAATAGTCTCCCTGTTATTGCTACCAAAATTGATAACCTCACATTTATCCACATTATACTGCATCTGTCATGCAGACACCCATACATTCAGCCTGTACAAATCATGAAGCACCTCTGCATCCCCATCACAGCTCATCCTCCCACATAACTTTATCATGTGCAAATTTGGAGACAAGTCTAAATAAACTACATTCACTGGTTCTCCTTAGTCAACTTTACTAATTGTTCCCAAAAAATTCCAATATATTCATCAAACACGATTTCTCTTTTGTAAATCTATGCTTTGTCTGATTATACCACAACATTTCAAATGCTGAGTTATTAAATCATTGATAGACTCTAGCATCTTCTCCAGTATTGTTAGATTCACTGGTCTATTGTTCTTTGTTTTCTCTCTCCTTTTGAGAAGTGGACTTTCATTATATACACTCCAGTCTGTAGGAACTATTCCTGAGTCCAAAGAATTTTGGAAAATAACCACCGATGGACCTATTTTCAGGGCCACTTTCTAAAGTACTCTGGGATGAAGATCATCAGGTCCTGGAGATCTTTCCATCTTCACTCCCATCAATTTCCCCAGAACCATTTCTCTACTAACACTCCTCACTAAATTGTTTCTCTCAGCACTTCTGGTACATTATTCATGTCTTCTTTTGAAGCCAAAAAGAAATTACAATTTTAATTCTGTTACTTGTTTATTCCCTTTATGAATTCTCCTGTCGTGATTGTAAGGGATTAGTTTTGTTCAATCTTTTTCTCTTTGCATATCAAAAAAAACTGTAAAAGTTTCTAATGTTCCCTGATAACTTACTTTCATATTCCAGTTTTCCCTTCTTAATCAATCCCTTGGTCCTCTTCTGCTGAACTTTATATTGTTACTAATTTGCAGGCCCATTGCTTCTTCTTGTTAATTTGTATGCCTCTGAGTCTGACACCATCTCTAATTTCCTTTGTAAGCCATGATTTGAACAAAGAAAATTACAGCACTAGAACAAGCCTTTCAACCCTTCAAGCCTGCACCAAACATGCTGCCCAACTGAACTAAAACCCCTACCCTTCAATATATTCTATTTCCACCCTATTGCTCTATTTATCAAGACACCCATTAAAAGTCACTACTGTATTTGCTTCCAGTACCTCCTCTGGCAGTACCAGAGTGGTGGGTACGAGGCACCCACCACCCTCAAAAAAACTTGCCTCAAATCTTTAAACCTTGCCCCTCATACTTCAAACCAATGCCCCCAAGTAATTGACTCCTCCAGCTTGGGAAAGCTTTTGATTATTCACTTGTTATGCCCCTCAATCTTATAGTCTATCATGTCACCCCTCAACCGCCATCATTCCGAGAACAAACCAAGTTTCTCCAACCTCAACTCATAGCTAATGCCCTTTATACCAGGCAACACCTTAATCTTTTCTGTACCCTCTCTAAAGACTCCACATCCTTGTTAGCATGGCACCCAGAACTGAATACTATATTCCAAGTGTGGCCTAAGGTTTGATATGCCCTAGCCAATAAAGGCAAGCATGCCGTATGCTTCTTGACTATTTTATCCACCTGCATTGCCACTTTGTGACCTTTGTGCATGTACACTCAGATCCCTTTAAGTAAATATCCCTTCTCCCAAGATTCATCAGGTGAGTGGGATGAAGGAGCAGCACTGAAAGCTTGTGCTACCAAATAAACTTGGATTTTAATCTGGTATTGAGACTTCTTACTGTGCTTACCCCAGTCCAATGCCAGCATTGCACTTATGACCAAACCAATTCTGTATCCATCTTGCCAACTCATCTAATCTCATGCAACTTCACCTTCTGTACCAGTCTGCCATGAGACACTTTGTCAAAGGCCTTAGTGAAGTCTATGTAGACAACAGCCATTGCCCTACCCTCAATCATCTTTGTCACTTCAAAAAACTCAATCAAGTTAGTGAGATATGATCTCCCCTTCACAAAACCATGTTGCCTCTTACTAAGAAGTCTACTGATGTCCAAATGGGAGTAAATCCTTCTCAGAGAATCCCTTTCTAATAAAATTTCCTATCACTGATCTAAGGCTCACCAGCCTGGATTATCCTCACTATCCTTCTTAAACAAAGGAAGTCCATTGGCTAGTCTTCAATCCTTTAGGACCTCCCCTGTACATGATGCACTGGCCAGACTATGCAGATGCTACAACAGATGAATGAACACTGCTCGACAATCACCAAGCAGGAGTATCTCTTGCTGTCAGGGAACATTTCAGTAGTCAAGGCATTTAGCCTCTGATCTTCAGGTAAGCATTCTCCAAGGCTGCCTTCATGACACATGACAATGCAGAATCGCTGAGCAAAAACTAACAGCCAAATTCCACACACAAGGGCAGCCTCAACCAGGATCTTCGGTTCATGTCACTAATCCCCACAACATGCAAAATCTAACAGTCCTAGCTTGAGACAATTCATACCTCTTTAACCTGTGCTTAATCCTTTCTCCATTCACACTGTCAGTACCTGTAAAGAATTGATTACCTGTAAAGACTTGCATTCCAATTATCTTGTAAATTGAGTCTGTGTTCATGTACCCCTGTTTGCAAACAACTCTTCACTCACCTGAAGGAGCAACATTCCAAAAGCTTGTGCTACCAAATAAACCTGTTGGACTTTAACCTGGTGTTGAGACTTCTTACCCCAATCCAACACATCATGACCTCCCCTTCACCAGTGAAAATTCAAAGATTTTCTTAAGGCCCCAGCAATTTTCTCCCTTGTATTTCAGGGTGTATTCCAACAGGCCTTGGGGATTTGTCTTTAATTTTGTCAAGAACCCCAATCCCTCCACCTTTTTGATCTCAACTTATCCTGAACTATCTATACATCCTTATCCAGACTCATCATCCACCAAGTCCTTTGTGAATACTGATTCACTCATTTGATACATCATCCATTTTCTCTGGCTCCATACACAAATTCTTCCCCTTTTGAGTGGGCCAACCCTCTCACTCTTTATACAAGTCTTTGGATTTTCTTTAATCCTGTTGGCCAATGACTTTCCGTGACCCCTTTTAGACCTCCTTACTCAAGTTTCTCAGGAACCCCAATTTGGCCACAACCAAACTCAGGAAGATTGTGATCAATTTAAAAATGGTAAAGAGATTAATGATAATGTTACCAGGAATGCTGAGTTGTAGCTATTGGGGAGGGGATGTGGATGGGCTAGATTTGTTTCATTGGAATAGAGGGGACTATTGAAGTGGATGCAAGTGTGATGTGCAGAATTGAAATACCTATATTGAGTGTATAGAAAGGACATAGGTTTAAATTAACTGAAAGAAAAATTAAAGTTTAGGAGAACTGGTTTCAACCAATGGGTGGTGGCACCTGGCACTTGCTGGCTGAAAGGGCTCTTAAAGGCACAAACCTTCATCCTATTTTAAAAACACTTGAAACGCTGTAACTAATCAAGTTACAAAACTGAAGCAGGCTCATTTCTTTTAACCTGACAGATGCCATGGACCTCCTATGCTGTAATATTGGCTTTTAAACATTTCAGAAAGAATTTCCTGCTGGACAGTTCTCTCAGACTGACTGGATGTACACACCACTGTCACTGTTCATGATTGGTTAAGGGTTTGAATGTTTGTGGAAGGTTTGCAATCAAGCTGTCTGGATGGAGTGTCATATTGAAACACTCATTTAGACAAATGGAAAATATTCATCACATTCCTAACTTGTGCCATCTAAGTAGTAGACAGGCTTTGGAAAGTCAGGTGGTGAGTTACACATATCTGCTGTTCATGGAGTCAGATAATCCCCAGAGCTTTGGGTGACATGATAGCATGGTGATTAGCATTGCTGCCTCACAGCACCAGGGGCTTAGGTTCAATTTCCAGCATGGGTGGTAACCATTTTCCTCTGGAACAAAGAAGGCTGAGAGGTGATTTTATAGAGATCTATAAAATGATGATGGGCACAGATCAGCTAGATAATCAATATTTTTTCCCAAAAAGGTAGGGGAGTCTTAAACTAGAGGGCAGAGGTTTAAGGTGAGGGGAGAGAGATACAAAAGTGCCCAGAGGGGCAATATTTTTCAGAGGGTGGAGTATCTCTACAGCAAGCTGCCAGAGATAGAGACAGGCACAATTTTGAATTTCAAAAAAGCATTTAGACCGTTATGTGGCTAAAATAGATATAGACGGATATCAGCCAAATGCAGACAATTGGGAATTGCTTTGGTTTTTAAAAAGCAGCATGGACAAGCTGGGCTGAAGAACCTGTTTCCATGCTGTAAACATGGCTGTAATCATACCACGCTGTTGTAGCACAGTATTTCTATGGTTGGTCCAGTTCAATTTCTGATCAACACAACTCCCTGGATGTCAATAGCAGGGAATTCAATGATAGTAATGCCATGTAGTCTCACGAGGTGATGGTTAGATCCTCTTGGATATGGCCATTGTCTGGCACTTGTCAGTATCCAGGTCAAGTCTGGATATTGCCCAAGTTTTGCTGTATTTGACATGGAATGCTTCAGTACCTTAAGTTGTCATGAAGAGTGCACATTATGCAGTCATCAGCAAACATCCCCACTTCTGACTTTCTGGACAGAAGGAAGGTCATTGATGAAGTAGCCAATGAATAGTAGGCCTAGAACACCCTGAGGAACTCCTGCAGTGATGTCCTGAACAGAGATAACCTCCATCACAATCTTTGTGCCAGTATGGCTCCAACCAGTGGAGGATTTCCCCTTATCCCACTAGCTCCAGTTTTACTAGGGCTCCTTGATGCCACACTCAGTCAAATCTGCCTTGATGTCAAGGGCAGTCACTCACCTCACTTCTGGCATTCAGCTCTTTTGTTTAAAAAAGGCTGTAATGAGATGAGCAGTGACCCTGGCAGAACCCCAAACTGAGCACCAGTGAGCAGGCTGTTGATGAACCCTTTTATCACTTTACTGATGGGCTATAATTGTCTGATAGGATGTGTCCTGTTTCTCATCTACAAGATGTAGGCCCAGTGAATTTTCCACATTGCCAACAGATGCCAATGTTGTAGCTGTAATGGCACACAAACACAGCTACTCACTCAACTCACCTTTTCCTTGTCTATCTGCAAATTTACTGATGTGCTTATCCAATTCCCTTACTTCCCAACAGCGTATTCCAGATCATAACCATAAACATTTCCCCTCATGTCGCATTGGCAAAAGAGCCATTTACCTTAAATCTGTCCTCTTTCTTGATACTTCTCCCTATGGAACTCCATCTGCTTGGTCTATATTTTGAGCATTTCTAACAAATTGCTTTGCAAATTTCTCCCAAGAACAAGCCCAGCTTTTCTGACCTCAGTTCTTATCTGAAGCTCATCTTTCCAAGTATTCTCAAATCTCTTCTGCACTCAAAGCTTTCACGTCCTTTTCAAAATGCAGTGCCTAAAATTAAACACTGTTCCAGTTCAGGCTGAACTAGCATTTTATGCTCTGCAAACTGTAATCATTTCACATTTATCCATATTCACATTCAGTTTACACTGTCTGCAAAATGTTGAAATTGCATCCTGCCTATAAAAGTCCAGATCATTAATATAGATCAAGATAAGTAATCATACTAGTATGCCACTTTATACCTCACTCCAGCAGCCATTCACCATTACTGTCTCCTGCTCTCCATTCAGACTCAGACTCTGCTGCATTGATCCTTCATTCCATGGACTTCAACTTTGCTGGCAAGCTTAAACTGTCAGTTTTGTACAATTAGGCAGTGTTCAAGGATACTTGCACTGGCAGAGGACCTGACAAAGGGTATAATATAACTAGAGAAGAAATTCTCATTTCAAAAGGTATGAATTTGTGGAACTATGGAGTCTAGGCCATTCAAGGTTGAGAGAGACATTTTTAAATCAATAAGGGAATCAAGGATTTATGGGGGATAAGGCAGGAAAGTGAAGTGAGGATTGTATCAGATTAGCCATAATCTTTTTGAACAGCAGAGCAGAAGGGCTAAATGGGCTATTTCTGTTTGTACATCTTATGGTCTTATTTATCTGGTATCTTTAACATAAAACACTGCAAGATGTTTTACAAGGGAACTTGAGCAAAATTAGACACTGGATACAAGGCAATATTTGGCTAAGTCTTAAAAAAATTTAGTCAAAGAGGAATGTTTTAAAGGAACACCTTAAAGGATGGAGACAGCACAGAAATGTTTAGAGCTGAGGTAACTCAAAGCATGGCCATCAACAGCACAGCAATTAAAATCTGATACTTAAGAGGCCAAAATTACAAGAAATTTGTAGGGCTGGAAACAGGTCATGCTACAGAATCCATGAATTTTAACACCATAACATTGACCTATGTTAGCTCTCAGTCAAACAATGAGCACAGGAGTGATAAATGAATTTAAGTTTCCCCATTGTACCCAAATTACTCCTGCCAGCCTGAAAATTGAGGTTGGGTGAGAAACAGCCCTAGTCAATAATTGGCCACTTAAGGGGCTTGATTGTGGCCAGAGTAGGCCAGCCTAGTCTCAAATAACAGTGTAACATTGAGTGATCAGGGAGAGCAAGAGCCTATGGGAAAGCCACCCAAGAAATTTTAGACATCCCTACCTCCAAACCCATAAAATTTTGTCTGAAGTGATTTGAGCATCAAATCAAGTTCTACAGAATTCAGTTCCAATCTTAAAATTACCAAGTTGTTCAAAAATAAATAGTTTTATAAAGACCATTTATAATAAAACTTTGATCAAAAATAGAAAACAGCAGCCCTTGGAACCTATATCATTCAAGGTGATCATAACAGATCTGATTGTGACCCTATTTCTACTTTCCTGCCAGCAACCCATTACCTTGCAATCCCTTGTCAATTAAAATTCCACTCAATCAGCCTTGACTAAATTCTAATGACAGCCTCCAGCACTTGCTGGGAAAGCATTGCAAAGACCAATGATCCTCCAACAGAAGAAATTCCTCCCAACTCTTGGGAGATTTTTTTTTTTTTTAAAAACTGTGCCCCAATTTCTCCAGAGGAGGAAACATTATCTCAGCACTTATCCAATCAAGCCCCCTCAAAACATTATGACCTGGTAAGATCAACTGTCATTCTTCTGAAGAAGTAGTATAGGCCCCATCTTTCCTAAAGGCAAACCCCTCATCCCAATAATCAGCCTAGTGAACCTTCAATGCAAGTATATTCTTGGAAGTATGGTCTTCCTAGCCAAAGGAGTACACAGTACTTCAGCTGTGGTCTCAATGCCCTGCACAGTTGCAACCTGACATACATACTTGAGTCTTCCTCCATTTAATGGATAATATTTCATATTCCAACTTGTGGAACAATTCATTCATCTTTTAACAAATATTGTAAATATTCAAGTCTTTGGTTCTTGATATTGTTTTTGCCCACTGACCTTATTTGTTGGTGTATAATGTCCCTTCCTTTTCACTCTGGTTATTATCCTCCATTACTGCCTTGTCTTTTTCCAACTTTCCGACTCTATCCTCACATGAGCTTTCATCCCATGATTTAGCGGTACAGCCCTTCACCAGAACACTGGGCCAAGTGCCCCATTAATCCAAACCCATTTCTCCTACACCACTTTCAGCCACACATTCACTTAATTACCTTATGCCCTTTTTCTCATAACTCAGGTAGTAATCCAGAGGTCATTATTCTTGGTGTTTTTGAAAATTTATCTCCAATGCTCATTTCAACAGAAACATTTTTAGCCCTACCCATGTGGACCAATTACAAGAGATCCTCTTTGAAGTGTGAGCGAAAGGATCTCTTGAGAAGATCTCATTTGCTGTTGTGGGAACCTGTGGAGATAAATAAATACAAAATGTGGCAAGTTAAGAGAACCAAATTCCAGGGTGAGCAGCCAGCAGTCATGGCCCACATTGGCACCAATGACATGGATACAAAGTAGGGTGTGGTCCTGCAGTCCAAATTTATGGAGAAAGTTCAAGCAAGACCTCAAAAGTCAATTTCCAGATTAACCCCAGTGCCACAAATACAGAAAGAGACTAATGGCTAATGCATAGATGTAAAGATACAAAGGAGAGAAAGTTTAAGTTCTTGAGGCACTGAAAAGATAGGACTTTGTCCAATTCAGATGGATTGCACCTAAACAGGGCCAGGACAGAGTTCCTTGTGTTTTGCTACTGTTATTAGGAAGATTTTACAGTCAGCATGGGTTTGAGAACCAGAAAGATATTTGGTGCATCAAGATGCACAGAACAGGGAGGGAAAGAAAGCACTAGAGTAAGGAATACAAAGTTAAGGACCAGAGTAAATAAGATTTCAGTTGCAGATGCTGATTGCTATGTGGAAAGATGGCAATCTGCATCTGTTAAGCCATGCTGGCTTAACAGTAGAAAAAAAGTGTAAAGATTTGACCAAGATACACAAGATTAAAGAGTCAAATCTGTAGCTAAAAGGCTGGTGTATGAGAAATGAGGTTTGATTGATGAGGCACTAGTACACTTTCCTGGCAAAGAAGGTTTTAAAACTAAATGGTTGGAGTGGAGGGGGTGCAGGGTGGATGCAAGGAGATATTTGGAGGTAATGAATGCTGTATGTCACTCAGATCAGGAAAGCTTTAGAAGATTGGCAGTTGATGGCCAGTGCAAGCTCTGCATTGAATCTGCACAATGTTAAAAACTTTCCTCTCTTCACATGCTGCATGACTTGAAAATTTCCAACTTTTTTGTATTTCAATAGAATATTGCTTTGAAGGAGGTCTAAAAATTAGAAGTATTGAGAGTGAAGTTTGAAATGTGACAGGGTGTAGAAAAGCAGACTGTATGGTGGTTGAAAAATGGAAAAAGGAGGTTCATAAGCAATATAATCTTTGATTTGCTTAATTCAACAAACATTAATGAAAGGATTATTCAGATAGGTGGAAGAAATGGGAATAGGTCAGGTAAATGTGACTACAAAGAGTAAACACTAAAAACCATTCAGCTCAACTGATTTATTTATGCCATGCTGCAAGTCTAGAACCCATGTTTGTTGATGATACCAAGATAGGAAGGAAACCAAGTCATCAAAAAGATAAATAATGCAAAGGAATAGGAGCAAAATTTGATAAATGGAAAGGGGTAGGCAATAAATGCTGACCTAGCCAGCAATGTCCATATCCCATGAAGTATACATATTCAGGGCTTTGGTGAAACACTATTTACACCCTCACTAAAGCCTCCACATCCTTCCTGTAAAATGGCAACCAGAATTGAACGCAATACTCAAGTGTAGCCTAACCCAAGTTTTATAAAGCTGCAATATGACATCCTGAATTTTGTACTCAATGCCCCAACCATGCCACAAGCCTTCTTTACCACCCTATTTGTGGGGCCACTTCCAGGGAGCTACAGGCTTGAACTTCCAAGATCCCTCTGTATCAGTGCTGCTCAGAGTCCTGCCATTAACTGTATATTTACCCTTAACATTTGATCTTCCAAAGTGCTGTACCTCAACTGTCTGAATTAAATGCCATGTCATTTCTGTCCATATTTACAATGGATCCATATCCTGCTATATCCTTTAACAACCTTCTATACCATCAACTCCACTTATTTGTTTTTGACTTGGATGAAAATGTAGTAAGTTTGCAAGCAATAGAGGTCCCAGTACAGATCCCTGCAGAACATCACTAGTAACAGATTGTCAGCTAGAAAATCCCTTTCACAGAATGGGTTTCCCCATAGAAACCCATTCTGAACCCAAATGGCTAAGTCACCACTGATCCCATGCAATCTTCTGTATGAACCTATGTGGGACCTTGTCAAAAGCTTTACTAAAATCTTGGTAGACAACATCCACTGCTCTATCCTTATCACCCTCATTATCTCAAAAAAGTCAGTAAGACATGATCAGTTCTGCACAAAGCTATGCTGATTTTCCCTAATTAGACTGTTTTTCCTAAAGCACAGAAACCCTACTCCTAAGAATCCTCCCCAACAGCCTCCCAATCGCTCAAGAGACTCTCAGGTCAACAATTTCCTGGATTATCCTTTTTCCTTTCTTCAACAGAATAGCACCTCTCCAGTGGCTAGCAAGGAGCCAAAGATCTTTGTCAGGGCCCCAGCAATCTCCTCCATCAGGCCCGAGGGATTTATTCCCATAAATGCTCTTCAAGAAACCCAACACCATCACTTCCTTGATCTCAAAATGCCTTGCATATTATGCTCCACATTAATCTCTATCTTTCACTTAGAAGTTCATATACACACAAAGTCAGCACAGGAACAGGCCCTTCGGCCCATCAAATCTTGCTGACAGATGCTGTAATATTTTCTATATGGTCCTATCTCTCTATTCCCTGCTTCTGTATTTATATGGATGCCTCTTGAATGTTATAGAATCTGCTTCCACCACCACCTCCAGGAGCACATTCCAGGCATTCACCAGCCTGAAAAACTTACCCTTTCTCCCAACTATGCCCAAGTGACCCTAGGGAAAAACTTGACTATTCACTCTTTCCAAGCTTTGGGGTTCCCCTTCTTTTTCTTATGCTTCAGTCGAAACAATCCAAGTTTGTTCAATCTTTCTTCATAATCCATATCCTCCAAACCAAGCAATATCCTTCGAAATAGTGTGGTGACCAGAATTGTACATAATTCTCCAAATCTGTTTTATGCATAAAATGCTCTTTAACCCTACTTGCCAAGGTCATTTCATGGTCCTTTCCTTACTCTAATACTCCACTCAAGCTATTTGCTTTATATTCATGGGCCTGAATGATTTTAACTTCCTCAACCTTACATTTGCTTTTTTGACTAAATTCACAACCTCACTTGTTATTCAGGCAGCTCCTTACCTTACCATCCTTGTCATTTCTGGAACATGCCTGTCCTGAACTCTGATCAGTAGATCTTCAAATAACTCCAATGTCAAATGCTGACTTACCCAATATCAGCTGCTCCCAATTAACTCTCCTTAGCTTCTGCCTAATAGTATTGTAATTTGCATTCTCCCAATTCAGTACACTCCCACAAGTTTTAATCACAGCTATTTTAAAACCAGAGTTGTGATCACTGTTTCCAAAAAGCTCTCCCACTGAAAGTAGAGTGACTTGGCCACGCTTATTTGCCAATACAAGGTCCAGTATGGCTCCGTCTCAAGTTGGGCTATGCACACTTTCAAGAGACCCTCTTGGATGCACAAATTCTGCTCCAACTAAGCCTCTTGCTTATTGGGAAAGCTGAAAAGTTACTGATTATACCAACCCTGTTGTTGCTTATTTTCATAATCTGCCTAACATTTTGCTCCTCAATGTCCCATTGGTTACAGGGGAAAGGGAGGCCTACAGTACTACCCCAGTGATTGCACCCTGATTTGAGCTTTATCTATATTGTCTGAGGACAAGCCTTCCAGTATGTCCTGCGAACAGATATGAAATTTCTGATTAGTAATGCAAACTGTCCACTACTTTTACCTCCTTATAAGTCAACTAAAACATCAAAGCTTGTAACATTGAGCAGCCATCCTGTCTCTCCAAGAATTCTCTAAAGGCCACAACACAATAACCTCAGGTACAGTTCCAAGTTCTTAACTCATCCACCTTACCTATAAATACTACTAATGTTTAAATAAATACTTCTGTCTATTAATTAGACTGTCCCTCCTTTCAGATTTAATGGTCCTAACATCAGTTGCTGAATAAGAGCAAGTTATTGCACATGCTGGAATCTGACACCAAAAGGGAAAATCTCCAGCTCTGGTAACAGCTGAAGCTGGATGTGTGGCAAATAACCCAGGCCAGGTAACTCAGTCAGACAGCTCTTTGGAAATAGTTTAAGGAGAGAAGAGCTGAGATTGAGTCCAAAAGACCCTGTCAAAGCTTTGACAAAAGGATCATCTGACTTGAAACATCAATTTTTTTCTCTCCATTTGCTGACCTGCTGTTCTGAATCACAGCCCCTGCCACAGTTTAACTCTCAAGTAGCACTAGGTATCCAATACAAGGATACTGGTTCCCCTCCCATTTAGTGCAACAGGTCAGGTCACCCCTGCCCCAGAAGAATGTCCTATTCATCCAAGAACCTGAAACCCTGCATCTATCACTAGCTCCTTACTATGAATTCATCAGCCCTATTGTACTATTCTTTGCCTCAATAATGCATGGCACTGGTAGTAACACTATCCTTGGGATACACTTTTCAGCCCTTTTCCTAACTCCTCTACCTATGTCACTGGCACCAATGTAAACAACTCAGACTGTTCACCCACCCCTAAGAATTTCTTGCAATCAAACTTCCATGACCCTGGCACCAAAGAGTTAACAGTGCCTTGCACTGCTGTCTCAGCACCAACTACTTGGTTTGATTCCTGGCTTGGATACTGTCTGGAGTTTGCATTGTGTCTCCAAGGGTTTCCTCCCACAGTCCAAACATGTGCAGGTTACATTGATTGTCTACACTAAATTGACCTAGTGTCAGTGGGAATTACAGAATAAATATATGGGGTGGATGAGTAATTTCTACTTTGGTAGAAAAAGTAGGTGGTATTATTATTTAAAAGGCAAAAAGATGCAGCATACTACAATGCAGAGGGACCAGAGGGTCCTTGTGCACAAATCACAAAAACCCAGTCTGCAGGTGATCAAGAAGGCTAGTGGAATTTGGCCTTTATAGCAAGGGGGATAGAATAAAAGCAGGGAGGTCTTGCTGCAACTGTATAGGGTACTGGTGAGGCCACAATTGGAGTAGTGTGTGCAGTTTTGGTCACTGCATTTGCAGAAGGATATATTGGCCTTGGAGGGAGTACAGAGAAGGTTCACTAGGCTGATACTGGAGATGAGGGGGTTAGCCTATGAAGAGAGATTGAATAGACTGGGTCTGTACTTGTTAGCACTTAGAAAGCTGAGGGGAGATCTTAGAGACCTAAGATAATGAAGGGGATAGGGTAGAGGTAAAGAGATTCTTCCCACTTAGAAAGGATAGCAGAACTAGAGGGCACAGCCTCAAAGGGGAGGTAGTTTAGGTCAGAGTTGAGGAGGAACTTCTTCAAAAGGTGGTGAGTCTCTGGAATTCTCTGCCCATTGAAGTGGTGGAGGCTACCTCGCTGAATATATTTAAGTCACAGGTGGATAGGTTTCTGATAAAAAAGGGAATTAAGAGTTATGGGGAGAAAGCAGGAAAGTGTAACGATCCAATTCAAATGAGCCATGATCTTGTTGAATGGCAGGGCAGGCTCAGATGGCAAGACAGCCTACTCCTGCTCCTATTTTTTGTTCTTTGAATAGATCCTGGGTGGGATTGTGATCCATCAGCCTTGATGGGCCAAATGGTTTTCTTTTGCACAATTGGGATTCTGTAACATAATCTGGAATCTGTGGCTATGAGCCACAGAAACATCTGTGCTAATAACTAGCAAGTCTCCTACCACTCACTTGGACTTTGCCCAACTATGCTCTACACAGCCAGTTGTGGTGCTACAGGCCTGGCTGCTGCTGTTATGCTCCCAAGAGGCTATCAACCCCAACTGTATCTAAAATGCTGTACTTATGAGGTGAATAGCAACAGGAGACTCCTGCACTGCCATTTCTAGCAGTCACTCATCTGCTTGAACCTGCAGTGTGACCATTTCCCTGGGCAACTCAGGGCAGGCTATTTATAAATGATATGCATTAGCATCTGCAAAGTATAGTGTACATTTCCTCTTACCCACTATCAGTTGAAACTGTATTCTTCATTAGGAAGAAATGTGTTTCAGGTAACAATATTCCTATGCTTACAAGTGACTTGAGAATAATTATAAAACTAAGTCCTTCTATCACTGCTTCCTGTATATTCATTATGCAACTACACCAGTTTAACTTAGAAGATAGGCCATTTTAGGCCTGCAAGCCTGCTCTGCCATTCTTTATGATGGTTGATCGTCCAGTTCAGTAGCCTAATCCTGCTTTCTCTCCATAACCTTGGATCCCATTCCTTTTGAGGAGCTGCAGCCAGGTACAATACCTGCAGACTTGACAGGAATACCAAACTGCTCTTACCTCCACATCTGGCAGAGCAAACTATGCTTTAACTGCCATCTCTGCCCAATGCAGCAAAACAAACAATCTCAAAGCCCACATACTAAATAGCAGCACCTCGATATCTTGATTATTTCTAAGGCAATTCAATTGGATACAAGGATGTTTCTCTTATGGGAGACTAGAACTTGAATTCTTCTGTCAGCAGTGAAAGCTGAATCATTGACTTTATTAAAGGTGGAGCAGGACAGATTTTTGGTAGGTGCAAGGAGGCTTCAAGACAAGATTTTCCATACAAGTAAAATGCTAGAAAATCTCAGGTTTTGACAGCACGTATGGGAGAGATTAGAGTACAAAGTCATGATTTGAGTGGTAGGAGATAGTTATGGGCAGATATTTGTGGCACTGTAGAAAATAGAGCCAACGTGGAGTCTAAGTGACCTTTTGTCAGAGTGGAGGTGTCAGAAACAAGAGAATCAAATACATGAAGGTTGGGGGCAATAGGGAAGTGGAGAAAGGGCATGTAAATGAGGATACAGAAGGCTGAAGTGGTGCTAAGTGTCTACTGAGTGATCATAATGTGTGAATAGTAGAAGAGGTACAAACTGTTCAAGGACTACTGAGGAATGTGTAGTTGCCCTGAAGTTATGCAAACTGCAGGAACAGCACCTCGATTGTTCAACCCAGAAAGCCGTTAAGTGCCCAGAGTACAACTTCAGAATCTCAACTCCCCTCCACTTTCACCCATTTTCATTTCTCCATTCTATCCTTCTTCTTTCTCACTTCCATTTTCTCCACTTCTCCATTCTGCTCCCCCAGCCCCCTCTTCAGAGCACCTGTCATATTCCTCAGAGTCCTTTAACAATCTGTACCTGCCCTGCCATTCACATATTCTGATCACTAAATGAATACACTTAATACCCCCTCAGCCATCTGCATCTTTGTCCTATTGCACTGCCAATTCAGTCTAAACCTGTTTTCTTTGCTCTTAGCTGACTAAGGAAGATCTAGACTCAAAACATTGACTCTATTCTCTCCCAGATGCTGGTGGGCCTGCTGAGATTTTCCAGCATTGTATTGGAAATCAATACATGCAGTATCTTGCTTTTATAACAGATTTCCCATCTCAAAAGGCAGCAGACCAGAGCCAAAACAGCATATTTCCACTGTCTTCCTAGGGAATCAGCCAATTCACATCATCATTCACTGGGCCATTATGTCAAGAATCCAAACTAGTTTATTTGCTTAAATCATGAAAATCTCCTTGTAATGGTTTTGGAGATTAGGCATCAACATAATTTACTGCTTAAATAGTTACCATTAATTCATCATGTACTTGCCATCAATTTTGTATACCTACAATTGATTCAGTGCAGCCTGCTTCTTCAGTGTGTGTCCTGGTGGATTGCTTGTTCTCCTGACTCCAATATTCCATTGAGCAGTGTTATGGTTGGCTGCGATTTGCAAAACTCCTGCTCCCAGTTGGACCAGCGTGCTGGCACTCAACCTTATTCACCTGTTATCTGGGTATTAATTTATACACAGGAGCAAAATACTGCAGACGTATCAGCAGTCCAAGCAGAATCTGAGGAGAGAACAGAAAACATTGCCAGTGGAATACTCCAACTGGAAAACTTTGTCACTACTAGTATATCTTGGGTTCTAAAAAAGTTTATTCAAGACATCAACTGAACATTTCAACACTTTATTTTTCCATTTGACATCAGTCTCCAAAGCGGCAAGTTTTTGTACAAAAACGGTCCATGCTAACTCATGAAAATTCAATAGAAACAGTTTTCAACTTCCTAGCAGTATGCAATTTAAAAAACTCAATAGTTTAAGGAATATCGTATTGTCTAGATTAAGATGGCATAATATTTCAGAGGCCAAACCGAGAACAGTGAGCATAGTGGTGTCCCAGCAGGGTTGGCACCAGTCTTAAGGGTTACATGGAAAGCAGTTTGTCAGATTTTAAATACGACCCTCAAAATTCTAGGCAAGTAAAAAAAAATCGCAATCGACGGATCGTGTCACAAACCCCTCTCGCAAATGACTGCAGAGTTTTAAACTCTGCAACCGTTGAAGCATGGTGTTTCCTGTAACAGCAGTTTTTAACATTTGTTCACGAACGAGAATCTCTAAAATAGTAGTGTTTTCCCAATCGGCAGAAACACTCGGATATTCCAGATTACTCTGAAAAGAAAAAAAACTAACAGACATAGGTCCCCCACTCAAATTACAAACTAACAAAAATAAAAATGATCCCACTCCTAAAATTGGTCGAAGATAGGCACGAATCGAAGATCTGATGAAAAATGCAGGAAGCAACTCGATCAGGCACCCTGGTGGCTCAAAAGATAACTGCGGGCAGCTTGGAGCACATTGCCGAGACTCGAGTCTCTGCGCAAGGTGAATGCGCCATTTTAAACCAATGCCACCCGAGAGTTAAAAAAACAAGGAATGTGAGGGGGCAAAAACATCGACCCCCAATACCAGGGAGACACAAAACTGGAAGGATAAAACTGCATACATCAAGTGCAACTTACCAAATAAAGAGTGATTTTTAAACTACAATTCCGTAAACCCTACAAAGTTACTGTGGTGGGAAAAAAATTTACTAGTAAGGGACTCGGAACAACATAGCACTTAAATTTCGGAACAATACCCCCCGTTGGATTGAAAAATCTTTAATGCGACATAGAATAAATGTGTTTGTGTGGGGTGAAGTTAGACAGCGTCCCGAATAAGCAAGATTGAATTCAAGAGATTAGACGGCGTTCGCCCCAAAAAAGTCCCTTCAGAAACAATAAATGGCCGATGATCATGACGACCTGGAAAGTGTGGCTGGCCGATTTCCCTATCTGTTGGAGCTGTATCGATCGTAGTTACTGCCACGAGAGCCACGGGAGTTGCCACTTCCCTTGTAATCATATTGCCTGTAACTGGAACCACCACCGTAGCCGCCGCCGCCATAACCGCCGCTGCTATAGCCGCCACCATAACCACCGCTGCTATAGCCGCCGCCGCCATAGCCGCCGCCGCTACCGTAGCCGCCACCGCTACTGTAGCCGCCACCTCCGCCCCGACGGTAGCCGCCGCCACGGCCTCCTCCATATCCGCCATCGCCCGATTTCTTCTCGGCGTAGTCCACCCGGATCTGCCGACCGTCGATGGACTGACCGTTCAACGCATCCATCGCACCATTGGCATCTTCTGGGTTCTCGAAGGTGACGAAGCCGAAGCCGCGGGACGCCATGGTGCACTTATCTTTGATCACTCGAGCATCGACAACCTCGCCATACTTGGAGAACACCGCCTCCAGGGCCTGCTCATCTGTATCGAAGCTTAGGCCGCCAACAAAGAGCTTTCGGTCGTCATTTCGGTCATTCATTTTGCTGTTTACTTTAAACACAATTGACCGGGACACTTCCCTCCTAACGTTCTCCTTTCTCTCCGGCAGCAATAATACGCAAGCACCGGAAAAGACACCCCTTTTATAGCCCAGCCTTGTGCGCCACCTGGAAGCTGTCCCCCGATTGCCACAGCCAGCAATATAGTTCCGCCCAGCACGCCGTGTGCCGATGAAAGGCCACGTGACCATTGTTCATGAAGAAGCCGCGCTGTTTAGCGCTAGCGGCCATTTTAACGGCGGAGTTTTAATTGTTAATGAGCCTGACACACTGAGTGCTGGTCAAATCTCACTTTTTCTCTCTATTTACATATATATTTATGAATACAATAACAAATGCCATCAGCGAAGATGAATTCCACTCTGCTACCATTTCTGAATGATCCGGTAAAGTGAAGGAAACAATGAGTCTTTCTTAATTTTAAATCAACCAATTTTATGTCCTTGTCCTCTGCATCTGACTTGCAAGCCATTCTCGAGCCCTTCAATTCTGCATAAAATAAACTATGTAGTCGCCACATCAAAACATGTTTCAACACACCCCGTCCTTGCTGATCAGCTGCGCCTGTTCACAGAATACTACAGTGCAGAAGAAGCCCTTCGGCCCATCGAGTCTGCATCTACGCAAGAAAGGGCTGTTCATCTAATCCCACTTGCCAGCATTTAGCCCATAGACCTCGGGCTGTACAGTCTTCTGCAGCCTATGTTTCACATTCAAGTCAACAAAGAATTAGTATACAGAGCAGATGTCAGCACACCACACTCCTACACTGGAAATGTACAAAATACATAAGGGCCTATAGAAATTCTATCATCGATGGCTCTGCCACATCCTCTAGATTCAATGGAGGGAATGCCAAAGTAGACCTTGAAGTCAGCCTCCTTGAGTGTTCAGGCAAAACTGTTAAATTAACTTAAATGAAATGTCCAGATGGTCAAGAAGTGCCCCCCAGCAAGGTGTCGTTCTCTCAACTCTCAAATGGCCAATGTTCCAGGGAAAATGAAGCAAAAAGAAATATTTCAAAGCAACATTGACATGAAGCAGAGTAACAAGAAAAAGGAAAGGAAACGTCATGCACTTTGGATCATAATACCTCATGGGACATCCTGCTTTAAAGAACAGTACAGGACCAAGCCCTTCAGCCCACCAAGGTGGCAATAACACAAGATGCTGTTCTAAACTAAACATCTTTTGCCACTTCGTGGTCCATATTATTCTATTTTCTGCCCATTAATTTGTCTGTCAAAATGTCTTTTAAACGCCATTATATCAATTTTTACCAACTCCTTTGGCAGAGCATTCCAATACTTACCGTGTGTGTAAAAAAAAACTTGTCTCTGACGTCTCCTTTAAATTTTCCCCTTTTACCTTAAACTATTGAAGTAATCGAAATTTTTACCTGGGACTATCCATTTTGTGGAGATGCCAGCATTGGACTGGGGTAAACACTGTAAGAATCTCACGACACCAGGCTAAAGTCCAACAGATTTATAGTCAGAACTTCCCGCAGTTGTTCTAATCACAAACAGTGTTTGTGATCAGAACTCTCCACTCACCTGATGAAGGGGAAAAGCCCCAAAAGCTAGTGGTGTTTGCTACTAAATAAACCTGTTGGACTTTAACCTGGTGTTGTGAGACTTCTTACTGTGACTATCCATTCTATCCATGGGTCTCGTAATTTTGTAAACTATCTGGTCACTCCTTAGCCTCCAACGTTCAAGTGAAAACAAATTTGTCCACTCTCTTCTATAGCTAATACTCTCCAAACCAGTTAACATCCTGGTAAACCTTTTATGTACTCTATTCAAATCCTCACATCTTTCTAGTAGTGTGGTAACCAGAACTGTACACACAATAGCCCAAATGTGGTCTAACTAAAGTTCTATACAGCTGCAACATGACTTACCAATTTTTATACTCTATGCCCTGCCTAATGATGGCAAGCATGACCACCTTCAACAAAAACAAAATGCTGGAGAAACTCAGCAGGCCTGGCGGCATCTGTGGAAAGAGAATAGAGCCATCATTTTGAGACTGCAAGCTTCCTAATCAAACTACCCACATTTTCCTCCAAATCATTTATATATATTACAGATTGTGTCCCAGCACTGATCCTGTGGAATACCACTCACCACAGATCTCCAGTCAGAAAAATACCCTTCCACCACTACACTCAGTCTTACATGACCAAGCTAGCTCTATATCCATTTTACCAGCTCACTGCAGATCCCATATGTCTTAATCTTCTGTATGAGCTTGCCATGAGGGACCTTGTCAAAGGCCTAGCTGAAGTCCATGTAGAAAACATCTACCTCATCCTCAAAAAATTCATGCTTCTGAGACATGACCTCCCCTGCACAAAAACCATACTGCTTATCGATAATAAGTCCATATTTTTCCAAATGTGAGTAAATCCTGTCCCTAAGAATCTTCTCCAATCATTTCCCTACTACTCACATAAAACTCATCACAGCCTGTAATTTCCCAGATTATCCCTATCATCCATTTTAAACAAAGGAACAACATTGGCTATTCTCCAGTCCTCTGGGACCTCTCCAGTGACTAAAGGGGATACAAAGATTTTGTACAAGGCCTCAGCAATTTCCTTCCTTAGTATTCTGGAATAGATTCCATTAGTTCCTGGAGACTTGCCTACCTTAATGCTTTTCAAAACACCCAACACCCTTTTTACATCAATATGCCCTGTACCTCTCTCTAGACTCACCATCCACCATGTTCTTCTCCTTTGTGAATTTCAATGCAAAGTATTCATTAAGGACCTCACTCTTCTTCCAGCTCCATGCATAAATTCCTTCTTTATCCTTGAATGAATCAACCTTTTCCCTAGCTAACCTCTTGATTGTTGTATATATGTTTTATATATATATATAAAATGCCTTGGGATTTTCCTTAATCGTATTTGCCAAGGACATTTTATGGCTCGTTTTAGTCCTCCTTGTTTATAGAAAATGGGAATAGACCATTCAGCCCTTTGTGCCTGCTCTGCCATTCATTTTGACCATGGCTGAACATCAAATTCAATATCCTGATCCCCCTTTCCCCAATATCGTTTAACCTCTTTAGCCCAAAGAGCTATATCTAATTTCTTTGTGAAATCAGACAATGTTTTGGCCTCAACTACATTCCATGGTCATGAATTCCATACATTCACCATCCTCTGGATGAAGAAACTTCTCCTTACCTCAGTTCTAAGAGGTTTACCCTTATCCTCAAACTATGACTCCTAGTTTTGGACTACCCCACCATTGGGGGAATATTCTTCTAAATCTACCCTATCTAACCATGTTAGAATTTTATGTGTTTCTCTGCCATCACCTTTCACTCTTCTAAACACCAGTGAATATAATGCTAGTTAGTCTCTCCTCATATGACAGACCTGCCATCCCAAGAATCAGCCTGGTAAACCTTTGCTATACTTCTTTATCAAGGACATTCTTCCTTACATAAGGGCATTAAAACTGCACACAGTATTCCAGGTGTGGCCTCACCAATGCCCTATATAGTTGCAGCAAAGTATATGGAAGAGAAGGGAATGGTTTAGTTTGGAGGGGCATTGCTTTTTATATTGGTCGGCGCAACATCGAAGGCCGAAGGGCCTGTTCTGTGCTGTAATGTTGTATATTCTATGTTCTATGTCTATGTTCTATTCCTATAGCTATACTCAAATCTCTTACTATGAAAGCTTACTATGAAACCATTTGCTTTCTTTACTGCTTGCTATACCTGCACAATTACTTTCAGCAAGTGATGCACGATGACTTCAAGGTCTCATCATGTATCGATCTCTCTCAATTTACACCCATTCAAGTAATAATCTGTCTTCCTATTATTGCTACCAAAGTGGATTACCTTATCTTTATCCAGATTTAAGTTCTTTTCTGCTTTTCTAATATTCTTTTAGGGCTCTACCTGTCTTCAGTTTCCTAAACCTTACTTTTGCCTCTTTTTTCTTTTTGATCAAGCTCATAATTTCTCTTGTCACCTAAAAATTCCCAAATCTTGGCTTCTTATCCTTTATTTTCACATAAACATGCTGATCCTGAACTCTAACCAGCTGACCTTTAAAAGGTAGCACATGACGGATATGGATTTATCCTCAAACATTTCTCAGTTCCTGCCTAATTGTAGTTAGCTTTTCCCAGTTTCGCACTTCCACCTGAGAACTAAGAACAAAGAAAATTACAGCACAGGAGGCCCTTTGGCCATCCAAGCTTGCACTGACCATTCTGCCCCACTTAACTAAAACCCCTGACCCTTCCAGGGACTATATTTGTTCATTCCCATCCTATTCATGTATTTGTCAAGACAATCTTAAAACTCACTATTCTTATCCTTACTCATAAATAACTTAATATGTATGAATTATGGTCTTCCACTGAAACTTTGAATTCCTAGCCAGGCACATTCTGCAACGCTAGGTCTAATTGGACTTTTTTTTTCATGGGACATGGTCATCACTGACTGGTCAGCATTTTTATTACCCATCTCTAGTTGCCCTTGTTCAGAGAGCATTTGAGAGTCAACCACATTGCTGTGGCTCTGGAATCACATGTAGGCCAGACCAGGTACGGATGACAGATTTCCTTCCTTCTTAGGCTTACCGGCCTTCGTGTCCAAAGATTTGTGGTTTGAGGATTGGCCTGTTCAGTTACATGAAGACCTTTGGCAGAAAGCCATGGACATGTGGACATAATCCTTGAATTGAGAAGGAGCCAATAATGACAGTTTTGTGACCAAGAAAAATACCTTGTAGTTGTATCATTTCAAATAGATATCTAAAATGGCATTATTCAGCTAAATAGATTAAGGAAGGCATGTTTTGAAAAAAAATAACTGGAAGGTGACTTGTGATCAAAAGACAAGATTTCCTCAGGAACGATAAAGAATATATATTTAAATGTACATCTACTGCAATTATTCAGACTTCAGACATTTAGAATATGAGTTGATCACCTGGAAATGTTGCAAATTGGAGTCAAGGTCATGCATAATGGGATTAGAGGGCACAGAAGTAATTCAGATCCCAATTAAAGGAAATATACTCTATCATTTTTATATTTCTACATTCCTGCAGAATGTCTCAATTGACAGGGAGAGGGGGCATCCATAATTACAGTTTCAAAAATTTATGTAGAAAATTTTCTGTATATGTGGCTGCTGGGATTTCTATTTGAACAAGTTGACAGGGAAAAATGCAAACGTAAGAATTAAAAATATCTTTGTCGCAACTTAAGGATAAATAGCGCTTGACAAAATCAAGTAACAAGTCCCCAGTATGAGGCCTGGGAGTAAGACTGATGAAAATCTGGATAAAATTTGGGCCATATCGTTGTAATTTAAGGGTTTTTTCTGAGTGGCCTATTGTGGCCCATCTGGCTGAATTTCCCCAAGGATATTTTCCCTTGCATCTCCCAATTCTCCATTTTAATCCTACTCTTCCTTTCACCTTCTTAACATGTGACACTGTCCAGTCCTATTCTCCAGTTTCTCCTTTATCCTGTTGATAGCCCTGAGCCTCTTATCTATCACCTTCCTCTATTTGATATCCTGCACTGTGGCACCAGCCACTAGTAGAAAACCAATTAACTCCCAACAATGGCTCATATGCCAGGCATTAACTTATGTAACCCTCTAACCTCAGTCTTCCTCCATAGCCCCATTGCTGGATTATTGTAGAATTTTGGAATTGACCATCTAACGGCATAATGGGAGCAACTTCACCAAATAGTTCAAGAACATAAGAACTAGGAGCAGGAATAGCCATCTGTCCCCTTGAGCCTGCTCCACCATTCAATAAGATCATGGCTGATCTTTTTGTGGACTGAGCTCCACTTACTTGCCTGCTCACCATAACCTTTAATTCCTTCACTGTTCAAAAATTTATCTGTCCTTGCCTTAAAAATATTCAATGAGGTGACCTCAACTGCTTCACTGGAGAGGCTATTTCACAGATTCACAACCCTTTAGGTGAATAAGTTCCTTTCAACTCAATCCTAAATCTGCTTCCCCTTATTTTGAGGACATACCCTGCCCCAGTTCTAGTTTCACCCACCAGTTGAAACAACTTCCCTGCTTCTATCTTAAAAATTCCCTTCATAATCTCATATGTTTTTATTAGATCTCCCCTCATTCTTCTGAATTCCAATGAGTATAGCCCCAGTCTACTCAGTCTCTCCTCATAAACCAACTCTCTCAACTCTGAATAAACCTAGTAAATCTCATCCATACCCCCTCCAGTGCCAATATATCCTTTCTCAAGTAAGGAGACTGAAGCTGCACACAGTACTCCAGATGAGGCTTCACCAGCACCTTATACGCTGCAACATAACCTCACTGTTTTTAAATCCATTCCTCTAGCAACGAAGGGCAAAATTCTATTTGCCTTCTTAATTACCTGTTGCACCTGCAAACCAACTCTTTGTGATTTTTGCTTAAGGACGCCTACGTCTCTCTGCACAGCAGCATGCTGTAATTTTTACCATTTAAATAATAGTCCATTTAAATAACAATAAAGCCCACATTCACCTTCTCAAGGGCAACTAGCAGAGGTAATGAGTGCTAAACTTGTTAGCGACCCTCATATCCCATGAATGAATAAAAAAAATCAAGATTAAACATCCGAAATTCTTAAGTACCTCTGCTCTTTTACATCAATGTGTATTTCCTCACTTATTCTCCCTAAATATCTGTTCATATTTCTCCATAATCATTGCACTTAAGTTTACCATTTTTTTCCTGAAGTCACTTACAGCAAAGCTTCTTAACAATTCATTCCACTGTACAAAAATTTATAATTTGACAAACAACGATTCTGCCATTCACAATTCCAGTGTAATAAATACTCACAGATCCTGTACTATCCGCACAGAAACAAAGTTACCATTTCAGGTCTGTGAACTTTCTTTAAAAGTCAGCTTATAGGCAAGCGACCTGTTCCTCCTTCATTTGCAGCCTTTCCATCAGCTATAAATTTCACAATGTGATAGCCGAAATAATGACACAGCGGGGGTTTTCACCATATGCACTCCCCTTACTCCTCAGGAATCTTTATCTCATTTAAGCATCTTTCCCTCTTCCATCCTTTCAGCATTTCATTTCATATTTTTGGGAGTGAAATCCTGCTCCACTGTCTGAACTTGTTTTCTGTTTCACTCCTTCCATGACCAGTGGACATCACAAGGTGTAATTGGTCTCCAATCCACTGATTATAACATATCATATATTATAAACCATAATTTAACTATTGAAAAACAACTTAATTATATCTATTTGTTTAATTAAAGTTTATTCATTAATCACAAATAAGGCTTACATTAAAACTACAATGAAGTAACTGTGAAATTCCCCTGGTTGCCACAATCTGGCGCCTGTTCAGGTGACTGCTTCTAACCGGCATGTCTTTCAGACTGTGGAAGGAAATTGCAGCAGTCGAAGGAAACCCATGCAGACATAGGAAGAATGTGCAAACTCCACACAGACAGTGACCCAAGCCAGGAATCAAACCTGGATCCCTGGCACTTTGACGCAGCAGTGCTGAAGCAGGTGGTGTGCTTCAGCACTTACTGTATGATTCTTTGCTTCTGCTCAGTGAATTAGTTCAAGTTCCCAAAAGGTAGTCCCAGTTCCACGCACATCATCTATATGCTGTGTGACAGGTTAGGCCTCTAATGAAGTTATCACCCAGTGTTCCATCTCATCACATCTCCCATCCTACCAACTAGAACTATCAAATCCCTATAGTGCAAAAAGAGAGTATTCAGCCCCTCAAATTTGCACTGACTCTCTGAAAAATCATCTTACCCAGGCCTCATAATGAAGTTTCTCATCCCTAGAACCATTCTTGTGACCTTCTTCTGCATACTCTCCAATGCGTTCATATCTTTTGTATAGTGTGGCAGCCAGAACTGTACAAATTTTCCAGCTAAGGCCTGACTAGTGTCTTGTACAATTTTAACATAACCTCCTTACTCTTGTACGATATGCTTCTGTTAATAAGGCCCAGGAGGCCTTATTAACTGCTCTCATCACTTGTCCGGCCTCCTTCAATGATCTATGCACATAGATCCCTATGCACGTACACCCAGGTCTCTCAGCTTCTGCACTCCACTAAGAATTGTACCCCTTATCTTATATTGTCTCTCTGTGTTCTTTCTACAAAAATGCATTACCAGACACTTATCCACATTGAACCTCATCTGCCACCTATCTGTCGCCTCCCCCAAATTATCTATGTCCTTTTGAAGTTCTACATTAACCTCACTGTTTATAATGCTTCCAAATTTCATGTCATCTGGAAACTTTGAAATTGTCCCTTGCACACCAAGATCTAGATCATGAATATATCTCAGGGAGAGCAAGGGTCCCAATACTGACCCTTGGAGAACACTGCAACAGACTTTCCTCTTCCTTCAGCCTGAAAAATATCAGCTGACGATTACTCTCTCTTTCTTGATACTCAGCGAATTTTGTTGCTATTGCATCTTGTTTTCCATGAGTTATAGCTTTTCCCACGGTCTGTTCCATAGCACTATATTTGTTGCCTTACCTTAATCAACCCTTTCTGTTGCTTTTTCAAAAAACTAGTTGGTTAAACACAATTTCCCTTCTAGAAATACATGCTAGCATTTCTAAACAACCCACATTTTTCCACGTGACTATTAATTCTATCGCAAATAATTGTTTCTACAAGTTTGCAAAACACTGAAATCAAACTGACTGATTTATAATTACAGGGCTTATCCTTACAACCTTCTTTGAACAGGGCATAGCATTTGCAATTCCCCAGTCCTCTGGCATGTCCCAAGTCTAGGAAAGATAGAAAGATTATGGCTATCATCCTGCAATTTCCTTCAATATTCTTTGATGAATCTCATCTGATCTTGATACTTTGGCAACTTTCAGTACATCTCCACATCATGGCTACCGTTGACACTGCAAGTTGCAGTGGGGAGGATCTCCAAAAAGATTATATCAACACAGACACAAAGTTTCTACATGGACTTTTACTTGGTATTGTGAGACTTCTTACTGAACTTTCAGTAAGGATAGTCAATTCAACACTTCCTCCTTATCGACTTTGAATCCTCCTAGTGACAGAGTTTCCTCCTCTATCACCATGTCCTGGGTAGTATTTACCTCCTTATCATAGAATCATACAGTGCAGAAGGAGGCCCTTTGGCCCATCGAGTTTGCACCAAACACAATCTCACCCAGGCCCTATCCCCATATCCCCATATATTACACCCACTAATCCCTCTAACCTACACATCTCTGGACACCAAGGGGCAATTTCTTAGCAAGGCCAATCAACCTTACCTGCACATCTTTGGACTGTGGGAGGAAACCCACACAGATATGAGGAGAATGTGCAAACTCCAGTCAGAATGTGACCCAAGCCGGGACTTGAACCCAAGACCCTGGAGCTGTGAAGCAGCAGTGCTAACCACTGTGCTACCGTGCCACCCTTGGTAATGACAGATGCAAAGTATTCATTTCATACTGCAGCATGCTCTTTGTCTTCATGTGTAAATCCCTTATAGGTCTCTAATTGGTGCAAGCCCTCCTTTTATCACCCTTAGTATCACCCTTGGATTACCCTTTTATCACCCTTGGATTAGTAAATTTGCAGATGACACTAAAGTCGGTGGAGTAGTAGATAGTGAAGAGGGGTGTTATAGTTTGCAGAGGGACTTGGACAAGTTGCAGAGCTGGGCCGAGAGGTGGCAAATGGAGTTTAATGTGGAAAAGTGTGAGGTAATGCACTATGGCAGAAATAATAAATGTGTAGAGTATAGGGCTAATGGTAGGATTCTTAGTAGTATTGATGAACAGAGGGATCTTGGTGTGTATGTGCATAGATCCCTGAAAGTAGGCAGTCAAGTCGAGAAGGTTGTTAAGAAGGCATATGGAGTCTTGGCTTTTATTGGTAGGGGGATTGAATTTCGGAGCCGCAACGTCATATTGCAACTGTACAAAACTCTAGTGCGGCCGCACTTGGAGTATTGTGTGCAGTTCTGGTCCCCACATTATAAGAAAGATGTGGAGGCATTGGAGAGGGTACAGAGAGGTTTACCAGGATGTTGCCTGGTATGGAGGGCAGGTCTTATGAGGAGAGGATGAGGGATTTGAGGTTGTTTTCGTTAGAAAGGAGGCGGCTAAGAGGGGACCTAATCGAAACATATAAGATGATTAGAGGTATAGATAGGGTGGATAGTGATAGCCTTTTTCCTAGGATGGAAAAAGCTAGCACGAGGGGACACAGCTTTAAATTAAGGGGTGATAGTTATAGGACGGATATCAGAGGCAGGTTCTTTACCCAAAGGGTGGTTCGGGAGTGGAATGCCCTGCCTGCAGCAGTTGTAGATGCGCCAAGTTTGGTGGCGTTTAAGAGGTTAGTTGATAAGTATATGGAAGAGAAGGGAATGGTTTAGTTTGGAGGGACATTGCTTTTTATATTGGTCGGCGCAACATCGAGGGCCGAAGGGCCTGTTCCGTGCTGTAATGTTCTATGTTCTATGTTCTTTTACTATTTATATGCCCATAGGAGACATTGATCATTAGAGGTTTAGATAGGGTGGACAGTGATAGCCTTTTTCCTAGGATGGAGAAAGCTAGCACGAGGGGACATAGCTTTAAATTAGGGGGTGATAGTTATAGGACAGATGTCACAGGTAGGTTCTTTACCCAGATGGTGGTAAGGGTATGGAATGCCCTGCCTGCTGCAGTTGTAGATGCACCAAGTTTGGTGGCATTTAAGAGGTTAGTAGATAAGTTTACGGATGAAAAGGGAATGGTTTAGGTTAGAGGGTCATTGCTTTTTCTTAATTGGTCGGCGCAACATCGAAGGCCGAAGGGCCTGTTCTGCGCTGTAATGTTCTGTGTTCGATGTTCTATTGGGGTTCCCTTTATATTAGCTGCCAGTCTTCTCATAATCCCTCTTTGCTTCTTTGAATGTGGTTTTTCACCTCCCCTCTGACTCTTCTGTATTTCTCTTGGTTCTCAACTGTATTTTCTACGTGACACCTGTCATAGAAACCTTATCTTAATTTCTGTCTCCTTTTTTATCCAGGCAACTCTGGATTTGGAAAAGCCCTACTTTTCCCTTTTAAAGGCATATACCTTGATTGTGTCCTGACCATTTCTGTTTTGAAGGTAGCACATTGTTCAGTTACAGCTTTTCCTGCTAATCTTTCAACTCAGCCTAACTGGCCAAGCTCCTTTCTTGCCCCATTGAAGTTGGCATTCCCACAGTTCATTGTTTTTACTCCACATTGCCAATTATTATTTTCTACTATCATCTTAAACCTTATAACAATATAATGATCATTGTTGCCAACATATCCCTCCACTCACATTTGGTTTATTGGCCCACCTCATTTCCAAGAACCAGGTCCAATATTACATTGTTTCTAGTTGGACTAGATACAATCTGCCTTAGGAAACTTTTCTGGACACAATCTAGGAATTTCTACCCCTCTCTATCCTTTACACTATGCCTTTCCCAGTCTACATTTGGCTAATTAAAGTCCCCCATTACAATTATTCTGTAATGTTTGCACCTCTCAGTAATTTCCCTGCAAATCTGCTCTTCTACATCCTTCTCACTATTTGATTTGATTTTGATTTGATTTATTATTGCCACATTTCAATTTGATGTGATTTATTACTGTCATGTATTGGGATACAATGAAAAGAATTGTTTCTTGCATACTGTACAGACAAAACATACAGTACATAGAGTACATAGGGGAGAAGGAATGGAAAGGGTGCAGAATATAGTGTTAGAGTCATAGGTAGGGTATAGAGAAAGAACAACTTAAGAAAAGATTGGTCCATTCAAAAGTCTGATGGCAACAAGGAAGAAGCTATTCTTGAATTGGTTATTTATTTATTAATGACAAAAGCAGGCTTACATTAACATTGCAATGAAATTACTGTGAAAATCCCCTAGTCACCACATTCTGGTACCTGTTTGGGTACACTGAGGGAGAATCTAGCACAGCCAATGCACCTAACTGGCACCTGTTACAGACTGTGGGAGGAAACCAGAGCACCGGAGAAAACTCACGCAGACTCGGCGAGAACATGCAAAATCCACAGATAATGACCCAAACCGGAAACTGAATCCAAGTTCCTGATGCTGTGATGCTGCAGTGTTGACCACTGTGCCATTATGCCATACCAATTGGTATGTGATCTCAGACTTTTGTATCATTTTGCTGATGGAAGAAGGTGCAAAGAAGTATGAAGGATGCATGGGGTCCTTGTATCATGCTGGTTGCTTTTCCAAAGCAACGGGAAATGTAGACAGAGTCAATGGATGGGAGGCTGGTTTGCATGATGGTCTGTGTTTCATTTACGATCCTTTGTAGTTTCTTGCAGTCCTCATCAGAACAGGAGCCATGCCAAGCTATGATACATCCAGAAAGATTGCCTTGTACGGCGCTTCTGGAAAAATTGGTGAGAGTAGTAGCAGATATGCCAATTTCCTTAGCATCCTGAGTAATTAGAGGCATGGGCACGGAGCAACTAGGATAGACTGTTGGTGATCAGGACACTTAAAAATTAAAGCTGTCAACCATTTCCACTTTATTACCATTGATGTAGACAGGGACATGTCCTCCATTATGCTTCCTGTGACTATTCTTTATTTTACGGACATTAAGGGAGAGATTATTGTTATCACGCCATTTCATAGATTCTCTATCTCTTTCCTCTACTCCATTTCATCATTGTTTGAGATTTTTCCATGACAGTGGTGTCATCAGCAAACTTGAAAATTGAGTTGGAAGGGAATTTGGCCACACAGCCAGGTATATAAAGAGTATAGTTGGGGGCTGAGAACATAGTGTTGTAGGGTACAGATGTTGAGGATGATCATGGAGGAGGTGTGTTGCTATTCTTACTGCTTGCAGTCTGTAGGTTAGGAAGCCTAGAATCCAGAGAGAGGAGCTGAGCCTTAGGTCATGGAATTTGAAATAAGTTTTGTAGGAATGATAGTGTTGAAGGCTGAGCTGCAATCAATAGATAAGACTCCGATATAAGTGTCTTTGTTGTCTGACTGTTCCAGGGCTAAGTGTAGGGCCAGGGTGGTGATGCCTGCTGGGAATGTGTTGTGATGATAGGTGAATTGTAGTGGATCCAGACAATCTGGGACCCTGGAACTGATGCATGCCATCACTAACCTTTGAAGCACTTCATAATAATGGATGTCAGAGCCACCCTACATTAGTCATTAAGGCATGCTACCTGGCTTTTTATTGGCAAAGAGATGGTGGTCATCTTGAAGCAGATAGGGATCTCAGATTGGTGTAAGGAGAGTTTAAAAATATCTGCAAATACCTCCATCAGTTGATCTGAGTGCTCGTCCAGATATCCCATCTGGACCAACTGCTTTCTGTGGGTTACCTTGCAAGAAGGCTAAGCTGACATTTGCAATGGTGAGCTCGCATACCGGGCAGAAGACATCCTCTTGCTGACCTCTTGCTCAAAATGGATAAACAATGTGTTGAGCTCACTGGGGAAGGGTACATTGGCGCCAATGTTTCTATGTGCCTTCATCTTGTAACCTGTTATACTGTGTATACTTGCCATAATCAGTGGGTGTCATGTGGCTAGCTTGATCTCGTATTGCTCTTGGTACCTTTGACGTTTCTCCATCGATCATACCTGGATTTCTTGTATAGGTCAGGGTCACTCGACTTGAATGCCTCCGACCTAAACTTCAGAAGTACTCTTCTATGTACTTATTAATGAAGTCTGTTACTGTAGTGTACAGAGTTCTTAAATATTGGCCAGTCCACTGACTCAATGCAGTCCCATAGGAGATTATACGATTCCTCAGACCAACATTGCACAGCTTTCTTTATTGGATTCTCCTGCTTCAATTGGCAGTCTATAAACTACACTGAACAATGTAATTACATCCTTTTTGTTCCCTTCCTCTGGCAAATTGATTCTGTCCTTTAATCCTCTGAGACATCATCATTCTCCAGCACTACAGTGCTTTCCTTAACCAATATCTATCTTTTCTGTACACCTTGTACTCAGAGATATTTAACACCGAGTCCTGTCCTTCCTTGGGCCAGGTCTCTGTTATTGTCATAACATCATATTTCCACAACACAATCTGCGCCTGTAACTCCCCAATCTTAATTACTATATGCAGTGCATTAACACATGTGCACAATAACCCTGATTTAGACATCATGACTTTCTCCCTTACGCCAACTTCACTTAGTAACTTACTATTCTCTACACTGTTTCTCTCAGTATTTTCTGCATCCTGATATTCCTTGCTAATATTTTTTCTTGCTTCCATGCCCCTACCAAGTTAGTTTAAAGCCCTCCTGACAGCTCTAACAAAATACAAAGAGGGGAGTCAGTCCCAGCTCTGTTCAGGTGCAACCCATATGACTTGTACAGATGCTATCTCCCTCAGAGCCATCCCAAAGTCCAGGAATCTAAAGCCCTCTCTTATGCACCATCTTTCCACCACATATTCATTTAACTTTTCCTCTTATTTTTGTACTCATTTTCATGTGGCACTGGGAATCTTCAAATCATGCAGCACAGAAGCAGCCCCATCAGCCCATCATGTCTGTGCCAACTATCAAATACCAATCTTTACTAATCCCATTTACTGGCACTTGGTGCATAGCCTGCGAAAAGAGATGCAGAGGAATTAGCAAATGCACTCGCGGTCATTTACCAAAATTTGCTGGACTCTGGGGCAATTCCAACAGATTGGAAAACAACAAATGTGATACCCCTGTTTAAAAAAGAGGTAGACAAAAGACCAGTAACTATAGGCTGGTTATCTTAACTTCTGTAGTGGGGAAAATGCTTGCACCTATCTTTGAAGAAGAAATAGCATCTGGATGGAAGTTCTTCCATTGTGAAAGGCAGGTTATATTTAATTAATTTAGTGGAATTCCTTCAAAACATTATGTGTGATGGACAACAGGGAACTGGTGGATGTGGTACATCTCTGTCTACAGAAGGCATTCAACAATGCTATAGAAAGGTTGCTGCATAAGATAAAGGTGCACACTGTTACAGGTAATGTATTAGCATGGAAAGAAGATTGGTTAGCTAACAGAAAGCAAACAGTGGGGATAAATGGGTGTTTTTCTGGTTGGCAATCAGTGACTAGTGATCTGCTTCAGGGATCAGTGTTGAGGCTGCAATTGCTTACAAATTTATATATATATATATCATTTGGAATGTGTCAAAGTTTGCAGATGACACTAAAATGAGTGGTATAGTAAAGTGTGCAGAGGATGCTGAAAGTCTGCAAAGGGATATAGATAATTTAAGTGAGTGAAAGGGTCTGGCAGATGGAGTACAATGTAAGTAAATGTGAAGTCATTCATTTTGGTAGCAATAACAGCAAAATGGTTATGATTTAAATGGTAAAAAATTGCAGCATGTTGCTATGCAGAGGGACCTGGATGTCCTTCTGTGTGAATCATAAAAATTTGGTTTGCAGGTGAGCAAGTAACTAAAAAGATAAACAGAATTTTGTTCTTCATTGCTAGAGGGATGGAGTTACAGTGAGGTTATGTTGCAGCTGTATAAGGTGCTGGTGAGGCCACAGCTTGAGTACTGTGTACAGTTTTGCTCTCCTTACTTCAGAAAGAATACATTGGCACTGGAGGGGATGAAGAGGAGATTCACTAGGTTGATTCCAGAGTTGAGAGGTTGGCTTAAGAGTAGAGATTGAGTAGACTGTGGCTTTATTCACTGGAATTTAGAAGAATGAGGGGAGATTTTATAGAAATGTATGAGATTATGAAGGGAATGCATAAGATAGAAGCAGGGAAGTTGTTTCCACTGGCAGGTGAAATCAGAACTAGGGGGCATAGCCTCAAAATAAGGGAAAGAGATTTAGGACTCAGTTGAAGAGGAAGTTCTTCATCCAAAGTGTTATGAATCTGTGGAATTTTCTGCCCAATGCTTCCACATCCTTCTTATAGTGAGATGACCAGACTGCACACAATATTTCAAATGTGGTCTCACCAAGGTAATGTACAGTTGCAGCACAACCCCACGGCTCTTAAACTCAAGCCCCCTGTTAATAAATGATAACACAGTTTCTTCTCAGCTCTATTCACGTAAGTGGCAACTTTCAGAAATCTGAGGATATGAACCTCAAGATTTCTCTGTTCCTCCACATTCCTCAGAACCCTGCTGTTGACCCTGTAATCCACATAAAAATTTGTCCTACCAAAATGAATCTTATAAAGGTTTATAAAATAATGAGGGGCATAGACAAGGTAGGGAGTCAATATCTTTCCCGAAGGTAGGGGAGTCTAAAACCAGGTTTATGATGAGAGGGAGAGATACAAAAGTATCCAGAGGGGCAATTTTTTCACACACAGAGTGGTGAATGTTTGCCAGAGGTAGTCGTAAAGTCGTAAGTACAATTTTGTCTTTTAAAAAGCATTTAGATAGTTAAATGGGTAGAATGGGTATAGAGTAATATGGGCCAAAAGTGAGAAATTGTGATTAGCTTACATGTTTAAAAAAAAAGGGCGGCATGGACAAGTTGGGCCAAAGGGCTTGCTTCCAAACTATAAACCTCTATGACTCTGTGACTCTATAACTGATTGACTGCTGTGTCATAACATGGGCTTCTTGAGATCAGGTCGTCTGATCTCAATGAAGTTAAATCCTGATGTGGATTTTCTGCAACCTGGAAGATAGAACATAGAACATAGAACATAGAACAATACAGCACAGAACAGGCCCTTCGGCCTTCGATGTTGTGCCGACCAAAATAAAAGCAATGCCCCTCCAAACTAAACCATTCCCTTCTCTTCCATATACTTATCAACTAACCTCTTAAACGCCACCAAACTTGGCGCATCTACAACAGCTGCAGGCAGGGCATTCCACTCCCTAACCACCCTTTGAGTAAAGAACCTACCTCTGATATCCGTCCTATAACTCATACCCCTTAATTTAAAGCTGTGTCCCCTCGTGCTAGCTTTCTCCATCCTAGGAAAAAGGCTATCACTGTCCACCCTATCTAAACCTCTAATCATCTTATATGTTTCAATAAGGTCCCCTCTTAGCCTCCTCCTTTCTAACGAAAACAACCTCAAATCCCTCAGCCTCTCCTCATAAGACCTGCCCTCCATACCAGGCAACATCCTGGTAAACCTCCTCTGTACCCTCTCCAATGCCTCCACATCTTTCTTATAATGTGGGGACCAGAACTGCACACAATACTCCAAGTGCGGCCGCACTAGAGTTTTGTACAGTTGCAACATGATGCTGCGGCTCCTAAATTCAATCCCCCTACCAATAAAAGCTAAGACTCCATATGCCTTCTTAACAACTTTATCCACTTGACTGCTACTTTCAGGGATCTATTGACACATACACCAAGATCCTTCTGTTCCTCAACACTATTAAGAGCCCTACCATTAGCCCTATACTCTACACATTTATTGTTCCTGCCAAAGTGCATTACCTCACACCTTTCCACATTAAACTCCATTTGCCACCTCTCGGCCCAGCTCTGCAACTTGTCCAAGTCACTCTGTAAACTAAAACACCCCTCTTCACTATCTACCACACCACCAACGTTAGTATCATCTGCAAATTTACTGATCCATCCCTCAATACCCTCATCCCGATCATTTATAAAAATTACAAACAGCAGGGGCCCCAAAACAGACCCCTGAGGCACACCACTCGTCACCGAACTCCACGATGAATATCTCCCATCAACCACCACCCTCTGTCTTCTATCTGCTAGCCAATTCCTAACCCAATTAGCTAAAATCACCCTCTATCCCATACATCTGCATTTTCTGCAGAAGTCTTCCATGGGCCACCTTATCAAACGCCTTACTAAAGTCCATATATACCACATCAACCGCCTTAACCCCCATCCACCTCCTTAGTCACTTTTTCAAAAAACTCAATAAGGTTAGTAAGGCACGACCTACCCTTCACAAAACCATGCTGACTATCCCCAATCAATTCATTTCTCTCTCAATAACTATAAATCCTATCCCTAATAATTCTCTCCAATACCTTGCCCACAACAGAAGTAAGACTCACTGGCCTATAATTCCCTGGAAGGTCTCTCTTCCCCTTCTTAAACAATGGGACCACATTCGCTATCCTCCAGTCCTCCGGAACCACACCCGTAACCAACGAGGACATGAAGATCAGAGCCAGAGGCTCTGCAATCTCCTCTCTTGCCTCCCAGAGAATCCTAGGGTAAATCCCGTCCGGCCCAGGGGACTTATCCAACTTCAAACCCTCGAGAATTTCTAACACATCCTCCCTATCTACTACAATACTCCCAATTTGCAACCCTGTACCTCAGTGCTCTCCACAGCTACATTTCCAGCACTCTGCGTGAATACCGAAGAGAAATATTTATTCAGTGCCTCACCAATCTCTTCAGGCTCCACGCACGACTTCCCACTGCTGTCTATGACTGGCCCTAATCTTGCCCTAACCAATCTTCTATTCTTAACATATCGAAAGAAAGCTTTAGGATTCTCCTTAATCCTATCAGCCAACATCTTCTCGTGCCCCCTCTTAGCTCTCCTCAATTCACTTTTTACCTCCTTCCTAGCTAATCTATAGCTATCCATTGCACTACCTGAGCCTTCAAGCCTCATCCTGACATAAGCCTCCTTTTTCTTCTTAACCAGCAAATCAACTCTTTTCTTACACCAAGGCTCTCTTACTCGTCCATTTCCTCCCTGCCTGACAGGGACATACTTATCAAGGACTCTCAGCAGCTGCTCCTTGAATAAGCACCACATTCCAGATGTTCCCAGTCCCTGTAGTTCCCTAGTCCAATCTACGCACCCTAATTCTCTCCTGATGGCCTCATAATTACCCTTCCCCCAGCTATAACTACAGCCCCCAGCTTCATGCCTATCCCTGTCCATCACTAAGGTCTGGCTCTATCTCCTTGATGTCACATGTAGGTATCAGAAGAGACTGGTGGTAGGATATGTAGAAATTATGTTTCACATTGGTATTGAATTATGTAGGAATGAGATGGTTCCAGCAATCAGAAAATTAGCAAGCAGAATCTCACATGTACGAACATGTGGATCCCTGCACAACTTGGAGTTTAAAATATTGGTCAATTGCTTTCAATACCTCATCAAGTGTGATTGAACATTCAGAGTTGGTGCAGTGGCACAATACTTAGCACTGCCGCCTCACAGCGCCAGGGATCCAGGTTCAGTTCCAGCTTTGGGTCACTGTGTGGGTTGCACATTCTCCCTGCATCTGTGTGGGTTACTTCTGGGTGCTCCAGTCCAAAGATGTGCAGGTTGGTTTGTTTTGCTATACTAAGATTGACTTTAATGTTAGGGGATTAGCAGTGTATCTATATGGGGTTATGGGAGAGGATCTGGGTGGGATTTTTGTCGCACTCCTTCTACACTGTAGGGATTCTATGATTCTATCTTTACCATGCCTTATGATGACATTGTTTGCTATTTTTTAGCCAGTTGTTTTTTTTTCACTCAGAGGGTGTTGGAAATATGGAACACACTGCCCAAGAGGATCGTGGAGGCACATACTCTTGTAACTTTTAAAAAGCATCAGGACGAGCTCTGAAATTTCTAAGGCATGAGAACACAAGAACTAGGAGCAGGAGTAGGCCATTTTGCCCCTTGAATCTGTTCCGCCATTCAATAAGATTATGGTCTCCGCTCCACTTACCCACCCACTCACCATAACCCTTAATTCCTTTACTGTTCAAAAATCCATCTATTCTTGCCTTCTGAACCAGGCCAAATACAATGTCTGCACGCTCATCATTTAGTATCATCACAATTAAAATTACAATTCATAAGCATGTGTTTATCACTTGACACTATGGATGGGATTTTACAGCCTTGCTCGAGTGAGATATCAGAGGGATGTCCGAGATAGGTTCTTTACAAAGGGAGTAGTTGTTCTGACCCATGAAACCAAGCATGTCAAACGCCTTCTTCACCACTCTGTCCATCTGTGACTCCACTTTCAAGGAGCTATGAACATATAGCCCCAAATCTTTGTTTTGTAACTCTCCACAATGCCTAACATTGAACAAGGCAGAACTTACTCAGTTAGTCTACCAAAATGCATGACCTTGCATATGTCTAAATCATCATTCATCAGCCCACTGGCCTAATTGATCAAGATCCCATTGCAGTTGGAGATTACCTTTCTCACTGTCCACCATGCCACCAATCTTGGTGTCATCTTCAAACTTACTAACTATGCCCTGTATATTCTCATCCAAATCATTAATATAAATGACAAATAACAGTGTGTCCAGCACTGATCCCTGAGGCACATCACTGGTCACAGGCCTCCAGTTTGAAAAACAATTCTCTACAATGGCCCTCTGGCTTCTGTCAAGAAGCCAATTTTGTATCCGTTTAGATACCTCACCCTGGATCCCGTGAAATTTAACTTTCTGCAACAATCTACCATGCAATACCTTGTCAAAGGCCTTGCTAAAGTCCACGTAGACAACACCAACTGCACTGGCTCGTCTACCTTCTTGGTTACTCCTTCAAAAAACTTAAAAGAAATTTGTGAAACATGATTTTCCACTCTCAAAGCCATGTTGTATGTCCCTAATCAGACCTTGCATCTCTAAATGCCTGTAGATTCTGTCTCTCAAAATACCTTTCAACAATTTACCCTCCACAGATGAGAGTCCCACTGGTCTGTAGTTCCCAGGCTTTTCCCCTTTTAAACAAAAGCACAGCATTTGCCACTCTCCAATCTTCAGGCACCTCACTCGTGACTATTGATGATTCAAATATCTCAGCCAGGGGGCCCATAATTTCCTTCCTAGCCTCCCACCATGTCCTAGGATATACTTCATCAGGGATTAGTCCTGGGATATACCTGATCAGGTCCTGCAGATTTATTTACCTTGATGCACTTTAAGACTTTCTCTCTTAACTCTACTACTACACCCTCTATACTTGAGTATGATGACTCAATGACAAGAATCAACAATATAAAATTCTCACTGTGAGGCAAAAACTAAAAGGAATTTCTTCAAATATAGTGTGTTGCTAGAAAGACCATTGCCTTTTTTTAAACAAGGGAAAAATCAAGATATTTGAAGCATGGGAAGTTACAGGGCCAATGGGAGAGACCAGGCAGTGAGGGTTAAGATGGGATTTCTCCAGAGGCAGACCAATGACAAACATAATGGGTCTCCTTCTCTATTATGGACCTTACAGTTCTATTATAAAAAAGGATTGAAGACACAGTTGAAACTGAGGAATATTGAGATGAAGTAGACTTGATAGTAGTTTATTATTGTAAAATATCTTGCATTATCATGTACTGTACTAACAGCTCCCCAAGGAATTTAAAAGCTCAGAAGCTTCCATTCAGTATATTAACAAGGCAAAAACACAATTCAGACTTTTGAAAAGTATATTGAAGTTTATTACAGGTAAGATTCTACATGAAAACACTTAGCCATGATGCTTGTTAATGGAAATTAAAATTCAGTTAATCTACAAAAACACATGTGGGGATTACTCCCAAACATAGCTCAAAGTGCTGCATCACAAAACAAAGATTTCTCATTAAATGTTAGCAACATTTTTGAAAGGGACAGACTAGAAATTTTTCCATCAGCTAGTTGAGCAGTGGAAGGTTATAACCAACAACTTAACAAATACACTGGGAATTGATTTGCCAATTTTAATAGAACAGAATTTTGTTTGCAGGAGCTTCAGTGAAATTCACTGGTGAACTCCAGCGAACACTTATTTTGATATTTGTCAAGCTAGGTTTCATTGAACTATGATCAGCTGAGCTCAACACAAGTCCTTCAGAAATTACTTGCCAGGTGGTTAGAATTGAATTGAAGAGATGAGTGGGATATTCTGCATCACACTTTAGCCAGATAATACCGTAAAAGCTCTTTAAAAAATGTTGAAGTATGGGTTTCAAATCTTCAGACAAACTCTCATCATCATGTTTGATGTTCTGCAATGTGTATGTTCTCTTACCCATTCTCAAGTTTGTAAAAGAGAGTGAGAGTAAAAGATTGCCAAATTTATTTTGTGGCAAATTAAATATCACAATCGACTTAGTATTTTGCATTTCAATTGGTTAACCAATACTATCTTTATTGCAGATCCAGACTTTGGCACTCATGGAACATTCCAGCCTCAACCTTTTGATTGGATTGATTAATATAACTTTGGATGCATGAGGAAATTAGTTGTGACTTCCCAAAGATAATCAAATATTGAAGAAAAATTTCCAGTCTAGAAAATGCATAGTAAATGCCTAACTGGCACTCTAATTCTAGTTACTTTCATGGTAAACAATACTGTAATAATGACTGAACGTACTTTGTTGGTATAACTCAGGTTTCAGCAATGAATGCACCATGTATTTAAGTCTGAAACTTGTCATTGAGCTTTATTGTATACTCCTAAGAAACTATGGTGACCATTTGGTTTGGGCTGAGAATCTCTATCCAATAACCATCCGGGTCCTGAATGAAAGCGAGCCCCTTCATTTTACCTAAAGCAAGAAAAAAAAAATTAGTATCATACTTTTCTTAATTTCCCACCCGCTCCAAGTTGAAGCCTTGCCTGTAACTTGCCCCACTAGGTATTACTTATTTATCATGAACAACATAACATTTTGGTATTTTTGTTAAACAATGGATATCACAGATGAACTAACATTTGAGTCCTGACTCAACACTATCAACTGACTTCATAGAACATAGAACACTACAGCACAAACAGGCCCTTCGGCCCACGAGTTGCGCCAATCACATCTATATCTACCAATCCACAAACCTATTTATAATCCCCTATCCCATTCATTTCCATATACTCATCCAGAAGTCTTTTAACAGACCCCAGCGAGTTCGCCTCTACCACCACCGACGGCAGCCGATTCCATTCACTCACCACCCTCTGAGTGAAAAACTTACCCCCAACATCCCCTCTGTATTTGCTTCCCTGCACCTTAAATCTGTGTCCTCTCGTAGTGACCATTTCAGCTCAGGGAAATAGTCTCTGAGAGTCCACCCTATCTATTCCTCTCAACATTTTATAAACCTCTACAGTTTATACTGTACAGTTTAACCGCCCAGAGGCTACAGTTGAGGAAGAATCAACTGGAGATGGCCAAAGGGAGCAGGTCTCTGGGGGTGAGCCTGCTGGGAATGCTCAGGTGGGTCGGGGGAATAAGAGATTGGGCCTGGTAATTGGGGACTCCATAGTTAGGGGGACAGATAGGAGAGTAAATAGTAATAAACGGGACTCAGGGCTGGTGTGTTGCCTCCCAGGGGCCGGGGTCCAGGATGTCGCAGAGCAGGTTTTTAAGATTCCTAAGGGAGAGGGGAGTCAGCCCCAAGTCATAGTTCATGTAGGGACACATGATATAGGTAGGACAAGGGGAGGGGATATTAAACAGAAATTTATGGAGTTGGGGTGGAAGTTTAGGGCCAAAACTAGCAGAGTGGTTATCTCTGGACTCTTGCCTGTGCCAAGGGATAGTTTAGAGAAGAACAGAGAGAGGGAATGTTTGAACTCGTGGCTGTGGGGATGGTGCAGGAGGGAGGGGTTCAGGTTCCTGAACAATTGGGACTCATTCTGGGATTGGTGGGACCTCTACAAGAGAGATGGTCTACACCTGAACCAGAGGGGAACCAATATCTTGGGGGGAAAATTTGCAAACGCTATGCAGGGGGCTTTAAACTGATTCAGAGGTGGGGTAGGATCCTGAGTAGTTGCGGTGCTAAGAGGGACGAGAATAGGGGGGTCATAGAGGAGAACTGTAAAACACAGCAGCGTACGTGTGGAGTAGGGCATGGTTTGACATGCATATACTTTAATGCAAGAAGTATTCGCAATAAGGTGGAGGAACTTGCAGCTTGGACCAGTACCTGGAACTTCGATGTTGTGGCCATTTCAGAGACTTGGGTAGAGCAGGGACAGGAATGGATGTTGCAGGTTCCGGGGTACAAATGCTTTAGGCGGAGTAGAGAAGGGGGTAGAAGGGGGGGAGGAGTGGCGTTACTGGTCAAAGACTGTATCACGGTGATCGAAAAGAAGTTTGATGAGGACTTGTCTGTTGAGGTAGTATGGGCTGAGATTAGAAACAGGAAAGGAGAGGTCACCCTGTTGGGAGTCTTTTATAGACCTCCTAAAAGCTCTAGAGAGGTAGAGGAAAGGATTGCAAAGTCAATTCTGGTCAGGAGTGAAAGTAATAGGGGAATTGTTATGGGGGACTTTAACTTTACTAATATTGATTGGAATAGCTATAGCTCTAGCTCGTTAGAGGGGTCAGTTTTTATACTAAGTGTGCAGGAAGGTTTTTTGACTCAGCATGTAGATAGGCCAAATAGAGGTGAGGCTACATTGGATTTGGTGCTGGGCAATGAGCCAGACCAGGTGTTCGGTTTAGAAGTTGGTGAAGATTTTGGTGATAGTGACCACAATTCGGTTACATTCACCTTAGTGATGGATAGGGATAGGCATGAAGCTGGGGGTAGTAGTTATAGCTGGGGGAATGGTAATTATGAGGCCATAAGGAGGGAATTAGGGTGCATAGGTTGGACTAGGAAACTACAAGGACTGAGAACATCTGAAATGTGGAGCTTATTCAAGGAGCAGCTGCTGCAAGTCCTTGATAAAAATGTCCCCGTCAGGCAAGGAGGAAATGGTCGAGTAAGGGAGCCGTGGTGTACGAAAAAAGTTAATTCGCTGGTTAAAAGGAAAAAAGAGGCTTATGTAAGGATGAGGCTTGAAGGCTCAGTTAGTGCAATGGATAGCTATAGATTAGCCAGGAAGGAGCTAAAGAGTGAGTTGAGGAGAGCTAAGAGGGGACACGAGAAGACTTTGGCTGATAGCTTTAGGATTCTCCTTAATCCTTTCTTTAGATATGTTAAGAATAGAAGATTGGTTAGGGCAAGATTAGGGCCAGTCATAGACAGCAGTGGGAAGTTGTGCGTGGAGCCTGAAGAGATTGGAGAGGTACTGAACAAATATTTCTCTTCGGTATTCACGCAGGGAGATGTAAATGTAGTTGTGGAGAACACTGGGATACAGGGTTGCAAACTGGAAAGTATTGAAGTAGATAAGGAGGATATGCTAGATATTCTTGAGGGTTTGAAGTTAGATAAGTCCCCTGGGCCGGACGGGATTTACCCTAGGATTCTCTGGGAGGCGAAAGAGGCGATTGCAGAGCCTCTGGCTCTGATCTTCAGGTCGTCGTTGGTTACGGGTATAGTTCTGGAAGACTGGAGGGTAGCGAATGTGGTCCCATTGTTCAAGAAGGGGAAGAGAGACTTTCCAGGGAATTATAGGCCGGTGGGTCTTACTTCTGTTGTGGGCAAAGAATTGGAGAGAATTGGATAGGATTTATAGTTATTTAGAGAGGAATGAATTGATTGGGGATAGCCAGCATGGTTTTGTGAAGGGTAGGTCGTGCCTTACTAACCTTATTGAGTTTTTTGAAAAAGTGACCAAAGAGGTGGACGGGGGTAAGGCAGTTGAGTTGGTATATATGGACTTTAGTAAGGCGTTCGATAAGGTGTCCCATGAAAGGCTTCTGCAGAAAATGCAGATGTATGGGATAGAGGGTGATTTAGCTAATTGGATTAGGAATTGGCTAGCAGATAGAAGAGAGAGGGTGGTGGTTGATGGGAGATATTCATCGTGGAGTTCGGTGACAAGTGGTGTACCTCAGGGGTCTGTTTTGGGGCCCCTGCTGTTTGTAATTTTTATAAATGATCTGGATGAGGGTATTGAAGGATGGATTAGTAAATTTGCAGATGACACTAAAGTCGGTGGAGTGGTAGATAGTGAAGAGGGGTGTTATAGTTTGCAGAGAGACTTGGACAAGTTGCAGAGCTGGGCCGAGAGGTGGCAAATGGAGTTTAATGTGGAAAAGTGTGAGGTAATGCACTTTGGCAGGAATAATAAATGTGTAGAGTATAGGGCTAATGGTAGGATTCTTAATACTGTTGATGAACAGAAGGATCTTGGTGTATATGTGCATAGATCCCTGAAAGTAGGCAGTCAAGTCGATAAGGTTGTCAAGAAGGCATATGGAGTCTTAGCTTTTATTGGTAGGGGGATTGAATTTCGGAGCCGCAACGTCATGTTGCAACTATACAAAACTCTAGTGCGGCCGCACTTGGAGTATTGTGTGCAGTTCTGGTCCCCACATTATAAGAAAGATGTGGAGGCATTGGAGAGGGTACAGAGGAGGTTTACCAGGATGTTGCCTGGTATGGAGGGCAGGTCTTATGAAGAGAGGCTGAGGGATTTGAGGTTGTTTTCGTTAGAAAGGAGGCGGCTAAGAGGAGACCTTATCGAAACATATAAGATGATTAGAGGTTTAGATAGGGTGGACAGTGATAGCCTTTTTCCTAGGATGGAGAAAGCTAGCACGAGGGGACACAGCTTTAAATTAAGGGGTGATAGTTATAGGACGGATATCAGAGGTAGGTTCTTTACCCAGAGGGTGGTTAGGGAGTAGAATGCCCTGCCTGCGGCAGTTGTAGATGCGCCAAGTTTGGTGGCGTTTAAGAGGTTAGTTGATAAGTTTATGGAAGAGAAGGGAATGGTTTAGTTTGGAGGGTCATTGCTTTTTTTTCATAATTGGTCACACAACATCGAAGGCCGAAGGGCGTGTTCTGCGCTGTAATGTTCTATGTTCTATCAGGTCGCCTCTCAACCTACGTCTCTCCAGTGAGAAGAGTCCCAGCTCCCTCAACCTATCTTCATAAGGCCTGCCTCCCAATCCAGGCAGCATCCTTGTAAATCTCCTCTGAACCCTCTCAATAGCCTCTACATCCTTCCTATAGTGAGGCGACCAGAACTGCGCACAATACTCCAACTGGGGTCTGACAAGGGTCTTATAGACCCTTGTCTTATAGACATTGGATTGTCAGGAAGCAATAGTCTAATGATAATGCCACTAGGCTATTAATCCAAAAACTCAGCTAATGTTCTGGAGATCCGGGTTCAAATCTCACCACAGCAGATCATGGAATTTGAATTCCAAACAAATATCCAAACAAAAATCTACCGATGACCATGAAACTATTGTCGATCGTCGGAAGAAACTATCTGGTTCATTAATGTCTTTTAAGAAAGGAAATTTGCTGTCCTTACCTAGCTTGGCCTATATGTGACTCCAGAGTCACAGCAATGTAATTAATTCTTAACTGCCCTCTGAAATAGCCTAGCCAAAGGCAACTAGGGATGGACAATAAACGCCAGCCAGCCAGTGGCAACCATGTTCCCCAAATGAATAAAAATAGTCAAGAGCAGAAAAGTTAACTAGATCCAGTATTACTGAGGCCATTCAGTTATCTGATGGAGATGCCAGCACAATCACAACAGAACAAGAATCAGGAGTAGTAATAGGGTGATAAGTCTTTTGGACTGAATTGTCTTCATCCTAGGATCCTAAAAGAAGTGGATGCAGAGATAGTAGGTGGATTGGTTGCAAGCTTCAAAAATTCCCAGAGCCTGGAAAGGTCCCAGATTGGGGAATTGTAAAATACCACTAATCAAGAAAGGAAGACACCAGAAAGCAGGAAGCTACTAATCAGTTAGCCTAACATCTCTCATTGGGAAAATATATTAGAGTGGTAGAGCAGGACATTTTGAAAATCATATGATCAGATAGATATTATGATTTTGTGAAAGGGAACTGTTTGATAAATTGAGTAGAGTTTTTTTTTAAAGAATATAACAAACAGGGTGGATAAAATCAATACCATGTATGTAGTGTATCTGGATTTCCAAAAGGCATTTGATAAAGTGCCACGTAAAAGGTTATTGCACAAGATAAAAGTTTGTGGAATGGAAGTGAAACATTAGAATGGACAGAGGCACTGGCTAACTAACATTTGGCAAACTGTAACAAAATCAAGAAATTGTTGCAGTGCTCAACCTCTCCAATCTATACATTCTTTTAAATCTCTTCTACATTCTGTTCAATGCATTCACATCTTTCATACAGTATTGTACCCAGAACTCTAGATAATATTTCAGCTCAATTCTAACTAGTGTCTTATACTTCTCTGTTCTTGCACTCTTATGCCTCTATTAATAAACTCCAAGATTCTTCATTAATTGCTATTATCACCCATCCTGTCAATTTCAAAGGTCAATGCATAAACACCTAGGTCGTTCTGCTCCTGCACCCCATTAAGAATTGTACCCCTGATTTTAAATTCTCTCTGCATGTTCTTCCTCCCATAATGCATCATCACACACTTATCACATTGAACCTCATGTTACTTATTTGCCCATTTCACCAATTTGTCTATGTTCTTTGAAGTTCTACACTGCCATCCTCACAGTTAACAATGCTTCTACATTTCATGTCATTTAGAAATTTTGAAATTGACCTTTGCACACCAAGATCTAAATCATCAATACATCTCAGGAAAAGCAAGGGTCCCAATAATGACCCTTGGGGAAGACCACTACAAATCTTGCTTTTCCTCCAGCCTGAAAAATATCCATGGACCATTACTCTCTTTCCTATTACTCAGTCAATTTTGTATCAATGTTTTTACTGCCCATTTTATTCCATGAGTTATAGCTTTTCTCACAAGTCTGTTGTGTAGCACTATATTGAATGCCTTAATCTAATCGATCCTTTCTGTTGCTTCTTCAAAAAAATTACTGTTTGTTAAACACAATTTTCTCTTTAGAAATACATATTAATATCGCCTAAACAACCCACATCTTTCCATGTGACTACTAATTCTCTCCCAAATAATTGTTTCTCTAAGCTTGCATACAACTGAAATTAAACTGACTGATTTGTAGTTACTGGGCTTATCCTTCCTTACAACCAGGGTATTTGCAATTCCCCAGGCCTTTGGCATGTCCCAAGTCTAGGGGAGACAGAAAGATTCTGGCAATTTCCACTCTCATTTCCTTCATTATCCTTGTACGCATCTCATCTGGTCCTGGCTCGCTCCTTGTCAACTTTCAGTACGAACACTTCCTCCTTATCAACTGCGAATCCTTCTACTGACAGACTTTCCTCGTCTGTCCCATGTCTGGATAGCACTACCTCCTTAGATCCCTAATTGGCCTGCTCTTTTTACTATTTATATGCCTATAAAAAAAGCTTTGAAATTCCTCTTTGTCACAGAATTGTTATGGCACTGAACACAGCCATTTGATCTATCGTGTCTGCACTAACTCTGCAAATAAGCATTCAGGCTTCATGCCATTTCCCTGAAATTTGTTGATTGTCAATCTTCTCACATCATCTCTCTTCACTTTCATGCGCCTTTTCAGCTTCTTATTTGAGCTTATTTAATCCTCCTGAATTTCAACTATATTTGCTAGACACCTCTCATAGAATAGAATCATAGAACCTTATATTGCAGGAGGCGGCCATTTGGCCCATCGACTCTGCACTGAGCACAATCCCACCCAAACCCCATCCCCATAACTCCAATCATTTACCCTAGACACCTTTACACAGGAGCAATTTAGCATGACCAATCCACCTAACTTGCACACCTTTGGGCTATGGGAGGAAACCGTACCATCCGGAAGAAACCCATGCAAACTCATGCAGCCAGGAAGAATGTGCAAACCCCATAGTCACCCAAGCCAGAAAACGAACCTAGGTCCCCACTTGTGCTGTGAGACAGCAGTGCTAACTAGTGTGCCACCCACAAGAGGCTTTGCATTGGCTGGGAATTGAACCCAGGCCTCTCCTGTATGGCAAGTGAGAATTCTACTACTAAACCATCAAGTACACTTGCTGAAGTGCCACAGTGAACTACATATCCAGAACAGAGGGCAGTATAGTATTGAATTAAGAGAATTGGCAGATCTCTATCGTACAGGGAGCCTGTACACGAATCACAAGAAAATTAGTATGAAATACAGTAAGTAATTAGGATGATAAATGGATTGTTGGCCTTGATTGCAAGAGGAATGGAGTATAAAAGTAGGGAAGTCTTACTACAGCTGTACAGAGTACAGATGAGACTGCACCTCAAGTACTCTGTGCTATTTTGGTTTCCTTACGTAAAAGGAAGAACGTACTTGCATCAGAAGCCGCTCAAAGATCATTAGGTTGATTCATAGCGTACAGCACAGTACAGGCTTTTTGGCTCTCGATATTGTGCCGAACTCTGTCCAAAACCAAGACCAAGCTATCCCACTCCCTGTCATTCTGATGTGCTTCATGTGCCTATCCAATACCCGCTTGAAAGTTCCTAAAGCGTCCAATTCCACAATCACTGCAGGCAGTCTATTCCACACCCCAACCATTCTGAGTAAAGAATCTACCTCGGACATCCCTCCTATATCTCCCACCATAACCTTTTAGTAACAGCTCCATGCACCTGTGGAAATAGTCTCTGTTCGTCCACTCTAGCTATCCCCTTCATCATCTTATAAACCTTTCTAGCATGATAATATTGTTGAATGAGCAAACGTTGAGCAGGTTGGGTCTAAATTTGGTGTTTATAAGAATAAAAGATGACCCATTGATATAAACAAGATTCTGTGAGGGTTAGACGAATAGACACCAAGAGATTGTTATCTCTCATTAGGGAATCAAGAACTAGAGTGCACACTTTCAAATAAGAAGTCTCCGTCGCAAGCAGAGGAGTTAGGTCATTAAATATATTCAAGATAGAGTTAGACAGATTTTTAATTCACAAAGTATGTAAGGGTCATGGGGACAAGCAGGCCAGTGGAGCTCAGGCCTCAATCAGATCAGTCATGCTATTACTGAACGGTGAAATAGGTTCAATGGGTCAAATGGATTGCCCCAACTCCAACTCCAATCATAGAGGAGGGAACAGACTGTGGGGGAGAAAATAATTAAAATATTACAGAATCACAGAAACTGAATCATGCAGCATATTACAGTGTTCAAACAGAAGGCATTAACACCCTTAAATTCAGTATGATGGTCCTCCAAAAACCTAAAAAAACTATAAAGAGCACAAGAGAAAGCAGAAAATGTCCTGGGCAACAAATTTAAATTGTGACATCAACAGCAATTGTCTACATTCACTGACAGTACATTGAGAATGCATTTGAAAACAATAATCAAGCGATTGTCAAGAATTTGCGAGAGGGCAAAGTCTCAATTGAAGATGGTTCAAAACAAACAGATTCCCAACTGCACTGATTACTCACCATCATCTGGTCTCTTTACAAACTTTACCCCCAGTTCTTCAAAGCGTTTACAGGCAGCATAAACATCAGGGACACTAATACCCAAGTGACCTGCAGGTTAAGCATTAGATCCAAATGAAAATTCAAGATACTGACCGTTAGTTAGATAGTCTGAGCACCTTTTTCACTTCAAACTGTTTTTTGGAGGAACACTCCACTGTGTCCTCAAGTTAACTCTCAACCATAGGCAGTTTCCAGTTTATATTTCATTTCAAAACCAGTCTTAGCCACCTCCAAATGTGCTAACAGCAACTGGATAGCACAATGGCACAGTGATCAGCACTACTGCCTTACAGAGGCCTAGGTTCAATTTCTGGCTTGGGTCAATGTGGTGTAAAGTCTGCATGTTTTCCCTGTATCTGCACGAGTTTCTTTCAGGTGCTGCGGTTTTTAAAGAACAAAAAGTTACAGCACAGGAACAGATTCTTCAGCCCTCCAAGCCTGTACCGACTATGCTGCCCAACTTAACTAAAACCCCCTACCCTTCCGGGGACTATATCCCTCTATTCCCATCTCATTCATGTACTTGTCAAGACACGCCTTAAAAGTCACTATTGTGGGTGGATATGTGATTAAGACGTTAGGACGGCGGCGCGGGCTCATTGGGCCGAAGGGCCTGTTTCCCGTGCTGTGTTGCTCTTTGTTCTTTGTATCCGCTTTCATTACCTCCCCAGCAATGAGTTCCATGCACCTACCACTCTGTGTAAAAAAATCTGCCTTGTACATCTCTTTTAAATCTTAAACCTATGCCCTGTAATAATTGACTCTTCCACCCTGAGAAAAAGCTTCTGACTAGCCACTCTGTCCACATCTCTCATAATCTTGTACACTTCTATCAGGTCTCCCTTCAGCCTCCGTCGCTCCAGTGAGGACAAACCAAGTTTCTCCAACTTCTCCTCACAGCTGATGCCCTTCATACCAGGCAACATCCTGTTAAATCTTTTCTGTATCCTCTCCAAAGCGTGCACATTCTTCTGGTAGCGTGACGACCAAAATTGAACAACAAATTCCAAGTGCAGCCTAACTAAAGCTGCAATATGACTTGCCAATTTTTAAACTCATTGCTCCTGGCCAATGAAGGCAAGCATGCCATAGGCCTTCTTGACTACCTTCTCCACCAGCATTGCCACTTGCATTGACCTGTGTACGTGTACACCTAGATCCCTCTGCCCTTACCCCCTAAGGGTTCTGCCATTTGCTGTATATTTCCTATCTGTATTAGACCTTCCAAAATGCATCACCTCAGATTTGTCTGGATTAAATTCCATCTGCTATCTCTCTGCCCAAGTCTCCAACTGATCATGTTTTGTACAGTTGCAACATGACGTTGCGGCTCCGAAATTCAATCCCCCTACCAATAAAAGCTAAGACTCCATATGCCTTCTTAACAACCTTCTCGACTTGACTGCCTACTTTCAGGGATCTATGCACATATACACCAAGATCCCTCTGTTCATCAACACTATTAAGAATCCTACCATTAGCCCTATACTCTACACATTTATTATTCCTGCCAAAGTGCATTACCTCACACTTTTCCACATTAAACTCCATTTGCCACCTCTCGGCCCAGCTCTGCAACTTGTCCAAGTCTCTCTGCAAACTATAACACCCCTCTTCACTATCTACCACTCCACCGACTTTAGTGTCATCTGCAAATTTACTAATCCATCCTTCAATACCCTCATCCAGATCATTTATAAAAATTACAAACAGCAGGGGCCCCAAAACAGACCCCTGAGGTACACCACTTGTCACCGAACTCCACGATGAATATCTCCCATCAACCACCACCCTCTGTCTTCTATCTGCTAGCCAATTCCTAATCCAATTAGCTAAATCACCCTCTATCCCATTATATGCACATTATTGTGTGCAGTTCTGGTTCCCACATTATAAGAAAGATGTGGAGGCATTGGGGAGGGTACAGAGGAGGTTTACCAGGATGTTGCCTGGTATGGAGGGCAGGTCTTATGAAGAGAGGCTGAGGGATTTGAGGTTGTTTTCGTTAGAAAGGAGGCGGCTAAGAGGGGACCTTATCGAAACATATAAGATGATTAGAGGTTTAGATAGGGTGGACAGTGATAGCCTTTTTCCTAGGATGGAGAAAGCTAGCACGAGGGGACACAGCTTTAAATTAAGGGGTATAGTTATAGGACGGATATCAGAGGTAGGTTCTTTACCCAAAGGGTGGTTCGGGAGTGGAATGCCCTGCCTGCAGCAGTTGTAGATGCGCCAAGTTTGTGGCGTTTAAGAGGTTAGTTGATAAGTATATGGAAGAGAAGGGAATGGTTTAGTTTGGAGGGTCATTGCTTTTTATATTGGTCAGCGCAACATCGAAGGCCGAAGGGCCTGTTCTGTGCTGTAACGTTCTATGTTCTATATCCTGCTGTATCCTCTGATGGTCCTCATTGCTAAATGCAATCCACCAACCTTTATGCCATCCACAAACTTATTCATCAATCTAGTCACATTTTCCTCCAAATCATTTATATATATATTACAAACAGCAAAAGTCCCAGTACTGAGGAACACCACTTGTCATAGCCCTCCATTCAGAAATGCACTCTTCCATTGCTACCCTCTGTCTTCTTTGCCCAGACCAGTTTTGTTTCCTCCCACAGTCGAAAAGATGTGCTGGTTAAGTGCATTGACTATGCTAAATTCTGCTTCAATGTACCCGAGCAGGCACCAGATTGTGATGACTGAGGATTTTCACAGTAAATTCATTGCAGTGTTGATGTAAGCCTACTTGTAACACTAACAAATAAACTTAAACTAAAGCATAAACTCAGGAAATAATTATGTGAAATGAAACTAGTGCAATATTCATAGTCATCACATGCCATCTCTCTGCAAGAGCAACTTCAGGAAAGTCTCATTCTCTGGAGCCTTGCAATTTTCTCTTTTCAGTCGCTGATCTAATTCTTTAACAGTCACAAGTAAATCTGCCTCTACCACTGTCTGCTTCAGATCCTAATTACTTGTTGTGTAAAAATGTTTTTCTTCACGTCACATTTTGTTCTTTTGCAATTCACCTTACATCGGTGTCCGCAGGTTCTTCTCCTTTCTGCCAATAGGAACAGTTCCTGTCTACATCCCTCAAGATTGAGCATCTCCATCAAATTTCCTCTTAGCCTTCTCTATATATCTCTCCAGTCTACCTTTCAGCTGATGTCTCATCCGTGGATCTACTGTCATAAATATTTTCTGCACCTCTCTTAAGCCTTCAGATTGTTCCAAAAGTGCGGTATTCAAGAATTGTACACAATACTCTAGTTGAGACTGAACCAATATTTGATAAAGGTTCATATAACTTCCTTGCTTTTGTACTCTATGCCTCTGTCTATAAAGCCCAAGATTCTTTAGGCATTTTAAACCACTTTCTGAATCTGTCATAGAAACTGGAAGCAGGAATAGGTCATTTAGTCCTTCGAACCTGCTCCATCATTCATTTTTAATCAATGAATTCTATATCCGGATTTCCCCCTTCTTCCAATATCCCTTGATCCCTTTCTCCCCCAACAGCTATATCTAATTCCTTTTTGAAATCAGACAACATTTTAGCCTCAACTACATTCTGTGGCAGTGAAACAAGGGTGGAATACAAGGAGAGTAGGAAGAAACTTAAGCAAGGAGTAAGGAGAGCAAAAAATGGTCACAAAAAAGCACTGGCCAGGAGGATTAACAAAAATCCCAAGGAATTTTAGACGTATATAAAGAGCAAGAGGGTAGCCATAGAGGGAGTTAATCAAGAGTAAAGGAAGGAATCTATGCGTGGAGCCAGAGGAAATGAGTGAGGTATTAAATGAGTATTTTGCATCAGTATTCACCAAAAAGAAGGACTTTGTGGATAGTGAGTCTGGAAAGGGTGTGTAGATAGTTTGAGTCATGTTGAGATCATAAAGGAGATGGTATGGGGTTCTTGAGAAATATTAAGGTAGATAAATCCCCAGGGCCTGATGGGATATACCCCAGAATATTGAGAGAGGAAATTGCTGAAACCTTGAGAGAAATCTTTGTATTCTCACTAGCTATAGGAGCAAACCCAAAGGCTGGAGAATAGCCAATGTTGTTCCTTTGTTTAAAGAGGGTAGCAAGAACAATCCAAGTAATTACAGGCCTGTGAGCCTTCTATCAGTGGTAGGGAAATTATTGGAGAGGATTCTTTGAGGCAGGATTCACTCCCACTTGGAAATATGTGAACATATTAGCAAGAGGCAACATGGTTTTGTTAAGGGGAGGTTGTGTCTCACTAAAACTTGATTGAGTTTTGAGGAAGTAACAAAGATAATTGGTGGGGGTAGGGCAATGAATGTTGTCTACACAGACTTCAGTAAGGTCTTTGATAAGGTTCTTCATGGATAGATTGGTGCAGAAGGTGAAATTGCACGTGATCAGAGGTGAGCTGGCAAAGCAGATATAAAACTGACTCAGTCAAAGACTCCAATCAGATGAAATCAAAATTCTCAGCTGAGACCTCAATTTCTGCCCCACCATCAGTCTCGCAGTGGACACAGAGAAAATTCATCAGGCAAATGAGGCTGCAAGAGTTCTTCCAGAAACCACAAGAGGCCAACTGTGGACACAAATGTGAAAACCCAATGAACCGGAACAGCCGACAGGGATCCACGGTACAGCAACTGAAAAGGAAAGAGTTCAATTCGACTCCTCTGGAGGGCTGCTGCCCTCAATTTGATACGTACGCCCAAGTCGTCAGGAAGTGCGTCAACACCACATTCAGTCGCACTCACAAGACAGCCACGAACGTCACTCCGCCATCTGTGCTCTTAAGACCAACTGCAACATTGTTATCAAACCAGCAGACAAAGAAGGGACCATCGTCATACTGAAGACAACAAATTACTGCAAAGAAGCGTACTGACAACTGAACAACCCCACCTCAGCAATTTCCGCAAGACATGCTGATCATCAACATGGATGCCATCATCTCACATGAGAATGCCATGCACTAAGTACATGGTATATACGCTTGCAACTCAGCCAACATTGTCTAGCTAATATGCTACAGAAAAATACAAAGACATCAGGCAGAAAATTGGACAAGTAAACTGGAAGGAGGTGCTCTTGGGGAAAAGTACTGAAGGAAGGTGGTGGATTTAAGGAAAATTTGTCTGGAGCTCTGCATGGCAATGTTCCAATGAGACAAGGAGATTTTGATTAACCTAATCAGGAAGAAAGGCGTACAAGAAGTGTAGAGAGCTAGAAGATAATGAGGATCCAGAGGAGTATAAGGCTTGTAGGAAGAAGTTTATAAAGGAAATTAGGAGAGCCAAAGGGGTCATGAGAAGGCCTTGGCAGATGACATTAAGGAGAATCCCAAGGCATTCTAAAATATATAAAGAGTAAAAGGATAGGACCTATAAAAAGGTGAAGGGGGAAAATCTGTGTGCAATCGGAAGAAATGGCAGAGATGCTCAATGAGTACTTTGCCTCAATATTCACGGTGAATATCGAGTGATCTGGGAGGTTCTACTGCGGGTTTGCAGTGGATTGAAAAGATTGACTACGTAGACATTAAGAGGATGAGTTGGAACTTTTAAATTCCATCAAGATAGATAAGTTGCCGGGACTGGATGGGATGTACCCCAGGTTACTGTGGGAGGTGAAAGAAACGATTGCAGAGCCCCTGGTGATGATCTTTGCGTCATCGATGGAGATGGGAGAGGTTCCGGAGGACTGCGGATGTGGTTCCTATTTTCAAGAAAGGGAACAGGGATAGCCTGGGCAATTACCGAATGGCGAGTCTGACCTCAGTGATTGGTAAGCTGATGGAGAGGATTCTGAAGGACAGGATTAATGAGCATTTAGAGAAGTTTCGTACGATCAGAAATAGTCAACACGGCTTTGTCAATGGCAGGCCATGCTTTACGAGCCTAGTTGAGTTCTTTGAAAACATGACTGAACACATTGACGAAGGAAGAGCAGTGGATGTTGTTTACATGGACTTCAGCAAGGCATTTGATAAGGTCCCCCATGCAAGATTTCTGGAGAAGGTGAGAGGGCATGGGATCCAAGGGGCTTTGGCCTCGTGGATCCAGAACTGGCTTGCCTGCAGAAGGCAGAGTGGTTGTGGATGGGTCTTCTTCTGCATGGAGGTCGGTCACCAGTGGAGTGCCCCAAGGATCTGTTCTAGGACCCCTGTTGTTTGTCATTTTCATAGATGACCTGGATGAGGAAGTGGAGGGATGGGTTAGTAAGTTCACTGACAATACGAAGGTTGGTGGTGTTGTGGATGGTCTGGAGGGTTGTCAGAAGTTGCAGCGTGACATAGATAGGATGCAAGACTGGGCAGAGAAGTGGCAGATGGACTTCAACGCGGATAAATGTGTGGTAGCCCATTTTGGCAGGACCAATGGGATGAAGGAGTACAATGTCAAGGGTAGGAGTCTTAGAAGTGTTGAAGAGCAGAAGGATCTTGAGGTCCAGGTCCATAGGACTCTTAAATTAGCCTTGCAGGTGGGCAATGTGGTTAAGAAGGCATATGGTGTACTGGCCTTCATTAAACGAGGGATTGAGTTTAGGAGTCGGGAGGTAATGCTGCAACTTTATAAGATCTTTGTCAGACCCCATTTGGAGTACTGCGCGCAGTTCTGGTCGCCTCACTATAGGAAGGATGTGGAAGCTATTGAGAGGGTGCAGAGGAGATTTACAAGGATGTTGCCTGGATTGGGAGGCAGGCCTTATGAAGATAGGTTGAGGGAGCTAGATCCCTTCTCCCTGGAGAGACAAAGCTTGAGAGTGACCTGACAGAGATTTATAAAACGTTGAGAGGAATAGATAGGGTGGATTTTCAGAGGCTATTTCCCAGGGCTGAAATGGTCGCTACAAGAGGACACAGATTTAAGTGCTGGGGGGCAAATACAGAGGAGATGTTAGAGGTAAGTTTTTCACTCAGAGGGTGGTGAGTGAATGGAATCGGTTGCCAACAGTGGTGGTGGAGGTGAACTCACTGGGGTCTTTTAAAAAAGTACATGAGGTTTAATAGGATTGGGAGTTACAGATAGTTCTATGGCTATGGCCTGGTAGGTACTGATATGATCAGCACAACTTGTGGGCCGAAGGGCCTGTTTGTTCCAAGTTCTAAAAGGATGTCCCGAGGCATGGTACATTGGGGAGACCATGCAGAGGCTACAACAACGGATGAACAAATACTGCTCGACAATCACCAGGCAAGAGTGTTCTCTTCCTGTTGAGGAACACTTCAGCAGTCATGGCATTCGGCCTCTGATCTTTAGATAAGCATTCTCCAAGGTGGTCTTCATGACACATGACAATACACAGAGTCGCTAAGCAGAAACTAATAGCCAAGTTCCACACACGAGGACAGCCTCAACCAGGATCTTGGGTTCATGTCACACTATCTGTAATCTCCATGACTTGTAAAATCTCACTAACTGTCCTGGCTGGAGACAATACACATCTCTTTAACCTTAGACTCTCTCCACTCACATTGTCTGTACTTTTAAGATTTGATTTCCTGTAAAGACTCGCATTCCAACCATTATTTTGTAAATTAAGTTCGTGTCTTTATATATCCTGTTTGTGAATTGAAATCCCACTCTCCTGATGAGGGAGCAGCACTCCGAAAGCTCGTGCCTTGTGCTGTCAAATAAACCTGTTGGTCGTTAACCTGGTGTCGTGAGACTTCTTACTCAGTCAAAAAAAGACAGAGGGGAGCGGTGGAAGGATGCATTTCTGAATTGAGGGCTGTGACAAGTGGCATTCCTCAGGGATCAGTGCTGGAACTTTTGCTCTATATATGCATATATAAAATGATTGGAGGAAAATGTAACTAGATTGATTAGTAAGTTTGTGGATGACACAACGTCGGTGGATTTGCTGATAGCGAGAGGACCATCAGAGGATACAGCAGAACACAGATCAGTTAGAGACTTGGGGGGAGAAGTGGCACATGGACTTTAATCCGAACAAGTGTAAGGTAATGCATTTGGAAGGTCTAATACAGGTACAAAATATACAGATCTCTTAAGAGTATTGATAGGCAAAGGGATCTGGGTGTACAGGCAATGCAATTGAAGAAGGTGGTCAAGAAGGCATACGGCATGCTTGCTTTCATGTTGCAGCTTTATAGAATCTTAGTTCAGGCACACTTGAAATAGTATTCAATTCTGGTTGTCACACTACAGAAAGATGTGGAGGCTTTAGAGAAGGTACAGAAATGGTTTGTCAGGATGTGGCCTAATACAAAGGGCATTAGCAATGGGGGGAGGTTGGATAAACTTGAATTGTTCTCACTGGAATGATGGAAATTGAAGGGAGAACTGATAGAAGTCTACAAGATTATGAGAGGCATGAACAGAGTGGACAGTCAGAAGCTTTTTCCCAGGTGGAAGAGTCAATTACTAGGGGGCATGAGTTTAAGGTGCGAGGGGCAAGGTTTAAAGGAGATGTATGAGGCAGATATTTTATGTACAGGGCTGTGGGGAAGGTAGTGGAAGCAGATATGATAGTGGTTTTTAAGGGGCATCTTGACAAATACATGAATAGGATGGGAAGAGAGGGATATGGTCCCCAGAAGGGGAGGGGGGTTTTAATTAAGTTGAATAGCATTATCGGTGCAGGCTCGGAGGGCCAAAAAGCCTATTCCCATACTGTAATTTTCTTTGTTCTTTGAATTCCACACATTCACCTCCTTCTGAGTAAAGGAAATTCTCCACATCAGTTCTAAAAGTTTTACCCCTTATCCTCAAACTATGCCCTAGTTCTAGACTCTCCCACCCTTGGGAACATGCTTTCTGAATCTACCATATCTAACCCTATTAGAATTTAATAATTTTCTATGAGATCCCATCTCACTCTTCCAAACTCCAGTGAATATAGCGCTAATCACCTTAGTCTCTCCTCACATGACAGACCTGCCATCCCAGGTATCAGCTTGGTAAATCTTCGCTGTATTCCCTCTACAGCAAGGGACATCCTTCCTGAGATAAGGACACCAAAACTGCACACAATGCTTTAGGTGTGGCCTCACCAACACTCTATACAGATGCAGCAAAAAAAAAAATCCTTATCCTTGTACTCAAATCCTCTCACTATGAAAGCTAACATACCACTTGCCTTCTTTACTGTTTGCTGTTCCTGTCACTTACTTTCAGCGACTGATGCATAAGGACTCAAGATTTTATTGAGTATCAACCCCTCTCAATTTACACCCATTCATTTATAATCTGTCTTCCTATTATTAATGCTAAAGTGGATAACCTCACATTTATCCACATTATATTGCATCTGTTGTGCACATGCCCACACACTCAGCCTGTCCAAACCACACTGAAGCATTTCTGCTCATCCTCTTCACAGCTCACCCTCCCACCCCAACTTTGTATCATCTGCAAATCTGGTAATAATACATTCAGTTTCCTTTTCAAATCGTCAATATATAATGTGAATAGTTGGGGGTCCTAGCACACCAGTAAGTCACTGACATCCAATCAGAAAAACTATCCAAATCTTTGCTTCCTATCTGCTAACCAGCTTTCTACCCATCTCAAGACATTGGAGAGGCTGAGGGATTTGAGGTTGTTTTCGTTAGAAAGGAGGCAGCTAAGAGGGGACCTAATCGAAACATATAAGATGATTAGAGGTTTAGATAGGGTGGACAGTGATAGCCTTTTTCCTAGGATGGAGAAAGCTAGCACGAGGGGACACAGCTTTAAATTAAGGGGTGATAGTTATAGGACGGATATCAGAGGTAGGTTCTTTACCCAAAGGGTGGTTCGGGAGTGGAATGCCCTGCCTGCAGCAGTTGTAGATGCGCCAAGTTTGGTGGCGTTTAAGAGGTTAGTTGATAAGTATATGGAAGAGAAGGGAATGGTTTAGTATGGAGGGGCATTGCTTTTTATATTGGTCGGCGCAACATCGAAGGCCGAAGGGCCTGTTCTGTGCTGTAATGTTCTATGTTCTATTACCTGCAATCCTATGTGCTTTAACTTTTGATTGTAGTCGAAGGCCTTCTGAAAGTCTAAATAAACCACATCCACTGGTTCTCCTCAGTCAACTCTGAGTTACAATCCTGTCCTTCCACTTTAAATGACTTCTGAACATGCACTTCCCAGTCTCTTGGTTTATACATGCTTTAGAATTACACCATTATTTTATATGGCCTCTCCTCATTCTATCAAAATGTCTTATTTAAATTGCTAAATTTCCTGCACAACATGTCTGCCCATTCCACCAGTCATTATTATTCTCTTGAAGTCAATCCATATCTTTACAGCTTGCAATACTTCCAAGCTTTTTGTTATTTGCAATGGTTGAAATTGAAGATCACTGAACTCAACAAGGATGGGAAAGCTGAGGGAGAAATATTACAAATAAAAAAGATAGTGTTTTGTATTTTGAAAGATTCCTTCATGTTCTGGAAGCTTAGATTCCTTTATTTGTTAAGTCTGCCTAGTTATTCAATCTGACTCAAATTGACAGTGGTGGCAAGCATTCATCTGGATATTCTTTGCCTATAGATGGAGGATTAAACACTGCTGATCAGCATCTAATATTTTATAATATGAATCTGTGGCAGATACCAGAGCCAACCACTCCTCTAACATACACACAAAAGAAATCTGGAGCAAGGACCCTCACCTGCCTGCCCCAAAATGTACACTCCTCACAGCTGAAGAATGGAGACCAATAAATTTTTAAGTTTATTTATTTGTCACAAGTAGGTTTACATTAACACTGCAATGAAATTACTGTGAAAATCCCTTAGTCATCATGCTTCAGCACCTGTTTGTGGTACACAGAGAATTTAGCATGACCAAGGCATGTAGGCAATACGTCTTGTTGGACCAACTCAGAAATGTTACTTCCTCAATGTGTGAATTGAAGCTGGGCCTTCTTGCTGTGCAGCACAGTTACTTCTTTACCAATTGGTTTCTTACAAAACTTCAAACAACTGAACCAAATGAAGAGGCAACTCACCAAATCCCCTGGGATCAGAGTTCCCATTATGATAGGCTTGGTTTTCGTCATTCTCAGTTCCCCAATTGCTGTAAGACACAACAGGAACATTAAGATTTAAGATCACATTTAAATAAAAACAGAAAAACTACAGCATAATCAGGCCCTTCAGCCCACAAGTTGCGCCAAACATGTCCCTACGTATTAGGCATACCTATAATCCTCTATCTTACTCAGTTCCATGTACTTATTTCAGAAGTCTCTTAAAAAACCATATCAAATCCACCTCCACCACTATTGGCAGCAGCCGATTCCACACATGCACTACCGAGTGAAAAACTTACCCGACTTCTCCTCTGTACCTACTGCCCAGCACCCTAAACCTGTGTCCTCTTGTGGCAACCATTTCAGTCCTGGGAAAAATCCTCCAAATCCACTCAATCAATACCTCTCATCATCTTGTACACCTCTATCAGGTACCCCTCATCCTTCATCTCTCCAAGGAGAAAAGACCGAGCTCTCTCAACCTATCTTCATAACACATGCCACCCAATCCAGGCAACATCTTTGTAAATCTCCTTTGCACCCTTTCTAGGGCTTCCACATTCTTTCTGTAATGAGGCAACCACAACTGAGCATAGTATTCTGAGGGGTCTGACCAGGGTCTTATACAGCTGCAGCATTATGTCCTGACTCCTAAACTCAATTCCTCGATTGATGAATGCCAGTACACCATATGCTTTCTTAACTCACAGCCTCTGCCTGTGAAATTGCTTTGAGCATCTTCTGAACCCAGACCCCAAGATCCTTCTAATCTTCCACACTGCCAAAAGTCTTACCCTTAATGTTATAATCAGTCATCCTATATGACTTGTCAAAATGAATCACCACACACTTAATTTGGGTTGAAGTCCGTCTGCCACTTCTCTGCCCAGTCTTGCATCCTGTCAACATCCCTCCATACTATCCACAACACCTCCAACCTTTGTGTCATCAGCAAACTTACCAACCCATCCCTCCACTCTCTCATCCATGTCATTTATAGAAATCACAAAAAAAAACAAGAGTCCCAGAACAGATCTGGGGTACTCCACTGGTGACCGACCTCCATACAGAAAAAGACCTATCTACAACCACTCTTGGCCTTCTGTAAGCCAGTTCTGAATTCAGAAAGCATTGTCCCCTTGGATCCCATGTCTCCTCACTTTCTCCATAAGTCGTGCATGGGGGACCTTATTTAACACCTTGCTGAAGTCCATATAAACCATATCTATCACTCTTCCTTCGTCAATGTGTTTACGAACCAGACTCGTAAGGCACCATCTGCCTTTGACAAAGCCATGCTGACTATTCTTGATCATACTATACCTCTCCAAATGTTATAAATCCCGCCTCTCAGGACCTTCTCCATTGCCTTATCAACCACTGAGGTAAGATTCACTGGTCTATAAATTTCCTGGGCTATCCTTTCTTTCCTTTCTTGAATAAGGCAACCACATCCACAATCCTCTGGAACCCCTCCTGTCTCCATTGATGACACAAATATTATTGCCAGAGGCTCTGTAATCTCTTTCCTTACCTCCCACAGTAACCTGGGGTACATCCCAAACAGTCCTGGCGACTTATCTAACTTGATACTTTTCAAAAGCTCCAATACATCCTCTTTCAGAACGTCTATGTGCTCAAGCTTCTCAGTCTGCTGCAAGTTTGTACTACAACCACCAAGATTCTTTTCCACTGTGAATACTGAAGTAAAGTATTCATTGTGTACCTCTGCAATTTCTACTGGTTCTATACAAACCTTTCGACCGTCACACTTGATAGGTCCTATTTCTTCATGTCTTATCCTCTACTTGTAGAATGCCTTGAGGTTTTTCTTAATCCTACCTGCCAAGACCTTCTCATGACTCCTTCTGGCTCTCCTAATTTCCTTCTTAAGTTCCTTCCTACTCGGCGTATAATCTTCTAGATCTCTAACATTACCTAGCTCCCTGAATCTTCAGTATGCTTTTCTTTTCTTCTTGACTAAATTCATTACAGCTTTCGTGCACCACAGTTCCTGTAACCTACCATAACTTCCCTGTCTCATTGGAATGTTGCTGTGTAGAACTCCAAACAAATATTCCTTGAAAATTTGCCACATTTCTTCTGTGTATTTCCCTGAGAAAACCTCTTTCCAATTTATGCCTCTAATTTCCTGCCTGATAGCCTCATAAATTCACCTTACTCCAATTAAACACTTTCCTAGTTTGTCTGATCTTATCTCTCTCCAATGCCAATGTAAAGGAGATAAAGTTATGATCACTATCCCCAAAATGCTCTGAGAGATCAGACACCTGTCCAGGTTCATTTCTCAACACCAAGTACAGCCTCTCCTCTTGTAGGCTTATCCACATACTGTGTCAGGAAACCCTCCTGAACACACCTAACAAACTCCCCCCCCCCCATCTAAACCTTGGAGAGATTCCAATCGATATTTGGGCAATTAAAATCTCCCATCACGACAACTGTTATTATTACATCTTTCAAGGATCTGTTTCCCTACCTGCTCCTCAACATCACTGTTACTACTGAGCAGCCTATAGAAAACACCCAGTAAAGTTAATGACCCCTTCCTGTTCCAAAGCCCATCCACAAAGACTCTGTAGACAATCTCTCCATGGCATCCATCTTTTCTACAGCCATGACGTTATCTCTGATCAACAGTGCCACTCCCCCGTCTCTTTTTCCTCCCTCCCTATTCCTTCTGAAACATTTGAAACCAAAAAACCCCCAAAAACATTTGAAATGTTTTTCTTTCTGCAAATATATATCACATTACTACATCATCAAATCACTCATGGCCTAACTCTACCCAGTTGTGAAATTTTCACCACTTGCAGGTTCAACCCATGCATACACTCCAGAAATCTTCCATGGTACTGCAGTGTTCTCTGTACCCTATCCTCTGGGACTCCTTCTCTAAATCTTTTTGTGCTGCTACTTGCCCCTTATAAAGGGCATCTCAAAAACAAACTTTCATTTAACAACAGCTGATGTTTATATTACTTCTTTAACATGGAAAAATGCCCCAAGAGTTTAATTAGGAAATAATTTGATGAGCTAATCAACTAGATTTTATAATTGGTGACCATAAGCTTGGACAGACAGTTAGGTATTAAGCAACATCAGAAAGGGGTGAGTGGGTGGGAGCGGGGAATAAAAAGTAGAAAGGGAATTTAGCTCTCAGGCATCCACTGACAGTTTGGTTGCCCTTCACAGACACTGATGTGAATTGCTGCAGTAGTTCTGGTAATAGCTCTCCCACAATACTAATCAGTTGGGAATTCCAAGGTACTGACGTGATAATAATAATAAAAGACCAAATAAAATTAAAGCAGTAGAAATGGCAGGCACAGAAACAACTCACATGATTGAAGTAAAGCTCTGGGGGATGAGTAATGATCCTGAGCAGAGGGTGCAGAGAACCAGAGCTAATCCGGCATTTAAAAGAGCAGAGGGGAATGAGTAGCATTGGAGAAGCTCACTTACTGGAAAACTCCCAAAAACACGAAACGGACCAATTCAGGGAAGCGATAATGTAATGCTATTGTTCAGTGGACATGTAATCCAAAAACTCAGGATAATGCTCTGGAGATCCATGTTCAAATCCCACCATGGCAGATAGCAAAATCTGAACTCAATAAAAATCTGGAATTACAAGTCTACTGACAACCATAAGCCATTGTTGATTGTTATAAAAGTCTATCCTGTTCATTAATGACCTTTATGGAAGGAAATCTAGCATCTTTACCCAGTTACTGGCATACATGTGACTCCAGATCCACAGCAATGTGGCTGACTGTTAAATGGCTTAGCACTCAGTACAAGATCAATTACAGATGGGAAGAAATGATGGCCCAGCTGATGACATCTCAGTCTCTTAAATTGCTACCCTAATAACATAATCTCATTCCTCAACTGCTGTCCTGAGGCTGAACACACCATTTATAACCTGGGCATCTTATCTGACCCCAAGCTGAGCTTCTGACCACATGGCTTCTCATCAGCTACTTCCACCTCTGTAATATCACCCACCTCCATGTTATCTCAGTTTGTCTGCACTGAAACTTCCTTCATGTATCTGTTGGCTATAGATTTCACTATTCCAATGCTCTCTTGTTCAGTTTCCCATATTATAGTTTCAACAAAACACTAAAGGTATTTAACATCACATTACATACACACAAATTCCTGTTCTCATTAATTTACATTTGTTCTTCAGCTCAGCTATTTGAAAATTTTCATTAATTTTTTAAATTCCTGCCTTTGTGGCTTCAGCCCTCTTTGGTTCTACATCTCTGCTCTCATGTGATTCTGCTCTTAAGTGACCCTAATCATCATCACACCACCTTCAACTGCCTGAGTCCTAAACTTTGGAATTTATTCCCTCATCCTCATTCTCATCTGGTCTGGTCTCATTCCATCCTCATTTCAGAAACTCCTCAAAACCTATCCCTTTGGCATAGTTTGTAATCTCCTAATATCGATACGTGGTTCAGAGAGATTTTGTTTGATAACACTCCTGTGATTCACCTTTGTACATTTTACTATATTTAAAAACACTTGTGAAAATTATTTATGCTTTTGTATGTCACTTTGTCATATGTTATACATTTGTAAAATGTAGTAATTGTAGAACATGCACACATTATTGAATTTAGTCTTATAAAACCTATTTATTAGGATACATATAAAGGATAAAGGAAAGAACAAGCACCTTCATAGGCAGGGAGCTTATAGTGACCGTGTTGACCCACATATGACACCTCTAGACATTAAATTGAATTCCAGTATTCAGCACAGGCAGTATAAGCCCCCGTCAACAGAATTCCCTTTCCCTGACTCTGTATTACACTTACTGTGTCAGCTCAATTGTCGCTCTCCTTGAGAAGGTCCAGGCTGTGCGTTCATTCTTATCAGCTGGGATTTCCTTTTTGTCCTCATAACCCAAAAAGTATAGTGTAAATTTCATTGAAGGGAAGTCAAACTTCTGCAAAAGTCTGTAAACAAGTTGAAGAACAACCATTAGAAAAAGAAGAATAAAACGAGTGTCTCCAAGAAGGAGAGCGAGATGGAACGACAAAGAGGATTACGGAGGGACACAGCATAAGGAATTCAAGCTTAATTCCAGCCTCAGGTCTGTGTGGAATTTGCACATTCTCTCCATGTCTGCGTGAGCTTCCTCCGAGTGCTGGGTAAGCTGCTCTTTCAGAAAATTGGTGCAGACTCATTGGACTGAATAGCCTCCTATTGCACAGCAAGGATTCTATGGCCTACACAATGAAAGTATGGCAACCAATGGTGGAACAACTACAATTTGGAACACTCAAGATGCCAAAATTAGAGCAATATGGATTATCTTGGAGGGTTGTTGGCCTGGATGAAATTACAGTGATAGGGAAAGATTATCCAAGTTAGCAAGGTAAATAGTGGGAACGTACAACAGTCCAGTCAACATCTTAGGAGAAAGCAAGGTAATTCCTCCAAGCGAAATGAATGAATGAAAATGAATTTTTCTCATCATTTTTTACTGTTGAGAAAGCCTGGATGTTAGGAAACTTGGGGAAAATAAATAGTGATATGAAGAGGAGTACACGTTACAGAGCTGGTGCTGGAAGTCTTAAAGTGGATCAAGGAAGATAAATTCCCAGGACCTGATGAAGTGTATCCCAGGACATTATGGGAGTATAGGGAGGAATTTGCAGGTTCCCTATTTGAATCATCAGTAGCCACAGCTGAGATACCTGAAGATTGGAGGGTAGTAAATGTTGTACCTTTTTTTTTGAAAGAAGTACAGGGAAAAGCCTGGGAACAACAGGCCAGTGAGCCTAACATTTGGAATGGCTAAGTTGTAAGAAGGTATTCTGAGCAACAGGATCTACAGGCATTCAGAGAGGCAAGAACTGATGAAGGACAGTCAGCATGGCTTTGCGAGTGGAAAATCATGTCTCACAAACTTGATCAAGTTTTCTGAAGGAGTAACCAAAAAAATAGATGAGGGCAGTGCAGTCAACATTGTCTACGTGGACTTTACAAGGTTTTTGACCAGGTAACACATGGTCGGTTAAATCTCACAGGATTCAGGGTGACAGCCAATTGGGTACAAAATTGGCTTGATGACAGAAGACAAGAAGGTGGTTGTAGAGGATTGCTTTTCAAACTGGAGGCCTGTTGACCAGCAGTGTGCCTCCGTGATTGCTGCTGGGCTCACTGTTATTTGTCATTTATATTAATGATTTGGATGAAAATTTAGGAGGCATGATTAGTAAGTTTGCAGATGACCAAGACTGGTGGCAAAGTGAACAGTGAAGAAGGTTATCTTGGTTCAACAGGGCCAACTGGGCAGATGGAGTTTAATTTAGATGTGTGGTGATGCATTTCGATTGACTGAATCGGGGCAGGGCCTACTCAGTTAATGATAGGGCATTAAGGAGAGTTATAGAACAAAGAGATCTAGAGGTACAGGTTCATTGTTCCTTGAAAGTGGAAGGTGGTGAAGCGGGATTTGGCATGCTTGGTTTCATTGATCAGAATACAGGAGTTGGGACATCTTGTTGAAGTTGTATAAATACGTAGGTAAGACCAGGTATGGCTTTACCAATGTTCCAGTTACCCTTTTATAGAAAGGATATTACTCAACTATAAATAGTGCGGAAAAGATTTACTGGGATGATCCATGACTTGAGTTTGAGTTATAAGGAGAGGTTAGATAGCTGGGCTTTCTTCCCTGGAGCATAGAAAGCTTAGGAATGATCTTACAGAGGTCTATAAAGCCATGAGGGGCACAGATAAGCTAGATAGGCAACATCTTTTCCCAAAGGCAGGGCAGTCTAAAACTAGACAGCATAGATTTAAGGTGAGTAGGGAGGGATACAAAAAGGTCCAGAGAGGCAATTATTTGACAAAGGGTGGTGAGTGTCTGGAACAAGTTGCCAGATATAGTAGTAGAGGCAAGTACGATTTTGTCTTTTAAAAAGCATTTAGACAGTTACATGGGTAAGATGGGTATAGAGGGATATGGGCCAAATGCAGGCAATTCGCATTTGCTTAATGGTTAAAAACTGGGCGGCATGGACAAGTTAGGCCAAAGGACCTATTTCCATGCTGTAAACCTCAATATTTCGATGACTCAGTGAAAGTAAGAGGCCCTTCTGCCCATTGTGTCTGTGCCATCCATCATAAGCTATCGGTTCTAATCCTATTTTCCAGCACTTGATCCACACTCTTGTACATTATGACATTTCAAGTGCTCATTTGAATGCTTCTTAAATGTTGCGAAGTTTCTCGGCTCTACCACCCCCCACAATGGCAATGACTCCCAGTTTACTACCACCAGCTGGGTGAAAAACTTTTTCCTCAAATCTCTTCTCAATTTCCTGATCCTTACCTTGAATCTTTGCTCTCTTGTTATTGACCCCTCTACTAAAGGGAAAAGTTTCTTCCTATCTACTTTAACTCTATCCCTCAATTTTATATAGTTTAATGAAGGTCCTCCCTCACCCTTCTCTCCCTAAGGAAAACAATCCCATCCTATTCAACCTCTTTTCAAAGCTGAAATTCCCCAGCCCAGGCAACATCTTGGTGAATCGTCTCTGAATCCTTCTTAGAGTGTGGCGATCAGAATTGCTGATAACACTCTAGCTGTGGCCTAACAAGCATTTTGCGCAGCTCCATTAAAACCTCCCTGTGCTTATCTTCCACACCTCGGCTAAAAAAGGCAAGTATCCCATCTGCCTTCTTAACCTCCTCATCTATATATACTGCCGCCTTCAGGGATCTTTTGTCATTCACCCCCAAGGTCCCTCTGGTCCACTGTACCTACCATTCATTATGTATTCCCTTGCCTCGTTAGGCCTCCCAAATCTGACACTTTCCAAGGTCAAATTCCATCTGCCACTATTCTGTCCATCTAAACAGCCTGCACATATCATTCTGTAATCTAAGGCTTTCCTCTTTGTTATTAACCACACCACCAATTTTCATCTTCAAACTTACTGATCAGACCACCCATATTCACATTTAGATCATTAATGTACACTACAAACAGCAAGGGACCCGGCGCTGATTCCTGCAGTATACTACTGGCTTCCAGTCCTCTGCCTCTTGCTATTAAGCACAATAAGAAATCTCACAACACTAGGTTAAAGTCCTGATCTTGGAGAATATTTAACCAAAAATTTTCAGGTAAGCGTTCTCCAAGGCAGCACTCATAACACACGACAACGCAGAATCACTGAACAAAAAGTGATAGCCAAGTTCCATACACATGAGGACGGTCTCAACTAGAATCTTGGGTTCATGTCATACTATCAATAACCCTGACTTGCCTGGGCTTACAAGAATCTCTAACTGTATTGGGTGGAGACGATACACACCTCTTTAACTTGTACTTAACCCTCTCTCCACTCACATTGTCTGTACCTTTAAGATTTGATTACCTGTAAAGACTTGTGTTCTAACAATTATCTTGTAAATTGATTCTGTATCTACGTATGCCCTGTTTGTTAGCTGAACAAGAAGTGACACTCCGAAAACTTGTGCTACCAAATAAACCTGTTGAACTTGAAGCCGGTATTGAGAGACTTCTTACTGTGCTTACACAGTAAGTCCAATGCCGGCATCTCCACATCTTGCTACTAAGCCAATTTCGGATCCAATCTGCCAAATTGCTTTGGATCCCATGGACTCTTATCTTACAGATCAGTCTCCCAGGTGGCTCCTTGTCAAAAGCCTTACTGAAGTCCATGCAGACTGCATCAACTACACTATCCTACACATCTAGTCAGCTTGAAAAATTCAATTAAGTCTTTTTACATATTATGTCCACCTGATAAAGCCCTGCCTCTCCATGTGGAGATTAATTTGGTCCTTCAGAAATTTTTCCAATAATTTTCCCACCACTGATTATTAATACTCATTGGCTTTTTTGTTACCTGTTTTTCCCCTTACTTCCCTTCTTGAATAATGATACCATATTCGCCATCCTCCAGTCCTCTGACACCTCTCCTGTGGCCACAGAACATTGGAAAATTAGCATTAGGAGCCCCCACAATCTCCTCACTTGTGTCATGTAGTCTAGAATACATCTCATCTGGGTTTGGGAATTCAAGCCCTTTTAAGACTGTTAAAACTTCTAATATCTCTTCCTTGTCAATGCTAATCTATTACTTTATATTACAGGCCCCCTCCCTGCTTTCTATACCTATATCATCTTTCTGCATAATGAACACAAATAAAAAATACTCATTTAATACCTCACCTACATCTTTTGGCTCCACACACAGGTTGCCTGTTTGCTTTCTAAAATGGGCCCTATTCTTTGTGGTTATCCTCTTGCTTTTAATCTATTTGAGATTTTTCTTTATTTTGCCCACCAGTATTTTTTTCATACCTCCTCTTTGCTCTCCTAATTTTTTGTTTTAAGTACCCTGTTGCACTTTTCTATACTCCTCGAAGGCATCCACTGAATCTACCATAAATCTTTCCTTGTCCGATACTGTACATCCCTTGACATCCAGAGTTTTCTTGACTTGCTGGTTCCACTCTTTACAGGAAGACGTTGGCAATGTACTCTGATTTCCTTTTAGAAGACTTAACACTGCTTTGATATGGATCTTCCTACAAGTAGTTACAGCCACCAATCCACTTGAGCCAGATTTTGTCTGAACCAATTAAAACCAGCCTTCCCAATTCTATTCTATCCTCAGCTCCTTGCCACTGTTCCGATGATACCACTTTCCAAAGTAGTGTTTCTAATACGTGCTCCTTTTTCAACAGTGGATTCCTATCTACTTGTCAACAGGGCCTTCAACAGTGTGCAATCCATCTCCTGTGCCACAACCCTCACCCTCTTTCTCCCAGAACAAGGATAGAGTTCCCTTATGCTCACATTTCACCCCATCAGCTTTCGCATGCAAAGCACAATCCTACGCCATTTTCGGCAACTCCAGCGTGATACATTACCAAACACATCTTCCCTTCACTCCCTCTGTCAGCATTCAGCAGTGACCTCCAGAATAGTCTAGTCCACTCCTCCACTATACAAAGGACAAAACAACACGGGAAATAGGCCCTTGGGCCCTATGAGCCCACGCCGCCACCTTGATGTTCCCACTTCTACCCATGATCCCTGTCTATGTTTATTGAGACAATTTAGGGAGAATTTGTTCTGCCAATCAGCCTAAGAGCACATCTTTGGAATGTGGGAGGAAACAGGAGCACCCTGGAGAAAACCCATGCAAGCACAGGGAGAATATGCAAACTCCCACAAACACAGGCCCAAATCCATGTATCTGCACAGCACAGCGATAGTCACTGAGATGTCATGTTGCTCATCAACTGGTCCAGTTCAAGCGTACACTAACAATGTGAAGCACTAGGACACCCTCGAAAAATCCAAGAGCAGCCCTCTCACAACCCATCGCGTGTATGCCCTTTGTTAAACAACAAGGTGGACCAAAGCACCTGTAGGATAAAACAAATACATCAATATCATTGAATATTTACACACTTTCCAGGGAACTCCCAAGGTTCATGATCCCTATTTTAAATCAGTTTTCTATACCCCTCCATTCCCATTCTGTTCATGTGCCCATCTAAGTATCTCTTAAATAACTCCAGAGTACCTGCCTCCAGCACTTTACTTGGCAGCGCACTCCATACCTCCACTACCCTCTCTGTGTGAAAAAACTCCCTCTGGCATCCAAATTATACCTTACCACCCCTCACCCTCAGCCCATGACCCCTCGTGCTATTTGAATCCATCCTAGGAAAAAGCTTAACCCTATTTACTCTATCTATACCCTTCATAATCTTGTACACCTCGATTAGATCTCCTCTAAGTCTACATCTTTCTAAGGAAAACAGCCCCAATTTGCCTAACTTTCCTCGTAATTCAGACCTTCCACACCAGGCAGCATCTTGGTAAACTTCCTCTGCACTCTCTCCAGAGTCTCCACGTCCTTCCGGTAGTAAGGCAACCAGAACTGGACGCAGTATTCCAAATGAGGTCTAACCAACGTTTTATACAACTGCAACATTAAAGGCCAGCTCTTGTACTCTATACCCCTTCCTATAAAGGCTAACATACTATATGCTTTCTTCACAACCTTCTCTACTTGCTCTGCCATCTTCAGAGACTTGTGCACCTGCACGCCCAGATCCCTCTGCATTTCTATACTCTTAATAGGTCTACCCTTTATCATACACCTCCCCCCTACATTCTTTCTCCCGAAATGCATCACCTCACATTTATCACGATTGAATTCCATCTGCCATCTATCTGCCCAAACTACCAGCCTATCTGTGTCCTGCTGCATCGCCTGACAATGCTCTTCACTATCCGCAAGTCCAACCATCTTTGTATTGTCTGCAAACTTGCTGATCACTTCACTTACTCCCTCTTCCAAGTCATTTACATATATTAAATAGAAGAGGTCCCAGTACCGAGTCCTGTGGCACACCATTAGTGACCGACCTCCAGCTAGAAAAACACCCTTCCACTATTACTCTGTCTCCTATTACCAAGCCAGTTACTTATCCATCTAGATACCTGCCCTTGTATCCCATTAGCCTCGACCTTTTCAACTAACCTCCCATGAGGGACTTTGTCAAACGCCTTACTCAAATCCATATGGATGACATCAACAGCTCACCCTTCGTCCACCGTTTTCGTCACCGTCTCAAAACATTCTACCAGATTCGTAAAGCACAACCTCCCCTTAACAAATCCATGCTGCGTATCCCTAATCAGATCACAACGCTCTAAGTGCCTATACATCCTATCTCTAAGAATCCCCTCCAACAGCTTCCCTACCACTAACGTCAAACTCACCGGCCTATAATTTCCAGGGTTATCTCTACGACCCTTTTTAAACAACGGTACAACATTAGCTATTCTCCAGTCCTCTGGGACCTCATCAGTGTCCAAAGAAGAGACAAAGATTTGCATCAGAGGCCCAGCAATTTCATTTCGCGCCTCCCTAAACAGCCTGGGATAAATGCCATCAGGCCCTGGAGATTTATCAGTTTTAATGCTATCTAGAAGCTCTAACACTTCCTCCCGCGGTATGGATATTTCCCTCAACTGATCTACAGCTCCCTCAGAGACAGGACCGGTCAACAAGCCCCTCTCCTTTGTGAATACCGACGCAAAGTATTCATTCAGGATCTCCCCCATTCCCTCGGGCTCTAAGCACAGTTCCCCTCCTCTGTCCCTAAGAGGTCCGATTTTTCCTCTAACCACCCTTTTATTCCTAACAGAGGATTAAGGAAGATCCAAAGGCTTTTTACTTCTATCTGTCAAAACCATTTCATGCCTCTTTTTGCCCTAACTCCCCATTTGAGCTCCCTCCTACTCTATATTCCTGCAACGCTCTCTCCATTCCCAGTTGCTTTGACCTAACATACACCTCTCTTTTCTTCCTAACCAAGTCCTCAATATTGCTAGTAATCCATAGCCCAGAGAGCAAAAGCCCTCAAATCTCTCACTCTGCTCCCTGCTCACTCCACTGCCTGCTCCCGACACTGCCCGCTGTCTACTGCCGCTTTCTTTTTATACTCCCCGGTTCCCTTCCCAGCTACCCCCATGCCTAACTATGACAGCAAAAAAACAACAAAAAACCCACCAAAACGGAAATAGAGAAAAAAAAGCAAATTGAAAATTTTCACATTCACCACAGCCACCAGCACTTCCAAACACTCTGTTCCAGAGAACAGTGATACCTCTCCTGTCACTCATAGCATCTTCCCATGCAATCGCAGAGCTCTTTCATTGCTCATTATCCAGGGTCCAAAATACTCATTCCAGATTAAGCAATGTTTCACTTGCATCTCTTTCATTTTGGTGCACTACATTCACTGCTCCCAATGTAGTCTCCTCTAGCAGAGAGACCAAGTGTAGACTAGGTGATCGTTTTGCTGAGTGCCTTCAGTGTGTGCACAATCAGGATCCTGACCTTCTGGTTGCTTGCCATTTTAATTCACTATCCTGCTCCCAAGCCACATGTCTGTGGATTGCTGCAATGTATGCAAACTGGAGGAATAGTTTGGAGAAGTTCAGAATGATCAGAAATAGTCAGTATGGTTTTGTCAAGGGCAGGTCATGCCTTATGAGCCTAGTTGAGTTCTTCGAAAATGTGACTGAACACATTGATGAAGGAAGAGCGGTGGACGTGATGTACATGGACTTCAGCAAGGCGTTTGATAAGGTCCCCCATGCAAAGCTTCTTCAGAAGGTGAGAGGGCATGGGATCCAAGGGGCTTTGGTCTTGTGGATCCAGAACTGGCTTGCCTGCAGAAGGCAGAGAGTAGTTGTGGATGGGTCTTTTTCTGCATGGAGGTCAGTCACCAGTGGAGTGCCCCAGGGATCTGTTCTAGGACCCTTGCTGTTTGTCATTTTCATAAATGACCTGGATGAGGAAGTGGAGGGATGGGTTAGTAAGTTCGCCGAAAATACAAAGGTTGGTGGTGTTGTGGATGGTCTGGAGGGATGTCAAAAGTTGCAGCGAGACATAGACAGGATGCAAGACTGGGCGGAGAAGTGGCAGATGGACTTCAATGCGGATAAATGTGTAGTGGTCCATTTTGGCAGGAATAATGGGATGAAGGAGTACAATATAAGGGGTAGGAGTCTTAGCTGTGTTGAGGAGCAGAAGGATCTTGGGGTCCGGGTCCATAGGACTCTTAAATTGGCCTCACAGGTGGAGGATGTGGTCAAGAAGGCGAAAGGTGTACTGGCCTTCATTAATCGAGGGATTGAGTTTAGGAGTCGGGAGGTAACGATGCAGCTCTATAAGACCCTTGTCAGACCCCATTTGGAGTACTGTGCACAGTTCTGGTTGCCTCACTATAGGAAGGATGTGGAAGCTATTGAAAGAGTGCAAAGGAGATTTACAAGGATGCTGCCTGGATTGGGAGACAGGCCTTATGAAGATTGGTTGAGGGAGCTGGGCCTCTTCTCCCTGGAGAGACGACCTGATAGAGGTTTATAAAATGTTGAGAGGAATAGATAGGGTGGATTCTCAGAGGCTATTTCCCCGGGCTGAAATGGTCACTATGAAGACACAGATTTAAGGTGCAGGGAAGCAAACACAGAGGGGATGTTAGGGGTAAGTTTTTCACTGAGGGTGGTGAGTGAATGGAATCGGCTGCCGTCGGTGGTGGTCGAGGCGAACTCGCTGGGGTCTTTTAAAAGACTTCTGGATGAGTATATGGGATCCAATGGGATTGGGGGTTATAGATAGGTCTTTGGCTGGGTAGGTTTAGATGTGTTCGGCACAACTTGTGGGTCGAAGGGCCTGTTTGTGCTGTAGTGTTCTATGTTCTATGATTAGCAAATCATCTTCTAGCTAGACACGTTATTTTGGGTCTCATAATCGAATTCAACAACTTCAGATAATTAGCTCGATCCCATCTTTTTTACCCTTTGTTTTCATTTCATATTTTATTGTTCGCTACTTTTCTTCATTGTCTTTCTTTATTTTTCTTCCCCACCACTCTTCCCCCTACTTTATCTCCCCTTCCCATACCTTCTCTCCCCCTTTTCTATATTTCTGTCCCATCCATCCCGCCCTTAACCACCAACTCCCCTTCCCCATGTTCATCTGTCACACTTTACCCTCTGATTTTAGTTTCTCTGCCATTTAGCCATTCACACCCTTTATTTTCCTTGTGGACTGCCATTAGCAGACTCTTCTCCTGGTTTCTGTGGCTATGACTCATTTTTCATTCCCTCATCCTGCAGTATAAATCTCTCTCACTTTCTATATCGTTTAAGGTCATCTGGACTTAAAAAGTCAGCTCCTTTCTCTTCTTACATATGCTGCCAGACCTGCTGGGATTTTCCAGCATTTTCTCTTTTGTTATATTCCATTCTTTTGTGGGACATGGGCATCACTGGCTGGGCCAACATTTACTGTCCATCCCTATTTGCCCTTGAAGGGCAGTTGAGAACCAACTCTCCGCCAAGTTGAGACTCAACTACATTGCTGTGGCTCTAGAGTCACATGTAGGCCACAGCAGGTAAAGACAGCAGATTTCCTTCCATAAAGGACATGAATGAACCAGATAGGTTTTTCCGACAATCAACCATCGTTTCACGATCATTAGTAGATTCTTAATTCCAAATTTTTTTTAAATTCAATTTACACCATCTGCCATAGTGGAATTCAAATCCAAGTCCCCAGAACATCAGCTGAGTCTCTGGATTAATAGTCCAGCAAGAATACCACTAGGCTATCACCTCCCCTATTCAAGAACCTTATTTCTGGTCCATCATCATCATTTTCCAGAACTACCTTAAATCCTACTGAGTTATGGTCACTGTCACTGAAATAGTCCCCACTGACACCTCTACCATCTGTTTGGCTTCATTCCTTTAAACTAGGTCAAATACCACACCTATCTTGTGGAACTTTCTACATGCTGGCTTAAAAAGCTCTCCTCGTTGTAATTTAAGAATTCTGCTCCCCGTAAGGCTTTCACACTTTGCCTATCCCAATTAGCATTGTGGAAGTTGAAATCCCCTACTATTATTACATTATTGCTTTCACACACCTGAGATTTGTCTACATATCTGCTCTTCTAGCTCTCCCCAATTGTTTGTATTCCCAGCAATGGGATTACCCCTTTTTTTTGTTTTTAACTTCCACCTATATGGCTTCAAGTCAGGAGACTGCTAAAATATCATCCCTCCTCAGTTCAATAATTGATTATTTGATCTATAATGTAACACCACCTCCTCTTTTACACCCCACTCCCTTTGCCTGAAAATTCAAAACCACACAATATTGCACTGCCAGTCCTGCCTCCCTCTTAAGTTTATAACCTTTCATTGCATGAATGAAAACTTACATTCCAGAATTAACCTGTTTTGCAGATGCTGATCAAAGAGGGTTTGTGTAATCTTTTTTCAGTCTGTGGGTTTTTCCCTATTTTTTTACTTCTTTTCTCATTTGTACAAACAATAATTCCTAGCTTTTCTCCCTATAAATTTTTTTTTAAAGTAAGTTTCTTACGTCATTCCAATGATTCTGGTATAAAAATCCAATGATTTTTTCGGATCTTTCACTCTCAACATTGTCTGTTGCATCACAAAATCCTGAAATAGAGAAACAGCTAAGAACATCGGAAGATAAGTGTGCTTGTTTACCAATTTATTTACAAAACATACAACATTTAAGGAAAAAAATAAGTTACATGCAAGTTATTCATTGATTGCATCTCTTCATCTGAAGGGAAAAGCCCATGTAGAAAAAGCTCAACAACCATAGTACAATCAGCACCTTGGACTATTCAGTCATGGCTGGTCTGTACTCCAACTGCACAACTTATTTTTGATCCTCTTCCCCAGAAACTCTTACCACATTTTGTACGTCAAAATTTCCCTCCTAAATGTCGTAGCTGATTGTGCCCATTTGCTCTAGAATTTCCAGAGGAAATAGCTTCCCTGTATTAACCCCAACTTCATTTAGTCTGTAAACTTGAAGAGTACTACCTCATTTTGCAACTTGTCCTCATATTTAAACCTTTAGGAATCTAGAGGAATATATAGCTTGTAGGAAGGAACTTAAGAAGGATATTAGGAAAGCCAGAAGGGGTCATGACAAGGCCTTGGCAGGTAAGAACAAAGAACAAAGAACAAAACAGCACGGGAAACAGGTCCTTCGGCCCAACGAGCCCGCGCCGCCACCCCAATGTTCCCACCTCTACTGTGATCCCTGTCTATGTTTATAGATCTATGGATTAAAAACCAAATTTGAGACAATTTAGGGAGAATTTGTTTTGCCAATTAGCCTAAGAGCACATCTTTGGGATGTGGCAGGAAACTGGAGCACCCGGAGAAAACCCACACAAGCACGGGGAGAATTGTGCAAACTACCACAGACAGAGGCCCAAATCCATGTATCTGCACAGCACAGCGATAGTCACTGAGCTGTCGTGTTGCCCATCAAATGGTCCAGGTCAAGCGTACACTAACGACGTGAAGCACTAGGATACTCTCGAAAAAAATCCAAGAGCAGCCCTCTCACGACCCATCGCGTGTATGCCCCTTGTTAGACAACAAGGTGGACCAAAGCACCTGTAGGATAAAAACAAGTACATCAATATCATCATCTATTTACACACTTCCCAGGGACTCCCAAGGCTCATGATCCCTATTTTAAATCAGTTTTCTATACCCCTCCATTCCCATTCTGTTCATGTGCCCATCTAAGTATTTCTTAAATAACTCCAGAGTGCCTGCCTCCACCACTTTACTTGGCAGCGCATTCCATGCCCCCACCACCCTCTGTGTGAAAAAACTCCCTGTTGCATCCAAATTATACCTTAACCCCCTCACCCTAAGCCCATGACCCCTCGTGCTTTTTATGTCCATCCTAGGAAAAAGCTTAACCCTGTTTACTCTATCTATACCCCTCATAATCTTGTACACCTCTATTAGATCTCCTCCAAGTTTACGTCTTTCTAAGGAAAACAGCCCCAATTTGCCTAATCTCTCCTCGTAATTTCCATACCAGGCAGCATCCTGGTAAACCTCCTCTGAACTCTCTTCAGAGTCTACACGTCCTTCCAGTAGTAAGGCAACCAGAACTGGACGAAATACTTCATTTCGGTATCCGCGGTGGAAAAGAATTTTGGTGGTTATAGCACAGGCTTGCGACAGACTGAAAAGCTTCAGACATTAAGGAACAGAATGTATTCGAGCTTTTGAATAGCATCAAGTTAGATAAATTGCCGGGATCGTATGGGATGTATCCCAGCTTACTGTGGGAGGCAAGGGAAGAGATTGCAGAGCTTCTGGCGATGATCTTTGCATCATTGATGGAGACAGGAGAGGTTCTGGAGGATTGCGAACGTTCTGTAATTTCCATACCTGGCAGCATCCTGGTAAACCTCCTCTGAACTCTCTCCAGAGTCTACACGTCCTTCCAGTAGTAAGGCAACCAGAACTGGAGTATTCCAAATGAGGTTTAACTAACGTTTTATACAACTGCAACATTAAAGGCCAGCTCTTGTACTCTATACCCCTTCCTATAAAGGCTAACGTACCATATGCTTTCTTCACAACCTTCTCCACTTGCTCTACCACCCTTCAGAGACTTGTTCACGTGCACCCCCAGGTCCCTCTGCGTTTCTATACTCTTAATAGGTCTACCCTTTATCATATACCTCCCCTCTACATTCTTTCTCCCGCATTCATCAACAATCCCACCTTGCATTTATCAGGATTGAATTCCATCTGCCATCTATATGCCCAAGCTACCAGCCTATCAACGTCCTGCTGCATCACCTGACAATGCTCCTCACAAGAGGAAGGAAAACCCTAAAGTATTCTACAAATATGTGAAGAGTAAAAAGATGAGATGTGAAGGAATAGGATCTATAAAATGTGACAGTGGGAAAGTTTGTATAGAACTGGTAGAAATAGCAGAGGTGCTTAACAAATACTTCATTTCGGTATCCGCGGTGGAAAAGAATTTTGGTGGTTATAGCACAGGCTTGCGACAGACTGAAAAGCTTCAGACATTAAGGAAGAGAATGTATTCGAGCTTTTGAATAGCATCAAGTTAGATAAATTGCCGGGATCGTATGGGATGTATCCCAGCTTACTGTGGGAGGCGAGGGAAGAGATTGCAGAGCTTCTGGCAATGATCTTTGCATCATTGATGGAGACAGGAGAGGTTCTGGAGGATTGCGAACATGGTTCCTATATTCAAGAAAGAGAATAGAGATAGCTCAGGAAATTATCGATCAGTGAGTCTAACCTTAGTGGTAGGGAAGTTGATGGAGAAGATCCTGACAGTCAGGATTTATGAACATTTAGAGAAGTACAATATGATCAAAAGTAGTCAGCATGGTTTTGTCAAAGGCAGATCGTGCCTTATGAGCCTGGTTGAATTTTCTGAAAATGTGACTAAATACATTGACAAAGGAAGAGTGGTAGACATGGTTTATGTGGACTTCAGCAAGGCGTTCGATAAGGTCCCCATGCAAGACTTATTGAGAAAGTGAGGCAGCATGGGATCCAAGGGGCTTTGGCCTTGTGGATCCAGAACTGGCTTGCCTGCAGAAGGCAGAGAGTGGTTGTGGATGGGTTTTTTTCTGTATGGAGGTTGGTCACCAGTGAAGTGCCCCAGGGATCTGTTCTGGTACTCTTGCTGTTTGTGATTTTTATAAATAACCTGGATGAGGAAGAGGAAGGATGGGTTGGTTAAGTTTGTCGATGACACGAAGGTCAGAGGTGTTGTGGATAGTTTGGAGGGATGTCAGAAATTGTAGCGTGACACAGATAGGATGCAAGACTGGACAGAGAACTGGCAGATGGACTTCAACCCAGATAAATGTGTGGTGGTCCATTTTGGCAGGTCCAATGGGATGAATGAATATAATATTAAGGGTAAGACTCTTAGCAGTGTTGAGGAGCAGAAGGATCTTGGGGTCCGGGTTCTTAGGACTCTCAAATTGGCTTGGCAGATACAAGTTCCAATTAAGAAGGCGTATTGTGTACTGGCCTTCATCAATCGAGGAATTGAGTTTAGGAGTCGGGAGATAATGCTGCAGCTTTATAAGAACTTGGTCAGACCCCACTTGGAGTACTGTGTGTAGTTCTGGTCGCCTCATTACAAGAAGGACGTGGAAGCCATTGAAAGGGTGCAGAGGTGATTTACAAGGATGTTGCCTAGATTGGGTGGCATGCCTTAAGCTGAGGATAAGCTGAAAGAGCTTGGTCTTTTCTCCCTGGAGTGTAACATGTTGAGAGGTATTGATCAGATGGATTCTCAGAGGTTTTTTCCCCAGGACTGAAATTGCTGCAACAGAGGACACAGGTTTAGGATGTTGAGGAGTAGGTACAGAAGAGATGTCAGGGGTAAGCTTTTCACTCAGGTGATGGGTGCGTGGAATCAGCTGTCAGTGGTGGTGGAGACTTCTAGATGAGTACATGGGACTTAATAGGATTGAGGATTATAAATAAGCCTAGTAGGTAGAGCTATGATCGGCGCAACTTGTGGGCTGAAGGGACTGTTTGTACTATAGTTTTTCTATGTTCTATGTTTAAACTCTGGCATAATTATGATGAATATGTACTCTCTCCAATGTTATTATTAAGCATGTCCAAAACACAGGAGTTTACATACAGTCTGACATTGATACATAACTTATTCATTTTTGTATTCTAACCTATACCTGTACCCGAGCTTCTATGTATTCACATGCGTAAACAACCATATCTATTTATTCCTCCACAGCTCCTACTCTCATTTCTACTTGCTGAATCAAAGTGGATTATCCCAGATTGTGGCAAATGTAGAATTCTTACATACAGGAGGCCATTCAGCACCTCAAGCCTGCATCAACAGCAATCCCATCCAGGTCCTTTCCCCATAACCTCATGTATTTACTCTGCTAACCCCCTCACATTAAGCAGCAATTTAGCATGACCAATCCATCCATCTAACCCACACATCTTTGGATTGTGGGAAGAAACCAAAGCACCCAGATGAAACCCAAACCCACACAGACAAAGAACATGCAAACTCCACAGAGACAGTGACCCAAGGCCAGAATTGAACTCAGGTCCTTGGCACTGTGAAGCAGCAGTGCTAAGCAATGTGCACAGTGTTGCCCAACTGGTAATTTTACAGAATTAAAACTGTGCATCAAATAACGTAATTTACAAGCTTCAGTGTACAACATCTAAACGTAAATAACTGTTCCACTCCCTATCCTTCATAGGTTATCTAGAGAGCCATTTTCACGCTGCACTGGAAGGATTGCACAGTGGAGGATGATCCTGTTTTCACATGCACTTTCAGGAGTGTCTCCCATCTCTACGCCAGTGGCACTGAGCCCAATATCAGCTTTCCGCAGAGAGAGTGGGATTAGGTTACAAGACCTTCCTGCTCAGAATGGCTCCGTACCCCACCAGACTGAACACTTAACCAGAGCTCAGTGTTGATTTACTCGACCCCCAGATTGAACCAGATCTTTAGCCGCTCCCAGGGATCGCCCCACTCTGGGGGCTGGGCCTCCCAGCCCGGACCGAACTTTAACCCGAAACTGCCCGACCTCAGCAACTCGCCTCCCGACCCCGCCAAACCTTGGTCTCCGGGACTGGGTCGGAACAGACACTGAAAGCCTGTTCATCGGTGAGTCCACTCTGTTCCTGGGCCATTGCAGCTTGTGGGTGAGAGAGAGGGAACAGCACTGAGACCGAGCTGCCCTTCACACACAGACTATCCCCCAGTCCCCGCCCACCTACCCTTCAGCCAATCAGCTCAGTCAGCGCAGAAAGAGGGCGGGGCTACTTCAGGATAACCAATCAGAAAAGGGCGATAAAAATAAATTACTGCAGCTGCTGGAATCTGAAACCAAAAGAGAAAATGCTGGAAAAATCTCAGCAGCTCTGGCAGCATCTGTAAGGAGAGAAAAGAGGCCAGATGACAGGAAAAGTCTGTGATAGAACAGTGGATGATTGTTATGGTGCCGGTTACCTGTATTCCAACAAGGGCAAAAACAGGATAACCAAGGGTTTGGTCAAGGATGATGATGATGAAGAATAATGGAGGATGCATGGTGCATGTCAGTTGGCCTATCCTAGTGAAAACCAAAAAAAGGGCATAATTCACCCGAATCAGTTCTAGTTGGACCGTACTGCAAAACCTGTCCTTCGTAGAGAAATTTTTCTGCAACACACCTCTGACCACATGGTGATTAAGCAGTGGTCAGTGCGTAACGTCCTCGGGGCTCTGAGAGAAAAAGAGATGGTGGATCCTGTCGGATGGTTCCCTGAACAGACTGTCAGTGTCATCTGGCAGAACGCCTCATCACCAGAACTTACAAACAAGCACCAAGATCTGGCTTGGCTGGTGGTGAGAAGGGCACTCCCCGTCTGATCCTTTATGCACGCTCGAGGTCTCAACAGCACCGCATGCTGCACTCGAAGCGGCTGCGGGGCTGATGAGACAGTCGCACACCTCCTTGTGGAATGCGCCTTTGCTAAGAAGGTCTGGAGTGAGATACAGTGGTATTTGTCAAGGTTCGTCCCGAGCAGCTTGGTGACGCAGGACTCTGTGCTCTACGGGCTGTTTCTGGGGACTTACACCGAGACGAATATCAACTGTTGCTGGAAGGTCATCAACTCAGTGAAGGACGCACTTTGGTCCACCCGAAACTTCCTGATCTTCCAGTTGAAAGAACTGTCCTCAACCAAGTGTTGCACATTGGCACATTCCAAGATCCAGAACTATGTGCTGAGGGACGTGCTGAAGTTTGGGGCAGCAGCCGTAAAGGCACAATAGGGAAAGGCCACACTATAAAGTCTTTTAATGGAGGCAGACCGAGGACCCTGGAACTGCAGAATACCCTCGACCTGCGTAAGTGTGTGCCAATCTGAGCAATAATGGTACACGGTAATTTTTGAGGCATGTATATGCTTCTAAGTATTGAAATAAATGTAATTTGTATAGAACTGTAAAAAAGCTTTATTCTGCACTGTTTGCAATTCGCAGACATGTATACTTGCAATGTTTGAATTAGATTTTTATGAATCTTATTGAAATGAAATAACTATAATCTGTGTATAACTGTAAAAATGTTTTATCGTGCACTACTTGCAATTTACTGACATGTAGATTTACAATGTTTTAATTGAGATTTTTATGAATAAAGTATATTTTTGAAAAAAAAATCTGTTCTAGGTGCTGAAATCAGTGGGAAGCCTGGAGGGCTTTCTGCTGGTACTGTTAACATTGAACATTCCCTATTCAGTCTATTCAAATGAGCCAGCACTCCCTCCCCTCCCCAAGAATCACACTGATTTCCTGACTCCACTGGTGCTTCATTTGCTGGAGTTGGGAATCAGCTATTAGCCCTCTACAAGTGTGAACTGCATATATTTGATTTATTTTTGTAACATGGATTAACACACAGTAAAAAGTATTGTATATAAGTGCTCCATGCAGCACCTTGTATTCCAAGCAGCAGCATAGCTGCAGGAAGAACTGAAACCAAGGTCCTGCTCACAGACCTGGAATGAATGCTGGTCACCGTGGAGGAATGGAGAGCCACTCTATTTTCAAGTATTGGAGAATTTGAAACAAAATGGGTGATTTAGTTGCACAAACAGATGTAAAGGGATATGATATCGTTGCCATTACGGAGACATGGCTCCAAGGTGACCAAGGATGGGAAGGATGTTAATCCTCCCATGCCTATTTGTGTGACTGTTAAAATTGTTATAATTCAGGTCAGAAACTCCATAGTGTTTTATGAAGTTCATAAGTTTTGCATTTTGAATTTGACTACGATAAACATGATATGTTTCAGTTCACATTTGATTCAAATGATCCATGAGGGAGCTTTATCAAACAAAGTTTACTTAAGAATATGATTAATATATATGGAAAGAAAATTAGCAAGCACTTTTATTAATTACCAATAAAAACAAAATAACCACCTTAACAAATACATTTAAGATGTTCAAATCAAATCAAAACCATCCATAAACAAAGCCCTTTAAACAAGTTCAGCCCAGCAGATTGGGGTGTGCTCTTAGGCTGATTGGCAGAACAAATTCTCCCTAAATTGTCACAAATTTGGTTCCAATGCATAGATCTATAAAAATAGACGGGGATCATGGGTAGAAGTGGGAACATTGAGGTGGTGGCGTGGGCTCATTGTGCCGAAGGGCCTGTTTCCCGTGCTGTTTTGTTCGTTGTTCTTTAAACATTGAGGGTTACTCAGTGTTTAGGAAGGACAGACAAAGAAAAAGGGGGTGAAGTTGTCCTGTTGCTTAAAGATGATATTGATACGATGTTGAGGAGAGATATTAGTATCGAGGGAGTGGAATCTGTGTGGGTTAGTTAGGAAGCAACGAGGGGAAAAAACATAGGTGGGGTTGGTATATAGACCCCTAAATTGTAGTGGTAATGCTGGAAAAAACATTACACAGGAAATCAGAGATGCTAAAGAAATAACTGTGATTATGGGCGACTTTAATCGGCATATAGATTGGGAATGTCAAATTAGTCACTGTGCAATAGAGGAAGAATTTCTGGAGTGCATACAGGATGGTTTTCTGGAGCAATAAACTGAGGAACCAACAAGGGAACGACCATCTTAGGATGGGTATTGTGCAATGAGAAAGGATTAGTTGGCTATCTAGTTGTGAGAGAACCTTTGACAAGGTACCGCAGGATAGGTTGTTGCATAACGTTAAATCTCATGGGATGCAGAGTGAGGTAACTAAATGGATACAAAATTGGCTTGATGACAGAAGCCAGAGGGTTATTTTTCAAACTGGAGGCCTGTGACCAGCAGTGTGCCTCAGGGATTGATGCTGGATCCATGTTATTTGTCATTTATATTAATGATTTGGATAAGTATACAGGAGACATGGTTAGTAAATTTGCAGATGATCCCAAGATTGGTGGTACAGTGGACATGAAGAAGTTATTTCAGATCGCAATGGGATCTTGATTAATTGGGCCAGTGGACTGATGAACAGCAGATGGAGTTTAATTTAGATAACTGTAAGGTGATGCATTCTGGTAGATTGAACCAGATTGAACCAAGGCAGGACTTACTCAGTTAATGGTAAGGCATTGGGGAGAGTTACAGAACAAAGAGATCTAGGGATACATGTTCATAGCTCCTTGAAAGTGAAGTGAAAGTTGGACAGAGTGTTGAAGAAGGTATTCAGCATGCTTGGTTTCATGCTTCTTTATGCTTCAGCATGGTTTTATGCTTCTTATTGAAGCATATAAGATGATTAGAGGTTTAGATAGGGTGGACAGTGATAGCCTTTTTCCTAGGATGGAGAAAGCTAGCACGAGGGGACACAGCTTTAAATTAAGGGGTATGAGTTATAGGACGGATATCAGAGGTAGGTTCTTTACTCAAAGAGTGATTAGGGAGTGGAATGCCCTGCCTGCAGCTGTGTAGATGCGCCAAGTTTGGTGGCGTTTAAGAGGTTAATTGATAAGTATATGGAAGAGAAGGGAATGGTTTAGTTTGGAGGGGCTTTGCTTTTTATTTTGGTCGGCGCAACATCGAAGGCCGAAGGGCCTGTTCTGTGCTGTATTGTTCTATGTTCTATGTTCTATGTTCTATTGGGCAAAACTTTGAATGCAGGAGTTGGGACGTTTTGTTGAAGTTGTATAAGACATTAGTAAGGCCACACTTGGAATACTGTGTGCAATTCTGGTCATCCTTTTATAGAAAGGATATTATTAAACTAGAAAGAGTGCAAAAAGGTATACTAGGACGCTACTGGGACTTGATGGTTTGAGTTATAAAGAGAGGCTGGATAAACTGAGACTTTTTCCTTCCGATCAAAGAAGGCTGAGGGGTGATCTTATGGAGGGCTATAACATAATAACGGGCAGATTTAAGGTGAGAAGGGAGAGATACAAAAGGGTCCAGAGGAGAAATATTTTCTCACACAAACTGATGAATGTCTGGAACAAGCTGCCAGATGTGGTAGTAGAAGTGGCTGCAGTTTTGTCTTTTAAAAAGCATTTAGATAGTTACATGAGAACAATAAGTATTGAGGGATATGGGCCAAACGTGGACAATTGGGACTAGTTTAAGGGTTTAAAAAAAAAGGGCACATGGACAAATTGGACCAAATGGCCTGTTTCCATGCTGTAAATCTCTCTGACTCTATGAACCCTTGGGGACCATATTATGGTAGAATTCTGTGTCAAGGTGGATAATGATGTAGTTGATTCTGAATAAGAATCTCATGACACCAGGTTAAAGTCCAACAGATTTATTTGGTAGCACAAATCACTAGCTTTCAGAGCACTGCTCCTTCACCAGGTAAATGGGATTTCAGTTCACAAACAGGGCGTTTAAAGACACATACTCAATTTACAAAATAATGGTTGAAATGTGAGTCTTTCCAGGTAATCAAGCCTTAAAGGTACAGACAATGTGAGTGGAGAGAGGGTTAAGCACAGGTTTAAGACATAGAACATAGAACATAGAACATTACAGCACAGAACAGGCCCTTCGGCCTTCGATGTTGCGCCGACCAAAATAAAAAGCAATGCCCCTCCAAACTAAACCATTCCCTTCTCTTCCATATAATTATCAATTAACCTCTTAAACGCCACCAAACTTGGCGCATCTACAACAGCTGCAGGCAGGGCATTCCACTACCTAATCACTCTTTGAGTAAAGAACCTACCTCTGATATCCGTCCTATAACTCATACCCCTTAATTTAAAGCTGTGTCCCCTCGTGCTAGCTTTCTCCATCCTAGGAAAAAAGGCTATCACTGTCCACCCTATCTAAACCTCTAATCATCTTATATGCTTCAATAAGATCCCCTCTTAGCCGCTCCTTTCTAATGAAAACAACCTCAAATCCTTCAACCTCTCTTCATAGGACCTGCCCTCCATACCAGGCAACATCCTGGTAAACCTCCTCTGTACCCTCTCAATGCCTCCACATCTTTCTTATAATGTGGCGACCAGAACTGCACACAATACTCCAAGTGCGGCCGCACTAGAGTTTTGTACAGCTGCAACATGATGCTGCGGCTCCGAAATTCAACCCCCCTACCAATAAAAGCTAAGACTCCATAAGCCTTCTTAACAACTTTATCCACTTGACTGCCTACTTTCAGGGATCTATTGACACATACACCAAGATCCTTCTGTTCCTCAACACTCTTAAGAGCCCTACCATTAGCCCTATACTCTACACATTTATTGTTCCTGCCAAAGTGCATTACCTCACACTTTTCCACATTAAACTCCATTTGCCACCTCTCGGCCCAGCTCTGCAACTTGTCCAAGTCACTCTGTAAACTAAAACACCCCTCTTCACTATCTACCACACCACCAACTTTAGTAGCATCTGCAAATTTACTGATCCATCCCTCAATACCCTCATCCAGATCATTTATAAAAATTACAAACAGCAGGGGCCCCAAAACAGACCCCTGAGGCACACAACTCGTCACCGAACTCCACGATGAATATCTCCCATCAACCACCACCCTCTGTCTTCTATCTGCCAGCCAATTCCTAATCCAATTAGCTAAATCAACCTCTATTCCACACATCTGCATTTTCTGTAGAAGTCTTCCATGGGCCACCTTATCAAACGCCTTACTAAAGTCCATATATAATACATCAACCGCCTTACCCCCATCCACCTCTCTGGTCACTTTCTCAAAAAACTCAATGAGGTTAGTAAGGCATGACCTACCCCTCACGAAACCATGCTGACTATCCCCAATCAATTCATTTCTCTCTAAATAACTATAAAGCCTATCCCTAATAATTCTCTCCAATACCTTGCCCACAACAGAAGTAAGACTCACTGGCCTATAATTCCCTGGAAGGTCTCTCTTCCCCTTCTTAAACAATGGGACCACATTCGCCATCCTCCAGTCCTCCGGAACCACACCCGAAACCAACGAGGACCTGAAGATCAGAGCCAGAGGCTCTTCAATCTCCTCTCTTGCCTCCCAGAGAATCCTAGGGTAAATCCCGTCCGGCCCAGGGGACTTATCCAACTTCAAACCCTCGAGAATTTCTAATACATCCTCCCTATCTACTACAATACTTCCCAATTTGCAACCCTGTACCTCAGTGTTCTCCATAGCTACATTTCCAGCACTCTGCGTGATTACCGAAGAGAAATATTTATTCAGTGCCTCACCAATCTCTTCAGGCTCCACGCACACCTTCCCACTGCTGTCTATGACTGGCCCTAATCTTGCCCTAACCAATCTTCTATTCTTAACATATCGAAAGAAAGTTTTAGGATTCTCCTTAATCCTATCAGCCAACATCTTCTCGTGTCCCCTCTTAGCTCTCCTCAATTCACTTTTTAGCTCCTTACTGGCTAATCTATAGCTATCCATTGCACTAACTGAGCCTTCAAGCCTCATCCTGACATAAGCCTCCTTTTTCTTCTTAACCAGCAAATCAACTTTTTTCGTACACCAAGGCTCTCTTACTCGACCATTTCCTCCCCGCCTGACAGGGACATACTTATCAAGGACTCGCAGCAGCTGCTCCTTGAATAAGCTCCACATTTCAGATGTTCCCAGTCCCTGTAGTTTCCTAGTCTAATCTACGCACCCTAATTCTCTCCTTATGGCCTCATAATTACCCTTCCCCCAGCTATAACTACTGCCCCCAGCTTCATGCCTATCCCTATCCATCACTAAGGTGAACGTAACCGAATTGTGGTCACTATCACCAAAATGTTCACCAACTTCCAAGCCTAACACCTGGTCTGGCTCGTTGCCCAGCACCAAATCCAATGTAGCCTCACCTCTAGTTGGCCTATCTACATACTGAGTCAAAAAACCTTCCTGCACACTCTGTATGAAAACTGACCCCTCTAACGAGCTAGAGCTATAGCTATTCCAATCAATATTAGCAAAGTTAAAGTCCCCCATCACAATTACCCTACTACTTTCACTCCTAATCAGAATTGACTTTGCAATCCTTTCCTCAACCTCTCTAGAACTATTAGGAGGTCTGTAAAAGACTCCCAACAGGGTGACCTCTCCTCTCCTGTTTCTAATCTCAGCCCATACTACCTCAACAGACAAGTCCTCATCAAACTTCTTTTCGATCACCGTGATACAGTCTTTGACCAGTAACGCCACTCCTCCCCCCCTTCTACCCCCTTCTCTACTCCGACTAAAGCATTTGTACCCCGGAACCTGCAACATCCATTCCTGTCCCTGCTCTACCCAAGTCTCTGAAATGGCCACAACATCGAAGTTCCAGGTACTGGTCCAAGCTGCAAGTTCCTCCCCCTTATTGCGAATACTCCTTGCATTAAAGTATACGCATTTCAAACCATGCCCCACCCCACCCGTACGCGCTGTGTTTTACAACTCTCTTCTATAACCCCCTTACTCTCATCCCTCTCAGCACCCCAACTACTTAGGATCCCACCCCCCCCCCGAATCAGTTTAAAGCCCCCATCATAGCCTTAGCAAATTTTCCCCCCAAGATATTAGTCCCCCTCTGGTTCAGGTGTAGACCATCTCTCTTGAAGAGGTCCCACCTATCCCAGAATGAGTCCCAATTGTTAAGGAACCTGAACCCCTCCCTCCTGCACCATCCACGCAGCCATGAGTTCAAACTATCCCTTTCTCTGTTCTTCTCTAAACTATCCCTTGGCACAGGCAAGAGTCCAGAGATAACCACTCTGCCTGTTATGGACCTAAGCTTCCACCCTAACTCCATAAATTTCTGTTTAATATCCCCTTCCCTTGTCCTACCTACATCATGTGTCCCCACATGAACTATGACTTGGGGCTGACTCCCCTCACCCTTAGGAATCTTAAAAACCCGATCTGCGACATCCTGGACCCCAGCCCCTGGGAGGCAACACACCAGCCCTGAGTCCCGTTTATTACTATTTACTCTCCTATCTGTCCCTCTAACTATGGAGTCCCCAATTACCAGGCCCAATCTCTTATTCCCCCTACCCACCTGAGCATTCTCAGCAGGCTCACCCCCAGAGACCTGCTCCCTTTGGCCATCTCCAGTTGATTCTTCCTCAACTGTAGCCTCCAAGACAGAAAATTTATTTTGGAGGGGAACAGCCCCAGGGGATTGTCTCCCCGATTGCTTCTTACCCCTCCTCCTAATAGTTACCCAATTATCACTTTTAGGAGTTACAATCTCTTTGTTACTCCTGCCTATATCCTCCTCAACCTCTCGAATTACCCTGAGTTCCTCTAATTCCAGCTCCAGCTCCTTAACACGATCCTCAAGGAGCTGCAAATGTGCACACTTCCTGCAGGTATAATCAGCAGGAACACTACTGGTGTCCCTCACCTCGTACATACTGCAGGAGATGCAACGTAGTGCCTGCACTGCCATCCCTGATACTTTAATTTCCAGGAGAGAAAAAAAAACTTCTCACACACTTTTATTATTAGGTTAGAGGAGGGGGGAGGGGTTAGAGGAGATGATACATATGTATCATCTCCAGCCAGGACAGTTAGTGAGATTTTTTTAAGTCCAGGCAAGTCATGGGTGTTACAGATAGTGTGATATGAATCCACCTGTAACACACATGACTACCTTTCCACTTTGTACTGATTGATGTAGACAGGGACATGTTCTCCACTCCTGAAGAACAGGAGTTCCTAAAGTCGATAAAAATCTCCTTTATTTTCTTGATATAGTGTGAAAGATTATTATTGCCGTACTAGTTCACTAGCTTCTCTATCTCATTCCTATACTCTGCCTCATCATTGTTTGAGATCCAACAGACTACGGTGGTGTTGTCAGCAAACTCGAAAGTTGAGTGGGAAAGGAAATTAGCCACACAGTCATAGGCGTATAAGGCATATAGTAGGGGGCTGAGAACACAAGCTTGTGGAGCACAGATGTTGAGATTATGGTGGAGGAGGTGTTGTTGCCTAAGTTTACTGATTGTGGTCTGTGAATTAGGAAGTTCAAGATCCAGTCACAGAGGGAGGAGCCAAGGCCCAGGCTGTAGAGGATATAGATGACTTGGAGACTTGGGTGGAGAGATGGCAGGTGAAGTTTAATCTGGACAAATGTGAGGTAATATATTTTGGAAGGTCTAATACAGATTGGAAATAGCCAATAAATGGTAGAATCCTTAAGAGTATTGATAGGCAGAGGGATCTGGGTGTACAGGTACACATATCACTGAAAGTGGCAATGCAGGTGGAGAAGTAGTCAAGAAGGCATAAGGCATGCTTGCTTTCATCGGCTGGGACATTGAGTTTAAAAATTAGTAAGTCGTTGGTTAGTTAGGCTGCATTTGGAATATAGTGTTCAATTCTGGTCGCCATACTAGCAGAAGGATGTGGAGACTTTGAAGAAGATACAGAAAAGATTTATCAGGATGTCGCCTAGAGCATCAGCTATGAGGAGAGGTTGGAGAAACTTAGTTTGTTCTCATTGGAACGACAGAGGTTGAGAAGTGACCTGATAGAAGTCTACAAGATTATGAGAGGCATGGACAGAGTGGATAGTCAGAAGCTTTTTCCCCAGAGTGGAAGAATCAGTTACTAGGAGGAATAGATTTAAGGTGCGAGGGGCAAGGTTTAAAAGAAATGTACGAGGCAGATATTTTACACAGAGAGTAGTGGGTGCCAAGAACTCATTGCCAGGAGGTAGTGGAAGTGGATACGGTAGTGACTTTTAAGAAGCGTCTTGACAAATACATGAATAGGATGGGAATAGAAGGATATGATCCCTGGAAGGATAAAGGGTTTTAGTTAAGTCAGGTAGCACAGCTGGTGCATGCTTGGAGGTCCAAAATGCCTGTTCCTGTGCTGTAATTTTCTTATTCTTTGTTATTGTGAAAATTCCCGAATCACCACACTCCAGCTTGTTCGGGTTCACTGAGGGAGAATTTAGTATGGTCAATGCACCTAACCAATACGTATATACAGTAAATGGCAGAACCTAAAGAGTATTGATAGGCAGAGGGATCTGGGTGTACAGGTACACTGGTCACTGAAAGTGGCAGTGCAGGTGATGAAGGTAGTCAATTCATCCAGGGCATTGAGTTTAAAAATTGGCAAGTCATGTTGCAGCTTTATACAATCTTAGTTGGTCTGCACTTGGAATATGGTGTTCAATTCTGGTCGCCACACTACCGGAAGGATGTGGAGCTTTGGAGAGAGTACAGAAAAAAATTTATCAAGATTTTGCCAAACATGGAGGCCATTAGCTATGAGAAGAGGTTGGAGAAATCTGGTTTGGTCTCACTGGAATAACAGAGCTTGAGGGTGACCTGATAGAGGTTTACAAGATTATGAGGAGCATGGAGAGAGTGGATAGTCATAAGCTTTTTCCCAGGATGGAAGAATCCATTACTAGGAGGCATAGGTTTAAAGTGTGAGGGGCAAAGTTTAAAGGAGATATATGAGGCAAGTTTTTTATCCAGAGGGTGGCAGGTACCTGCTACCAGGGGAGATAGTGGAAGCAGATACAATAGTGAATTTTAAGGGGCTTCTGGACAAATACATGAATAAAATGTGAATAGAGGATATAGTCCCCGGAAGGATAAGGGGTTTTATTTCAGTTGGACAGCATGATTGGCGCAGGCTTGGAGGATCAAAGTTCTTGTGCTATTTTCTTTGTTTTTTGTTTTTTTCTGTCTTTTGGACTGTGGGAGGAAACCAGAGCATTTGAAGGAAACCCACGTAGACACTGGGAGAATGTGCAGACTCTGCACCGACAATGACCCATATCAGGATTCAAACCGAATCCCTGGCGCTGTGAGGCAGCAGTGCCAACCAGTATGCCACCCAAACCTGGACATTCCTAATGTGTTACTAGGTGGTGTTGAGGACACTTGTGTCGAAGGCTGCATCTTGGTTGAGGAGGTCCTCAAAGTGCTCTCTCCAGTGGACTTTGCCTGCCTCTGTTTTGTTGAGTGCCTCTCTGTCTTTAGCTCTCAATGGGGTGGATTCCTGGGTACTTGGACCATAGAGATTTTAATTGCGTAACTCAAGTGTAGTGTTTGGCTGGATTGAGACAGGTTTAATCTCTTTCCATTTACAGCACTAAAATAGGTCACCTTCATCATTTATTTAGACTGGAATACAAGAGAAAGACCAGTACTAATCTCGTGCTGTTTAATGGCACTACTTAGTGTAGTGAACCCCTCCACTCCTTCAGTCCTCTCACCGGAGAAAATTTCTCCATGCGATCTTTTATGGCAGTTCTTGTAACTTTTACACAGGTCTGAGGTAAACAGACCAGCGTTTCAACATTCTCCATTAAATAGACCGTCATGAATATGCATCTGTATCTCAATGGGTGGTCTCCCAAACAATTGAACATATTCTGTCTACCCTTACCCTCCCCCATCACAGCAAGGTCTGTCAGCATTTCTGAAAAAGACCAGTTAACATATAGATGCTCCTTGAAAACCAGTAAGCCTTCAATGGGACTGGACAAAAGAGGGTTGGGGGAGGGGAAATACTAAATAAATGACAGGATTCCAGCATTCCTGCTTTGGTCTCTGCTCCACAGATTTCCCCCTCATTGATTCCAATCAGCTCATTTTGGGGCTTGCTTTTTAGTGCTGAATGATGAAGCCTGTGTGCCTCAGTCAGTATCGTAGCCTTTCTATTTTCAAAGACTCTCAAATCTATTGTGTATTTCCAGCATTTATTTCAGATTTCCATCATTGTATGCTTTTTTTCACGTTATTCCCAGAGATGTTTTCTGGAATCCTGCAGTTTGGTTCATTACTTCCAACCCTCACAACAAACTCTGTGAATAGAACCTATCCAATAATCTCTCCACCTCCTTGACCTGACCCAGTCATTCAATTGTACATAAACAAAAAAATGCTGGACAATTTCAGCCATAGTATTAAAGGGTTGGATGGAGAAAAAAATTGTTGAGTGTATTCAGGAGGAATTTCTCTTTCAGTACGTGGATGGCCCGTCTAAAGAGGGGGTAAAACTTGACCTCCTCTTGGGAAATAAGGAAGGGCAGGTGACTGAAGTGTTAGTGAGGGGACGTTTTGGGACCAGTGGCCATAATTCTATTAGTTTTCAAATAGCTGTGGAGAATGATAGGTCGGGCCCAAAAATTAAATTGGGACGAGACTAATTTTTATGCTATCAGACAGGAACTTTCAAAAATTAACTAGGGGAGTCTGTGGAAAGGTGAAGGGACATCTGGTAAATGGGAGACTTTCAAAAAGGTGTGTCATCCAGGGTTCAGAGTAAACACATTCCTCTTAGAGTAAGGGATGAGGCTGGCAGAAGTAGGGAACCCTGGATCACTCGGGATATAGAGACCCTGGTCAGGAAGAAAGAGGCACATGGCGTGCTGGATGGCCCAGTAGCACAGTGGTTAGCACTGCTGCTTCACAGCTCTAAGGTCCTGTGTTCGATTCCCGGCTCAGGTCACTGTCTGTATGGAGTTTACACATTCTCCTTGTGTCTGTGTGGGTTTCCTCCGGATATTCTGGTTTCCTCCCACAGTCGAAAGATGTGTGGGTTAGGTTGATTGGCATGCTAAGAAATTGCCTCTTAGTGTCCAGAGATGTGTAGTTTAGAGGGATTAGTGGGTAGGGCCTAGGTGGGATTGTGTTCGGTGCAGACTCGATGGGCTGAAAGGCCTCCTCCTGCATTGTAGGATTCTATGCACAGGCAGCTGGGATCAAGCGAATCCCTTGAAGAGTATAGAGAGTATAGGAATTGAGTTAAGAGAGAAATCAGGAGGGCAAAAATGGGACACAAGATTGTTTTGGCAGATAAGGCAAAGGAGAATCCAAAGAATTTCTACAAATACATAAAGGGCAAAAGTGTAACAAGGAGAGACTAGGGCCTCTTGAGACCATCAATGTGCAGATCCACAAGAGATAGGTGAGATCCTAAATGAATATTTTTCATCAGTATTTACTGTTACGAAAAACATGGATGTTAGGGAACTTGTGGAATTAAATAGAACATAGAACATAGAACATTACAGCACAGAACAGGCCCTTCGGCCTTCGATGTTGCGCCGACCAATATAAAAAGCAATGCCCCTCCAAACTAAACCATTCCCTTCTCTTCCATATACTTATCAACTAAGCTCTTAAACGCCACCAAACTTGGCGCATCTACAACTGCTGCAGGCAGGGCATTCCACTCCCGAACCACCCTTTGGGTAAAGAACCTACCTCTGATATCCGTCCTATAACTATCACCCTTAATTTAAAGCTGTGTCCCCTCGTGCTAGCTTTCTCCATCCTAGGAAAAAGGCTATCACTGTCCACCCTATCTAAACCTCTAATCATCTTATATGTTTCGATCAGGTCCCCTCTTAGCCTCCTCCTTTCTAACGAAAACAACCTCAAATCCCTCAGCCTCTCCTCATAAGACCTGCCCTCCATACCAGGCAACATCCTGGTAAACCTCCTCTGTACCCTCTCCAATGCCTCCACATCTTTCTTATAATGTGGGGACCAGAACTGCACACAATACTCCAAGTGCGGCCGCACTAGAGTTTTGTACAGTTGCAACATGACGTTGCGGCTCCGAAATTCAATCCCCCTACCAATAAAAGCCAAGACTCCATATGCCTTCCTAACAACCTTCTCGACCTGACTGCCTACTTTCAGGGATCTATGCACATACACACCAAGATCCCTCTGTTCATCAAGACTACTAAGAATCCTACCATTAGCCCTATACTCTACACATTTATTATTTCTGCCATAGTGCATTACCTCACACTTTTCCACATTAAACTCCATTTGCCACCTCTCGGCCCAGCTCTGCAACTTGTCCAAGTCCCTCTGCAAACTATAACACCCCTCTTCACTATCTACCACTCCACCGACTTTAGTGTCATCTGCAAATTTACTAATCCATCCTTCAATACCCTCATCCAGATCATTTATAAAAATTACAAACAGCAGGGGCCCCAAAACAGACCCCTGAGGTACACCACTTGTCACCAAACTCCAAGATGAATATCTCCCATCAACCACCACCCTCTGTCTTCTATCTGCTAGCCAATTCCTAACCCAATTAGCTAAATCACCCTCTATCCCATACATCTGCATTTTCTGCAGAAGTCTTCCATGGGCCACCTTATCAAACGCCTTACTAAAGTCCATATATACCACATCAACCGCCTTACCCCCATCCACCTCCTTAGTCACTTTTTCAAAAAACTCAATGAGGTTAGTAAGGCACGACCTACCCTTCACAAAACCATGCTGACTATCTCCAATCAATTCATTACTCTCTAAATAAGTATAAATCCTATCCCTAATTATTCTCTCCAATACTTTGCCCACCACAGAAGTAAGACTCACTGGCCTATAATTCCCTGGAAGGTCTCTCTTCCCCTTCTTGAACAACGGGACCACATTCGCTATCCTCCAGTCCTCCGGAACCACACCCGTAACCAACGACGACCTGAAGATCAGAGCCAGAGGCTCTGCAATCTCCTCTCTTGCCTCCCAGAGAATCCTAGGGTAAATCCCGTCCGGCCCAGGGGACTTATCCAACTTCAAACCCTCGAGAATATCTAGCACATCCTCCCTATCTACTTCGATACCTTCCAGTTTGCTACCCTGTACCTCAGTGTTCTCCATAACTACATTTACATCACCCTGCGTGAATACCAAAGAGAAATATTTATTCAGTACCTCTCCAATCTCCTCAGGCTCCACGCACAACTTCCCACTGCTGTCTATGACTGGCCCTAATCTTGCCCTAACCAATCTTCTATTCTTAACATATCTAAAGAAAGCTTTAGGATTCTCCCTAATCCTATCAGCCAAAGTCTTCTCGTGTCCTCTCTTCGCTCTCCTCAATTCACTCTTTAGCTCCCTCCTGGCTAATCTATAGCTATCCATCGCACTAACCGAGCCTTCAGTCCTCATCCTGACATAAGCCTCCTTTTTCCTTTTAACCAGCAAATCAACTTTTTTCGTACACCAAGGTTCTCTTGTGATGTCTTGAGAAGTGTACAGAAACTGTAAGTCTTAAAGTGCATCCAAGTAGATAAATTCCCAGGACCTGATGAAGTGTATCCCAGGACATTGTGGGAGGCTAGGGAGGAACTTGCAAGTCCCCAAGCCAAGATATGTGAATCATTGATTGCCATGAGTGAGGTGCCTGAAGATTGGAGAGTGGCAAATGTTGTGCCTTTATTTAAAAAGAGCTGCAGGGAAAACCTGGGAACTACAGACGAATGAGCCTCGCATCTGTGGTGGGTCAGTTGTTGGAAGGTATTTTGAGAGACAGGATCTACAGAAATTTAGAGACGCAAGGACTGATTAGGGACAGCCAGCATGGCTTTGAATGGAAAATCATGTCTCACAAATTTGACTGAGTGTTTTGAAGGGATAACCAAGAAGATAGATGAAGGCAGTGCAGTTGCTGTTGTCTAAGTGGACTTTTAGCAAGGCCTTTGACCAGGTACCGCATGGTAGGTGTTGCATGAGGTTAAATCTCATGGGGTCCAGGGTGAGGTATCTAAATAGATACAAAATTGGCTTCTTGACAGAGGTTAGAGGGAAGTTGCAGAGAATTGTTTTTCAAACTGGAGATCTGTGACCAGCAGGGATCACTGCTGGATCCACTGTTATTTATCATTTATATTAATGATTTGGATGAGAATATAGGGGCCTGGTTAGTAAATTTGCAGATGACACTAAGAATTGTGGGTCAGTGGACAGTGAAGAATGTTATCTCCAATTGCATCGGGATCTTGGTCAGTTGGGCCAGTGACTGACGAATGGCGGTTGGAGTTTAATTTAGACAAATGCGAGGTAATGTAATTTGGTAGAACCAGGGTAGGACTTATTCAGCTAATGGTAGGGCACTGGGGAGAGTTCAGAACAAAGAGATCTAAGGTTACAAGTTCATAGTTCCTTGAAAGTGGAGTCACAGATGGACAGAGTGGTGAAGCAAGCTTTCGACGTACTTGGTTTCATCGGTCAGAACATTGGATACAGGAGTTGGGACGTCTTGTTGAAGTTGTACAAGACATTAGGAAGGCCACACTTGGAATACAGTGTGCAATTCTGGTCACCCTATTACAGAAAGGATATTATTAAACTAGAAAGAGTGCAGAAAAAATTTACTAGGATGCTAATGGAACTTGATGAATTATCTTGAGTTAGAAAGAGAGGTTGGATAGAATGGGACTTTTTTCTCTGCAGCATAGGAGGCTGAGAGGTGATCTTACAGAGGTCTATAAAATAATGAGAGCATAGATCAGATAGATAGTCAATATCTTTTCGCAGAGGTAAGGGAGTTTAAAACTAGAAGGCATAGGTTTAAGGTGAAAGGGAAGAGATACAAAAGTGTCCAGAGGGACAATTTTTTTCACACAGAAGGTGTAAGTGTCTGGAACAAGCTGCTGGAGGTAGTAGTACAGGCAGGTACAATTTGTCTTTAAAAAGCATTTAGATAGTTACATGGGTAAAATGGGTATAGAGGGAAATGGGCCAAATGCGAGCAACTGGGATTAGCTTAGGGGTTTTAAAAAAAGGATGGCGTGGATAAGTTGAGCCGAAGGACCTGGTTTCTATGCTGTAAACCTCTATGACTCTGTAAATCTGACAATATCTGTGAGGAGGGAACGAAGCCAGTGTTTTAAGCCTGGTGAAGGTCATCTGGATTCCAAAGGTTGTTCCATTCTCTCCCCACAGCTGCTGTCAGACTTGCTGAGATTTTCCAGCATTTTCCATTTTTGTTTCAAATCCCAGCATCTGCAGTATTTTGTTTTTATTCAATTGTACATATCTGACCACACCTCCATTTACACAGCTTCCTGTTATATGACTTGTTGCTTTTATCCACATTGCACAGTAAGAGGCCATTCAGCCATAATGGCTCTCTGTCAAACAATCCATACAGTCTAACTTCTCCGACTCTTATCGCCATTGTCCTGCAAGTTTTTTATTTTCTTCAAGTGACCGACCATCCGATGTTTTTTTGAAATCATTGGTTGTCTCCTCTGCACCCACACTCAGAGGCAGTGAGTCCCAGGTCCCACAGGCAGCACAGTGGTTAGCACTGCTGCCTCTGGGTTCGATTCCCAGTTCTGGTCACTGTATGTAGATGACCTTTCATTAGATTGAAGATGACTGCAATCTTTCTGCTCTGCTGTGCTGATCAATGAGTGTAGTGGGGCAGGAAATTTGAACAGAAGGATAAATACGTGAAGTGTATCCAGCATTGGCCTGTTCACAATCTTCCCAGGCTATTTTTGACACGTACCCAGGCATGAAACTGATTTAAATAATTATAGGCTTCGTTAAATCTTATTTGCGAGCCTGGGACATAATAGTCTAGACATACTTAGCTTTCAGACCTTGCGGGCGGTGGGGGTTGGGGGGGTGGGGGGGCCTTCGCCACCAATGGGAACCAGATGTGATGGTCTCGCTGGTGCCACAGGAGGTCAATGTGCCAGAGGGCCAATGTGCCGCAGTCTCCCATCCGTTGACTCTGTCTACACTTCCCGCTACCTTGGAAAAGCAGCCAGCATAATTAAGGATCCAAGCACCTTGGATATTCTCTCTTCCATCTTCTTCCTTCAAGAGAAAGATACAAAAGTTTGAGGGCAGGTACCCAACTGACTTAAGAATAGCTTCTTCCCTGCTGCTGTCAGACATTTGATCGGTCTTACCTTGTGTTAAGTTGATTTTTCTCTACAGCCTAGCTGTGATGTAACACTACATTTTGCACTTTCTCAATTCCTTCTCTCTGAACGGTATGTTTTGTCTGTATAGCACACAAGAAACAATACCTTTCATTATATGTTAATACATGTGACAATAATAAATCAAATCAAATCAAAGAGGAGGATGAATGACTGAAGGTTGTAGTTCATGTCAGTGCCAACAACATCAGTAAGATGAAGGATGAGGTCCTGAAAGCAGAATATAAGGAGCTTGGAAATAGATTTAAAAACAAGACCTGAAAGGTAGTCATGTCAGGATTACTTCCAGTGCCATGTGCTAGCAAGAGCAGGAACAGAAGAATAAATCAGATGAATTCATGGCTGGAGAGATAGTATAGGAAGGATGGATTTGGATTCCTGAGGCATTGGGCCCAATTCTGTGGAAGGGTGGAACTCATCTGATGAAGGGGCAGCACTCCGAAAGCTACTGACTTTAACCTGGTGTTATTCTAATGGTGTTTACCCCAGTCCAGCACCAGCATCTCCACATTCTGTTGCACCCCAGCAGAATGGGACCAATAACCTCACCAGGATATTTGCTCGTGCTGTTGGGGAGGGTTTAAACTAGTGGCAGGGAATGGGAACCTGAACAGACTCAGTAGAGGGAAACAATGATAGCTATGGAAGTCAGAAAAGTAGAAAGCTAAAGTGGAAGGCAAAGGAAACATTGGCGAGCAGCAATAAGAACGTGTAAAAATATTTACACTGTATCTGATAGCATGGAGCATTTGCAATAAGGTAGATAAATTGACAGTGCAAATTGATAGAGACAGAAAGGATATAATTGTGATTACGGAGCTATGGCTGCAGCGTAACCAACTAAATATCCAAGGATTCAATACCTAGGTAGGACAGGCAGAAAGGAAAAGAAGATGGGGTGGTGTTATTAGTTGAGGATGAAATCAGTGCAATAGTGAGAGAGGATATTGGCTCAGAATATCTGGATGTAGGATCAGACTGGGTGGAGCTAAGAAGCAACAAGGGACAAAAAACATTAGTGGGAATTGCCTGCAGGCAACTGCGGTGGTAAGGTAGGGGATGGAATTAAACAGCGAATTAAAGATGCATATAATAAAGGTGATATAGTAATCATGGTTGACTTTAATCTATATAGTTTGGGCAAACCAAATTAGCAACAATAGAGTAGCAACTACTGAAGTGTGTAGAAGATTTTATTTAGACCAATATATTGAGGAACCAACTAGCAAACATGCTATCCTACAATTGGTATTATCTCTGCGTCAAAATCCTCAAACTCCCTTTTCAACAGCACAACGAACTTACCTAACCACACTGATTGCAGAGGTTCAAGAAGAAGACTTGCCACAACTTTCTCAAGTGCAATGATAGGCAACAAATGCTGGTCAAGTCCATTTTCATTGAGAATGAAAAAGTGTTCCTTCCCCTCTCCATCTCCATAACCTCTTCCCACAAGACTCTTGAGGTCTGATTCTGGTCCCTTGTAAATGCATCCACCTTTTCTTTACTACACCATTTGCCATTATGCCATCAATCATCAGAACCCTAAACTCTGGAATTCGATTTGCAAACCTCATTGCCTTGCTGGCCTTAAAAACCATCTTTGCCCAGCTTTTTTTATCATACTATCTGATGCCTCTTTCTTTGGATGTGTCAATTTTTTGACTGACTATAATTCCATGAAACACCTTAGGATGTCTTTCTACAATAAACTTGCTGGAAAATTCAATTTTCTGTTGTTGAATTAATGGCACAAGAATTACCACCAAGGTATATCTCAATGGAACCATTGTCGGCTGTCTTAGAATATCATAGGTTCAAATTACATTCCACAGACTAGAGCAAATAATTCAGGTTGATCCTCCAGCTCACAGCAGGGTAAATACTGTTTGAAGCTTCATTCTTTTTCAGTTTAGATGTTAAATCAAGGCCCCATTTGTCTTCTCAAGTAAATGTAAAATTTTTTTATAGCCTGCTTCATAGGGCTTGGGTAGGATTGTGGCTGGTGCAGACTCAATGGGCCAAATGGCCTCCTTTGCACTGTAGGGATTCTGTAATTCTATTCTTCAGCATTCCATCCATCACCTTCAACATTCACTCCCTCAACCATTCTACCATTGGTGTCTTGGATAACATTAGCTTTCAACTACTATAGAGGAAATGATTTTCTGATCATTCACTTCACTGCTGTTTGATAAACCTTGTACTATGTAAATTGGCCGCTTTTTCTATTATGCTATAACAGTATTTGCACCTTTCCTGTTTACCTACCTCTTTCAGCCAGGATCTTCTTATATAGCTTGGTGTCAAAATTTTAATTATTGGTCTTGTGCAGTCTTTTGGGATATTTTAACGTGTGAAAGGTATTATATAAATATTAGTTGCTGTTGCTTGTTCAAAAAGGTCCAAGCTGTTAATAATTTCATTGCCTTCTGTGGGTCCTCTCATGACTAGAGAGTTTGATGAGCGATTAGTATAGAACACTGCAGCACTGGCAGTTCAAATGGCATTGTTGGTGCTTAGGGAAACTTCTACAGTTACACTACCTCTGGGCATGTCAGAAGTTGTGAATTCAGCATAGATAGTCCTCAAAACATGCTGAACTAAAATTCAGTGCTTGCTTCTGCATGGAATGTGCTGCCTTGCCATGCAAAAGTTTATAAGGCTCCTTTATTGGTAGCCTTGTGCTGGTTAGCTTGATTGGTTTCAGACGGGTACAAGTAACCTCGAAGTTGTCCCTGGAAAGGCCATTATCCTGTCATTCTTCACCTCACAGTGGAGAGACAAATGGACGAAACAAAATCCATTGTAGTATGGAAAGTGAAACTGGCAAGTACAACAAAGAACAAAGAACAAAAAAAAGTATTTGGTAATATCAGCATATATGGTACAGTGTGGGCAATACCAAACGAGAAAGGCTATGCATCTCATGCTTACACAGGATTTACAATTCTCCACACAATGTTCCGCTAACTCTTCCAATGTTTTTCATCTAACTAAATCAGACATGTTTTCCCACTACTATATTGAAATGCTTTCAACTATCAGGCCTGAATTTGCTGTTACTAGTTTCCCATGAATTAATACAAAAAATACTCATGTCACTGATTTCCAGCAACCCACAGCATGTTATTTTCATGTCAGTGTTTAATTCACTGTCACTTCTCTTTCAAAAATGTAGCTCTCTCTTTCTGACAGGATTTTTATTTGTCCTTTCTACCTTATTTCACCTGATCACAGATCATCCCCCTTTTGTTCTTCTTGCCATCCCTTTCACTCACGTTAAAAGGTATCACATTTCTAATTTTTCGAAGTTCTGTCGAAACATTCAGCAGAACCACCTACATGAGGTTTTCCCCTGGCTTGGGTATTGGTCCCACCAAAATCAATGGCCACCTGTGTTCCTTCCAAGTCATGCCACCAGGGAATGTGTCGTGGGAGGTTGCCTTCAGTGGAATGAAAAATCCCACTCATTCACTCCATTTTTTTTCTCCAGTATTTACAGCATTTTCTGTTTTTCTATCCATGTTTCCTTATCTGAAAGTCTCGATGTAATTGAGATTCTCTTTCCTTGTAATCTTTTAAAAATAACTTCCACTCATAAATTGCCTTGCACAACTTCAGAGTGCCCAATGAAATTCCATCGCAATCTGATCTAACCATTTAATCACCAAGATGGGAACCACCTTCTTTAGGCTCAGTAAGAAGTCTCACAACACCAGATTAAAGTCCAACAGATTTATTTGTTAGCACGAGCTTTTGGAGCACTGTCCCTTCATCAGGCGAGTGCAGGATCTGGTGCACAAACAGGACATATATAGACACAGACTCAATTACAAGATAATGGTTGGAATTGGAGTCTTAACAGGTAATTAAGTCTTTACAGGTTCAGACAATGCCATTAGAGAGGGTTAAGTACAGGTTAAGGAGGTGAGAATTGTCTCAAGCAAGGGCAGTCAGTAAGATTTTGCAAGCCCAGGAAAGTTGTGGGGATTAAATATTGAGACATGAACCCAAGATCCTGGTTGAGGCCATCCTCATGTGTGTGGAACTTGGCTATCAAGTTTCTGCTCAGCGACTCTGTGTTGTCATGTGTCTTGAAGGCTGCTTTGGAGAACACTTACCCGAAGATCAGAGGCTGAATGCCCGTGACTGCTGAAGTGTTTCCCAAAAGGAAGAGAGAAGTCTTGCCTGGTGATTGTTGAGTGATGTTCATTCATCCATTTTTAGAGTCTCCATGGTCTTACCAATGTATCGTGCCTTGGGACATCCTTTCCTGCAGTATATCAGGTAGACTATGTTGGCCGAATTGCAAGAGTATGTGCCTTGTACCTGGTGGGTGGTGTTCTCATGTAAGATGATGGCATTCCTGTTGATGATTCGGCATGTGTTGCAAAGGTTGCTGTGGCAGGGTTGTGTGTTGTCGTGGTCACTGTTCTCCTGAAGGCTGGGTAGCTTGCTGCATACAAAACGCTCCACATCATGATCTTCTCTAGGGCAAATAAGGATGGGCAATAAATACTGTCACCGGTGATCTCCATATCCTTGAATGATTATAAAAATGCAGTTTTGAAGTGCAGCAATTATTATAACATAGGAGTGTTGCGACTGTGAGCGTTGTCTGCGTCATGCCGAGAACATGTCCGTCCCTTTTGTAGCATGGTGACCAAAACTAAACCCCAGCGTATTATGAAATCTGAGCACATTGTCTAGAATTCTATTTACACAGCCCAGAATGCCATTCTTTTTGCATGTTCTTTAGATTTGATTTATTGTCACATGTATTAGGAAATAGTGAAAAGTATTGGTTCTTGCGCACAATACAGAATATACCATTCATAGACTACATAGGGGAGGAGAAAAGGAGAGGATGCAGAATATAGTGTTACACTCAAAGCTAGGGTGTAGAAAAAGATCAGTTTAATATAAGGTAAGTCCATTCAAGTTTGATGGCAGCGGGGAAGGTGTTCTTGTGTAGGTTGGTACGTGATCTCAGACTTTTGTATCTTTTTCCTGATGGACGAAGGTGGAAAAGAGAATGTCTGGGGTGTATGTGGGTCCTTGATTATGCTGGCTGCTTTTCCGAGGCCACAAGAAGTGTAGAAAGACTTAATGGATGGATTGAGCTACGTTCTCAATACTTCATAGTTTTTTGTGGTCTTGATCTGAGCAGGAACCATACCAAGCTGTGATAATCCAGAAAGAATGTTTTCTATGGTGCCTCTGTAAAATTGCTGAGAGTCGTAGCAGACATGCCAAATTTCATTAGCCTCCCGAGAAAGTGGAGGCATTGTTGGGTTTCTTAACTATAGTGTTGGTACGGAGGGACTAGGACGGGTTGTTGGTGATCTGGACACCCAATAAAGCTCTTGACCATTTCCTTTCATGCCCATTGATGTAGAAAGGGGTGGGTCTCCACTATGCTTCCTAAAGTTGATGATTATCTCCTTTGTTTTGCTGACACAGAGAAACATTATTGTTGCACTATTTCACTAGACTCTCTTTCATTCCTACAGTCTGTCTCATTATTGTTTAGGCAGCATGGTGGTACAGTGGTTAGCACTGCTGCCTCACAGGGACCTGGGTTCAATTCCAGCCCTAGTTACTATTTCTGTGGAGTTTGTATATTCTCCCTATGTCTGCGTGAGTTTCCTCTGACACTCTAAGGATGTGCGAGTTATGTTGATTGGCCATGTTAAATTGACGCTTAGTGTCAGCGGGGGTTAATCAGGTAATTATTTGGGGTTACAGAGATTGGGTCTGGGTGGGATTGTAGTCGGTGCAGGCTCAATAGTCCAAATAGCCTCCCTTCTGCACTGTAAGGATTTTATGACTTCTACGAGATCTGACCTACGAGACCTTTTTAATGTTTATTCAAGTTCTTTCTAAAATCACCTTGTGCCAAATTTAAACTGTTTCACAAAAAAACTTCAATATTCAATATTACATTTAATTTGACTATCCAGTAAATAGTGCTATCAGCCTTTAATTACACCTTCTGTCCTACTGCTATCCCCATTTTGTACTATCTTCACATGTGACAGGCTGAAGACAACTGGCTTTAGCTTCCGATTGAGAGAGCCAGTATAGAATTAAACTTGGCCCCCAAAGATAGTTCAGATAGTGCCTTCATTCACGAAACCATTACTGTAGGAGGACAATCTACTGCCAGGTTAATCTGTTAAAAGGGATTCATGACACTAATTATTTTACAAAGGCAACTGTAACAAACTTAAAAAATTCGGAAGGAACAATATCCAATCACCTATTGTATGAGATCTAATTCTGTGGTCACTTCAAGAATAAATCAACAGTGCTTCTCTTTTCCTTTTCCCTATCACTCGTTCAAGGGCATAAGGTACTTAATTCAAAACTCTCAATCTTTCAATTCAATTCTTATAACAATTTTTAATTGTTATTTCAAGATAATCCAATCTCTCTTCCCTTCCATTTTACATCAGATCTATACAGCAATTGAAAAAGCAGTATAAACAGGTAGAAAACGAGAGCAGCAATGCAGCAGCAGGAGCATAGAGATCTATAATCAGCAACGGGCACACAGGTGAAGAGACTCAGCAATAGAGACAATAAGTATATTAGACTAGAAACGTTACACAAGTAGGAAAAAGATTTGAATTCATACAGCACTTTTCATGATCACAGCATGCCCCAAAAGCATTTACATTAAATGAAGTGCTTTTGTTGTAATGTAAGAAACACAGCAACCAATTTGCACAAAGACTCAAAATAGGACATGAGGTGAACTCCTTTGCTTGCCTTTAAATAGTGCAGTGGGAACTTTTTACATCCACCATATGAGGGAAAATAAGCCTCTGTTAACATATGAATAGGGGAGGAATGGAGGGCTGAGCAAGAACAGAAGGCTTTTTTTAGTTGAGTTAGAGCATCATGATTGGCACATGCCTAGGGCCAAAGAGCCTGCTCCTGTGCTGAAATTTTTTTGTTCTTAATCATTTAAAGACAAAGTTAAGAGATTAACAGACTAAAAATTAGTAAACATGCAACAACTTAGGACAGTGCTTATATCTAACTTTAAGCAAATTGTTGCTAATTTGCACCAATTTACTTAATTCCCAATTTTCTCACCTCCTGTTAGGGTATTAACTCCTAATGAAGAGGTTCCCGAGGAATGGGTCCTTCACCAAGCAGTTATCCAGCATGCATGAATTTTGACAGTGTCAGCAAGCTAACAGACTCTGATGCCAACATAGCTTCTGCCTTATGTGTATTCAATGCAAGTGCTAGGCAGCAGACAGGCACGAGAACTGAACATACATCTCCCTCTCTATCCCAGGGATGCTGAGCACAATAGGGGTACTGCCTCTGAGATCAGCTAATAATGGACCTTGGAGACATAGTCTTCACCAGTTATTGCTGAGGATTATGTTTCAGGGATATGGGGGCGCTTTATTATATTTTTGTGACAGAGGATTTGGGTTTTGCTTTTTGAAACTGAATGCCTGAATAAAAATGTGCAGAACATGATTTACTGTCAATTAAAAACTGTAGAGCAACCCATGCAAGCAATAAGAAAACAGAAATAAATACGATTAGTTTTAAAACATGGACATATATATATAATATATAACTTTAAAAAGTACAGTTCAATTATGTACAGATTTTGTTGATCAGTTGGGGTAGAACAGAAGCCACCCGTTGCCCACACCACCACAATGAAATAGTTTATCTAAAGACTACAAACTGCTATTAAAGCAGTGTATAAGAGAGTATGAGCTTTTCCTTGTGATACGTTACACCCAGTCTGGTCCACGCACACATCTCCATGAGGCAAGGAAGAAAGAATCAAAAATCATTCAGAGTCAACGCATCTGCAGGCTGGTTCCAATCGATTTCACCGTGCTGTTCAACAAAGTGATAGAAAGTTCCGGTACATCCCGAGGAAATCTCACTGGCCCAGCATTGGGTCCCTCCAAAGTGTCTAGTATACCTGTTGAAAAAGAGGCACAGAATTTTGAAATGATTTACATCTGGGCATCATTTCAGGTCAAGTGTAATATAAACACAATAACAATTCATTTTAAATCTGGATTTGAGTTAAGATGTATAACTGTTAATTACAACTCGCGCAGTACTCAGATTGGAAAAAGCAGGAAAATTACTTCTAAAGGTTATCCAGTGAATTAGTCAGTAAATGTATTGTGCACAAATAAGCCACAGAGTCTGAAGTCTCAAGTTTGATCGCTGGACTGTGCTGAATGAGTTCATCTCAAAAAATCAGCAGTTTGGGTGCTACAGTTGTAAAGTTTGTGCACTCAGTTTAGCACATAAACACTCTCACACACACTTCCTCACACATGTACACACGCGCACACGCACGCTCAGACACAGCAATCATTACAGCATAGTGCTACCCAAGGATAACAATGCTACTCATGGAGCCAAATCCCAACAGAGATCACCAGCACCTGTGGATCCCAGTACAAATCTGTCTTCAAGGCAGAACACCAAAGAAGGAAATGCAGAAGGTTTGGCATGAGGAAGTGGTGGTGGGAGTGGAAATTGCATATAAACACTTTCTTGCTTGCAATTGTTTTAGTTCACATTCTTTCTTCTAATTGTGAAGCCACTGCATAATATAGCTGGAATGTCAACTGGTAACCAATTCTGATGTTGAGTATTGTAGCAGATGCCAAGAAATTTGGAAACTATGTTAATTCATCCTCTCGTTTTCTACTTAAGGCAATGGGGTAAGGCAATAATGATCTCAATGAAAACAACTGGTTCGCTCTGTTCATGCAAGGGAACAGAAGCAGTAAATATCTAGAATCTCCATGTCTTAACCACAGTTTGTTATTCATTCAGCGTAAATCGGTGGCCTGGCGCACTCTCTTTTCTCCTGTCAAATTACGTCCCTGTTTCCCAACTGGTTTGCGGCCAATTTGGTATAAATGAGGCAATTATAAATGAATTCTAAACTAATATCCACTGCACCTCTGCCTCACTGAGACTGGATCACTAAGTGCAGAGTTCAGCTACTTGATCTGCCCAGTTGGAGGAATTTTCTTGTACCTTCTACAATCCTGTGGTAAGCAAAGTGCAAGTACAGCAGGAAGACCATGTGCAGGGCAGCAAGAACCCCACAGACAGCGAGTCGCTGAGTTTGTCCAATTGTACGAGAGAGCATCACTGCAACCTGTGAAAGAGAGATTTAGAGTCCACTGTAAGTATTCATTCCAACTGGTAATTCAAAATAAAAATAGATAAAATAACATTCCTTCTATGGCTATCCATTCTGAAACAGAAAGATGAGGTTCTGGCTCCCATTTACTCAGTGAGTAAATGTACAACAAATGGTGCAATATGAGCAACAAAAAATGCTTCAGACTCATTTGCTGATCTAAACAAAGATTCTTTGTCCCACTCAATAGGTTCCAGTAAATAAGATGATTCTTTTCACCTCACTGTTACTCTGGTGTAGTTTAATATATTAAGAGATTTTTTTGAAACATGAGGTATATTGTTATCTCTGGCAGCTTGTTTCACTCTCCACCCCCTTTAGATCCTTTTGTATCGCTCCCCTCTCACCTTAAACTATATCTTCCAGTTTTCAACTCCCTTACCTTTAGGAAAAGATATTGTCCATCTATTTTATCTCATCATTTTATAGACCCCTGTAAAATCACCTCTAAGTTTCCTATGCTACAAGGAAGAAAAGTCCCAGACTAATCTGCCTCTCTTTGTGACTCTAACCATCAAGCACAAAAGGTTTTTGTTGGCACTCATATTTCTCATGACTCACTCATACCCCTGTTCTTTATTCCTTTTTATCACATTTATTTACTTTATTTTACCAAAGATCTAGCATTTTATTACATTCTAACCACTCTCTGAAGAAGTTTCTTCTGAAGTCTTTATTGAACATATTAGTTATTATCTTGTATTTATGACCACTAGTTTTGGATTCCCTATGAATGGAAACATCTTTGCTATGTATACATTGCTGAACCCTTTCATAATTTTAGAAAATTCTTTTTGTCATCCTTCAGTCTTCGTGTCAGAAAAAAGCCCCAGACTGTTCAATCTTTTCTGAGAGGCATAATCTCCTAATTCTGGTATCGATCCTAATAATCCTTTTCTTTCCCCCTTCTCCAATGTCGCTTGTAATTTCAGGACTACAACTCAGTGCTTTCATGCGCACAGTTATCAAACACAGAGTGAAAGATGGCCTACCATCCTGAGCGTAGACAGTCCTCCAATTATGAGCCATAACAGATAGAAAAGAGAATGCAGATGAACATTGTAGGTGACGAGCAACACAATGCAAGGTCCAAACAAACCATAACCCTGTGAACAAGACAGCTGAATCAATTCAGGCCAAAGCTGTGTCATTCCACAGAAAGTAATGAATAACTGGGTATGTAATTCATCATTTGAAGTATTTACATTATTCTGGTTATTGTTTTCTGACACCTGATATCACGAAATAGACTTTTGCTGTGGGGCATTTAGTTACTAACTTGTGTTCCTGACAAGGGATAGAATCACAGAATGGTTACAGCACAGAAACTAGAAGCAGGAAAAGACCATTCAGTCCTTTGAGTTTGTTTTGCCATTCATTTTGATCATCATTAACCATCAAATTCAAATCCTGATCCCTGCTTTCCCCGATATCCCTTGATCCTTGCTATATCTAATTTCTTTTTGAAATCAGACAACGATTTGATGTCAATTACATTTTCTGTAGTGAATTCCACACATTCACCACCGTCTGGGAAGAAATTTCTCCTCACCTCAATTGTAAAAAATTTACCCCTTATCCTCAAACTATGACCCCTAGTTTTAGGCTCCACCACCATTGGGAACATTCTTTCTGAATCTACTCTGTCAACCCTGTTAGAATTTTATACGTTTCCATGAGATGCCCAGAGACCAGCCAGCCCACTGTATCTGTGCTGACTCCCTGAAGGAGCAATTCACTAATGCCAATCCTCTGCTGTCTCCCTATAACTCTGCAAAACCCTCCGTTTCAGGTAATAATCTAATTCCCTCTTGAATACCTTGATTGATCCCTGTCTCCACCACGCTCTCAAGCAGTGTATTGCGGAATCTTACCACTCGCTATGTGAAAAGCTTTTCCTCATATTACCATTTCTTCTTCATTCAATTACCTTTTCTATTCTTTCACAAATGGAAACAGCTTCTCCCTTCTCTTCTGTCCCCACTCAATTTTGAATATCTCTGTCAAAGCTCATCTCAATCTTCTCTTCAAAGAAACAGTCCCAACTTTTCCTATGTTCTCACATAATCAAAGTTTCTCATTTCTGGATGCATTCTCCTGAATCTTTACTGTATGCTCTCTACTTTCGCATCCTTCCTAAATTGTGTTGTCCAGAACTGGATGTAATTTTCCAGCCGAGGTTAAACCACTGTTTTACACAGGTTTAACATAACTTCCTTGTCTTTATACCTCTATAAATAAAGCCTAAGATGCTGTATGCCTTATTAACCATGCTCTCTCATTCTATCCTATCACCTTCAATGGTTTATGCACATATACACACAGGTCTCTCTCTCTCTGCTCCTGCACCTCTCATTTATTTTATACTGCCTCTTCTACCTACCAAAATGAATCACTTGACACTTTTCTGCAGTAAGCTTTGTCTGCCACTCATCTGCCATTCCACCACCCTGTCTACGATGTTCTTTTGAAATTCTCAGCCATCATCCTCACAGTTCACAAAGCTTCCAAGTTTTGTCCATATATTTCAAAATTGTGCTCTGTTGTATGCCACCTACAAGATGCACTGCAGTAACAGTACTGCATTGTAGGGTTCTACTGTTCTCTGGTTCAGTATCTTCCAAACCTGCAGGCGACTTCAATCACCTAGAAAGACAAGGACAATAAATGGACAGGAACGCCACCACCTGCAAGTTCCTCTCTTAGTAACTCACCATCCTGTCTCGGAACTAAATATTGTTACTGGATCAAAAAGCTGGAACTCCCTTTCGAACAGTACTGTGGCTATACCTACACATACGGCATCAACGGTTCAACGGCATCTTCAAGGACAATAATTATGACCTTGCCAACCTGCCATGATGATCAAAGAAACCTGGCAATGTTCATCGTCAATTCTCAGACACGGAGAAACAATCACTTGAATGTGATATCAGAGTGAAGATCCCTACCCATGAATCAGATTTCAGAAAATCTCACCTCCTTCAGAAGAGAATAAATTATTGGCAAAACAACTTAGAATTTTTTTACTGAGTTTACTGATAAACACACAATGTTACACATTATAGCCTGTCCCTGCCTATTCCAGCTCCCAAAACACTCACCAGCAGTGACAACATCTGCAGCATTGTAATCTGGGCATTGCACAAATAGCCCAAGAAGTAGATAAAGGAGGAGACGCCCAGCCAATAACCAAAGCAGGTTCCAATCGCAGTGCCCATCAGTGTGCCCTCTCTCTGTAGGAACATACAGTAGTGTACCAGTTACCAAGTTCTAACAGTGCATCAACTCCACTTGTTTAAAATTAATCCACTGAAAGGTCTCCTCATATTCTTGCTTCTTCCTGCTTTTGATATTTTTTTACTCATCTTTTTCTTAGGGTCATGGGGGTTATATTAGCATGAAAAGTGGATTGATTAACAGACAAACAGGAAATAATAGGAATAAACAACTCAATATAAGAATGACAGGATGCAACTTAATGGAGTACTGAAAGGATCAGTGCTCAGGCATCAGCTTTCTGGAATCAATATCAATGGTTTAGGTAAGGAGACCGTGTAATGTATCCAGGTTTGCCTCGAAGAGAACATAAAGAGGTTCCAAAGGGATATAGATTCCCCCCCTTCCCCCACAGAACCAGCACGCAACTCACCACTCACCAGAAAATGACTGTGTGGGAGAAAATTGCAATACAGGGTGTTCCTGAGAGATTGGCACCGATCACCCCAGCATCCTCACCGTTATCATACTCAGGGCACAATCTTACCATCTCCTAGTGCTCGGTGATCAGTGTGGGGAGCTGGGAAAATAGCATGTGACCTGGGCTTGCAGGGGTTTGGGGTTTGCTTGTGCTGGTCTGGTGATCCTCAGGTCAAGGAGTCGCTGCTTGGGACTCGTATTGCACATATTTCCCCTGTGAACGACTGCCAACATGTTGGAAATGAGGTTGAGTCTTAGCCCCACCAATGTTGCTCTGGTTTACTGCTGACATTCCATCCCAAGTCCCACTAACACTAACAAGAACAGGTCTGTCAAAGTCAAGGAGCTCTGCAGGTCTTAACCATACTGCACAAACTCTGCAGTACTCCCTACAATGGCCAGCCATTATCTGAAAGGGACAAGGTACATCTCCAGTGTCTGTCTGAACTGCCAGCCATTCCTGGATGTCAGTGTACCAGATGCCCAGGCGGTGCACTCATGTCTATGCTTAGAAGATTCCCAATACCTTTATGCTCCTGTGGCAAGGATGTGCCAATGGCTGGCAGCCAATTGATGGCATGGGATGGTGTTGGGTTGCCAGCATTCAGATGCATGGGATGCTGAGAAGGAAAGAGTGAGTGCCTGGAATGGATAATCTGTGTGTGTCTCTTTCTCTTCTCCCCTCTCCCACTCTAGAGCAAAGATGGATTATACTTTGCAGCCGGTACAGCTGGGATTATTTTCATGGCTGCTATTGCAGAGGAGAGAGATGGCCACCCACTGCAAAACCAGCCCAGGCCAGAAATCACAGGAGGAGAAGAGAAGGCCACTGGTCAGGGCCACTATGCGACTGCTCATCTATTCAAGCAGAGGGGGGGTTGCAGTTGAAGGTGGAGATGGAGATCCGGGTGTACCAGCCCATATGTCATATAATGAGCTGTTGGATACCTTGTGCTGCTGCAGGCAGTCCTCCCACCCTCCTGTGAGACTCCTCCAAACAGCCTTGCAGTTGCTGCAATGCTGATGACAGCCTCTTCTTCAATCCCTGGCTCTACCTCTGCATCTCCAGCAGCTTTGGCAGAACTGATCTCAGCAGCCTGGCATCGGCCTGGAGAAAATTTTCTGGGGTGCAAGAGTTGTTGATGTGAATGCGTGTGGTTGGGAGGGGCTCTTAAATTGTTAACACTGCCTCAGAGTCATGACCCTAAAATCTTGACTTATTTGGTAACATTTTCTGTGCTAAAGATGATAGATAAATGCAAGTTGCTCTTGTTACAGTAATGAAAAGGTTCCTACAATTATACTTCGCATTACCATTCTCCCTATGGGATTAGAGATTTTTAACCTCTTCTTTCCACTTTGAATTTTTTTCCATCCATTTGGATATTTGTTTAGTACATTTATCTACAGGATTTTGTGACTAAAAGAAAAAGAATGTGGCTGATGCTGGCTGGCCAGCGTATATTGGACATCCCTAGTTGCCCTTGAGGAGGAGGTGATGAGCTGAGGTCTGTATGGTGCAGATATACTGACATTCCCTCCTATTGAAGGAGCTTTGGTGAGTTACTGGAGCAGGTCTTGTAAATGGAACACACTGCTATCATCGTGTGTCAGTGGTGGAGAGAGAGAATGTTGAAATCGATGGATGTGGTGCCAATCAAATGGGATGGTTTTTTTCTGGTCGGTGTCAAGCTTCTTGAGTGTTGTTGCAGCCGCGCTCATCCAGGCAAATGGAGAGTATTCCAGTACACTCCTGACTTGTGGGTGATGGGACAGGCTTTGGGAAGTCAGGAGGCGAGTTATTCTCCGCAGAAATCCCGGTCTCTACCTTTGATAAGGTTCCCCATGATAGGCTCATGAACAAAGTAAGGAGGTGTCAGATAGGAGGAAATTTAGCCGATTGGATGAGTAACTGGCTGTCTCATAGACAGAGGGTGGTGATGGAAGGAAAATTTTCAGACTGGAGGCCAGTTACCAGTGGTGTACCACAGGGATCAGTGCTGCGTCTTCTACTTTTTGTGATTTTTATCAATGACTTGGAAGAGGGGGCTGAAAGGAGGGTTAGTAAATTTGCTGATGACACCAAGATTGATGGAGTAGTGGATGAGGTAGAGGGCTCTTGCCAGCTGCAAAGAGACATTGATCGGATGCAGACCTTGGCCGAAAAGTGGCAGATGGAGTTTAATCCTGATAAGTACGAGGTGATTCATTCTGGTAGGACAAACGTGAATGTGGATTACAGGGTCAACGGCAGGGTTCAGAGAAATGTGGAGGAATAGAGAGATCTTGGGATTCATATCCACAGATCTCTGAAGGTTGACATGCAAGAGGATAGAGCCGTGAAGAAGGCTTATGGTGTGTCAGCGTTTATTAATAGGGGGTTTGAGTTTAAGAGTCATAGGGTTATGCTGCAACTATACAGGACGTTGGTGAGACCACATTTGGAATACTGTGTGCTGTTCTGGTCACCTCATTATAAGAAGGATGTGGAAACATTGGAGAGAGTGGAGAGGAGATTTACCAGGATGCTGTCTGGTTTGGAGGGTAGGTCTTACGAGGAAAGGTTGAGAGAGCTGGGGCTTCTCCCTTTAGAACAGAGGATGTTGAGAGGTGACTTATTAGAGGTTTATAAGATGATGAGGGGGATAGATAGATTGGATGTTCAGAGACTATTTCCTCGGGTGCTTGTAGCTGTTACTAGGGCGCATATCTTTAAAGTTCGTGAAGAGTGGTTGGGGTGTAGAATGCACTGTCTGCTGTGACAGTAGAGTCGGACATTTTAGGAACTTTCAAGCGATTATTGGATAGGCACTTGGAGCACACCAGAATGACAGGGAATGGGATAGCTTGATCATGAGTTCGGACATAGCTCTGCACAATATCAAGGACCTATGGGCCTGTACTGTGCTGTTCTATGTTTTCTTGTAGCCACAGTATTTATATGGCTAATCCAGTTCAGATTCTGGTCAACGATAACCCCAGGATGTTAATGATGACAGGTTCAATGATGGTAATGCCATTGAATGTCAAAGAGCGATGGTTAGATTCTCTCCCATTGGAGTTGTCATTGCCTGGCATTTGTGTGCTATGAATGATTGAATTTATACATTATCTTATACTCAAAAACTGAAGTAATTTTTTTTTTAAGTAGTGTAACTGTTATGTAACAAGTACATTGGAACCACCAACAGTCATTTAACAGTACCACTGCCCACTATTCATTTCTCAGTCATGTCATCAAATATAATACTTACAATTACTGTTCCAGATGTTTTCATCCCATGCAAAAGAATGGCCACCAGTGTGAAAACCAGCATCAAGGGGCCATACAGTTCTCCTGCAACTTTCTATAAGAGAAATAATATACAGCAAATACCACTCCAAAATATCATTCCACCAAGTTCTGAATAAGTGAATAACATTTTCAAACGGCCGTAATCTTGACTCTATCTCTGGGAACAAGAAATGGATAAATCCCGAGACCCAGATGAGATGTATCCTAAACCCAAAGAGAGAAAATGCTAGAAAATCTCAGCAGATTTGGCAGTATCTGTAAGGAGAGAAAAGAGCTGGTGTTTCAAGTCCAGATGACTTTGGACTCAAAACATCAGCTCTTTTCTCTCTTTACAGATGCTGCCAGACCTGCTGAGATTTTTCAACATTTTCTCTTTTGGTTTCAGATTCCAGCAGCTGCAGTAATTTGCTTTTATATTTATGAGATATATCTTCGGCTGTGAGAGGCAAAGGAGGATATTGCAGGGGCTTGACAATAATTTTCAAATCTTTTTGGCCACAGGAGAGGTGCCTGAGGACCGGAGGACAGCTAATGTGGTCCCATTATTCAAGAGAAGTAGGGAAACAGCAGGAAATAATATGTCTGTGAATCTAGCTTCAATGGAAGGAAACTACTGGGAAAAATTCTGAGGGGTATGTCTATTTCTTTTTAAAAATATTTATCGACAGTTACACGGCTAAGATTGGTACAGAGGGATAGAAGCCAAACACAGGGCAATTGGGACAAGCTTAATGGTAAAACTTGGGCGGCGTGGACAAGTTGGGCCGATGGGCCTGTTTCCACGCTGTAAATCTCTATAATAGAATTTCCACTTGGGAAGGCAAAGATTAATCAAGAATAGTCAGCATAGTTCTGTCAAAGGGAGCTCATGCCTAACATATTTAAATGAATTTTTGGAGGAGGTGATGAAGTGTGCAGATGAGCACGGTGCAGTTGACGTAGTCCACGTGGACTTTTGACAAGGTTTTGGATAATAAAAGAAGGTAAGACCCCTGTTATCCAGGACAATTTGGCAAACTGGATCCAAAATTGCCTTAGTGGCAGAAGCTAAGGGTAATGGTCAAAAGTGGTTTTGTGACTGGAGGCTTGTGTCCAATGGTGTTCTGCAGGGATTGGTGCTGGGTCCCGATTACTATCCGTGCCACACGTGGAATGGCACGGAATGAGAAAAGGAGAGAAGTAAACATGTGGCTAAAGGAGTGGTGCAGGAAAAGGGGGTTCCAGTTCAAGGGGCATTGGCATCAGTATTGGAACAGAAAGGATCTGTACTGTTGGGATGATCTCTACCTGAACTAATCTGGGACCACTGTTCTAGTTAAAAGGATGAATAGGTGGTCACAACGACTTTAAACTAACAAGCTGGGGAAAGAGATGGATAAAACTAAAAGAAAAATGAAAGTTAACGGAAACCAAAACATCAGGTTAATATGAGAGTAGAAGATAGAGGTTAATAGGATGAATAGGTGTCTAACGACCATCAGAGATTAGTAAAGGAGATCAAATGTGTGAAAAGTGTAACACACAAGAAAATTCTGCAAAAGACAAACCAGGAGGACATATTTAAAACCCTGTACCTAAATGTAGGTAATATTTGGAATAAGGTCAGTGAGTTAATGGCATAAATAGAGATAACTGGATATGATTTGGTGGGGATTACTGAAACATGGTTACAAGAGGACTGGGAGTTGAATGTCTAAGGGTACTCATTATTCCGAAAGGACAGACAAGATCGAACATGAGATGGAGTTGCTTTATTGGTTGTATTAGGAAATGAGATTGGCACTAAGGGTCAACATGTTGAATCGATCTGCATGGAAACAAAAAATAAAGGAGAAAGCATCTTGGTAGGAGTAATCTACAGGCCCCCAAGCAATACTTGCAAAGTGGGGCATACTGTAGACCAAGAAATAATGAGGGCTTGTAAGAAGGGCACAACAGTAATCATGGATGACTTTAATGTGTATTTTGACTGAATTAATCAAATTGGCAAAGATAGCCTTGAGGGACATTTCTTTGAGCGTATGAGGGACTGTTTCTTAGAGCAATATGTTATGGAACCAACCAGGAAGTAGACTGTTTTAGATTTAGTGCTAGTCAGAATAGAAGCAGCAGAATATATAGGATGAATACATGGCTGAAAAGATGGTGTGAGGGGAAGGATTTCAGATTCATAGGGCATTGGGACCAGTTCTGGGGGAGATGGGACCTGCACAAACTGGACGGGTTATACCTGAGCAAATGGGGACTGATGACCTTGACAGGTATTTGCAAGAGTGGTTGGGGAAGGTTAAAACTAATATGGCAGATGGATGGGAACCTTTGCAAGGATTCAGAACACAAGGAATTAAGAACAAGAGGAAAAAACAATAAGCAGAATAAAGAAAGTGATAGGTGGAGAAATCAAAGGCCAAAGTCAGATAAAGACTGGGTAAAAATTAGTAAGGAAGGGAAAAGAAATGTTAAAAGTGCTCACCTTAAGGTTTTGTACCTGAATGCATGGAGCATTCAAAACAAAATAGATTAATTATTTGCACAGATAGATGTAAAGCAGTATGATGTAGTTGGCATTAAAGAGATGTGGCTCCAAAATGACCAAGGCTGAGAATTAAACCCTGAGGACTATTCATAGAACACTACAGTACAGTACAGGCCCTTCGGCCCTCGACATCACGCTGATACATTCAATGTTTAGGAAGGACAGATGGAAAGGAAAACATGGTGAAACTGCATTGTTGATTAAAGATGATATTGATGATACTGAGGAAAGAGATTAGCATAGAGGATGTGGAATATGTATGGGTCGAGTTAAGAAACAAAGGATAAAAAAAACCATTGATGGGGGTGGTACACAGACCACCAAACTGCAGGGTAATGTTGGGAAAAGCATTAGAGAGGAAATCAGAGATGCATGTGTTAAAGGAACACCCATGGTTTTGGACAACTTTAATCTGCATATAGATTTGGAGAGTCAAATCAATCACAGTACAATAGAGGAGGAATTTCCTGCATGCGGAATGGTTTTCTGGAGCAACTCGTGAAGGAACCAATAAGGGGAGAGTGGCATAGCAGTTAGCACTGCTGACTCAGTGTCAGGGATGCGGGTACAATTCCTGGCTCGGGTTACTGTCTGTGTGAAGTTTGCATGTTCTCCCTGTGTCTGTGTGGGTTTCCTCCACGTACTTTGGTTTCCTCCCACAGTCTGAAAGACGTGCTGGTTGGATGCATTCGCCGTGTTAAATTCTACCTCAGTGTACCTGAACAGGTGCCAGAGTGTGGCAACTGGGGGATTTTCACATAATAAATATAAATCTACTGGTGACTAATATATAAACTTTAACTTTAACATCTTAGACACAGTGTTGAACAATGAGAAAGGATTAGTTGGCAATCTAATTGAGAGAACCCTTGGGGCCAAGTTACTTTAATGTGGTAGAATTCCTCATTGAGTTTTTTATTCCTGTTTGGCGCAAGAATGGTAAGGGAACTGTGGCCAAATCATGGTTTACAAGGAAAGAAACATACAAATTGGCAAGAAAAAGCAATAGGCCTGAGGATTAATAGTAGTTTAAAATTCAGCAAAGGAGGACCAAGGGATTGATTATGAAGAAAAATATAGAGTATGAAAGTAAGATAGCAGAGGACAGAAACACTGACTGTAAAAGTTTTTATAGGTTTGTAAAGAGAATAAGATTGACAAAAACTACTGTGGGCCCCTTAGAGTCACAAACGGGAGAATTCATAACGAGAAATAAAGAAATGGCTGAGGAATTAAATTCGTACGTTACATTTGTCTTCACAGGAAGACATGAATAATGTACTAGATGTTCAGACAGAAACAAGTTTTTAGTCATAGATCATAGAAACCCTACAATGCAGAACGAGGCCATTTGGCCCAACAAGTCTGCACCAACCACAATCCCACCCAGGCTCTACCCCTTAGGGCAGCACAGTGGTTAGCACTGCTGCTTCACAGCTCCAGGGACCTGGGTTTGATTTCCGGCTTGGATCACTGTCTCTGTGGAGCTTGCACATTCTCATGTCTGCATGGGTTTCCTCCCATAGTCCAAAGATATGCAGATTAGGTTGATTGACCATGCTTAAAAAAAAAATGCCCCTTAGAGTCCTGAGATGCCTAGATTAGAGGGATTAGCGGGTAAATATGGAAAGATATGGTGGTAGAGCATGGGTGGGATTGTGGTCGCAGCAGTCTTGATGGGCCTCTTTAGGATTTCTATGATATATTTTACCTGCTGATCTATGCATCTCAGGACACTAAGGGGCAATTTTAGCACAGCCAATCAACCTAACCTGCATATCTTTGGACTGTGGGAGGATGCCAGAGCACGCGAAGGAAACCCACGCAGACATGAGGAGAATCTGCAAACTCCACACAGACAGCGACCTAAGCCAGGAATTGAACCCAGGTCCCTGGAGCTGTGAAGCAGCAATGCTAACCACTGTGCTACTGTGCCGCAGCTGAAGGAAATCAGCATTAATATAGAAATAAGCTAGGGGTAATTGATGGATAAATCAAAGATGGATAAATCTCCAGGTCCTGATCATCTTCACCCCTGACAAGTCGCTGGGACTGGGTGGGATGTACCCCAGGTTATTGTGGGAGGTGAGGGAAGTGGTTGCAGAGCCCATGGCGATGATCTTTGCATTGTCCATGGAAACGGGAGAGGTTCCAGAGGATTGCGGATGTGGTTCCTATTTTTAAGAAAGGGAACAGGGATAGTCCGGGAAATTACCGACCGGTGAGTCTGACTTCAGTGGTTGGTAAGCTGATGGAGAGGCTTCTGACGGATAAGATTTATGAACATTTGGAGAACTTTGGACTGATTAGAAATAGTCAGTATGGTTTTGTCAAGGGCAGGTCATGCCTTACCTGAGTTCTTCGAAAATGTGACTGAACACATTGACGAAGGAAGGGCGGTGGACGTAGTGTACATGGACTTTAGTAAGGCGTTTGACAAGGTCCCCCATGCAAGGCTTCTGGAGAAGGTGAGAGGGCATGGGATCCAAGGGGCTTTGGCCTCGTGGATCCAGAACTGGCTTGCTGGCAGAAGGCAGAGAGTGGTTGTGGATGGGTCTTGTTCTGCATGGAGGTCGGTAACCAGTGGAGTGCCTCAGGGATCTGTTCTGGGACCCCTGCTGTTTGTCATTTTCATAAATGATCTGGATGAGGAAGTGGAGGGATGGGTTAGCAAGTTCGCCGACGATACAAAGATCGATGGTGTTGTGGATGGTCTGGAGGGATGCCAAAAGTTGCAGCGGGACATTGACAGGATGTAAGACTGGGCGGAGAAGTGGCAGATGGACTTCAACGCAGATAAATGTGTAGTGGTCCATTTTGGCAGGAATAATGGGATGAAGGAGTACAATATAAGGGGTAGGAGTCTTAGCTGTGTTGTAGAGCAGAAGGATCTCGGGGTCCGGGTCCATAGGACTCTTAAATCGGCCTCGCAGGTGGAGGAAGTGGTCAAGAAGGCATACGGTGTACTGGCCTTCATTAATCGAGGAATAGAGTTTAGGAGTCAGGAGGTAATGATGCAGCTCTATAAGACTCTTGTCAGACCCCAGTTGGAGTATTGTGCGCAGTTCTGGTCGCCTCATTATAGGAAGGATGTAGAGGCTATTGAGAGAGTTCAGAGGAGATTTACAAGGATGCTGCCTGGATTGGGAGGCAGGCCTTAGGTTGAGGGAGCTGGGACTCTTCTCACTGGAGAGATGTAGGTTGAGAGGCGACCTGATAGAGGTTTATAAAATGTTGAGAGGAATAGATAGGATGGACTCTCAGAGACTATTTCCCCGAGCTGAAATGGTCACTACGAGAGGACACAGATTTAAGGTGCAGGGAAGCAAATACAAAGGAGATGTCAGGGGTAGGTTTTTCACTCAGAGGGTGGTGAGTGAATGGAACCGACTGCCGTCGGAGGTTGTTGAGGCAAACTCACTGGGGTCTTTTAAGAGACTTCTGGATGAGTATATGGAAAAGAATAGGATAGGGGGTTATAGATAGGTCTGTGGATTGGTAGATGTGATCGGCACAACTCGTGGGCCGAAGGGCCTGTTTGTGCTGTATTGTTCTATGTTATGTTCGATGTTCTGAAATTAAGGAAGTGGCCTTGGAAACAGTAGATCCATCAGTGGTTATTTTCCAAAATTCTTTGGATCCTGGACTGATTCCTAAAGATTGGAGAGTATTAATGCAAGCCTGCTATTCAAAAAGGGAAACTATAACCAGTGAGCCTGACGTCGGTATTCAGGCAGTTGCTAGAGTCCATTATCAAGGATTTCATAACTCACATTTAGAAAACAGTGGGGTATAACCAGACAAAGCATGGATTTACAAAAGGGAAATGGTGCTTAACAAATCTATTGGAATTTTGTAACTAGTAGAGTTGACCAAGGGGAACCAGTGGATGTGGTCTATTTAGCCTTTCAGAGGACTTTTGACAAGGTCACACATAACAGATTACTATGTAAAGTTAAAGCACATGGGATTAAGGTAATGTCTTGAGATGAATACAAAGCAGGTTAGTAGATAGGAAGCAAAAAGATGGCAGAAATGGTCTTTTTCTGATTGGCAATCAGTAACTAGTGGGGTTCTGTGCAAGGATCCCACTGTTCACATTGTATATAAATAATTTGGAAGAGCAAACTGGATGTATTATCTCCAAATTTGCAGGTGATACAAAGTAGGGTGGGAGCGTAAGCTATGAGGAGGATGCAGAGATCCTTCAGCGTGATTTGTACATTTTGAGTTTGTAGGCATCTATACGGCAGATGCAGTATAATGTGGATAAATGTGATGTTATCCACTTTGGTAGCAATAATGGAAAGACAGATCATTATTTGAATGGATATAAGTAAAGGGGTAGGCACTCAATGAGACCTTGGAGTCCTGAGCACACAGTTAGCAGGCAGCAAAGAAGACAAATGGTATGTTGGCCTTCATAATGAGAGGACTTAAGTATCACAAACTTTCGGAGCGTTGCTCCTTCATCAGATGGAGATCCAGTCACCTGATGAAGGAGCAGTGCTCCAAAAGCTCATGGTACCAAATAAATCTGTTGGACTTTAACCCGGTGTTGTGAAACTTCTCACTATAAGATTCTAACAGGGTTAGACAGGGTAGATTCAGAATGAATGCTCCCATTGGAGTCCAGATCTCGGGGTCATAGTTTGAAGAGAAGGAGTAAACCTTTTAGAACTGAGGTGAGGAGACTTTTTTTTTACCTAGAGAGAGATAAGTGTGTGGAATTCATTACTACAGAAAGTAGTTGAGGCCAAAATATTGCCTGATTTCAACAAGAAATCAGATATATCTCTTGGGGCTGAAGGTATCAAGGGATAAGGTGGGGGGAGGGTTCAGGATATAGAATTCAATGACTAGACATGATCAAAATGAATGGTGGAGCAGGCTTGAAAGACCAAATGGCATTCTACCCAAGTAAACTGAGCACAAATAATTGAGGGCAGGACATGAGATCGATATGATAGGCAGGAACATGGCACAGAGCGGGGAAAATTGGATTAAATTGCATCTATTGCAATGCAAAAGGACTGACAGGTAAGACTGATGAACTCAGGGCCTGGATAGATATGTGAGACTGGGCTTTAACAGCCATAACTGAAACATGCCTAAGGGAGGGAAAGGACTGGCAACTTATTATTCCAGGGTACAGGTGCTTTAGGTGGGACAGAGATGGAGGAAAGAAAGGAGTGGGAGTTGCATTTTTCATTCGGGGGATCATCACAGCATTAGTCAGAAATGAAATAACTGAGGGATCGTCCAATGAGGCTTTGTGGGTGGAACTAAGAAATAAGAAGGCTTGTACTTTAGGTCCACAAATAGTCAACAGGAATTAGAAGAACAACTATGCAAGGAAGTTGGGGAGGCTTGCAGGAGTAATAGGGTTGTCACAGTAGGGTATATGATATACACTGGGACTGCCATAATGTTAAAGGCTTAGATGAGGTGGAATCTGGTAAGTGTGTTCAGGAATGATTTCTCAGGCAATATATGAAGGGTCCTATTCAGGAAAGGGCAAATTGTGCCCTGTCCTACTTGTCAAGAATATGTCAAATGACTGAGGTGACAGTGGGGAACCACTTTGACTTCAGGCTTTTCGGTATCCACATCACCAACAGCTTGTCCTGGTCCCCCCATGCCGATGCTATAGTTAAGAAAGCCCACTAACACCTCTACTTTCTCAGAAGACTAAGGAAATTTGTTATGTCCGCTACGATTCCCACCAACTTTTACAGATGTATTCTTTCTGGTCGTATCACAGCTTGGTACGGGCTCCTGCTCTGCCCAAGACTGCAAGGAACTACAAAAGGTCGTGAATGTAGCCCAATCCATCACTCAAACCAGCCTCCCATCCATTGACTCTGTCTACACTTCCCACTGCCTCAGAAAAGCACCAGCATAATTCAGGACTCCACGTATCCTGTACATTCTCTCTTCCACCTTCTTCTGTTGGGAAAAAGACACAAAAATCTGAGGACATGCACCAACCAACTCAAGAACAGCTTCTTCCCTGCTGCCAGTAGACATTAAGTTGATCTTTCTCTACATCCTAGCTATGACTGTAACACTATATTCTGCATTTGACAAGGTGCTGCATTAAAGACTGAGCCAGAAAGTAAGATCGTAGGGGATTGGGGATAGAGTACTAGATTGGATTGACATTGGCTGACTAACAGAAAAAAATGGAACTAGTGGGGTGCCACAGGGGTCAGTCCTTGAACTTCATTTGTTTAGAACATAGAACAATACAGCACAGAACAGGCCCTTCGGCCTTCGATGTTGTGCCGACCAAAATAAAAAGCAATGCCCCTCCTAACTAAACCATTCCCTTCTCATCCATATACTTATCAACTAACCTCTTAAACGCCACCAAACTTGGCGCATCTACAACAGCTGCAGGCAGGGCATTCCACTCCCTAATCACTCTTTGAGTAAAGAACCTACCTCTGATATCCGTCCTATAACTCATACCCCTTAATTTAAAGCTGTGTCCCCTCGTGCTAGCTTTCTCCATCCTAGGAAAAAGGCTATCACTGTCCACCCTATCTAAACCTCTAATCATCTTATATGCTTCAATAAGATCCCCCCTTAGCCGCCTCCTTTCTAACGAAAACAACCTCAAATCCTTCAACCTCTCTTCATAGGACCTGCCCTCCATACCAGGCAACATCCTAGGTAAACCTCCTCTGTACCCTCTCCAATGCCTCCACATCTTTCTTATAATGTGGCGACCAGAACTGCACACAATACTCCAAGTGCGGCCGCACTAGAGTTTTGTACAGTTGCAACATGATGCTGCGGCTCCTAAATTCAATCCCCCTACCAATAAAAGCTAAGACTCCATATGCCTTCTTAACAACTTTATCCACTTGACTGCCTACTTTCAGGGATCTATTGACACATACACCAAGATCCTTCTGTTCCTCAACACTATTAAGAGCCCTACCATTAGCCCTATACTCTACACATTTATTGTTCCTGCCAAAGTGCATTACCTCACACTTTTCCACATTAAACTCCATTTGCCACCTCTCGGCCCAGCTCTGCAACTTGTCCAAGTCACTCTGTAAACTAAAACACCCCTCTTCACTATCTACCACACCACCAACTTTAGTATCATCTGCAAATTTACTGATCCATCCCTCAATACCCTCATCCAGATCATTTATAAAAATTACAAACAGCAGGGGCCCCAAAACAGACCCCTGAGGCACACCACTCGTCACCGAACTCCACGATGAATATCTCCCATCAACCACCACCCTCTGTCTTCTATCTGCCAGCCAATTCCTAATCCAATTAGCTAAATCACCCTCTATTCCACACATCTGCATTTTCTGTAGAAGTCTTCCATGGGCCACCTTATCAAACGCCTTACTAAAGTCCATATATACTACATCAACCGCCTTACCCCCATCCACCTCTCTGGTCACTTTCTCAAAAAACTCAATGAGGTTAGTAAGGCATGACCTACCCTTCACGAAACCATGCTGACTATCCCCAATCAATTCATTTCTCTCTAAATAACTATAAATCCTATCCCTAATAATTCTCTCCAATACCTTGCCCACCACAGAAGTAAGACTCACTGGCCTATAATTCCCAGGAAGGTCTCTCTTCCCCTTCTTAAACAATGGGACCACATTCGCCATCCTCCAGTCCTCCGGAACCACACCCGTAACCAACGAGGACCTGAAGATCAGAGCCAGAGGCTCTGCAATCTCCTCTCTTGCCTCCCAGAGAATCCTAGGGTAAATCCCGTCCGGCCCAGGGGACTTATCCAACTTCAAACCCTCGAGAATTTCTAACACATCCTCCCTATCTACTACAATACTCCCCAATTTGAAACCCTGTACCTCAGTGCTCTCCACAGCTACATTTCCAGCACTCTGCGTGAATACCGAAGAGAAATATTTATTCAGTGCCTCGCCAATCTCTTCAGGCTCCACGCACAACTTCCCACTGCTATCTATGACTGGCCCTAATCTTGCCCTAACCAATCTTCTATTCTTAACATATCGAAAGAAAGCTTTAGGATTCTCCTTAATCCTATCAGCCAACATCTTCTCGTGTCCCCTCTTAGCTCTCCTCAATTCACTTTTTACCTCCTTCCTAGCTAATCTATAGCTATCCATTGCACTACCTGAGCCTTCAAGCCTCATCCTGACATAAGCCTCCTTTTTCTTCTTAACCAGCAAATCAACTCTTTTCGTACACCAAGGCTCTCTTACTCGTCCATTTCCTCCCTGCCTGACAGGGACATACTTATCAAGGACTCTCAGCAGCTGCTCCTTGAATAAGCACCACATTCCAGATGTTCCCAGTCCCTGTAGTTCCCTAGTCCAATCTACGCACCCTAATTCTCTCCTGATGGCCTCATAATTACCCTTCCCCCAGCTATAACTACAGCCCCCAGCTTCATGCCTATCCCTGCCATCACTAAGGTGAACGTAACCGGAATTGTGGTCACATATCACCAAAATGTTCACCAACCTCCAAGCCCTAACACCTGGTCTGGCTCATTGCCCAGCACAAATCCAATGTAGCCTCACCTCTAGTTGGCCTATCTACATACTGATCAAAAAAATCCTGCACACTCTGTACGAAAACTGACCCCCCTCTAAACGAGCCTAGAGCTATACTATTCCAATCAAATTATCAAAGTAAAGTCCCCATCACAATCACCCTACTCTTTCATCCTAATCAGAATTGACTTCGCAATCCTTTCCTCAACCTCTCTAGAACTATTAGGAGGTCTGTAAAAGACTCCCAACAGGGTGACCTCTCCTCTCCTGTTTCTAATCTCACCCCATACTACCTCAACAGACAAGTCCTCATCAAACTTCTTTTCGATCACCGTGATACAGTCTTTGACCAGTAACGCCACTCCTCCCCCCCTTCTACCCCCCTCTCTACTCCGACTAAAGCATTTTTACCCCCGAACCTGCAACATCCATTCCTGT